>CM022484.1:13275779-13567554 GCA_011952105.1 Coreoperca whiteheadi
GTCTTTTATACAAATCTAGAGGGGTAAAAGAGAAAGGTAAAAGGGAGATGCGGAAAAAAAAAAAAAAAAGAAAACCCAAAAGTGTTGCCCCCCCCCCCCCCCCATCAGCCAAGAAATGTACAACAAATAAAAGAAGGGAAAGACAGCCAAAAATCAAAACTGCGATTGCATTCTCTTTCCACGCATCATGGATTTACGTCTTAACCTGCCAAATGAAAACAATGAATAACACCAGAAGTTGTTTTTGTTTTTTTTAGATAAGTCAAATCTGTACACATGAAAATAATGTTAAATTAATTCCTCTCAACAAAAATTGCTACAAGCCTAAATGTCATATATTGGGCTCTTATTTTGTAACCTTCTTCAAACTCTTGATCCAAATAGAGACATAAAGTGTGGGAGTCCAGATGATGCAGTCAGGTTACATACCACAGGTCAGACCAATATGAAGGGCATGCATTGGAGCAAACTCCATGTAACAGTGGAACGTGAGGAGGACTTACACCACACAAACCTGATTTGTAAATAAATCACTCTTTTTCGCAGATACTCAATAATCATATGACCATACTTGTTGCTTTTCACTAAAATTAAAACTAACTTTGGTGCTGGTTTTCTAAATTCACCAGAATGGGTGACAATTACTTGCTCTGTCTGGAAAGTTGTTCTTGACCAATAATATTAATACAAATTTGTTTTAAAAGCAGGGGTACAGATGGTTGTAAGACAATGGCACCCTGCACAATGACAATGTTTTGTGCTCATGTGTTTAAGGTGCCTCTTGGCAGAAAACTGGCACAAGCTGCATGAAATATTAAATCCATATGGTCAGATGGTTAAAGGGCAGCTCTGGTCTATTTTCAGTTCCCATCACACCAAGTGAATCTGACCAGAATCTCCACAAATGCCTCAGAGTAAAGTCGCTTCTGTCTTCGTTGCCTTTGTGCACGAATCTTGCATACACTTTTAGCAGCCAGTGTAGATTCCACAAATCAACACCAAAAGCACCCGACACGTCTTTGTCACGACACTGTCACTCACCCTGTAATGAAACATGTATTTAATTTATTTGTTTACCAAGACCTGACCTAGTTAAGCATTTATTTGGCACTGCGCAGCGGCACATGTAGACAGGCAGCTGCAGCAGGCCAATAAATAGTAACAAAAAGTTAAGTAACATGTCTAGGTAGCATCCAAACTGAAGGAGAAAGAAAGAAATTGTTTTTTTTGTTTTTTTTTTACAGACATGTCTCAAGCAAAATGTTGAAAAAGATATGCTTAGGAAGCATTCAGGGTTGATTTATGAGTGTCTATTGGCACTAAATTTTTTGTATTTTTATGTAAGGTGTGCTAAGACATCTTGTGTGTGTGATCCTGCGCCTTAAAAATACTGTCTTGACTACATGATAATGTTGTAGAGGCAAGCAAAACCTAAGCAGCTCTGTAGTGGAGCAACTAACAAAGTGTTGGTCAGAGTCAATTAGCATTGTGGAAAAAGAAAGAAAATTAGGATTAAGGTCAAACTGGAAATTTATATTTTAAAAAGTGAAATCTGAGTACAGAAATGAGACGTTTGCAGGGACATTTCCTGCCTACGACTACATGACACACCTTAAAAATGTGGAGATGACAGGGAGAGAATGTGAAAGCAACCGCGACATCTGTGTGGGAAGAAAACAGCTACAGAATGGTAGGGGTGTCAAACACACCAAAGGCTAGATATCCATAAAAATCCTTGTTTAGTAGTAATAATAATAATAAAAAAATCAACTTGTTTAAATATGAATATTATAAGTCTGCTTTCTCATGGTTAGGAAATCAAATATAGTCTCTGTGGGGTTTAAAGGAGGGGGCGGGATGGGGGAGCCCTCCTATCACTACAACTCCATGTCCTGGGCCTCGTCTTCTGAGAAATCCGACATGGAGCTTTCAGATGAAGAGTCGCCTGCCCCCTCTTCCTGCTCCTTCAGAGCCTCCTCTGTTGCATATTTCTGGATGTACTCTGTGTGGAGGGAAATACAGAGAGGAGAGAACGAGAGCATGGTCAGACAGGAAATGCTGACAGCCAAAACTCCCAGAGAATAAATACAGATGAGAATTACTTATATTTTGTCAGATAATACATTTGGGAAAATAAGTTTTTCCAGGTGTGCAATAATCAAAGAATGTAAAGGGATCCGGGATCACCACCCAATAGATTTTGATTAAGCTGAACCTTTGATTTTCTGCTTGTACTCCTCTGGCCGGTGAAGGTACATGGCAGCTGCATCTCCATTCAGGGGGTCGATGGGGTTTGGGTAAGCCAGCAGCTGGGGCAGGAACGACTCAAAGATGTTGGTCAAATCTGGGGAAGACGACAAGAGATTTTCACTTTACCAACTGACAGAAATAACATATCAGATCAGATATCATGCAATGGCGGTTACTGTCAGGCTTCTCCCAAATCTAACCAGTCATCTGACAGAACCTGATGGAGAAACGGTCGCCCAGTATTCTGTCAATTTTTACAGCAAAGCTCATAATCAATTGACATAAATATCAGGCAGTGATGGCCATACAAAAGGATCAAAAGATATATGGTGTATATGCTAGCAACAAGACGTAATGTAAAATCCTCACAGAACCTCACTAATCCCTTTTGCTAGCGCTCTGCTAGCAGGCCTCAGCTTTCTCTCAGAGCTGAGGCCTTAGTAGAAAAACCTGCAATTCTGCGCTCATCTCCTAGGTGTCACTGTTGAGTCTGTTCAAGGTGGAAAAACAAACACTCCCCTACAGTCTATTGTATAGTATTTATCATATTTAGCTGATTTAATCAGTTGCTTTTGTTTGCTCTTGTTTTGTACAGACTCATTACAGACAATGCTTGGTTGATTGGCCTATTCTTTCCATGTTTGTCCAAAAGGATTTTCTTTTTTGAAAACAATCGACAACAAAAATCTGCAGCATTTTACATGAGTACAAACAAAGACAAATTACACAAATGTGATTTTCGCAAGGGTTTGACTTGATTCTAGAGAAAAACAGGCCAAGCAACCTCTCTTGATAACATTAATGGAATTGACAAAAATCATCAAATCTTTTTGTCTTTATATAAAACAGTGGAATCAGAGCTAATTCTGAAATCAAGTTGCTTAATTTAGGGTTTTAACTGAGTCATATTCAGAACACCAGTGAAAATAAGTAGGCAGGGATGCTGAAACACCTGCTAAGGATATTACTGTAAAGCCATTCATATTACTCAACAGCTATCTTAGCCCTGTGGAGGGGCTGTAATCAGAAATTAATAGGGAAATGGGGAGAAGGGCACAGGGACATGGAGAAGAGCAGAGAGTAACATGGTGACAGTGAGAAGAGCGACTGGGTGAGAAAAGGCAAGCACAATTGTTGCCATCGAGAGCATGCGAGCATGTCCCCTTCTCTAACAGCTGACAGAACGTAAATCAGTCCTGTCGAAGGTGAATGTTTCCTGACCTTGTTGGGTGAGGGTTTTACCTCGTTAGCGTTCACTTCTCCCCTCAGTAAGTAGATTAGGGCCAAATGGAGCCTAATGTGCCCACACTTGCTAGCGAGGGGTCTGCAGTCACCTTTTTGGTGCTGAGGCACTGTGTCAAATTCTTCGCACATAATCACAGAGACCCCCATGAGGAAACTTAATATGGACACATAAGCACCGGGGCCACTCACCATAAAGGGCTGTCCATGTCTGGTTGATGACATCTAAGCACACTGTCCCTGACCTGGGAAACCAAGAAGAAAACAGAGTTGGAGGGGTAAGGCCAGAGGGAGGTAAGAGGGAATCTGTGTGCAATGCGTGTCCCAGTTCAGGGGCTGGATCCTTCCAGTCCGCTTTTCTACAGAGAATGTCAACTGTTCAACCACGCCCCTCCCTTTGCAAATGTGGCTGAGAAATGCAGCCTTCTTTTCCCCATAATTGGAGAACAATGGTGAAAATGCAGCCCTTTGTATCCCATATCCCTTGTGTGGCAGTCAGTTGTTTAAAGGAGAATTCAGGAGATTATTGTTAAGGTGTGAAATATCATGTGACCAGGTCGGACATAGCAGGTGGTTGCGTTCAAATGGTTTACAGTCACTGGTAAATATATTACTTAAGTAAAACAATGACTAAGCAAGGTTTAAGTAATGGAGGCTTGACATAAACTTCACGGTTTGCTCTTGTCAGCTGGCTAAATATGTGGTTAACCATAGATATTTACAAAAAAAGTTAAAGTTATATTGATATATTTACAGTTTACCTTATACATTATTTTCCCGTTGTCTGTTGAACTGAAATGTCACTTGTACTGTAAACATTGGTAACATGGAACTTGCCCCAGTTTACCAGTGGTATTTCCTGGTGATAAATGTAATGATGATGAGAGCTGCCTGAATGGTCCATAATTTTCCGTCTTTGTGAGACTAGACTGTCCCATTTGGGGAGGAGGCACCGGTTCACCCTGTCCATCAGGTCCTCCCAGAGCTCGGACTTCACAGGCCGTGTCCTTCTGAGGATCTGGCCTCTAAGCACTGGATTAATGAACCCAGAGAAACAAAAAGCTTGGCCAGGTTCAATATTTCTGTGATTAGCCGACTGAACTTTTAGAAGCCGCCAATTTTGAAGTGTAGTTCACAACATAAGTTGATCCTTTTTACTATTTAAAAGCCAAAAACATGCCATGAAACACGAAAAGCAACATAGAAAACATTAACCAATGTCTTTAGTTTACAACATGACAAGCCAGCTGTTTACAACATCACATAACAGGCAAATATCAGGTGAGCTTTAATCCACATGGCCTTCATATGAGTGTTAAGGACCAGTAATCCAATAGCCTACACTGAGATTGTAGTCTGAAATTAACAGAAACCCATCAAAAACATCTATACTTCAAATACATGACTAAAATCAACTTACGCTTCATCAATGTTGGGATGAAAAATCTTGTTCATGAATCCTGAAAAAGCAAGGTAGAGATGAGGACAGAGTAAAAACAGTGAAGTGGAACCCAAAAAATATGTGATCTTAGAATCCTCCATGTGGCAGTGGAGCCCCTACCTATTGATGGCGATTTGAAAGGGTATTTGTCAGGAAGATCTACTCGCACCTTCCACACGCCTCCCTCGTACGGTGCTGTACATGAGGAGGGGAAACAAAAAATAACACACTGACACTGTACAATAACACTGTCGAGGACAGAGAAGAGACTTTCATTCCATTGAACATCATATTCCATCCTTCATGCACTCTAATGGACACTTTAGGGTTGCATCAATTCTCTGCACTTCTTTCTTCCTTATGCACAGAAACACAATAGAGAGAGGAGCACTTGAGAAATGAGCTACATACCACTTCCATATGCCATTTTTTTTGTTTTTTTTATTCTATGCAGTAATGTATGCCCAGGAGAATTATTTACTTCCAACTCACTTCATATAATACACTGACATCAAAGAGGAAGAAAATGAGATTGAGTGAGTGTGAGGTGCTCTCCCAGAATAGCTGTGTGTAACAGGACCCTTATGTGCTGTACTGACCCTTATGTGCCGCACTGAAACTGAACAGCACATAGATGACTGAAAACACACTTGTTAAAAGATGAATGGTGGTGAGCACGTGCATACACACACACACGGACAGACAACAGTGCCATTTTACTTGGCATAGTTTTAAGGCATCATAAACAGCATCAAACACCCACTTCCTCTCTTTACTGATGCGTAAGTGGCAGTGGTTTTAGTGTGACAGATGTTGCGAGCAGCATAGGAAAGAAGTATTTCCTGCTGATGAGGCCACTCTCCTCATCCAAATTCCCCTCAAGCCTGGCTCCTCTGTTTTACACTTTGCGGCCTCAGGCCTGGTTTCTATCCAGTTTACGTTCCTGGCCTGCTGTGACGAACCTCTCTTTATGTTCCAAAACAGGAGAATGACTGACATTGCTGTGCTTGCTGCCCTGAGCACAACATTTATTGTCACTTCACGCTATGTTCAGACTTCAACGAAACATGAGATGTGGTCAGATTATTAGTTTTTAACATCAATGTGAATTTGGTTTAAAAAAAAATCTTTGTTAAATCAGATACACTTACTTCCTTGTGGTCCGAAAAACTTCACTACAAATTCATTGAGTCCACTGAGGATGGTGACTTCATGCTTGCTCTCAATGCTGTAAGGCTGTTAAGGAAAACATGTCACTTCATACACATAAACAAACAACCTGAAGGACTACAGTAATGAACATTTCTTGAATAATATTCTGGATCACTAACAATTGTGCCTCTCTGAAATGGTAAATCAGCTGCAGTCTCTCCCAGCGCAACCCATCATTACATGGTTTGTTGCAAGACAGACAAATACACGAGCAGAGTCTGACCTTTTTCCCCTCTCCCACCCAACAATATTCTTTCATATCATACAGAGTTATGAAAACTAAAGAGAGAAATGATAGCTTTTGATGGATAATGAAAACAAATCAATGCAGGAAAATTACACTTGGAGTCTGTTCTGACCCCTAGTCCTGGAGACTCACTTTCAATGACAATCGATAGCTTCAGGCCAATTTGTCATTCTGCACGTTGAATGAATATCTCCAGGCTGAATGTGAAAGTATGCTGGCCACAAGATAATCATGCACACTCACACCAGCACATCATATTCACCCATGCTTAAGGACTCTCTAATAAACCCCCTCGACATAAAACAAAAGTCCCCACTGAGAAACACAGTACAAAAGGCAATCTCCTTACAAAGGGCCTGAGAAGTTTATGTTACTTCCTGTACTTCTGACAAAACCCAAAGAACTAGCCAAATTTGCCCTGTTTCAACATATGTTCTAAAAACAACCAAGTTTGTAGTAATCAATTTCTGATTCAACTTATGAAGCTTGTAATGCACAAGAGGAAACTTAAGTGGAGAATCTCTCACTCTCTGAAACATACATACTTTAGTCTCACATACATGTAGTTCTTCGTCATTTACATTGGTGGGGATGAGTAACTCTTATTTCACATGAAATGACATGAGATTCCTCATATAGACCAGAGCGGCTCTATTAGTCCCAATAAGCAAATAATCCAGCCAGAGAAAAGCACTCTGACAAGGCATGTCAACAAACGTGCAAGTTACTTAACCGAGATGTGCTTTTGTCAAGCGGTAAAATAGCCAACTATACGGTCACAATCATTTAACATAGTAGGCTGCAAGGCTTCTTTGAAGAACATAATTTTCATCATCAGGGTTATTCATTTCTGACAATTTCATTTGCAGCTTAGTACTATATGATTGGCCAAGGCAGAAGCTCTCATAATGATTTTAATCTAACTTTCTCCATGCAACAGACTGCCGATAATGAAGATTCTGTAAACATTCGGGTGTACAGATGCTTGGATGTCAACTGCAGTGTGGGAGATGAATAATATAATATTCTATTGAAATGCAAGAATCTGGGTTCTCCTGAATTTAGTTGTGATTACTACTGTGTTTATCTGCTTTAATGTGACTCATCTCTAAACCTATTAACAGACTGACAGATTCAGAAAAAGTGTATTTAGCCAAATTATCTACCACAGGAGGAGCTTATTATAGTTAATGGAGGAAATAATCACCCAGTGTTTTCCTCTGCAACTCCAGTTACAGACATAACTACAATAATAACAAACCCTAAAGAACGTTAGCTTATTTTTGTTCAGTGTATCACATGGCAAAGCTAACATTGCATCTAATGTACGCACACTCTACTTCACTCTAACGTAAAGTCATCAGAGAAATATTTCGCTTTCATGTGAGTGGAGGGAAGAAGCACAGGAAATAAAATTGAAGCAGAGAGACCGAGAAAATAAACAGGCGTAAAATAAAAAAAGAGGAAAATGATCACAAAATGAGAGTGAAAAACCGAAAGAGCACATTGGAAACAGAAGGTACAAGAGATGGGATAAAAATCAGTTTTCCATGCCACACAGTTGCAGCTAACTTGTCAGTCCTGATTGAGTGTGTATCCCATTAGCAGTAGCACTGACCCCCAAAGGGTTAAATCCAACTGGAAGTTATTTTAAGCTCGGGTTGAGTCGAAGAGCAGACTGAATCCCTGGCTTTGGCAAGGAAATGTGTCATTGTCAGACAGAAGAGGAACCTCTCTGTTCTGACTCGTGCTGGGAGTCAAGAAGCCAGTCTGAGGCTCTGTGATGCAAAGTCCAAGGCAGAATGAATAACCTCTAACACCAGAGTGGCAATACTTACTTAGGCATGCTAGCAAAACAACAACTACCCATTTGCAATGCAGTCAGACTGCATGCATTATGTTTACATTCTGCAGCTCACCAAGTTCTGCCCTTCATGTAAGGAGGAGCTATGCGAGGAGGAGGGGGGATGGTATGGACTGTGTGTGTTATGTTATAGAAGACAGCAGTGAGGCATAAGGGATAAGCTATAAATGGGGTTGAATCAACACTGATTATGCTGCAGGCTAATTGACATTCTAGAGAAGAACTAGTCTCGCTGTGAAAAATTAAATTTTTATATTTATCCTTTAGACATTTAGATGACACTTATGAGTACAGGTCTACAGGATAGCATGATTTCACCTCACAAGACAGCAAAATTAAAAGCAAGCAGAAATGTAAAGGCCGGGGTCCCGGATCTGTAAATATTCGTGAAACCATAGTGAGGTCATGCGAGAGAAGGAGGTAGGGAAAGGGAGTAGCTCACATTGCACTGACTAATTTCTCACATACTGTTACACTCACATGATAATGATGTGAACACACACACACACAAAACAATTTGTAAGCAAATTTAAGCATAGTCAAGAGTCACAAATAACCACGTCCACTTTCCAACAGTGACTATGGCTGGACTGAGCACCTTCCATCTATCCCCATTAAAATACAATCACCCACCAACCCGGCCCTCCTTACAAAAGCCCTAGGTTATTCATATTAATAGGAGTGCAGGCTTTGTTGATTTGCCTGGTTAAAAACCATAGCAGCAGCATGCATACACATTGCTTACAATCTTTATCTTAAGGAACAATCTCTGGCTTTGACGTATACTTCAACACCATCACCTTCTCCTCTCATTTGTGTCTTAAGCAAAGCCATTCCCAAAACTATGAATTCACTTTGATAGGACTCTGGCCATCTTCCATGTCATCATGACACAACAGTCTAATCCACTCGCCTTTTGTTTAACACCGGGAGACCCCAAGCTCCAAGCACTCAGTCCTTCCACCCAACTACTAAGTCACTGTCAACAACAGCTCTCTCCTTCTGAAGGAGTTTGGCAGGTCTGTTAAAACAGAAGAGAGTTCCTTGTAGAGCTTGTAAATTCCTCACTGTTTTGATGGAGTGGAAGATATATTGAGAGTGTAGATGACAAACAGAGAGAAGAAGACAAGTAGACGGTCACAAAACTGGATAGGCAGGACATACAGAATATACCAATTAACTATGTGCTGCACTGTCTTTTTGTTTGGGTTTTTTTTTTTTTTTTTTTTTTTTTAAACAGGAGGTGACATGACACATTGCATTTCAAAAGGGAAGGCAAATAGTTTTCACCTAAATAGCGACAACAAAGCAAGACAGAAACTGGGTTGTACAGTGTGTTTACATGCACATTAATATTACATTTATATTTGGAGGATTAAAATATCGTGTTTCCGTGCTGCTGTGTCTAAATTCCAGTCAAGCAAAGTCACATGAATGCGGTAAACAAACCAAATGACAATGACCTGAACCTATATCCTAAATACTAAAAGGTTTAATTTGCTAGCCTGAAAAAGCTGGTATTTACTGCTATAATCTTCTGACGTGTAAACGTCACATTTCACTTACTGTTTGGTTTGGAAAAATCGAATCCAAAGTATCTGTCACTAATTAACACAATCAATAAGATATATAAACCATTAAAAGTGGTTACTGATCAATCCACATTTATATTGATGTGCATTTAAACACACTCATCACCTAACCAGGATTAAACATATTTTAGGACAATTAACTCCTAAAAACAGCGTTTTGATCAAGGTTATGTACCGACGTGTTCCCAATTCCCAGCATAATGACTATTTGTCCATCCCTCCACCTTGGATTAGTAATAATCTATGGATAGCACCAGGTCAATATCCTTATACACACACTTCTAATCTGATACACAGAGCCCAATCAATCCAGAAGAACACACATCCTCATTGCTATTTCTCAGAGAACCCAGAAAGCCCGGAACTATAACAGCAACACAGACTCCTGTGTTAACACCATTTCACTGCAAGACGTCCCTCATTTAATGACATACTGGCTTGAAAACACTCATCCTTATCCATCCAAATAATGTGTAGAAAGAAAAGTACTATAAGAACTACTTTCAGACTACCAATTAGCCCCTTTAAAATGTTTCAAAGTTTATCCAAGCACTAAGGTCAATGTTATCCTGATTTGTAACTTTAAAGGCTTAAGTATAAAAATATGCAGTAAATAGCATTTACGGTTGTGGTCTAGACATGTTATGTTTTCCTTCTGGTCCATTCAGGCCACTATCCCTATCTGACCAGTGGATCAAAATACCCCATCCTGACCGACCTCTTTCTAAGTTTGGAAAACAAACATGATGGGGAATCATAAACAGCACAAACAATGCGTTGTCAACTATGCTATGCTATGCTATGCCTCTTTGGAGACAGAAGTTGTTGATCTGCCAAATTGGAAGCACTCGCTAGTTTCAAAGCAGTTCCTTGTCTCATCTTTCATTTGAGGAGAGGAAGGGAAGGATTAGCCCACACCATCCTTTCATCAACAGGGTGATGTAATACAGTTTAACAATCCGGTATCAACTTATTATTTTCAATATCTTATTTTTCTGTTTATTTTCAATTTCTGAAAAACTAAGCAATCAAAAAGTGCCAACACGCTTTACAAAAACAATATCAGCACGAAAAGAACAAAATACTTCTTCAAATAGTGTACATCTGTAGGTCTCTGACATTTACAGAGAATCAAATTCAAAAAGACCAAACTGACTTTGCAGGCCAGTTTAGACTATTTACATATCAGCATACAATACTCTGACCAGCTGCTGACACCTCCAGCTTCAAGTAATCCTTTTAAAAGAGATGGTACAGAGCTTCTAGGTAGAAATAACAGGAAAGGCAGCAAATCAAATAATCCCAGAGACATGTGGAGAGAGCTAGGTTACTGAAGAACAGAAAGGACACCATGCAGGATTTCCAGTTATTCATGGCACTGACCATAGAAGAAGACTGTCAAAGACTGAGCATAAGAAGCAGTGCTTGTGTTTCAGACTAGGAAAGCAAAGCTAAGAAGTATGCCTCAAAGACACTAATAGTCTGTAACCCCCAAAAGCCAGCACGGAAGAGGAACATAAAAAGAAAGGGGAGAATAAGGTCAGCCAACAGAGCAGCAGGCTGAAACGGGAGAAAAGAGCATAGGAAGATGATAGAGATTTTTTTGAAGAATAAAATGAAAGAAACATGGAAAGAGTGATACCAAAGGAGAGGCAGAGAGATAGTGATGCAGAGATAATGAGAGAAAAGAGTTCAGCCTGGTGAATGCTGATCTAGCCTTGCAGGCAGATCTGTGGATGTGAATGACATCATTGCAGTGGACTGCAGGCTGTGTGTATACAGACACATAAATGGGCGAAAACCCATGTCTTTGATTTCATTTTACTACAAAAATGTATGCTATAATAGTTAACAGTTACGAGCCAATGACTGACAGGTAAGTATTAGCAGAAGATTTTTCATTGGAAAAGTGCAAAAGCCTTTGTTCTGAAGAGCTTTTGTATGAAACGTGGTACATAATTAGACTGAAGAGTTGACAGAGCAGTAACCTGTATAAAGATATATCAACGAGTCAGAAATATAACAGGGGACATTATTAAAGTAAATAGAGAAGTGAGTGCGGGTCACGTTATGAGCCCTGTGTAAGACCTTTATTGAAAAGCTGTGATTTAAAAAAAAACAAAAAAAACACAGCTTTTCATGTCAAGGTTTCCAATAAGAACTCCAAATTGTTAGGGACAGATTTTGAAAGAGAAAGCGCAGGAAAGAGAGGCTTTGACATATAGTGCTGCACCCCCACCACAGGACGACCTGTCAGCACAAAAGAGATTGTAACCTAGCAAGGAAACATGATTCATGAAGCAGAGTTTCTGCAAAGATGTCAGTAGTTGAGTAATCTAGCATGCAGCGAAGCTGGCGGGACTGTGTATGTTGACATGTAATAACTCCAAAAGACTGCCTATTGCATAAT
The DNA here is from genome assembly GCA_011952105.1 of Coreoperca whiteheadi. Classification (NCBI taxonomy): domain Eukaryota; kingdom Metazoa; phylum Chordata; class Actinopteri; order Centrarchiformes; family Sinipercidae; genus Coreoperca; species Coreoperca whiteheadi. The sequence continues at coordinate 13,288,038 of CM022484.1, forward strand.
TTTATCTACATATAATTAATATTCCAATTATATTCAGAGGATGGAGTCTATAAATTAGACTGCATTAGAAGCAAGGCTAATTCTTATGTCATCTCCTGTCAATAGGTAATACAGCTCCGTTTCAGAGAGGTGAAATGCCTTGCTGCATATCTACATAAGGTGAAGATAATGCTGACAGCAAGTAGTTTTTGTATACACTGGACAAGTAGTGTGGCAGAGAGATACCATGGTGTGAGGCAGAATATTTAAGTACACAGGGACTGGTTGATTTTAATTTGTCAATTTAGTTGTGGCAGAAGAAACCTTCACAGAGAGTAACTTGTTTAAGAGCACAGCTTTGTTTAGAGATGAGGAACTCTGAGGCAGCAACTTCTCTTTCGTTTTCTCTCCCTTACACACAGATTGTAGCAACAATGTACAATCAAAGGCCTTGTAGATGAAAGGCAGGAAATATAGCAGCTGTCCTCAGGGTGTAAGATATGGGTAGGCTTGCACCACCAAAAGAGATACAAGTATAGACTACCAAAAGAAATGTAAAGCTAAAACTCATTACCTACAAAAGATAGAGAGTAAATAGGCTAACTTAAAACAGCACTAAGAGCGGAATCAGCCTTGTACAGCTGAAAAACAATAATGAAACCGACAAAGAAAGTCAATACCAACAAAGCTGTTCCTTCTTCTTCCTTAATTTTGCATGTGTATGTGTGTGACTGAGTGTAAGAAGGTTTGCACTTTTGCAGTCTCTGCCAGCATACATTTTATATATGTGCACTGTTTCTTCTAAAGTCCTAGCCTGTGTGTAAACGCATGTTCCTGCGTTTGTGCATTAAACTTTCTATGTATTCGTGCACTGGACCCAGCCAAGCAGGATTACTGTGTGACCTCCACTACACTCAGCAGTCTGAAAACAGAGGCAGCTAGTGTAGCACAGCAACCATCCTGCCACAGCAGTCCGAGCGAGTGATAGGCACAGCGTTGTTTTGAGAGTGTGATTTAATCAGCTCAACACCAAACAAACACCGTTCTCCCCTGCAGCCATCACCAGCCAACCTCACTGACCCACTCCTCTACTCTCTCAAACTCCCCTCTCATACTGAGGTTAATGTTTTCCCCCAGCTGTTTACTTTCTTTTATTGTTCATTAAGGCAAATTCTCTCTTCTCAATTTGAATGCAGATTTGGAGCCGAGTGCAACCATCAGAACCCCCTCCACCCCAGCTCGTTGCCTCAGTGGATAGATAATCCTTTGGATACACGGCGAGCTAAGGGACAAAAATGAGAATGAACCAGACAAGAGGCCAAGTTTAACAACAGCTCCCATTTATCCAAACTACAGATGGCTCAATACAACTTTTTCATTTACAATACCATGACAATAAGTATCTTCCTATACCAATATAATATTTTAGTTGTTTTTTTCCTGTTTTAGATCTACTAAGCTGTTCATAATCAATCAATATGCAAAACTTGCCTGTTGCTTGAGATGTCCAATAAAATGAGATGCACTCTATATTTGGTTTAAGTAAGTAGTCCTTTTAGGGCTACATCAAAGTGAAACAATGGTCTATCACTTTGATACATTTAGCTAGATATATTTGACAAAATGCTATAAAGGGACTACTGTGGGAGAGAAAAAACATTACAGCAACAGAAATCTAGATACTCATTTTCACAAGGTTTATAGAACGATTTCACTTGGGTACAGCTGAAAAGTGGCTAATCATCAAGCTTGACAGAACTCAGAGGTCACAAATGCGGGTTTAGGGTTCTTTACATGTATGGTGGACAATGGTAGAACAGAGGTGCAACAGTAATAAGGAGTTTAAATGAGTTTGCATGTTTGCTTGACTGATTTGGACATTTGGAATTGACATACAAGCTAATGCTCTGCATACTGCCAGTTATTCATGGTCCCAAATCTGATTTAGACAAGCCTAGTTCCTTCACTGTGGGACACGAGGGGGTCCTGGCTGTGAGTGCACTGGCTGTCTGTGATAAGTGAACAGAGGTGTACTGGTATGATAGTAACAGGTCATGCCAGCTGCTCTCACTTCCCCTTTTTCCTGACCATATCCCACAAGAGATACGAGAGATCTCTTTGTGTAGAGCTGCTCAGGGGATCTAAGGTCTTTATAACCTGTACTAAAACATACTTGTAAAACAGATTAAGCACACCACATATTGTTCTATGTGGAAGAAAAACTAATCAATTAGCAACAAGGAATGATCTAATCCTTCAAAATACCAAACTAGAATACTTGTGATAAAGCTCAGGTTCACGTACATAGACTTAAGCAGAACTATGTAGATCACATTCTAAAAACGCTATATATTCAGTTGTCCACAAACAAACTAACGAAGGGGTCGGAAGGTTTTGGGACATGCTGCTTTCTTTAGGTCAAGATTTTAAAAGCATGATACGAGACAATTTAACTTACTTTATCCTCTGCTTATCATTAAAAACACAGGATGTGCTTCATTGATCTCTGACAGGATATTGGTTACATATGTGACTAACTTTAACCCTGAACAAAACAGCCCTGTTATCCTCACATTTATTCCTTACTTTGACAACTACTGCTGCCTCACAAATCATCTTAGGAAATGAACTAGACAGCAGACAGGTTACACTATGTTTTCCTGAGGTTATGTTTATGGAACTACTATAAACTATGTCAGTAATATGGAATCAAGTAGGTTAGTTTCCTGCTTTTATCGCATCGCCTTATCTGCAGCTTTCCCAACATTCGTTCAAGTTTGTAGAGCCAAACACTGCGCTATGTGTGTTTGATGTTAACAGGCTGTACTTTGGACAGGCCACAGGTTTGGTTGTATTTCAGAAAAACAAAGAAGCATTCCCCTTTACTGTACTAAAATGTAGCTCAAAATGTTGAGTCTAAATTAACAACTATCCTTTCAACATCTTAAGTGCGGTGTTATCGAGCAGAGCTGGGCTTAAACCGTCTGTTCTTCAAGGACCCAGCTCGTTCTGACACATCAAGTATTTAAATACTGATGGAGCACTTGGTGCCAGCGTGTGCGGTCTGTGTCAAAGAAAACCTCGCAGGCCGTTTTACATATCAATGGACACATGGCCCCAAAGGCCAGTCCCACTGAAATCCACATGTAAATAACTGGTAGCTATTAAGTGCTGCACTCACTGGATGTTGGATGGGAAGTAAATTAACTCTATGAATACTTCAGTTTCATGTCATCTTTGAAAATTAAAAAAAGGTCAGCATCTACAATTTTAATACATTTAACATTTGGTAAGACAAAGAATGACGTCTCTAAGCGACATAAAACATATGTATTTACTAATTATGTAACAGTTAGTCTAACATGATATTATAATCCATTCGCAGTGCAGATTTGGTTTCCATTAAATACAGGCCTGAGTATACTATGTTAGCTGATGGCTACCTCCCCGTGTGAGAGCTGGAGCAGCACAGTACTGCACAGGCTACGTTCTTTGTCTTCTCTGGTGAGAGAAGAGAGCCCACCCACTGCAATCAAACGTGAATCCTTCAGCTGCTCCTCCTCTCAGCCTTTCACTAAATCTACAGTCTATTTACAGCAAGAGAACTGGGTTTCTGTGTGTATGCACGCGAGTGAGCTCTGTGCATGTACACACAAACGAAATTATTATTAAGATTTTTAATGATCACAAAACAGAGCTGGGGCAGGAGAAACAATGACCTGAATCTGAGACAGGATTTGCAGTCTGTTGTAAAGACAACACCCCCCAAATTTCAACACTGACACTGCTAACAAACCTGAATGTCAGTGTCTTGAAAGACGACACACGGCAAATTTTATCAACTTGATACAGACGAGACTCACACAGGCAGATTACCAGATAGAGTCAAGCAGAGGGTGTGGATAGTGTAGGTTGCACTTTTTTGATAAGGCACGTTTGCTTCATACATAGGCTACTTTAAAATATCCCTTTGTTTTGGCTAAAGTCAACATTTTTAGACAACTGGGTTTAGTGTCACTGGCCCATATGCCAACATATAGCTAGCCTATCAGCACTGCTTCGATTTTGCACATTAAAGCAGCAGTGCACATGAGTGGCAGAGGGAGACTGAGTGCCAGAAAAAAAGAAATCATGCGAAACAAAGAGACGAACTTCAGTCCATCTGGGAACTCAGCCATGCATGCAGGAAGCTTCACTGTTTGCACTGTGGGATTAACAGTGAGGGCCTCAAATCTCCTACTGTCAGAGATGCCTTGCTCCTGGACCCCCAAAACAGGACTGTCAATCAAGGTGGGGGCCCCCTGACTAGAAGGGGCCTCATCCACAATCCAATAGGTTATCGTATGTTTACTCATGAAGAAATAAAAAGAAAAAAGAGCAGGAGCTTGGTTTGGCCTGGATGATGTAGCCTATTTTTTACCTGGATGGACATAGACAAAGGCATATGAACACTCAGTAATCATAAAAAAAGGTGATGTAGACAGAGAAAAGCAGAAACAGTAGTATTTGTAAGATTTCAGACTGACAGAAAGAGATAACTAAGACAAAAGCGAGGAGAAAATGTTTTTTTATCCTGCTATTAAATTCTGTTTTATAAATTTCCACAAGCACACAGTCCAAGAACCACAACATATACGTCTTAGGACTTACACCATATTTGATTGTATACAAAATAAAATTATTGTCATTTAGGTATTATATTATCAGCATTCCCCAGATTTGAAAACACCATAAATATCTCAGTTCAGCCCTCTTAACTCCATACCATCACTGGTTGAGTATGTACAGTAGATGGGCCATTCCCTACACTGTCTTGGTCAGGGTTTGAGCTTCTTACTATGCTACAGATTAAATATCAACCTTGAGCCACAATTAACATGGACTACAAAGTGATAACTGGGCTTTAGGGTTAACAGTATGGTCAATGCCTACTGAAGCAAGGCTAAGTAGAGGAAGAAACATGGCAGAGGTGAACTCACCAAAAACGTCATCAAATATTCTGTAGAGTCCCAACATCATTTGACTGTGAATAAACTGCAACATCTGTTTTGTGTTTTTGTTAGTCATGTGGTTTTATATCTACAGTAAATGCCATTTTTGCTGTCAGCATAATGCAAAATCGTATTGTGGCTTGCAAGTTTTCTGTAACCTTCTTAGTGTCTTTGTGTCTACTACTGTAAAGATATTTCTATTACACCATGATAACAAAGCATGTTTGTTAGTTTCTGCAACGTCATCACCAGACCAGTGCTTTCCCCATTCTTGTCATGGGTTCATCATGCTCCTATTCATTCAATCAATCTCTTAGTCAGGAACAGACAGAAAACTGCTCGCTCCTTCCCTACAGTAACCTACGTCTAGTTTGTTCAGTCACGCAATAATAGCGCTGGGTGCAGATTAGCTGCCTGTGACTGCATGACATGGTATGACACAGCAGCGGGAGGTGGAGGTCACAGGGTCTTCTGCAAACGGGAAACACAAAGACTCCGCTGCTGATGCTGTCCGGATGTCATGTTACAAGGGCACAATGGGTCTGAAACACCAAGCGGAGAGCAGATAAAGCTCAGGATTGGTATTCTACTCAGGGAGGGAGGAGGGATGTGGTGGGGGAGGATGTTAAAATAAAAAAGAGAGGGAGGAGGTGGATACTGCCCCTAGAAACCTATCGTGGAATTTTGGATAACTGAATAAATCAGGATTACTGATGGCCAAGTACTGCCTCAACAGTCACTTCAGGGAAAAAAAGCAAAAGAGATCCTTGAAATTAATCTGAAAATGCAAACTCCCCTTGAAAGATGAAGACACACAAAATACCTGTATCATCTGATACAGCTGATTTGGGGTGAAATGATAAAGACCAATATACACTGGTATTCATACCAGGTATCATGATGGATACTAGGGCCGATGAAGCATGCGACACCCCTCCTAACAACTCCCCACAGTCTCGAATATAATTCATTGATGGCCATGCTTCACAGAACTGCTATCCAATCACTTTCAGACCTTCCAGGAGCAATTGAAAGGTTGAAAAGTACAGCTGAGACACAGTGTGTTTGCATAAAAATGTTGTTAACATCTCCTCTGATATAATGAGATTTCATATATGAACAAATATACACATCAAGTCTTCAGGTTTATGCTATTATAAAAGATAACCACTTCATGAGGACAATCGCCTCACCAGTGACTAAAGAAGTGCAGTTTCAAAGAGCAGAACAAAGTGAGGTTTAATGATTTCAGAGAAAGTCTCAAACTCTTCTCCTGGATGCTAAGAACCTATTAGTTTGCCTACATCTTTTAGCAGGGTACCTATGCATTTTTAATTATTCGATTTCATTACTTTCATATCACATAAATTGTGCAGCATCCAGTAATCATTTAATCTATATAAATTCATGTTAATTTAAGTGGAAATGTCTAAATAAGTGTATTACTGTTAGATTACAAGCAAGATAAGCTTAATGATAAACATCAGCCTTGTTTGGGGTGGGGTCTATATATTTCCATGAAAAACATGATAATCATGTATAATTTTTATGACCACAGTAAAATGATAAAAATACACATTTGTACAAACATTTCTATATTCTTTAGGTTATTCTTGAGTAAATATAAACTGCTGTATGGATTATTCTACACATTGCCTTTTCTTCTCTGCATTAAAATCCACAGACACCAAAAGAGCTTGTGTTAGCATTCAAAATAAGCTTAGTCTTTTGTAATCTACCTGTGCTCAAATTCCAGCAGTAAGCTGCTGGAAAGCATTTGTACAGCAAGTAGACCAAATAATAGCAAAACTACCTACACAGTATGTGCAGTCAACCCCACACAACTAGGCTGAATGTAAAGCTCTTTGAAATGACACACTCCTAGATCCTTGTTCAAGAACACCATGTTCCAAAATTAAAGCAACATGTCCAAGAACAAGACTAAATAGCCAGTGGCCAATAGTTATGCAGGTCATTGGAGAATAACATTAATTTAAGGTTTAGGATTACAGTTCGGCAAGTACTGGACATAAACAAGTTGTCTCTTGCCACTCAGGACTATATGTTTGCAAAGGAGGGGAGTGGAGGAGTAGTTGACACATAGGGGAAAAAACACAGTGTAAATCAACACTTAATACCTATTCCATCCTCTATTTCACTAAATAGTACAAAGAGTTCAGGCTTCTGGCACACAAAGACTGTACATTTGGTGCAAAAAGCAGGCTGCCATCCATTGGCTGATACTACATGCTGAGGTCATTCTGACATTCATTTTCATGAATTCCCTAATGGGCTCCGCTCTAGATTCTCAGCTCTCCGGTGGCCGCAGCAAATTATTGCGTGAGGGCTCTCAGTGTCAGCCCATCAGAAAGAAGGTGCTCCTGTCTAAAAGACGGTGTGAGTTTCGGGCTTTGGTTACACCAGGGGGAGACGCAGGAATCGGGAGCACAGAGAGGAGGTTGTTCCTGCTAGTTTTGCTCTGGGGACACAAACAGAGGGAAGGAACTGTTTCCCAAACCAGTTACCTGGAGCCCTACCTACTTTAACCCAACAAGACAGCCTCGTCAGCAGTGAGCCCATGTGCTACATACGCCAGTATATCTCAAATCTGTAGACCTACATTTAAACACACATAGCGGTCTTCCTCAACACTTGCTGACCACTGCTCACCCATGGTAACACACACAGGTCATTGTATGGAATTTGAGCAGGTGGCATTCAGCAAACCTGCTCTTGCCTGTCAGTCAAGTAGCTCAAGAAGGAGAGAGGGTGTGCTGCAATCCTTAAAAATCCCTGCTCTGTCTACTTCACCACTCTGCCATAGCCTACACATAAGTGGACAAGGGGGGGGCCTAAACTCGCTCAAACAAGCACGGTTGCTAGCTAGCAGACGTAACAAAATGCCTTAAGCAACTGGCCAAAATAACAAGACAAACGTAGCTTGAAAAGAACTTGCTGCAGCCTCCCCGTTGATGCGTATTCACATATTGCAGCCACATGCAGTTTCAAATGTAAGGGCCACTGATATTCCAACTCCAATGTGACCGTATGAGGCAGGTTGTGTAATGAAATGCAAAATCAGTATTGCATAAGTCAAATATGATAAGCCAAAGAATAACTCAGAATACAGTAATTCTTCGCTTACATTTAAAAAAATTAAAAAGATCAAAACTTTCCCTTTTCAACTATTGGGACAACTTCCTCTTGTTTTTGGTTTGTTTTGCCAGCACAGTTTTAGCCCCATATTTGACTAAGCTGCACTGCCATCCCATCAGCTGTTAAGTCCCGCCCTCTTGTGGTTTCCGGCTAGTAACAGGCTGTCCAATCATTAAGCTGGGTTCCACTGTGCTGGGATAAAAACAAAACTACTTGTTCATACTGTTCTTCTAGATTTTGTAAGGACTCAAAATATGCTGTTATGGTTCGTTTTTAGCGCTCCCTGTGACAGCCCTAAGTGAAGTTGAACAAATACAATAGAGGCACAAAAGTAAACATGGTGACAACGACCTGAAAAACAGAACACACTAGATGCTGCCTAAAAGTTTAAGCATTCCCCGGTGAAAACGACTGCAGGCTCATGACACCTGCCGTGCCACTTCACAAACAGCTGCCATGCTCACTTCCGATTTCAATATTTAGAAAAACGCCAAATTAGAGCCACGATACAAGGTAGCCTTCCATGTATTTGCCTGCAGACACTGAAGTACAGTGAAACACACAGATCAGGTGGCCATTTTGATGTTGAAATTAACCAGCAGACTAGCCAGCTCAGCAGCGTTAAGGTAACATTTCAAGTGGCAGATTCAATGACACAATTAGAAAACCCTTAGTAGGATTACAAAGCAAAGCTAATAAGACCCACAACGCTACACATACTGACATAACACCAACGTTTGCACGAGAGCAGAACAAAAGACAACAGCACATCAGTTGACGTTAGCCATACGTTATGTAAACAAGCTCCTGTGTCAACGTGTAAATGGGCCGTTTCACTAAACTCTACCGATAACAACAGGCACAGAAATGGTCATACGGTGTTTACAGTATACCGCTGCCTGTTCTCTTGGTGGTGCAACAAGATGAAACATTACTGGAAAAGGAGAATACCGTCAGCGTCTGTTCGGTTGTTGCAGAAATGTCCACACACAAATACAGATATCAAGCTAGACAGCTTAACGCTAACGGTAATGTCACAAATATACAGATTTGGCAAAATGCTAAAAGGACCTGGGGCCGATGTGATTAGCTAATACAGCTGTCCCGATAAGCGACTGAAGGTTCGCAGGACAGAAATAGCTAACACTTGGCTTTGCTAGCTAAATGTTGTTTACACAAAAACAGTCATTGACAATGAAAGCTCATACTGCTTTGGGTTACCAAGACATGCACGCAGCATCAATAATATGGTTTGCTCATATCACATTTCCACATACATCAGGACATAGCTGACTAGCCAGCGATTGAGACACTCTTGTTTATGTTCAGAAAGGATACAGTTTCACCACATCGGTATCCATTCGCCTTTTACCCGGACTTGGAGACGACATTTTTTGCTATTTCCACCGCAGAACACCACTAAGTAAACTGAAAGCTAGCCCCCGAAACGCTAGACAGTCTAGCAAACTGTACTATCCGAAAGTTAACATTTGCGTTCGGAAATGTTCACCGCAAAACGTCTTCACAATTCAATGTCTCTCTGTCCTAATGAGTAACTGAGCTAACGTTAGACCTCTGCTGTTCGCTGCCTCTCAGCGTTCTGACCATGGCTCTGACAAGCTACGATCACTCCGCGGCCAACGTCACAGGTGTGCGACCAAACGTCACAATAAATGGCTGCCTTTGTAGTTTTAGTTAGTGCACCTTTGGTGTCTTACATTTCATGTCGAAGTGCCATTTGACACCAGTAAGTGACATCGTTTTCTACTTTTCGTGACATAGATGAACATTACTATTAACACATTCTTTAGGGTTTAGGAATTCGAAAGGCTACTCATTGCAGTGGCACTGTGTCTTAATTCTGCCTGTCTTCATTGTTCTCCAACAGAGGTAAGTGACACACCCAAATGCTGGAAGCCAGAATATATACACCACAAAATGTCTGGCCACAGCTGACAGTCCTTGGAAGAAAACATTGTCCCATAGATAAAAACTGTGGGAGAAATGTTGCTGCACATAGACCTTTGAATCTTTTTGGGGGGGAACAATTAAATCAGCCAATTTCTGCTTCTTTCTGTTAAATAGCCATATCAGACTTAAGAGGGGTTAAAATATGCAGTATTACAGGATACAAATGAGACCTAATCAAGAGAATGTTTCCAAGAGTACAGCCATGGCTAAAAATATACCATTGCTCCAATGACAGCCTCACACCTGCTTTGACCAGCACTCGTGTCCTCACAAATGATGAAGTCACAAGGCTACCTTTCAATAAACATACAACAGTCATTTGCATGAAGCAGTTCAGCGGAACATACAGCGTTTGTGTTACTGTCATCTCTCTAAGCCAAAGAGGTTAAGATGTTTACAGGCAACAAAAAGGTTGCCAGTGAGTACCGAATGGCAACCTACACCCACAAATCCCATCCATGTGAAAACCACGGAAAAACCTTTCAGAAGTCAGTCGCTGTGTAAGCTACAACAGATACATTGAATATATTTTCCTTATTTATACAACATAATTACATTCATTTCTACTAATCTTTTTCTTTTGTCAGAGGAACGACGTGCAAAGTGAGACAACATTTCAGAAGAGAATTTTATTAAACCCTTTTAGGAAATTCAATGGAGACAAAAGCACATGCAGATAGATATGACGGAATTAGCAATGAGATGTCAGCGGAAGGCAAAAAAAGTACAGGCACCCTGAATCTAATTTGAAACATGTTTGAAATTCATGGCACATGGTTCTACCTTCCTGCAATAATCAGGATTTTAGCAGTGACTAAATGAAAAGAAACATTTCACTACTCCAAAGGGATTCTGTTCTTTTGTAAGAGAACTCATATCCACAACAGTACACACAAAATGACTTCCTCAGTTTTTTTTTTTTTATTTGTGAATCTGAGGTTAATGTTTACCACTCCCTCGAATGACTCAACATACATTGAAGGTAAACATTGCCTTTCCAGTGTCACACCATTTGGCCCTCTCTCACGATCAGGGATTTCTCGTCTCTTTTATTCCACAGAAATCCAGACCATCATGAGGTCACGAAGGAATACCGAAGCAGACTTCATGTGAGATTTATAGCCGATGCCTTGCTTGTTTTATATGCTGAGATGTGTTCTATTACTTGATGACTACTTGTGTACACACTATACATGGCCTATATAGCCCCCCCCCCCCACCCCCACCCCAATTGTCATGAAGTAGAATTCAAAATGTTTTAATGCCACAAAGGCATCCTTCACATATTTCACTGTTCACAGAGAAGACACTCATTGCCTAAAGACACAATCAACTTCCTTTAACTGTAAACACGACTTTAAGGGATGGCATACATTGACATAATAGGACACTCCTGTCATTAGTACTAAACACTCGGTACGACAAAAAGAGGGCAGGTCAGTTCATCAATTCAGTGTCGTGAATCTGTTAGAAGGAAACAGTCTACTGAGACGTAGAGGCGGATACCTGCCACTGACGGAATATATCAAACACCCTTTTAGACTTGTCACGAGGGCCCTGGGAGGAAAGAGACAAATAGAGAAATGTAAGATATTGTCTAAATTAAAGCTACATGTGGTGACAGTGTACTAAAAACAGAAATTAGCATGTATTGGTATGCATCATTTCCTGGAGGATGTGATGAGGTCATTTTTGTTGAGAATGCTTTGTTGTAAAATGCAAAGTTCAGAAGTCTTGACATGCCTGTGCTGGACTGCCTCCTGCTGTATTAGAGTTCTTCTTCATGGGTATGAGGAGGTCGAGAGCAGCCTTCCAGCCCTGTTGATGAAGTGCTGAGCCTCTATCCAAAAAGGGGATCGCCCCGGGATCCAGATTCTCCTTTCCCACAGAGATCCAGGGACACCAGTCTCTGTGCTGTGCGAGGGGGTCAAATGCATTCCTATGCAGGAGCCCATCCTGAAATAACAATTAGGTCAAATAGCCAAATAGGTTTGTAATAGCCAATTCAAAATAAGTAATGCAAAAACACCTCTTTCAAATTTAACTAGGATTTTAGTATCTAGGTTCTACAGCCTTGTCTTGAATTAGGTAATGGGTGACATACGTGCCTCTTATTTTCTTTGTGAACAAATGTTTAGATAGAGCATCTGTGATCTCCTTGTGCCTATGACAGCTTGTCAGGTATGGTCATATTATGTGATGACATTTCAGGTATTTGCACAAATGTATAGTGTTAACCTCCTGTGCTATGATTATGAAAAAACGTTGCTTGCAAACTAGGTGCTTTGGACAGTAATCATCACCTCGGAATGAAGCGTTTAAATCATTGATATTACTCTCAAAACATTGCCGTAACGACCAGGCAGTACTGTATCCGAATTTATTCATGTGAACTTCACACATGGAGCCCTGTGCCATAATAAAAACAGCAGAAAACAAGGTGTGAAATCAGCAGTGATGTTCTTACAGGACCACCGACTGATGAGAGGCACAGGCGTTTAGGAGGGTGTTGCAGGCTGGCAGCGCCATCAGACCCAGAGTTTTCTCCTTGTCCTCTACTGCGAATTGCGGACCTTTTGCCCCTGGTCAAAGGACTGGGCAGCTCTTCACTGGGGCTTGGTGAGTCTCTGCTTCGGGCACGCAAAGCCACAGGGGAGGAGGTCCCCTCACCCTGTAACACACACCCGAGCATGGTTAAAAAAATTACAACATAAAATAAACCAGCCTGGCATCACAGCTTTAATTTGCCTTATGTTCCATATATTATATATATAGTATATGAATATGTCCATATAAGCCTATCTTATTTAGCTGGTCAACCTTCATTTGCTTAAAGCTTGCCTGGTCAGAGCGGGTGGAGTCCTGGCTCCTCAGCTTCATGCGACATGGAGTTGTAGCAGGGGTGGATGAGCCAGAAGCAGGCTGGTCCCCCTGGCCCTCATGTGTGGGTGCTGAGGCAGGAACTGTTGCTTGAACAGAGGGGCCTACAGTGTTTGGTAAGGCATCTCCTTCGCCTCCCGTTCCCTCCATCTGGTGGAAGTTCCACAAGCCCACCTTGCGCATACAGTACGAGCAGGTGAGGATGGGCAGGTTCATGGCACGCAGAGCGGGGCTAAGATAGAGAAATCACGGCTCAGACGTCTTGATCAGGTGAAGGAGTGCTGATACATTTTGTGTTTCTCTCAGTTTCTAAATGACCTCCCCTGTCCTTTATTTGTATTTCTCCCATGCAGCTAGTATATCATTGAGGATTTATTTGACATAGGAAATTAACTTCTATATGTGCTTACTCTATTTCATAGCAAAATCAATTTGTGTGTACTAGAAAATGTGATATAAAAAACATTTAAAAAAGGTCTTTTGAGGAGTCAAGCACGGGTAAAGGGGAGTTTCACCTCACCTTGCAGCCCAGCCACAGAGAGAAACAATACAGGCAGCCACCTGGACAGCCAAAGGTTCAGAACATGGAGTCCCTGCCTTTCTTTTTTGTTCTTCCTCGATCAGCTGCAGTATAACACTGACAACATCCTCAGTCAGTGACTGCAAGGAAACAGTGGACATTAATTACATGTGAACAAAAAAAAAATGATATAAAATGTTCAGAATATTTCAGAGAGCATTTTTGTCAGCATCCAAAGAGGCTTAGATACTTCCCCTGCCTCACCATAGACTTCAGCTGCTCCGGCTTCATGGCTGGCAGCTGCTGTGCGAGGAGACAGGCGCTCTGGAAGCGCTCTATGAAGGCAGCGAGGAGTGCCGATGGGTCACAGGCTGGAACCAGCCAGAACCGCTCTGAAATGACATCAACATTCACCTTGACCATCATGTGGTTGATTCAGCTGAAATCACGTGCTCATGTTAAAGATCATTTGGTTAGTATATACATGCAATACAAAACGGTTGCTCCTACCTGGGCATGGAAGGTCAGGCCAGGGGCAAAACTTCTCATGCTGCGTCTGAAGCTGCCTCGAAATCTCTGCAATGCGGGATTCATCTATTAAAAGGAAGAGGGAGAGTTGCTTGACCTTTCATTTTTGGCAGACTGGCAACATCAGCCTAACCTTGCCATAATAAAGTGTGACTTTGTCTTTTTCTTGTTGCTCACATTTTTCAAAGTCTAAAGTTGGTTGTAGTGATGCACAAAGGAACGCCTGGCAGCTGGAGCACTTGAGCATATCACAGCCAACGTTGATCCAGCCATATCTGGCGCACATCAGCGGGGACAATATGCGGGGTTTGCCTGCCCATTTCAAACAGTTCTATGCTAAGGAAAATTTCACTCAGACACAAAACGAGTATTTTCACATTCATTATTACTATAAATGAAGGTAGAAATCTCTGCATTTCCCACATGGATCATTCAAGTTTCACCATATGTCAAATATCAAAATGATACATCAACAACTGCTGTCTTTATAAGGGATCACATGGTTGTGTGATGTGGAAAAAAAATACCCTGGATGCCTCTTACTGGGTCAAAAGGTCAAAATAAGTAAAAGGATATTGAATAGGATTCCACTCTTGAGAAAAAGGCTTCTTTGTTCGTGGCCTCACAAGGTGCTTGAGTGTTGCTTTCTACTTCCACAAATTTCAAATCTCCTTGTCCACTGAAATCCACAGAAAGGGAACTTCAGTTTCCACACACTTGCATTTTGTTTTAATGATAAAAAGATACTAATGACTGAATATGTGAACTGTAGGATTCCTACTTTCGCCTTATAAACTCGCACAGCGACACAGGAATGCCTGGTACAGGCCAACCAATCTTAGTTAGACAAGTCATGGATAAAGGGTTAGTTAATTGGCTAACTCCATTCTTCCTTGCTGCTTACCAATATCTGTTTTATTAATGCGAAATATAAAGTCTAACTAAATGTGTTTAACCTGGCCTTGGTGGCTGGGCAGCAAGTGGCCAAGACTCCAGAAATGAATAGCAAACTAATGGGAGTACCACGCTACAGCCAAACTTTCGGTCCCCACCCCCTTCTACGTAACTGTGCAGCGATAATACGACGGCTACCGTAACAAGTCTGTCCCGATAGATGGACTAAATAATACGCGCAAGAAAAAAACAATGGTGTGCAAGCTCCCAAATCTGCGGAGACGTGCCCCACTTCAGATTGTGCTGAGTGAAGGCGGATAGTACGTTAGCAGAGCTGCCAGGCTAAGTGGCTAACCCAACTAGCTTATGGCAACTTGTTCTTCGGCCCCTTTAAATCAAACAAATAGCCCGCGATTGTTGAAAAATGGCACCTGCTGAATCCGATATTTGTTGAAGACACTCCTTCATTAAGAATTTCGCGAACTTTCTCTGGAGATGCAAGAGAAGACTTTTGTTGATTAGAGTTGCCGAGACGATCCCCACGACTGCCGCCGAGAGTCGCCATGATCGGCTCTGAGGTCCCCCGGAAAATAAACCCTGAAACCAATGGTTCCGCTTTGTAAGACCCCTGCCTCGCTTCTTCACTGCCAACCTCATTTGAATTTTGTATTTGATCTATATCGAGTAGGACATACCTATCAGAATATCCTTTATAAGTATTTATCAAGTGGAAAATATTTATCCCAACAGAAAACCAGATGGAAATGTGTCTTATGTAAAGCACTTTGAATTGCCTTGGTGTTGAAAGGAGCTATCCAAATGAATTCCCCTTGCCTTGCCTTGTCAGCTAAATGTGGGCTACTTTAAAAGCATTAACAGTAAGAGTACTAATGCATAAAAAGTGTCCTGTGACAGTAAATAATTAAATCATTTTATCTGATTGTTACTACTGATGCATTGTAAGCACTATACTGATGTAGTTGGTTAACGTGGAGCTAATCTGAACTACTTTATATACTGTTGGGTAGTTTAATCTATAACAATCCACCATATCTTATAATGTGACCATATGAAAATCATAATGAGCAAAGTAATGTAGCTGTCAAATACAAATAGTGGAGTTAAGAGTACACAATATCCCACATCCCAATGTGCGAGTATAATGCATCAAATGAAAATGCTATTTTAAAGTACAAACTGTACAATACTTGAGTAAATGCACTAAGCAGGGCTGAATTAACCCTCTATGGGGCCTAATGCAAAAAAATGAGCTGAGGGGCTGCACGTATCCTAAAATGAACACATATCCTGTAGAGGATGCGATTAAGTCATTTTGAAAGCAGCTACCTGACACAACCCAACTCAAATGAATACCGAAATAATATTTTAAAAAACCCATCATTTCTTAAGTGAGTAGGGTTCTTCTGGGGAAATGATCTCAGTGAGTTCTTTCTAAATTCTGGCAACAGCCCAGCTAGTGTTAGCAGTTCATAGTGGGAAATTTGAACTTTCTATTAACCATATGAGTCTTTCCCAACACCCCGGAGGTCCCTGGACGCACTTGGGCAGAAAGAAAACTGTTGTTGTTTTGGAGACACGCGCAGTCCCGCCCACCTCTGATGACGCAACGTCCTAATAACAAGCGCTCTGATTGGCCAAGGGTCTCACGGCCGGGGGGTAATGTTTGTGAATGGCTTCAAAGTGACTGAGATGTGGACTGGTTTATAATGTTTTATCGGCACTTTAGCAGATGTTGTTTTTATCTGATGTGACAATCGACTGGATTGTAACGGGAAACGATGTCGGACGCTGAAGGTGCTCGCAGTCCAGACCAGCTGAATACATTTGAGAAGCTGACAGGCAGGCCGCCGCACGGTGAGACATTAGCAAGGCGGCCAACAACATTACCAAGACCTGCTAACGATTGGTTTTAACTTTAACGTTGGCACATTTTGCGAGTGGAATTATCACTGTGTGGCTGATTTCAGCTACTCTACATACAGTGTCACTTTTGCATGCTAAGAATTTAAACGTTGTCCTTAGTGGTGACATTGCTAAGCGTAACTTTAACGTTCAAGCTAGCAGCATCCAGTAATCCTGCTTGTTTATTAGCAATCATGTCCTGGGTAATATGTATTAGAAAATGAAACCTGGCTATCATAACGTCCTATTTCACTTTTTGTAAAAGCCTGTCTTTTAGCTGTACAGCCAAATTAGTAAGTTCTATGGCCTGACCCACAACCATTGATTACCAGGTTTTGCTGACCTGCAAACACCTTAATGCCAGTTTGAAGGCTGTGTTTTTGAGGGACTCAGGGCTGTAAGTAAACGGCATCTTTTCTTTTGAATTAAAAGTGTAGGCGTACCAAAAGAATGTATTAATAACCACCATTTGCAGAACATGGTAATCAATTGAGATGATCCATCATCTGTGGGTAAAGCCAGGAAGGACTGATTCCTCTTTGATTTCTAACCTTTTCCATATGGATGTTAGCATTAGATTTTAGTAGCCTGATATCAGACAGATTTGTCAACTCGTGGGGTTGGCGGTTTCAAAGGTCTGGATCCAGGCAAAGATTTTTCTGTTGAGGTAAATCTTCAGTACAGATCTGCGCACATCTGGGACCAGGCAATATATTGTACACAGTCCAACTCCGGTCCCTCAGACTGATATTTACGTGCAGCTGCGAGAAATATCCAGTGACCTAGATAACTGATTTATTTAGCTTTTATGCAATATCATTCACGATCAGAACTAAGTGGTTACCATACTAGATATTGCTTTTATATTGTTGCTTGCCACTTAACTGACACCTTAATTAGCCCCACTTGGTCTCATATTTTATTAACTGCACTGACATTTCCAACAAATGCTAAAAGAAACCTCAGGCCAGTTCCTCTAAAAACCCAAACTCTTGCTGTGAGATGTTATTGGAAGTTTTTAATTACAGCTCAGTAGAAATTACTAGTTTTAACAAATTTCACTGAGTTCAAACTAGAAAGATGTGTGGCCTAAAGAAACAGCCTTTTTACCCACAATGTCCATTCTTGCAACCATTCTTCTGTTCGTGTTCCTGTTGTTGGTCAACGTGTTCCTGTTGTTTGGTCATGCCACTGCTCCTACATTCCTCTGCTCTGTCTCGGTACGCCCCCTTAACTGCTGTGCAAATCCTGACCATTAAAAATGCATTGGTTGGCTGAAACATCAGCGCGAGTTGTAGGTAGACCTCATTCTATTCTTAGTACATTAAACAGAGGCACATTATTTGGCTTAATGTGCTCTGCATTCTGTCCTCCTGTGCATGCTGATAGAAACCTGCTCTTCCCTCAGGCCAAACATCTCAGTATCTCAAATGGTGATGTTTTAATTTCTGCTATTTGCATAGCTGTTCTTATAAGGTAAAACTGTGAGCCTTGTAGATAGTTTTGCAGCCTTTTGTCTCCAAGCAGACATGTTAAGTTGAGATTGAACTGGATGTGAACACAATGCACAAAGAAATGCTCTCGTAGAGAAATAGATCTGTCACTAGAGCAGTTTCATAATTAAGCTCCTGATTCTAGAGCTGGCAAAGAGCTGTACCCATCTTGTCCTAGCTGCCAGTGTGACCGCCTTTTTATTTTAATTAGATAACCTTTACACAAGTGACTGTATGGTGTTTCCCTGCTTTCTGTCAGGGGATGTTAGGATATACTTCAGCATACTGTGACAAGAAAGAGTGAAACATGACTAAATTAACTTTAACAAAGACATTACTCAATGTGATGACTCCCACATATTGATCACAGTGGAAGGATTTCAGGATGTTCTGAAAAGCCCTAAAGTGGATAAATGTTATCTTTTCAGGTTCTGTCAGATTTTGTAATAAATACAGCCAGTGATCCAGTTTATCTTGTATTTTGACGTGCTTCGAGGAACATTTTGTTCGCCGTGGGTTTATCAGGAAAGCAGCGGTCAGCTAGAGTCACTTGTGCGGATATTCCATATGATAGCAACCAAAGCGTCTAAGCTCATGTTGCGCATGTGCTCTCAAGCGCTCCCAGCTGGGGGAAAAAAGCGCTTTTGGTGGACACTAGCCCTTAGGCACTTGTAGCTTTTTGTGTGTGTTAATCTTATCAGTCTAGACTTATATCTATCTAGGCTCTCTGTTAGCATGCTCCTTCACTTTTCAGCCTATGTAACTTTGTTCTTACCTCTCCAGGTTATCGCACTCCCCCCGCCCGCAGTGGGCATCGCTGTGTTGCTGACAACACTAACCTGTATGTGTTTGGAGGGTACAACCCTGACTACGATGAGTCAGGAGGCTCAGAGAATGAAGACTATCCACTGTTCAGGGAGCTTTGGAGGTACCACTTTGCCACAGGCTGCTGGCAGCAGATTCGTACAGAGGGCTATATGCCCACAGAGCTGGCGTCTATGTCAGGTGAGACGTGGTGTATATTACATTTTGATACTTAATTGTACTTGCACTCATTAGTATTTTATACTCCAAACAAAATCCAGTTTTCTGTTTTAAAAGAAAGAAAATTGAGTTTGGTGGTGTTGTGTTTCTTTAGCTGTTTTGCACGGAAACAACCTACTTGTGTTTGGCGGTACTGGGATCCCCTTTGGTGAAAATAATGGCAATGATGTACATGTTTGTAACGTGAAGTACAAGCGATGGTCACTGCTCAACTGTCGGGGGAAGAAGCCCAACAGAATCTATGGACAGGTAACCTCATAAATCGTCATTTGATTGCTTTCTGGGCCAAATTCAGTTTATGGATTTTAAATATTGTAGAGGCTGGTTGTAATTTAAAGTTTTTCAAAATCCAGTTGGATCCAGTGGATACAAATACTTTTAAACTCTGATTTATTAGAGCTGCTTCTTACTAGGTCATTTCACATCTGCCGCTTTTCAGGCAATGGTTATCATAAACGGCTTCTTGTACGTGTTTGGTGGGACAACGGGTTATATCTACAGCACAGACCTACACAGGCTGGACCTGACCACCAGGGAGTGGATCCACCTCAAGCCAAATAACCCTCCTGATGACCTGCCTGAGGAACGGTACGCCTTCTATGACGCCTGAATGTGCTACAGGATCAACCCAAGCTAGAGATCTTTTTAGTGTAGTAAAACTCCCTGACGTGGCGTGCTATTGTGTGTGTGTCACAGGTACAGACATGAAATAGCACATGACGGACAGAGGATCTACATTCTGGGAGGAGGAACGTCCTGGACATCTTACCCTCTGGACAAGGTACTACGCCACTAAGAGTAGATTCCACAGACACAATTAACTTGTCACCAAAACTGTGTGCCGGCCGGAATTTCAAATTCAAAATGTTTCAAGCGCAAATCTCTGAATAACTTACAGCTTTATTTTTATGACCGCTTAAGCAATATCTGATCTATATGTGTTATTTTTCCTCCCTAGCAAACCTGTCAGTGTGCTGAGGAAGGTGAAAGATATTTTTTAAAGAGAACAGCATTTTCTACAGTGGTTTTACAAATATAGTATAGGAGAGAAAAAAGATCTGCACACACATAAATATACATTCAAGATGGTAGAATTAGGTATGGATTTCTTTGCTTACATGCAATAAGATGCTGACAATACAAGGTAAAAGGTGACGTGACGGTTATTTCGGTTATCAGACCATCATCAGTGGCTAATACTTTTATACCTATATGAAGATCTTTGCAGCTGTTGAATGTAAAGGTTGACAGAGGTTTTTTTTTTTTGTAAAGGTTTTAAACAATGAAAACGTACTCGTGCACTGTGTTACAGTTTTGTACACAAGCCAAATCGCTCTTAATCACTCCACTAAACACTCGGATTTGCAGTAAATATTGTGTCTTTTCAATAGATACATGCTTATAATCTGGAGACCAATTCCTGGGAGGAGATTACAACTAAACCTCATGACAAAATAGGTCTGTAGTCTGCACCTCATTATTAACTAAGCCTGTTTTGTTCTCATTCACACCATTCTAAAAATGTCTGTGCTTTTGACAGGGTATCCTGCTCCCAGGAGATGCCATAGCTGTGTACAAATACGAAATGGTGAGAATTTTTCAGTAATGCTGTGCAACCAATATCAACTGATTGCATATAATTGTTATTCTGCTTCAAAGGTAAACCTCACTGACATTTGATATCGCATTCTCATTTGTTCCACCTAAAGTGTTGAATTGAATTTAACTTCCTGTCACCTATTACATGTGCAACTACTTAAGCAGTGTCTTATGATTCCATTTTCTCTGTTGTAGATGTATTTATCTGTGGAGGCTACAATGGGGAATTAATATTAGCTGATCTGTGGAAGATCAACCTGCAGACTTTCCAGTGGAGTAAACTACCAGCATTGATGCCTGAGCCGGCCTACTTCCACTGTGCTGCTGTCACCCCAGTTAGTACAACACAACCCTTTCTCACTCTACGTATAGCAAGCAGTTTAGCAACCACGTCACTGGTAACAATCTTCGTTATGTGCACACGAATTACATGTTGATGAAAGTAGTTAGAAATCTAGTCCTCTAATGTAACCCATAAAATTCGTATATATGCTGGGACCAAGTCCCTTTTGTGTTAAGTGACTACTAGATAAAGTTATTTTAAGTTCTGTAATAAAAGCAAAATGAGGGAAAATGTGAGTGACGAATAAAAAAACAAAAAAACCCAACGTATTTTTGCAGGACTTTTCCCATTGATCTACTTTTTATCAGATGGTATTTTGGTCCTTTTGTGGAAAATTTATTGAACTTTGAAATGATACTTTTGCAATCCACATTGGCACATTGTTGCAGGTTTGTTGACACAGAGGTTGCATGTTGGAGGTGGAATTTTATATAATTTGTACTACTACATGGCAACGAAACTGCATGCTGATTTAGAAACTGCATCATTTTCATTGCCCAGAACACACTGAAAAGTATTTGTCTGTCACAGATTCCCACAAATCACCAATGAAGGCCCATTGGGGACTTTAGAACCTCACGCGCAAGTTAATTTTTGTAGTAAATTCTCTAGTGTATATAAAAATCATCTTTCCCTCTTTCCTTCACTCCGTCCTCAGGCTGGCTGCATGTACATCCATGGTGGCGTGGTGAACATCCATGAGAACAAGAGAACTGGCTCTCTGTTTAAGATCTGGCTGGCTGTGCCCAGCCTGTTGGAGCTATGCTGGGAGAAACTCCTCAAGGCCTTTCCCCACCTGACTTCACTCCCCACCATGCAGCTACTCAACCTGGGCCTCACACAGGAACTCATTGAACGCTTGAAATAGGCCGCACAGTGGAGGACGGACAAATGAATGGATGGGATGGGCTAGATTGGGAGGAGATGAGGTCTGACAGAGCACAGAATTTAATTCACAGCAAAATTCTCGGAAAAGTGCCCTCTCCATCCCTTGCCTAACGTAGCTCCGCCTTAAAACCAAAAACAATGGGATGCCTTTTTTGGTTTGGTCTAATTTTACTTTTGCAGTTTCAGTGATGATAAAGAAAATAAATGTGGAATGTTTTATGGATTTTACCCCCCCCCCCCAGTCACCATTGTTCCTTACATGATGCCTTTGTGTCAAGCTAAATATGAATTCCTGCCCGCTTCTCATCCTCCAAACAGACACCTGGAAATACTTTATTTTGCCATGTCATGTTTTCAAGACTCTACCATTTTTTATTTTAAATAGGCCTTCTCTAGTAATTTTAAGAATTCTAGGCAAAGGAAGGATGCATGTATATTTATTTGAACAACTCAATCTGTTTTTTTGGGGGGTATTCTCATGAATATGATATTGCTGTTTGCACACCTTGTCTTGCATATTTGTGGACATTTACTTTTTTTAATAGATCCTATAAGTGAAGTAATGTTTTCAGTCGAAAAAGTGGCGGACAGTGGTTTTGCCAAAGAACCAAGCCAGTGTTTTTTCCCCTTTAGCTAATTTAACTCAAATCTCCATATTTAATTTTAATTACTTCTGACATGCTGTAATGTTTTTGCGACCTTCCAGCCTTTGTCAGTTTCTTCCCTATGGTATGAAAATCAACTTCCACAAGCTTGAAACTTTCTTTTGTTAAGAGTCAATCACTGATTTTCATGTGTTTTTATTGTTGAAGTTATGTTATACTTGCATAACTGACATAAATAAAAGCAGGCATGGTGTTCACTGTGAGGGATTACCAATCTTAAATTTCAAGTCTTAACAAGTAGCTTTTCTAGTACATGGATGGAAACAGGGTCTGCTTTAAGTTATGGTATGCCTTTAAAATGGTCATGAGTAATGTTATTTGTGGTAAACTGGCTTAAAAAGGCAGAAACACTATGTTCTTCATTAGTGTTTGAAGAAAAGGTTCAATGTTGGTTTTGCCATGTCTGAGCTCTTGTGTTTTCCATTATAAATAATGTTCTAGCCTAGTCTGGAAAATCATCTGCAAAAAAAAGTCAGTCAGGTGGGTATCTTCAAAATGATTTAACGTCCATCCTGTTTGCTTGCAGCTCTCATTTGTAAAAACAAAAAAAAACATGCAACACATCACTGTGAATTTGGTGCTCTTTAAAATTAATTTTAAATGATTTTATTCGAATAAAGACTTAATTCTGTTCAGACTTTTACTCCCTCTCTGCAGATGAGAATGTTGAAATGTTTTCCACAGAGTTTAGTAGCAGGCTTATACAAACATTTGGTTATGCTGCAGTGCCTTTTCAAACTTTTAATGAGGTTGAAATTTCACAAATACAAGCAGTATAAGATCTCTGCATGTTTAGACAAAGGGTTTGTGTGAGAATTGTCAAGTGAGCGGACATTGTAACCATTTTCAACAAGCCATTACATGTAATCAATCAACATCTTTGTGTCAAACACAAGAATTCTGTATCCTGTTTCAAGGATGCAGAAGCTTTGTATTCTGTTCCTGTTTATGGCCAGACAGAGTAGACCTCAGGACAGGATGCAGCATATTTTGGATATTAATCCTGAAAGCACATATTCAGCGTGTCAAATTAGTGTTCAATACAGTTCCTATGTTTAATTGATGCCAAATAATGTTGCACCTTGAACAAAGCGTAACTATATTGAGGAATGCGAGGTTATTTGACACCCAGGATGGGATGTTGCTCTGTGGTTTGACCTGCCTGTCCCTTTATCTCCGTTCTGCATAACAAACTACTGCATGATGTCATTATCTGCTTTTTATATTCACGTCATCAAATGTGGGATGCCCCAGTAGCTCACCTGGTAGAGCACACACCCCATGTACAAGGCTAGGTCGCCCCCCCCCCCAACATTTCGTGTCTCTCTTCATCTTTCCTTGTCAAAGGCAAAAAGCCCAAACCTTCACTTTGGGACATAGTTTTAAAAGGTGACCACTAAAATGTTATACAGTAGGCTTGTGTGAATGTTGTGTTGAGTACTGTCAATAAAAGGTGTTCTGTAAATAGCTCTGTCCCATTTCCTTTGCTGACTAATAATTAGCTTGATACATAAGAGATAAAACCCACGTTGTTTTTTTATTCTACACGAGCTGCTGTTGTCACTTGTATTCTGAGAATGCACACTAGATCAAGGGGACAACATGCATGCCATTTGTCCTGTTTTAAATACTCTAGCAATCCAATATGTATAGTGCATTTTTAAAAAGAAACCACGTTTTTAGAAACAAAAATATGTAGGTAGTGAAACACTGGTGCGAAAAAGTGACCTTATTTTAAAGGGAAATTTTATAAATTGATGCATTTATTATGTCAACTATAAACCACATATTACAATGATGCAGAACCAAAAATAAATAGTACACATTTACATATAAATGAAAGAGCAAAAGATTTAAGTCTCAGATTTTTTTACCAGCCAGAACTGGGAAAATGTCAGTATTATATATTGACAATAACAAACCGCTATTCACTTACAGCTCCACTGTGAAATTTCAAAACTCAATGCAATTCTTTTCGCATTTTTTGTGCCACTGAACCCACACCAACTGAAGATGAGGGATTAGTGCATTTTTAAAGTGGCATAACATTTGGGAGCCTCAGGATTTTTCTTGGCAAGCAGATCAACAAGAGTGTGGAGAAGGAGCAAAGAAGTAAAGCGCCAAAAGGATGAGGTAGACCACCACTAAAGCAGTGCCTGCAAACAAAACAGTTGATTATAATCTATAAGTTAATTCAAGTTTAACCATGTTGCCAGACTAAAAGACGAAACAGGCTACAGGCACAAATCCGCTTACCTGCTACCCCATGGTTTAGAAGTTAGATATGACTAATTGTGTAATTTTCATTTTTATCCTAACATTTCTTATATTCTGTTTGTCTCTGTGACTTGAAGGTGTCCATTTATGATGCAGGGAAATCTCTGTGTTATGACTTACCCTGAAAGTAGTCACATTTTCCATCCATTAAGATGTAGTTGACCAGAATGACACTGAAGATGCTGGACCAGACATGAATATCACTGAACACAAGCACGAATCCAACATCCTGGGAAATAAAAAAAAAACAAAAAAACAGTTTGAAAGTCATGTTTGAAACAACTGCATTATGTAATCAATTGCAAAAACTGGGCACTTACATAGAAGGCATTGAAGAGTATGAGCAGTGGAATCTGTATCATGCAGACCTGCACAGCAATGCAACTGCCCACTTCAAGGCTGTAGACGAAACAAATATACACAATTTAAAATGTTTATAACACTCCTCTTTACAATGGCTCAATTTCACCTTGGTATTAACTTATGGGAGAAAAAAAAAAAATGTGTATGAAGTCTAATGCTGTTCAAACTTATGTGAAAATATCCACATAATGTGTTTATAAAATTACAAGTTAGACATTGAACTCTCACATTTTAGATATTTATGCGTTAAGTATTGTACTCGCTTGCCAGATCTCCCATTGCCCAAAACTGAAGTATAGCCTGTACAAAGTAGAAATATTCAGGTGGTAACTAATAATTAACAGCACAGTGTACTCGTACCTCAGGCTGATATTGTTCTGCAGTGCAAACTGGATCCCATTGACAATCTCAGGAAGCTCTGGCACCATGGCCAACACTGTGACACCAATGAAGTACTACAGAGGTAGACAATTCATTCTATTTTTTATCTAAACATACCAGGTACATTGAGGCTCCCTAAAATCTACATTTCTATATATTAATATGGTGTTATCAACAAAGGAAACTTGGAATCTTAGAGGCATTTTCCCTTCCTCTTTAAAAAATAAAGCATTTTGAATACCTGTGAGATGGAGGAGTGGGTCAATATGGGCTCGATGTTCTCCGTGCTGAGATCAGCGCAGCACGCCATCAACACTGTGGCAACAATCAGCACCGCAAGAGCCCTCCATCGGGACCAGTGGACTACACGATGACCTGCTGGTGACATACACTATCAGCTTACTGAAGTGTAACATGTGTGACCTCACTGTTAACGGACGTTTTTCCTCCCCTTTCACATACACCCAATCAAGTTCAAAGTCTGACCTTTTAGTTCAATTCTTTACCTCACTGCAAAGGAGGTGCTTTGCTTACATGCACAGACAGGTTAATATAGTAGGTTATAAAGAATTTCATAGTCCTTCACCCAAAAGATTAAAGAACACCACATGCACACACCTGTTGCAACCACCCCGCTGGTCGCAACAATGCTGGCATTAATACACGAGTTGGCTGCAAGGAGATGGCCTGTGGTGACGTCACCAATGGGGTGGTAGGGGCTGGTACTCTCGTGCGTACTGACCGTGTGCATGGCCCCCTTGGCCATCGCTGATATGGATGTCATAGATGTGGGAGTGGGTCTTCAGTGTGAAGATGAGGCCAATCAGGTATGCAGCAGGCAGCAGCACAGAAATTGTGTACACCAGGGGCCTGGAAACCATTTTACTTTTAAATTTAATTATTAGTTCAAACACTATTGAGTTGATTACAGCAGCTACAAAACATATATAAAAATAGGCGTTTAGCACCTGGACTTACTCGATTTTCGACAGAATCAAATGTGGGTCAGTTTGACTCTGTTAAAAAAAATAAAATGTGAAGGTTAAAATCATTTTTAAAAGCTTTTAATAAATGTAAGCTATGGAGACCCATAAAGATGTCATCTTCATGGTAGAAAGGCCTGGACTGTGTTGATACAAACATCAAGCTAATGAACTGGAATAACAAACTGTTATCAAACTTGCTCAAGCATGAAGTCAGATGAAGGTTAAGTGAAGCAGCCCACCATGTCGTAGTGGCAATCCTTGCAGATGAGGGGTACACTGGCATTGCCGGGAATATTGGTGCAGCTTTCACACACCAGATTACCGAAGGCCTTTGAGAAGAGGGTGGGAGCAAACACACCTACGGACAATATTACAGCAAGAGGGTCGAGGTAAGAGTTTTAGGAGTCTTTTGTAGAGGACATATTGTTTAAAAATGTGTTATATCTGCAGCTGCCATTCAAACCTCCTATGGATATGAACAGCAAAGCTGAGCTCACGCCGGCTGAACGACTGTTAAATCGCTGCTCCCGGTGTTTGATGCCCCCAATGATCATACAGACACCCTGTAAACAGACCATCAGCAAGAGATTAGTGCATGAGTATGAGCATCTGGCTACCAATTTCAGACCAATCATAGTGAAAAAGAAGCACCTACAGCTGTTACAAATGAAACCAAGATATTACACATCACAGAGAGAACGTGTTAACTGATATGGTCATGTGTGCTCATTTGTCCTTCTCAGGCACTCACAGGTATGAACAGTATACACCCAAGTAAGGTCCCAGTGAGTGCTGCTTTAACGATCTCTTCGTAACATTTGGTAGCAGCACGATGTCCCTGCAGCAGCGCTGTGATGTAGAATGCCATCTCTGTGATGGAGCCAAACGTGGCATTCACCACCGCCCCCACTGCAAAGTTACTCTGTGCAGAAATGCTGCGGAAATACGCACAATAACCATTCAAAGTACTGTATTATTGCACCCCCAGTCTGTACTTTCTCCTTTCATTCATCTACCGGCCAGGGGACAAAAATGCAAGAAAATAACAAAACAAACAAAAAAAATACCCTTACCTGGCTATACCCACGCCGATATAGTAGGATAGAGGAATGATGGAAGTGATGGCTGTGGCAAACTTGGTCTCCGCGCTGAAGTAATTGTGTTCATGGTCAGTATAGCCAATAATCACGGTGCTTAATACCAGGGGAAGAGAGTCTGCAGGGAACCTAGACTTAAGGAGAACAAATGGATGGATACTGACAGACCAGTACTGTAACAGTAATGTAAAATCATGATTAATTGGGGATGAAAAGTATATATTACTTGAAAAGAATGGATAGATGCCTTCAACTCTTAGCTTGTTCTACTTTCTTAGACCAAAAATCAGTTTTCTTGTCTCCATCATAACACATTATGAGAGTACACAGGAGTCCAGTATTTTGACCTCAAGGCACTTTTCTTACTTTCGTCAAGTTAAGATTCAACAACCCAAAAAGGATACTGAGAGCAAAAATGTGGATTCCTTGGACAGTGTATTTATAGTAATACACATTGAAAGCTTGATAACAGCATAAGATGACTCTGGTCTCGCACCCAAGTGTCTGAAAAAGAGAACATAAAACACTCAAGTTACAAATTCATTAATTAGATGTAAACAGTCAATTAACAGAAGGGTCAGTTTACACAAATCAACAGTAAAAAACATTTATCCACTTACCTCTGGTGGTATCTAGCCATGCAGACAGTTTTGTTGTGCTAAAGTTTGAAGATATTCGCCTGTGTAATTTCGGCTGCCTCATTTGTGGAGCTAAAAGTGCTGAACAATTTGATTTTAAAACTTATCAGCAAATTGTCTTTCCATGACCAATCTCCTGGTTACTCTGCATAACCCACCCATGTCAATGTCCATTTTCATATGGAGCCATTTTCTATTGTTCTATATTGATTCCCAATGAAGAACTGTCCACAGTGTTAGAGGCAGAGATCTCAAGAGCTTTGCAAATAAAACCCAAACTACCTACAGTACAAGTTACCACTCGGGGATAAGGAAGAACTATGTTCTTTGTGATTTGGTTGAACTGACCTTTTAAGGGGAAAAAAAAGAAGAAGACGCACTATTTAGAATGGCCATTTACAGACCGCAACAGCTAGTGGTAGCTGTGGCAGTGTGTAAAATATTGTGAAAATATTGCACACATTCCTTCTCTTGAGTAATCACTGACATTTCAGAAAATGACCGTGTACCTTTTCCAGTCTGTGAATCTGAACGTCCTCTGGCGCCATGAGGAGGACAGTGGTCAATGTGCAGGCATTCATCTTGGATACGGGTATACTGAAGACCAGCAGCCAGGAGAGCACACAGGCCAGGGAGTGGACCACAGCCAGGACAGGGTAACCCAGTGACAACCAAACATAAGTGCTGATGCGACACTGCAGAGAAGATTAAAATCATTTATAACATACTGTACATAAATATTACTAAACTTTCATTGCACCACATGACTAACATGAACACATTCTGACTTTCTTACCCAGTGCTTTGAGGTTTTTCTAGCTGGCGCTTCTCGGACAGGAACCTCAACAGGGATTTCAACAGGGACTGGGGAAGACATCAGAAGGGGTGCCGAGTCCTTGTCCCTGACAAGGTCCTTACTGTTTTCACTGTCCCGCTCCTCAGGAATGACCTCACACTTTGGAGGCCTCCCAATGGATCTCTTAACTACGTCACCGGCCTGAAAAAGGCAGAGATGACAACAGGATATGGTGAATAATTTACATGTTGGTATCATCCAAAGGACATGTCCATGCTACTTTTGCAATGTCACTGAACTATTGGAATCCTAAGACACAAAAAGTTAACTCCAAAGGAAGGATACAAAATATCATACTACCTTTTCTAACGACTTCCCAAATGGCCAAATAAAGTACCACGCCATCTTTAAACAAAGTTTGCCTAAGAAAGGCAAAAAAACAAAATGGCATGATGTTGCACATTTCAGGGGAAACTACAATACTCTGAGTGATGCAGCTATTTTATAGGATACAGACCATAAGGGGCACCGAAGATTGTTAGAAACATTACAGGACAAATGAGGAAGTAGATTGAAGATATCCACCATCCAAATAAAAATACATAAACTATGTTCCCAAAGGTGACCACTGGGCCTGAAAGAGAGGAGAAATCATAAACACAGGTTTCCCCACAGCAACCCCATATTTATCTGCATGAGTTTATAGGTCCTGTTCAACAGAATTTAAAGTGCAGAGAGAGAAAATAAAAAAACAAAAAGACCTTCTCGAGGCTTAACAATGCTAAGATCAGAGTAGAGCTCTTTGATGACGTCTGATCTTTCTTCAATGGGCTTCTCCGTTACATTGCCCTTCCACTTCCTGAAGCCAAACTGAAAAAAAGAAAAAAAAAAGTTTTGATTTTAGATTAAAAATGTGTCACACAAACATACAGTACTAAAAAGAACTATCACAATATATTTTACCATGAAAACTTTGACTTAGTAGAGGTAAATGTAGTCAGTAACTTCTGCAGCACAATTTAAAGAAAGGGACTAGGTGAAAGAAGCTGAAACACTTCCATGTTTAGATGAGTAACCCTTGTGCAAATGAAAAAGACTAGTTCAACTTTGCCCAAACTGTTCTTAGACACAAAAGACACAAGTTGAACCTGGGAGCAAGTTAGGGTGCATTGTATTGTCTTGACTTTGGTTTTGTCTGTTTGCTTGATGAGCATCACCTGTTTTTCGTCTCTTCCCAGTCAGACATGTGAATGTTTGAATTATTCTTGCCAACCTGGATCAATAGGGTTGCTAGCGTGGAATCTGTCTTGAATTGTTCCCGCATGTTACAGATTCCCACATTTTCAGTAACTCTGATACTAATCAAACTTTTTCACATCTGCATTTTCAAATACACCAAGGCCTTTTTAAATTAGTCACTAAAGAAAACTGAAAAAGCGGATACCGACTGGGTGCAGGGGAGTATTTGGAGCTCAAGCGTCATGGCCCACCTTGTAGTTGTTGGCCTCCCTGTGTGCCTCAACCTCATTCTCAGCTCTGATCGTGGTCTTTGAGGTGCCTTCATGCCAACTCTCTTCTCCATACCGTGACGAAGTAGACCGGGCTGAGGTGCCGTGTCCTCCTGTGCAGATTACAACTGTGAGAAAACTCTTCCACATGGCAGGACCAGAAAATGGAGGGGCCAACATGATCATCCCAAAATAAACAGCAGTAATCCGGGCTCTCACCCTTTATACTGACTTCTCCTGTCTATATTTAGACATCTCCAATGTCCATTGTCTGAATTTAAACCAGCCAGTTAGAGTTTTGTAACTATGCTTGCTTAAAATTTTTTAGTGGTTTCAACTAACGTCTCATTCACCTCTGTGGACGGTCAGGAAACATTTCGGCGTGTAGTGGCAGAAATGGTGGGCAAAAGCATCTGGGGGGGGTGTCTCTGCTGCGCCTAGCTCTGGATGCTGGGGGCCAACACACAGCCAATCACTTTGGGACTGTCGCCGTGGAAACCGATGCTGCTCAGGATCGGCACAGTTCTCTGAGTAAGAAAATATCATGGAGAACAGATTTAAAAAGGCACAGGACATCAAGCAATAGTTTTGCCAGTTCAGAAGTGAAGAAAATGCTGAATTAAGACTGGAGATGATGTATTGACACTTCACTGGGGGGTCTCACTGCAGTAGAGATGTGGAGGTTGACTGACATCCAACCAACGCCCTGCCAGCTGCACCATAGAAATGTGTGACTAACAAAAACCTCCTGAGAGTCATGCAGGGTGTCACCTCTCCTGCTATTCTGCAACTGCTGTCTGCCAAGACTGATCACATTATCAATGCATTGCAACACAGAGATCAGAAAACGTAGAGGGCCATTCCATGCTTTGAAAGTAAAAATAGAAGCATGCTGGTTATACGGTGTATAATCCATTTGGTTGTAATGTTGTTCATGAGAACTTTCTACTCCCTTCTGGACTGCCACTCCCCATGTCTGATAAAAGACAAAGGGAAAAATCATGACTTAAAAAGGTGCCAATGGACAGATTTTGGAGGCAGCTGGAGGCTGATGATGCAGACTCACACATCGAGAAGTAACATCTTTGAGCGCCACAGAAAACCATCATAATATCAACTTGGAAAGTTTGCCTCAGTCCTTTCTAAAACCTACTTTGATAGTGAGCGGACAACTTTACAAATTTGGCTCAAACCACCAACAGCCACATGACATCCCCAATAAATTATGAAAACAGCCAAACGTTGTGGAGAGATGAGAGAGCAGAAGGTCAGGAACAATCAATGGTTGTCTTGCCTTTAGTAAACTTTCTTCCTAATGAGACAAAGCACCAGACTAACGTGATGTGATGGATGAACTCCATTGTGATTGCAACGCTGTGGTCATCACAAGGCAATCAGCATTAAAGTATAGGAAAGATATGCTTCTGGTTTCAGACACAATCCTCACCGCTAACTGGTTACCTGTCCGAACATAAAGGTAAAGTGGCCTCAATGACGTTTGGAAGATTGTAATGAAAACACAACAAACAATTCTTCTAGGAATAAAGGGACTCAAATGGAGCATGACAGTCAAACAGAAAGTCTCACAGGAGGTGCACGTTTGTAACGCTCACAAAGCTTTGCTCAGCTTGGAGGAAGGTTCGGCAGCACAGGTGACCGATGTAAAATGTAAATGTAAAAAAAAAAAGAAAAGTAAAGTCGTAAAACAAGCAAATAAGTACACGCAGAGACGCAAAAGACGCCTTTTGATCGTCTGGGGGTTTGAATCCGATGTGAAGGGGACTACCGTTGGTGAATGGAGGTCATGGCGAAAGCTACAGCGGAGGCAGAACAGTTTGGGCTCACCTGTCGAGTCCGCCACAGATCTTCTCCGCAGGTTCTCCACCTCACCTGGCATCAGCGAAGACGTTTTGTTGGACATTTTGTGTGTTTCTTCACTGTCGCTCCGGTGTCATCTACGCGTCGAAGGTTCCCTCTTTATAAAGTCTGCCGTGCAGTCACTGGTCGTTCACCACAGCAGTCTGACTCCCAACAAAGACAGAGCAGCAAGGGCTGGCTCAAATAGTGCATGTTTCTCAGCCGGTGAGGGGGGGCGGGGCAGCAGGCATGACCACAGACCATTGATTAAACTGTCCTTTCTTAAAGTCTCATGTTCCTTCTGCGCATCTTTTCGTTATAGTTTTCTTTCTATGGATCCATTTGGATTTATACTTTTTTTAAAATCATTAAAGCCACTCTGTGTAGGATTTGAAATGTTCCAACTTTAGCGCCCCCTGCTGGTAGAATCAATACATGCGGTAATGCTGCTTGCACCAGTTTGTAGCTCTCATGTATCAGCATTTCATTCAAGTCACAGAACTGAACAACCGATTTTTGAAAAATGAATAACTGGCAATCCTCCAAAAACCCAGAAGGTCATTCACAACACTTACGCTGCTCTGACAGTATTTCCAGAATTCTCTTCTAAGAAGACTCTTCGAACCAACTGAATTAAAAAAAACAATACTGCATCTGTTGTATAATAAAGAATTTTCATCCATTTCTATTATTACCAAATCCATGCTCTTTTTGTAAAACATAAGCAACACATGAATTTGTTATTTGGTATGAAAATACAAGATAATAGAAATAAATCAATTTATGGTTATTATATTTATGGTTCCCATTATACAAATTGAGTGAAAGGATATGTCCTTTCAGCATGGGAAACCTGTTATTGTTGCGTATTTTTTCACTCAGATGGTTTGAAGAGTTTTTGAGGATGCTGAAAATCCCATCAGTACAGTGGAAAGCGTTGTTAAATGGCACAATCACAAGCATAGCTCTGTGACTCGAAGGTAACAGTGATGCATGAGAGGCACAAACTGTGGCTAGTGCAGCTGCGTGACAATATGACAAAACAATAGCACAGAGAAGTGTAGGGTTACTTTTATTTACATATAAAAAGAAAAAAGTACAGCTGCACAGTCAAAGTGACAGTAAACTTCTTTTTTTTACACAGTTGGGAGACTAAACACAGGGCGCAACACATGGCCTGCTGTTAGGCCTACATCTTTCAGACAGCATAAAAAAACAGAATGTATTACTTTTCAAGGCATACAAAGTAAACCATAATTTCCAAAGTAATCTTCATTTAATATCTTAATAACCTTTGAAGAAAATTTTGAGTGGATATCAGCTATGTTTTATTTTTGTTGCCAAACTTACCATATTGTTGAATTCATAGCATTGTGGTAACTACTAATAACATAAATACTTTTACATCATACACAACTCACATGAATAACTAGACACTTACGTACATTAGACAAACTAACTTGCATCAGCTAAGAAGCGTTCTATCACAGTCTACTTCAGCATCATTTATCCATATTGAGTGTAAAATGACAATACTAGGTGGAATTTTGGTTACAGCACAAGTACAGTGACAACTTTAGTTGACTCTTCCCTTTTTATATCAGCAGAGTAATCAAGTGATTTGATATATAAATCTGTACAAATAATACCCTTATTGAGAAATCTATGAAGAGCCTATATACAGTACACACATTTAGAAAGAGAGAGGCTGAAAAATACAAGCATTTAGGAAAGAGACTCAGGGTAAAAAGTGACTTCTGAGCCCACTGCATTCTAAAACACATCATACAAAAGATTCTCAACTGGACTGAAGAGGAAACACACACGAGGCCCAGTTTAGATTGAATATGTACAACAGATTAACACAAGTAGAAATACTGCTGTAAAAAAAAATAACACTTAGAATTAACAATAATTGTACAAGGAGAAAAGTTGTTCTGAAATACACAAGGAAAACTCATTGAGAGAAAGATGGCCATTCCATTCATTTCAGTCTTTTTCTACATGCAAAAATAAGCAAAATGTTGGTTTATTGCACCATAAAAATAATTAGTCTGTGTTTAAGCTCAGTTGATTAAATGGCAAATTAACACCCCATGAAAATCTTGTCTTTGCTGACCTCCAGTGGTTTCACTTTTCACCTTTCTGCAGTAACGTGCAGGTGTACTTTAAGACCCAGTGACATCAGTGTTGGGTGTGGTTACAGGTTCAACAGCGCATACTTCTGACCTATCTGTGATGCTGGGTGTGGTCAGAGGTGAAACCTTCAACCAGAGAAGGCAGCAAAACACTGCTTTTCAGGTAGGTGTAAAGTTAATAACAAAATCATGTCACTAATACTTTGCAGATGTCAATAAAATTAAGGAAAGTAAAGACAAGAAAATAATTCAGGTTATGTGAAGC
Organism: Coreoperca whiteheadi; assembly: GCA_011952105.1. NCBI lineage: Eukaryota > Metazoa > Chordata > Actinopteri > Centrarchiformes > Sinipercidae > Coreoperca > Coreoperca whiteheadi. Next base: position 13,323,218 of record CM022484.1, read on the forward strand.
TGTGAGAGTGATGTATTCAACTTAAAGCAAAACACTTGGTGTTTACAAAATGAGTTGTCTTATACAAATTTACATATTTTCTTCTTGGCTTCTGTTTAAGTCCCAGTGTATCACAAATTCTTAAAGAAACCTTTAAAGGTCCTGCCACTTAGCAATCATTTCTGGGCTATTAGTATTGATAGGGCAAGGGAGAGAATGGTTAGTACTTCAAGTTAACTATAAATAAACACAAGTAATTAATGGCTAAGTAGTAGTGGGAAGAGAGAAATTGAGTCTTAAGAACATTCAAATATAACAAAAAAGAGGACCTAGTTTAAACAGTATTTGCAAGTAGCCAGTAGCATTTGTATTTTTACCGGTGTGGTCTTCTGTATAAGTCATATTTTTACTGGCCTGGGACATTTCAAATAGTTATGACACAAGTAGTCAATATAAGAATATAACTCTTTTTCAAAAGTTTTGTCGATTGCCAACATCTTCAAATGTCCTTACTGGTAATTCCAGTAACAAGTTGTCAATTAGTACTTCATCCACGACACCTTGACTTATCCTGCCCCGCTCAGAGTTTTAACGATGTCACAAGCAGGGCTGAGCTGATATTAGCTGATGAATGCATCGGGGTTTCAGAATAAAGGATATCTGTTTCAAGCCATATAAAGTTTAGCTGCCTCATTTGTCTTTACATCATGGAGTTGTTTTTACTGGACAGAAATAAAGTATAAAAAATATTTTTTCATTAACTTATTCACAACATATGCTTTCACTTTATCCCTTTGCTTTTTCTAAAACAAAAAACACACACACACACACCCACACACACACAACCGAGCTTAGTTCCATCTTGACCTCTGGGCATTGGGAATTAGGTGCACTTTAGTAAGAACTTTGAAAGTATCCAGCACTTTTTATAGCTTACTGTCTGTGTAACACAAAACAATATATTGGAGCTATGTTCTTAGAAGTCAGAGTCAGCATCCATCAGCTCCGCCTCCATTAGATTGGTACGGGAGTGAATGGGTCCATAACCTGCCCTTCGGCCTGCCGGTACCCGAGCCACATGGGCCAACCTCTCTGAAAGCCCGTCGGTGAGATCCATCTCCCCGGGGTAGCGGGCAGATCCACTGGGCTGCCTGGTAGAGGCTGAGGGAAGGCAGCGTGGGCCGACACCCAGATCCTCTGGGCGGTCGTTGAGGGTTGGAGGGTTAGAGAGCATGCTGCGGCCATAGCTGTACCGACTGCTCTGGAATTGTGGGTAGGGACACCTCTCCTCACAGGACAGGGGGTGGGAGGGTTGGATGTCTGGGTAGGACCCTGGCAGGACTTCCTCCTCCAGCTTCTGCTGTTGCCTCTGCTGTTCCCGCAGATTAGCGACCAGACTGGGGTGGCATGGCAGTTTGGGCAGGCGAGGCACTGAACTGCGACCAAACTCACGCTGGCGATAAGCCTGGTGGTCTGCAACCTCCTCCACTGGACGCACCTCCTTCTTCCTTTTCTTCTTCTTCTTTTTCCTCTTTATCATCTCTGGCGAAATCTCCGCCTCCACCATCCACAGCCTGTTCCTCTCTTCTGGAGGTGGCACTGTGAAATAAAACAGAAAATAAGCTGGTGATCAACAGTCCTCTGACAAAGAAAAGAGGAAAAGAATGGAAAACAGATGGAACGGAAAAAAGGTAAGGAACAACAAAAGGACACACAAATGGAGGGATGAGGGAACAGGCGATTTGAAATGCTCTGCATATGTAGAGCAGTAGGGGTGATGCCAGAATCACGGCCTCCAGCTCTCACCTGGTGTACCAGTAGGAGTAACAGAGATGTCCTGAGGCAGGATGGCACCTCGCCTGGCCACCATCTTAGTCACGTGCTGCGCCCATGCTGATGACATGTCATTCGATGGCTCATTGAGGTCAAAATTGATTCCAGCTATGAATGAGAAAAGACAAACCACAAACTCTCTATTTAGGGACAATTAAGGTCAGCTTTAAATCCAACATACTCTTAATAGCTCCCCCGCGGTTGCCTCTGTAGCTCTGAACTGCTCCAAGGTAAACAAGCACGGCAGCCGCAGCAGCCTCACAGCTGGCATGAGTGGAGGAATGTGTCATTCAGTTCTTAGCTAAAGACATAACAGTTGTCCCTGACCATGTAGCCTCTATACCACAAGAAAGCAAATGGAAAATCTTATCAGGCCAAATTTGAATGAAAAACACACACAGTGGTTCACAAAAGGAGTAAATCATTACATCAACACACGGTGTAATTTTTGACATTGTATTACTGAACATAGCACATTTTAGAGAGTTGGTTCACCCAAATTACTAAAAACATATTTTATCACTTACCTATAGTGGGATCTATGCATGCAGATACTTTTTATGTTTCCAGGTTTAGAGCTATCCACGAATCAGCCAAACAACCCCAATACAGTGGACATGAATGGCAATGTATTTATGAAGCTCCCAGCATTGAAAAACTAATTTTAAACAATTGAACAACAATGTACCTTTCCATTAACAATGTCCTGGTTAGAACTGTTTCGTACCAAAGAAAGCGTCCCGACTAGGAAACCCAAAAATATCTGCATGCCTAGGTACCTCTAAAGATAAGTGAGAAAATGTCTTTTTGTATACTGGGTGAAGCAGCCCCTTACCATGGGGGTGAAACAGCGAGAACCCTATGAATAATGTGCATACAATAACCATACTAACATCTCAACTATAAATAATCCAAATAGGACATCTTGCAGTTTCAGTATTTACCACAAGGTGGAAGTATGCAAACGTCACCAGACAGTTTCATTCTTCACTCCAAATTGTGGACAAAATATCAAACTTTCGTGCGGACTTAAGCCAATTATGTTTTCTTTTCTCTGTATAAAAAACACTTCACTCTAATTTATCCCAAATTATCAGTTCAAGATTACCTAGAATGAATGATTCAAATTATTTTTAATGACTAAATACACTCACCAACCGGTCCATCATGGGACACTGTGTGCATGCTGAAGGACAGTTCCTTTTCTGGGTCCTTGTGAAGCTCCTTCCTCATCGCAAATGCCTTAGCAATCATCTTGCTCTTCTTGATCCTCTTGGGTTCATTGTCACTGCGGCCAATAATCCTGACACGGGAACAAAAGGCAGGTTAAGAAAGAGAGACCACAGGTAATAAAACCACGTGGATGTAGTGAGATGCTGTATTTTCCCAAATGAAACCAATCAGAAACAGAGCTTAGTTTTTCTGAGACAAAAACATTTAAATTCAGTGATAACATTTGGTACCAAGTCCTCATCAGCAGCCTCCCAACTGATACTGACACTGATGGTTAGACAGACACACAGGGTGACTGAAGATCACGTTTTATGCCATCAGCAGCAATGTGACCTTGGGCAGGATGATTTTTTTCCAGTATGTTCCATATGTCACTCTGGTGACAGACTGAAACTGAAAACAGTCATTCCAATCAGCTGAATTGCTGTTTTATTTTCAAAGCTGTAAGGAAACAAATTCCTGTGAGTAAAATCCATGTCACAGTAAGCCCTTGTGAGCGCTGTTACAAAACCATGGATTAACACTGCAAACCTAAATGCACACACTGGGGACACACAGCAAGATTTTGACTAAAGTTATGCCTCCATATTTTTAAATGATCAGGGTGAACATCCCTAGTTTTTAAAGATGTTTGGCAGGGAAACACTTTTCCCACGCTATCATCATATCTTTAAAACCCGATATGGACGTGGACAGGGATGTAGCCATGATGTGAACACAAGCAATAAGATAATGATACATTCTTTTTTAGGGGTGCATCCATGGCCACAGAAAACTGTTGATTGTGATTTAATGTTACATTTCACGTTCACTTGATGCCCGCTTACTTGCACCAGGTCCGTTTCCAGATGAGGATGGTGGCCTTGGTCCAGACCCAGGTACTCATAGCGATTCCCGTCCCAAACATGGAGAACAGGTTGATTTTCTCCACCATCAGGCTGGGCCGGTTCTTAATGGTGCATTCTGGGATTGGCTTGTTGGTCTGAGAGGCGATTGTCACGTTGGCTTCACACCTGTTGGAGACATCGCAGAGATGATCCGTCTACGTCTCCACCACCTCACATGTGCCTCCCACACCTTCTAGCCATATGACTGAGCTACATTCAAATACTGGATCTGGTAAATAAGAAAGTCTTTTACATGTTAGGGCAGCAGAGAGTGGTTTACATTTTTGAGGCTAAATTATTTCACATCCAGCCAGTGTCAACACTGTGGGGAAATAGGGCTGCATTCACTGCCGCAAGCTGAGCGGTTCAGCGGCGGTTTGGAGTCTCAACAGCATCAGTTTGTAGATTTCTGTGTGGAGGGTTAACCTATGAAATAGTTCTGATGCAGGCAGGTGTAAATCTTTGCTCCTGCGTTGTGTAGTAAGAACAGAAATTGAGTGTGTGATCAACAAAAGTGCAGCAAATCACAGGATTTCTGCCACCTAAAGAGGAAAGACAATAAAAACTTACAGCACGTATTCTCTGAAGCTCCTCTCCCATTCAGCCTGGTTGAAGAAGTCGTAGAAGTGACAGCCGAAGGTGATTAAAACAAAGCCAAAGGCGAGGAATCCAAATATACCTGACGAGGAGCAACAGAACAACAAATCAGATGGGAGATGCCAGACCAAGTGTAATAATGGGAAAAATCATTGTAAAAGGACAGTAGAAACTCTCGTTTTTCTTGCCTATTTTCCTCATTTCAAAGACATAAGCTGCTACAGACTCTTTAAACATGGCATTTCTTCACCTAACACTTAGTTTGACCCCGGTCTCAACTCTAATCAGAACCAAACCATGGTTTTCACGCTCATAGTATTTTTCAGGTCACCAGTGTGGTGAGAAATGGAAACTGATGACAGATGAGAGAACATACCAAGTCTCAGCATGGTCTCGTTGATTTTGCTGGCCGCTTTCTCACTCAGCAGTCCTGGGTGGTTACTCTTGATGGAAAACAAAGTCATGACACCTAAAAAGAGAGAGATGTACTGAATCAGTCAGTGTCTGTGATATTGGCTGTGGGGTTAAGTTTAAAGAGCACTTGTTGAGTATCACAAAGCTAGAAAGATAAAAATATCACCAACCTATGCTATTTTTTATAAATGTGTTCCTGGTTTTTAAGTCACTCACCCCGAATGAGGAAGTAGCCGCCGACAACAAGCACCACTCCAATGGGAGCCAGCACAAACCCAGCACGGTATCTGTAGTTTTTGTAGCCCACAAAACAGATGCCACTCACTGAGTCGCCATCCACCTGTGGAGCACCACACAACACACAGTGGGATCATCTTTTCTCATGACTATGAAACGTTTTTCAGTCTCAAAGAGTGTCAGATTTCAGATTTTATGGGGTGAATGGCTCCCTACCCACCTCAGCGATAGCCAGGATGGCCACAGTGAGGACGAACGGGACAGACCAGGTGACCATGTGGAAGTAGGAGGTTCTGCCAGACAGTGGCTGGTGGGTGGTGCCCAGTGCTTTGAAGGACGTGTGCCAGGCATAGGTCAGCATGACGAACCAAATCACACCCGACATCAGGGAGTAGTACACGATGATGAAGATGGTGACACATGACAGCGTCTCTGAAGACCTGTAGAGGACAACATAAATATAGTTTTCATGTAGGAATGTTTTGGTTAGAATTTCTCTGGGAATTATTTCATGCCATTTTCTGTCTTGCTTTTGTTAACAGACACATGAACGCAGGGGAACACAGACCAAGGTTAGCTAAGACAGCTACAGCTATGCTAAGACATCCCTGGTGGTCTAGTGGTTAGGATGCGGTGCTCTCACTACTGCTGCCCGGGTTCCACTCCCGGTCTTTAGTGCTAGGACTGTCTCTGCCTCACTGGCTGCTTCTTACTGGCTACTGTACATTCACTTACCTGTACTATATATGCTTGCAATACCCATACATTTTTAAACTACACAATATATCTCTGATCTATAGTGTATACGCCATATTCATATCATACCCACAGCAGTTTATTCTGTATATCATGTCTCACTAGTTCCATTGCTTGTACTTATACCTGCACTGTATATCTTATTGTTCATACTGTATATATCTTAGCGTATTCATATCTACAGTACCCCTTACTGTTTATTCTATATATATATACACATTACTCTGCACTTTACTGGTTTTTTTTTATTTAACCTAAGTATAATCTAATCTCGTGACTGATTGGTTGAAGACATTCACTTACGAGGGCTCCCCAAGTCGCATGGTGTTGTCGCTCTTGCACACAATCTCGTCGCGTGCTCCATCCAGGAACTGGGCCAGCCAGCCGATACTGCCCACAAAGAAACAGGCGTTGATGTAGAAGAGGATGACAGCTGGGTAGCGGTTGGAGTTCTTCCAGTCGGCAAGAAATGTGGCCTGAAATGGGGCATTTAGAGAGTCAGAAGAGGGTTGACAAGAGAAATATCTGTGTAATATGAAGGTTTCCCTTTACACATAAAAAGTTATATCCCTTGACTGTCTTATTAAAACGACTCCTTGCCAAAAAGACAACACACAGATTTATGGTTTATGTCTCACCAGGGTGAAGAAGGTGCAGAGGAGGGTGATGGTGCCAAAGTAAGCGATGTAGGCGTGCATGTCATTGTGCTCCTCCTTGGTGAACAGCGGGTTGTCACACTGGATACCGCAGCCCTCCACGTCCTTGTACCAACTCGACTGAATGTCTGTCTTCACCAAAGGCGCTTCACACTGGCCTGATGTGTTGAACTTCAGCTTCTGCACCTCATTCTGCACACAGAGGACGCGAGGGGAAAGGTGAGCTTCTGATTCCACTATGTTGGGATAACGTACAGTAATATCTCGGTTTGCGTGCAGTAAATGTAGCATTTGAGAAGAATATTCTGGGAGCCTCCCACAGCCCTGCTAGAAAGTCCACGGTGGCTGCTCTCTAAGTTGGCCCTGACCTCTGACCTGCAGTGAAAAAAAACTCAATAAAGTAACACACGACATCACATAAAAATGACGCTTACCGAACAGCCCACAGGGAATTGGTCACATTTGAGGAAGGTGGGCCAGCCCCTCTCCTGGTCCACGATGCTACATGGCCGACGTGTAGCCAAACACAGGCTCTGGCTGGGCAGCTCAACTCGGCCGTTCTCACATTTGGGCATGTAGACGGCACAGAGCAAAGGCTGGATGACTGACCAACAGCGAGGAGCGTTTCGCAAACCTAGAACACAAAAACATCCCAAAACATTCAAGTTAAGACATGAAAGATGTACAACTAGGCTGGAGGTGCTATTATAATAACAATTTCATAAACCTGGAAGGTGGAGAGGAAGAGAAGTTACATAGAAAAAATACATAGATCTGTTAGTTTGATTAGAATTGACTAACGGTCTGTGATCATCTTCATTCCCATCATCGAACTAATTGTGTCAGCAGTTTTTAAACTAGATTAGTAGATTAATTGATCAATCCACACAAAATTGATCGAATAATCAGCAAAAAAGCCAATCATTTGCTGATTCCAGCTGCTCAAATGTGAGGATTTGCTACTGTTCTTTGTCATATATGGTAGGTAACTGATCACATTTAAGGTTTCGACAGTTGGTCAGACAAAACAAGCAATGTGAAGACATCACATCAGAATTTATAGATAAACAGATTAATCTGGGAAAAGATCTCCAGATTAATTTAGATGGAAAATAATCTGTAGTTGCTGCCCTATTTTGAATTACTATATTATTATATAAGCAACTAAAAGGCATCTCTGAGGATTCCAGTTATGATAAACCGGGACATTTTGTAGCCGTGTAGAGTAACAACATTTCCAGAAAATGGCAACAATTTGATAAAAACAGTCAAAAGAATTTTTAAACCTAACAAAGCAAAAAAACGTGTTACTTTGTAATTTAATAACTGATACATTTCTCTCTTTCATTTGCTGTAAACTACACAGGAGCCCCTAATGAACCATGTCCAACAATTCAAATGAGTGTCCTTAACACAATATGTGATCAAATGTGGGTTACCTGGGAGCCCTTGACGCCTGTGAGGCAGTGACCTGGGTCTGACTGGTCATTAGTGAGTGCTTATGAATGTGATAGTCCTCTAGCAGAATATCTAAAAGCATTTTATTAGTGAGACCCTCCTATTGTTTGCTGGTTAACACCTATGAGTGACTCCCTTTGTTGCCTTTAATGGCTTTTAACCCTTGGTTTCCTGTTGAGGCTTTCTTCCTATCTATGATTTCAGCCCATTGTGTCACCAATTAACATAATAATTATCAAATTGATCCCAATGCTTATTTATTTATTCGTTTATTTATTATTTAATTCCTACAAATTAAAAGCCTGAAAGCAATGTTCTAATTGCTATTTGGCCAAATGTAAAATTACAAGTTCTTTACAAGATCCACATACTACTACAGGGTATTTTGCGGTAGTCAATGATGGCTTTATGATGAAATTATAGTTCGTAATAATCACTTTAAAAATCTCCTATGGTGCACTGTACCAGCTGGGATGTATCAGACCTCTACAGTTACAGTAACAGTTTTCTAATTGGATTATAGGATAGTTATCACACTTCTTCCTACAATCTAAATGCTTTAAAATGCATCTTTTAGCTTTTACTTGGACTCACCAGACCACATGGTCAACTTCTCAAAAGCCTCTTCTTGGGTGCTGGAGTCCTCCGCCAGGATCAGAGACGTGTGTGTATACGGCAAAGGCGATCCCAGACATGTGTTGTATTTCAGTGCCTCGCAAGTTGTGGTTTTCTTGCAGTTATCCTCAAATACCGTCCCGTTTGGAGACAACACGGCCCCGGTGCCCGAGAGCCAGGCAGCCCAGACGCAAAGCATCCCGTAAAATCCAACAATGGGGCTCCAGCCCTGGGAAGACATTTTGGGAGAGAGATTCACCCGTGCAAAACTGAGATTACCTTGGATTCTAGAGCTTCAGTTATTCTGTTTCCCAAGACGCCCAAAGATTACGTTGTCATCATTGGAGTTCGAAAACGTTTCCAAACGCGGCATGGTGAGGGAAGTCTGCGGGGCGCTTCAAAGTTTTCTCGCAGTCCTCCCAAAGTTTTTTATTCTGCACTTCTCGTTCGATCCTTGCTGGATCGTCCTAAATTCCTTCATTATCCAAATTCCAACAGCTCCGAAAACCACCCTCAACTCTGGAAAAAACGCACTATCAACCTAAAACCATATGAAGTGTCCATTTGAAGCACTTAAGGCTGGGTATGAAAAAGACGTAAGGTCGAGAAAGTTGTAGATTCGCCCTCCCCCCACTTCCAAAAAAAAATCTTGCCATGAAAAAGTCTGGATCTCTGTAATAGGATCTCTAGCTCAGATGCACCACCCCCTTTTCCATAGTCCCCTTTTCATGCTGGCAGAAAAATCAGATGATACGATATCCCATATCTCTCTGGGTGTGGAGTGAGGTGTCTGATGAGAGCTTTCTGTGTTGTGTTCCCAAGTTGCAGCTCAGTGTCCGCTTGTTTTTTGTCTCTGGTATGCACATGGTGGGGGAGAGCCAGAGCAGCAAAACCTCCCCTCCCATCCCCCTCTGCAAGTGCAAGAATGCGCCTTATGGCAGGCCTTCTCAAGGTTTCTCATCTCAAGGACCCCCAAACCAACACAGAGCCCCATCTGATAGGTTTACTCATATATATGAGAAGATGGGTCTAATACAACATGTAGGGAGTGAAGCTGAAATGGGTCTCAGTTTTATGAAACCCAGGTAGTCCTCAGACCTTTTGACAACTACTGATCTACCAAAACAGTATACAGGGCCTATAAAATAGCAGTCAATAACATAATAACATAAAAATAACATAGTATTTGAATAAGACAAGGATTGGCATGCTACAGCTGCACAAGAGACAGGCTAAGAGGTAAGCAAAGAGATGAAGAAGTATTTGAATGAAATACATAAAAATAGAAGAATAAATGAAAGTGATGTAATTAAAGAGAAATATAGGTACATTATGTACATTATAATACCTCAGACTATTTAAATTAAGTGTACAGCTATTTGTGCAAAAGGAATCCAGAAATCGAGCACTGTTACTCCATGATGTGTGTGTTAGGCTACATATAATATAGATCTAAGTATGAATTATAAATAAAGTATAAATAAACACATGTATAGCATGCATGGGCAGGATAATATACACATATTTTGCAATAATCATTCAATGCCATGTTATAGCCATACAACATAAAGATAATGTACATATGGTGTATTCTGCACTGGGGATAGTTATGTGGTGAGGAGTAAACACACTTCATCCTCCTCCCTAGACTAGACTATCTATCAGGGATTACATTAGACCTTCTCCTGAAAATACATGGTATACATCAGAGATACTATCAAACACGCGTAAGAGGATGTTTTACATTTATAAATGACTTTTTTATTGGTGGCTGTGTGCATTAAGATGATGACAGTCAGAATGCCTTTATTAATAATTGTGTATTATGGATTTCATGAAGATTACCATGGAGTTTTGAATAGTTCTTACATGTTTATATAACAGTAGTGTGCATGTGGGTATCTGTGTTTCCTTTGGGACTTCCATAATGGACTGGGCTTTCTCTCGTGTTTAACATGGCAGCAGGAATCTTCAAAAACTGCCAAAAATACATTGCTAATTTAATAAGGGTGATTTGAATGTTCTTTAATATGGCAGGATACCACTAAAAACACATTTCAAACTGGTCAAATCTCAACCACGTGCTGTTGTCAGCGCATTAATTAGTGCACTTGTGGTATTTGCATGGCTGCAGATGCTTTGTTTCTCCACTGGTGTTCAGTAAGGCTGGGTTAACTCTGCTCCCTCCTCTGTGTGTGTGTGTGTGTGTGTGTGTGTGTGTGTGTGTGTCTGGACCTCCTTGAAATCCACAGCAACATGGCCACCTGAGTGAGTCAGAGGCAAAAACTAGGGACCACACACAAAGCCCCGGAGCCCAGGCCAACACTCACTCTCACTCACTCACACACACACACACACGCACACACACACACACACACACACACACACACCAAAACACTGTCACTGTGTGAGAGGCTGCGTCAGAGCCACAAGCTGCTGTTAGAACTGTCACTTCCTCATTATACTCAGTTTACTAAATTACAATGTCACACCTCTGCCATCCCACATGTTTTTCCACTCCTTCGTGCCACCAGATTGGTGATACAGTAGACTTTGTTACATGCTAAAGGGAAAATCTCAGTGAGGGGAGTTACTACAGCTTTAAACTAACATAGAAATGTCATGTTTAGATTGTGGACTTGCGTCAAAGGCCGTTAAACATGCAGGACTGTTTCTGCTCCCAAAGATTACAGGCATCAGGTTTCAGACTGGGAATGTCTCACAACTTATTTGCCAGGCAGAGAAACGGGGTGGAGATGAGAGGTTGTGTTGGTTTATGCTTCTTCACAGTTACATTTGACATTTTGCCAAAGCTTCTTCATTGGGTGAAGAATGAAACCTAGATTAATTGGCTTTAAATATCATGTGACACAAAGAAATTAAATACTGAAATTTACAGCTGGGGAGGATTTTCACAGACACAAAAAGCACAAAACATTTATGAGCATACTGAACCCCAATCCTAGCAAAAACAGTTAATTACAGCCACACTTTCCTTTGCTGTCAGAGCAAATCAAGCTTTAATTGGTACTGTATGAAGACGACTATTTTTGAGTTTTAGTTCCTTCAGAGAACCTTAACCACTGTCTGCTCACTGATTGGTCACAAAATACCAACTTGACCCTTCAACAAAACAACACTACAGCACCTCAGGCATTCACACAACTGTTTGCTTTAGTGGGAAATTGGAATTTCTCCACTCCTTTTGTATTTTAATTGAAAATTATTACAAAAGAAGGGGAGAACAGGATTACAATGATGCATGTAGGATTGAGAAAAGCCACAACATGTGTACAGAATATAAACTGTGTACAGAACGTATGTGGTTTGGCAGACATTTACTTACAATGGCAGCATTTTGAGGCATACAGCTCACAAAATCCAGCGGCTCTGCAGCCATGCAGGCCGTCAGCTGGCTAAAGTGTGAGGAGGAAATGGCCTCACGTGCAGTGTGAGGACTCGGCAGGATGACCTAGCAGCCTAACGATGGCCATTTTACTATAGAGTGTTAGATCATTAGTGCAAACATTATCTTTACAGTCAAATGAAACATCCTAAAACCATGTTGTAAAAAAGGTTTATTATTCTGTTATACTATTCCTTTTTTTGTAACAAGGGTTCAAGGCATTTTTGAGGCCCAGAAATTTCTTAACACCTAGCCGTGTGGAAGTATACTGAAAGTACTACTTATCAACTAGCATATGCGGATTGCTCATGATTTATCTTCAGGAATGTATCAAGTAGTCTGTCCTCACTATTTGACACAGGTATTTCAACCACAAATTGAGCATGTATATTTTAGACTACACACTGCAAATACATTCATAAAAAACAACCTCAAGAAAATGTCAGATGCATCTTACGCTAGCAGTAATAAGCAATATTGCTGAGCATGCATAAGACGTACTGTCTGACATTCTTTAGTTTTAGTCTACAAAATCATTATATGTTCAAAAATATAATTTCTTAGTTAGTTAACATTTGCAGCATCATGAATACAGTTGAAACAAAAAATACATAGATATGCATTAACTCCCATTTCTATTTTGCATCTTTGACAAAAAAGAAGCAATAAATGTCTTGTTTGCAGATTATACTGATAGCAGTTAAAGGCCAGTGATCCCCCTGCTTCTGCTTGGGTTTTACAAACTACTGTATGAAGTTTGATAAATTAAAGTATGGTCTATGTCCAGGAGGTGGCGACAGAGTCCTATTTCTCCCTTTGTTTCCTTTGTGTGTACTGACTTCAACCTCCATGCCAAGTATTTGCAAGCACATTAATGGTTTGTCCACATGCTCGCTTAACACGAGTCTTGTGTTCTTAAGCCCAAGAGCAATGATACTGAATGCTTAATCCAGGCAGAGATGACAGACAGAGATGACAACAGAACCCCCCTGCCCCGCCCATCAGAAGCTGGTCTGATCTGGCCTGGGTCAGCTCCATGGATCAGAGCGGTGCTTGAGGTTGTAGTTCTGGAGCTCGATCTGGTCTTTGATCTGGTTGATCAAAATCTGAGATAGGAGGATGCCAACCAGCTGCAGAAAGAGAAAACACAAACCAAGGGCTCACGAGCTGGCTGCAACTCCTAAAGACTTGAGCACAATGTGTATGGGTGTGTTGGTATGTATATCCCACCTGTGGTATGGCCAGTCCTAGGGCGATGCCTCCCAGTATGAACAGGTTACTGTGGATCCAGTTCACCAGTTTGTCTATGCAGCCATTAGTGTGGATGTGGTCTCCAGCTTCAATGAATTCTAATTTCTGCATGGCCTGTCCGCACATGGTGTTGATAACCATCTGCCCAAGGACACATACAGTTAAAAGACAAATAAATAAGTAAACATTCACGGGTAAAACAATCCAAACTAATAAAAAAAACCAACAACACAAAAAAGCATCAGCAGAGTCTTGTAAAGAAGGTTACCTTGTCTTTGGGAATGATGCAACAGGAGAAGGGGACAGAACAGCGTTCTCTGCTGGGGTTGTCCATGCTGCAGTTGAAGTACATGTTCTGGGACCAGTCAGTGTACGTCACACCACCACAGCAGTCAAACTGAACACACATACAATCATATAACAGGGCAGAGATTACAAGAGATGTTAGGTATCTGTGTATATACAGTAGCTACAAAAACTTTGTTAAGCCTACTATTGCCATGGTATTTATAATGACAAAATGATGATGACTTACAGTGTGTATGGTATGATGTTTGTATTTGGCCTAAATCCTTACCTCTTTCTGACCAAAGTCAATGAGGTTTTGCAGATCAATGTCATCTCTGTAGTGGACAATGGCGTTATTGATCACCTCAGTCACTTTATTCCGAGCCTTGGCAGAGTATGAAAAAAATTCAAAGATTATCATGAATACACAGGATGGTTTTTGTATCATACATTTATCAGTGGAATTAATAAGAAAGACACATCAACCAACTGATGTGAAGTAAACTAGAAGCAGTTTGATGACAAGTATGGTAATGCATACAGTATTTCTAATTGCTGTATAACATCAGAAATCCAACTTCTTGTCAAGATCTAACAAACAAAATCACATCTAACAACCCAATGTGTGAGCAAACTGCTGTTAAATTCAAGTTTATCAAAATTTTGCAGCAGTTACAGACCAAGCCCAGGAGAGGACAGTGTTTCGCCAATCTTCACAATCAGAAAAGGAAATGGAGCAAAGTGTATCCCAAGAAAGAGTCTACCTTTTCAAGGTGCATCAGTATTATTGTGAAGTTTTGGCCTCTCACAGATGACTAGATGTATATAGATATATATTCTATAATGCATCTAGACCACTTTTATAGGTGCTTTGTTTTTTATCTGTGCAGTTCAATCAACCAATCAATCACCAGGAGAATTTTTTTTTTTAAAGCATTCCAGGTACATTCATTGTAATAATTATAACATAAACAAATAAAGATCATTTCTATCAAATACGTTTATGCTTACATTATTCTGATAGAGAAAATCCTCCATATTGTTTCATTACCTTATCAGCGAAGATGAAGCCCAGGATCCCAGCAACCAGCTGGAGCAGGAAGATCACTGTCAGAGAGATACAGAACTGCAAGACGATTACAACACTGTAAAAATGGATCTGTTTTGGGTTAATTCTTTAGAGGACAGATTCCATGAGATCCTGCGCCTCCAGGCAATCTCAGCTGTTACTTGTTACCTCCCATACTTGGAGAAAACATGCAGAAAAACACAATAAATTTAAGAGCAAGGCTCATTGTCCCCTGCTTTTGAGTTGTTTTTCCAAAATTAAAAAAATTTTTTCAACTTATATACGTTGAATGTTATATAAAGTATATGTTTCACTATAAAAGAGCATAATGTACATACAGGCACCAACCATGTTTTTTTATTGAGCTAATACTAAAATACTGCTGAGATGATCTGGCAGCTCATGTTGACTGATCTGACACAATTATCTCCACTGGATGTCATACAGCATGTCTCTCTGCACTGTTATACTGTAGGTCTATAAACCAAAGTTCTCCAAAAAAGATTTGAAAAACTCCCGACTTACTGTCTGCAGAAGGCAGATGTTTTCTCGCAGGGAGCCCACACAGCCACAGAAGGTGAGGATGAACATGAGGACCCCCACGACCATCAGCATCATAGCGGGGTCCACTGACAGACACGCCAGAGCTGCCTCTGAGAAGAAGAAGAAAAAGAAGAAGAGAGGTTCAAAGACTGATGTGAAGAGAGCCACTGTGTCTCTTTTTTTCAAAAAAATCTCAAACAGTAACAGGAAACATATTTGTAACATTTATAATGTTACAAATACATTTATTTGCATACAGCTGTATTTCATTTCCTTTATCAAATCATGAACAAGACAGATTTGGGTGCTGTTTTCCCACTTTTCCCACTGTGTACAGTGAAAGCACAAAAGCCAAAAAGCCAAAGCACTGTCCTGACACCCAATACTTCTGCTGTCTCACATGAAGAAAGACTGTATGCTCCATCAGTGAAGGATCATTTACCTGCATGTTTCATCATGCGGGCGTACACTCCGATTGACACCATCACCAGGGAGACTATCTGAGGAGAACACAGAGAAAAAAGATTTCCAAAGATGATTATAAATGGGACATAATTGAGTTTAAAGGAGGGTTGTATAAGACGAGAAAGGAGGAAGCACATTTGAAGCGACAAGGTTACATTTAGTCCAATACGTTCCAGATTGTTACAAGATGGCCACTGTATTCACTCAGATTGGAAAGTATCTCTTATAGATATATATATATATATATATTTCATCACTCCACCAATGTTTCCATCAGGCCTATGTCTCCTAAAGATATCGTAGCCAGGTACAGTCAATGCAGCACATGGAGAGGTTTGATGTAACCAAGTCAAACATAGAAAGTCAAGATTTGAATCTCTGATCACTTATTGAGAGGAGATTGTGTCTATTCAAATGACCTCCTATTAGACCCCTTGGCTTGCCTTTGGGGTCTCACATGACCCTGGTATGGTTAACTGTTTGAAAAAAAGTTAAGTTTACAATGTTTTTTGATAGGTGGATTCACTTCTCTCAGTTTCATGTCTGTATATATACAGGTATCACTACTGTAGTAATCAGGGGAAAGCACACACCACAGTTGGTGAAGACCCATTTCTATGTTCATACTTGTCCAGGGAGTGGCATAATTCCCTAGAACATTTAAGACAAGGTTCTACTGATAGAAATAAAGCTACTTTTCCAAAAAATACACTCGAGGAGAGTCCATGCTTTTTTTTTTAGCCTCATGGCTCCAAGTGGAATCAGTGTTAATTAAACTAGAGGACCACAACATTTTCATTCGCAATGTAGATAAGAGATTCAACCATCCACTCTGCTCCCATTTGACTAAATCGACCTGGCAGCAATCTGTACCTTTCCCTACACAATAAAGACCCTTTTATTCAGTGCTCCTCTTTCGGTCTCAATAGAATAATAGGGAGCTCTCAGAAACACTCTTCCCACCCGAATGAAATGGACACATGCACCTTCTTGGGGTGGGAGCGCAAAACTAGATTTGTCTGCCCGTTTTGTAAAGGGTTGGTTTCACAGTGAATAAACCAGACATGACACCTGAAGCAAACAGGTCGCTTTTTTGCAATAATGTATGTTGTTTGAGTCTTCAAGTCTAATGAAATGTAACAGCTTTGTGAAATGTTATGTGACATCTAACTACAGTAAGAGGTCACTAAAACACATTCTTGCACTGTCGCAACATAACTGATTCGCTTATTTGGTTATTATTTAATAAACAAATTGACTTTACATGAGATTTCCTAAGATTATCGACAATCTAGACTAGAAAAGAACCGTGTATTTGCAGTAATATTTGTAATATTTGGTGTGTCCTATACAGAGCCCAATGTAGCCAGGGGCAACAGAAACTACAACACATTCCACGCTGAAGTGCTTCAAGTTTCTACACAGCCTTATCACGTTTGCACATGGCCAGAAGTCATATCACAGCTTAAACACGGCTGACACACTTATACAGGCTTGTTTAAAAGACATTAGCATATTACTGAACCGAAAACACCTGAAACTTCTTTTCTGTTCGTGTTCTCATTAGATTCTAATATGTTTAAACTCAACTTATTTTATTTCTCTTTTTCTGTCACTTTTGCTCGACCAGGAAAAAGAAATCCCCTCACACTCCACTAAACCCCAACAAGTTTAATCTGCAGCAACAGATCTGCTTTAAAATGTTGTAATGTAGAAATCTCCTTATGTTACATTCCCTGAACACCTGACACTGGAACCCACTGATATGAACTTTGGTTTGCTTACAAGGGACTGCCAAGCTTCGCTGTTACTTTTAACTGACTCCCTTACTTTTACAGCCTCAAGCCGGGCAATTATTAACATCTTATTGTGGGGGACAAGAGCCATAGTAACACAGTGTATAGCTAATAACACAATCATTGTAAACACCTGCTGTGTTCACCAAAGCTTGTTTGAAATGGAACTCAACAAACAGGTCCCATCAGCAAGTTTGCATTGTTTTGTGTGTAAGTCATGAAAAGAACTAGCCTGAAGTAAAACCACAGCAGTTTCGTTTACTGAGTTTAGTTGTTATTTTTGTCATTTTTATTGAGATGACAACAACCAAAAACACACTCTGAGCTCAAAATCCTCTGGGACCTAAAGTGATGATACATTCCTGATATCCAAAGTTAAGAATAAAACTGTCCAGTGGCTGAGCAGCAAACACCTGGTGTGTGCCTGTGTCTGTGTCAGCTGTGTATGTTAACTTCCCTTCTCCAATTTCCTGGACAAGGTTTCACTTTTCACAAAACGACAAAGTTAATGAACAACTAACTCAAATAAAGAAGTGGGTGCTCCAACTCTCAGCAGACAAAATCTAGATCTCACCCTTTTAGGATAAACAGAAGTAGGAGACAATGTAAGTCTTACAGAGTTGGAACCTGGAAGCCTGAGAAATGCCCTTTGACTCTTAACTTAGTTATTAACATATAGTTTCATTTAAGATGCCAGAGAGCAAATCTGGTTTGAAAACACAATGATTAACCTGCACACGGAGAAAAGTTAATTCAATTCAGTTTTATTTAGGTTATATGGCGCCAATTCATAACAGAAGTTATCTGATTGCACTTTTCCTATAGCGCAGTTCTACACCGTACTCTTTCTAATATTACAGAGACCCATCAGAATAAAGGTCACCACGCTTTGAGGTCTTTGTGACCCATTGTTTAACAGCACAATAAACACTCACCCAAAATATTAAATTAAATATGAACAGTAGATACTTGACAACTGGACTGACAAAGGTGTAGTCCTCGTCAGATCCAGGTGTGCCTCTGCGTTTTCCTCCCATCGCGACAAGTATCCAAGCGCGTTATCCAAGTTTGCTCACAAATCGGGCTATGACTGAACGAGTTTCCGTGAGCAAAACCAAAAACTCGACGGCATAAGGAGCGAGGAGGAGCTGCTGATTTTCTCACTTGCATCGACACGTACAGCAGCTGTGAGCGGCTTGCCAGCGCTGACTGGGCGTGCAGACACTGGGTGCGTTACCATTGTCTCCCGTGTGATCATATGATACAACCTGGAGGAGGAAAAGGGTCCCACGATTGACCCCGTGGATCATAAGCAAAATCAGCATCAGTTTGCTCATTTATTTCTTTTTAATTAAGTGAAAGATTTGTTTTTAGATGTGTGTTACTGGCTATTCCACCCCTGCAGAGTACTTGTATGTGTTTAGCATGTGTTTATTTTTTGGTACTTTTGCTTTAATTTACTATGTTTGGGTTTTTTTGCCATTAAAGTGTAACTAAAACTTAACTTCAAGCTGGATGGATGTACTTTAGTATATTTATTTAAAACATTTATTTTGAATATGTCTCAAAAATCCACACTGGTGAAGTGATGGATGAGGCCTTGGTTCATTCTGAATTTAAAATGAGCTTATGTTGAACTAATGAAACATGTATTATTATCAGTGATTTATTAGTTAGGCCTGTATCTTAATGTTTAAGGTTCCTAGTGATTACATACATACCTAATGGCATGAGTCACAAACATTAAAAGGCATTTTTCACAGCAGTCGTTTAAACTTGTCATAGCAGGACATTAATGGTGGGGTTCAATTAAGTGTTCCAGTAACTCAGTGAGCCAGCAGAGCCAGCATAGACAAAACCAGGACCCTGAAACAGAAGCAGCTAAATTGAGATCTGCCATTATTAATTTTCTAATTTAGAACTTTTCTTTTCCTACTGTAGCTTTGTATACTGTGCTAGGCTTTAATCAGACTCGTTTTTTGATGCACTTGTGCTTTTTGTTACCTTGTGTTGTTATATTGCTTCCATTGTCTTCCTCATATGTAAGTCCGTTGGATAAAAGCGTCTGCTAAATGAATAAATTTAAATGTACTGTGAAATGTGAAAATGTCCTCTGTGAAAAAGGCCTATTGCAGTGTCTCCTGACGATGAATACTTCCTACAATGCCTCTGACTGATAATTCACAAATTAGATGTCCATATAGTCTTCCTGATTTTACTTTGTGTCACAAATTGTGCAATTACCTTATAAGGCGGAATTTGTCAGTGTCTAATCTAACACTGCTCTGACTGGCTGTCTAGTGCATGCAGCACCAACAGTTTCAAAAAGTGGTGCAGATTTTCACCATTTTCCTGACACCAATTATTGGGCTGTTCTTTCAGGGTCATTAATTACATTCAAACTGTTTTTGAAAAATCCGCCCAAAGCTTCACAAAGACAGGCATTTATTGCAAGGCTGCTGTACCGGGATGCATTAGATTTATTTTGTATCTGTGCAAGTTAACACACTTGAGGGTAAAAGGTAAAAAGGTAAAAAAGGTCCAGGCTACCACAAAGGTGCGCCATCTACTGGCCAATAGTGCTATTTCGCCATGTCCGGCTTTTATTTTGAAGGAAAACGCACACGGCACCACCGTTTTCACAACATCCGCTTTACCCGGAAGTTAAGACTACCTTTCCCTGCTTTGTAAGATGAATGCAAGAGTGGTATTTTGTTCATTGTTGAGACTTTTTTTAAAGTAAGAAATGGCGTGGAAAAGCAAAGGTTTGTGTGATTATTTAGTTATCCGCTAGTATACCTTGACAGTCGTCTTACCAAATAATACCGTTACGTTACGAATAGTTATTAATCTAACGTCGGCTAATCCCCTGAATAAATATTTGCTAAATGGTTATTGAAGCATCCGTAGATAAAACTAGCTTTATTCATTCATTCCAGTACCCTTGTCTCAAATGTCCTTTGCAGGTCCCCCTCTTCCTCCGGCCTCCTTACATCTCCTTGTCCCTCCAGTGAGACTGATGTCTGCTTTCATATGGAAAGTAATGCAGCAGCACAGCGTGATGCAGTATGACAAGCTGGTGGACTTCGTCAGTTTGGCGACAGAGATCGTCCCAGAACTTCTGAGTCCCGGTCAGAGAGCTCAGCTCATCCTGGGCCTGAGAGCAAGGGTGAGGAATTCCTGTGGACCGTGATCCTCCTCTTAGTCAAGCTTACCTCGGTGATGCTAAGGTGCTACGGTCACTGGCCTTCCCTCAGTGGCTCCACAGGGCACACATTCTACTTCTTTCCTACCTTGTCATCAAGCATGTGCATAAGGGGTGATACATGTAGAATTAACTTTCATTTTCAACATTTGTATACCATGGCACTATTTCTTTTTGTGTCTGAAACACGTTGGATTAAGTTTCATTGCATTATTCATTTTAGTGTCATTTCATGATTGCAAAATTCATGACAAGAGGAAACCTGATTCCCCATTTCACTCATTTGTCACTTAATTTTTGTAGTTATACACTAATGTCAGGGTGCATCTTGTTGTTAGTTACATGAACAGTTCAACCTACTGTTGCCCTTTCTCATAATGGAAATGAATAATTTCCCTGGCGTGTCATGCTCCTTGGAGTGACCTGTCTCCCACCTTTGCCCTGTGGCAGCTGGTTCTAGAGATGTGTCGTGGTGATAGCGTCGCCAACCTGCAGACCATCCAGAGCCACCTGGATAAAATCCACACCTGCAGCGCTGAACTGAGCTCCACTGATCAGATGGTGGGTTTTTAAAGAAAATGTAGGGCTGCCCTGTAAGCAAAACAGACAACACACCTACATCTAGAAATCCAGGGAGTTCCCGAGATGAATGATCTATAATACCATTACTGTTGTATTGTTGTCCTCTTCATGACAGGCCAGTGGTGATATACTGAAGACCTCTTACACCAACTTTGCCAGCCTGGTTCAGAACCTTTTGAATGTTCCTTTTGAAAAGGAGTTCTTCTTCCAAGTGAGTCTCTGAGAAATACATAAAGGGATATAGACCTCTTTTATTACGACAAAAGACAAATGGGAACGATTCAGTGTTGATCAGCTTTGTAAGGAAATGTTTTAGCTGTTCTTTAGTCACAGTGGCTTATAAAATCCAAGGATTCACCGACCATTTACAGCAGGGATGTCTTGCTAATTTAAACCCAAAGCTCTGGCTGTTTCCGTAGGAGGTTTTTCCTGCAAACTACGGCTCTAACTATGACCAAAAACTGCAGCAGCTGGTATCTGAGTTCCTGTCCAGGCTCGAGCAGCTGCTGCCCATCCCAGACCTGCACCAGGTACTCTTAACATCAGGTCACTCTTTTCTAACGTACACTGTAATGTACGACTAAAAACGTAGACACTTATGCTGTTATATGTACAGAGATAAACAAATAGAAAATAATAAAGTTGTTACATTTAGCAAAACACCTCTGTTACATGATTAATCCTGAATCGTCAGCAGGTTTTCACTTTGTTCTTTTTGCTATAATGCTAATATAAACATTTACTTTTGGATGATAACATGCATTTTATATGAAATTCATTTCATATTGTACTTGATGAATTGTGCCGCCACATTGATTGTTTCTCAGTTTGAAATGTGAAAAATCATTCGTTATTTCTTATCTAAGACAAAGAGAATTTCAGCCATAATCAATCAGACAATGTCACCGGATTTTCTTCTTTTTGTGCTTTTGCTTTGATGTCTGTCAGCACATGTCTGTTGTTTCATCTGTGTGATCTGTCTCAGACAGCAGCATGGCTCACTGAAACGGCGTCTGTGGTGGAAGAATTTGGACAGGGTCTGTCTGAACCCTGTGCCCTGAAGACTCTGCTGCTTCATCACAGACAGCTGGGGACTCTCAGCTCTGGTAAGTTTTAACAGAAGACAAGAGGAACAGAGTTTTGTATGTGCTTTCCAGCTTTGTCTCCCACTTTCTTTCATTCGGTCTTGTTTTCCTAAAATGTTAAATGCCTTCCTCTACTACAGCTCCTTCTAGCAGCGAGGAGGATATCCTTTTGTCCACTCTGGCCCTCCCTGCTCAAACTGGAGTGGATAGGTTCAGTGAGCCTTACAGTGAGGATGTTGATTATGACAATGAGGAAGAGACCCTTGCATTGGAAGATTTAGAAGAAGACTTGAGTAAAAGCTCAGATGTCACCGCAGACGATTGGTTGCCAAAAAGGGAATCAGGTCAGACAAAAGCAGCTGCAGTAGCAGACCAGAATCAATCAGTAATATTTTACTAACTTGCTGTTTTTCATGCTGTTTCCAGGTCGTCTGTCTCGTTTATTCATCTGCCCTCAGTGTTCGTTCGCTCACCGCACAAAGAGAAAGGTCCAAGAGCACATCCAAAGTGAGCACAACATAACCGCTCCCATTCCGAAGAAGCTTCCTGTGCAAAAAGCCAGAGCAAAGATTCATCAGAAAAGTAAAGACTTGAAAGCTGAAAAGAAGAAAGTAGAAGGCAACTCAGAGAAAAAGAGGAAAAGCAAACAAAGAGACGGTATTGAAATAAAGCGGGAACGTAAGCAGAAGAAGGAGAACAAGGAACGTCGTAGATGGAAAGAGCCCACGGGGGAAGACAAGAGGTTTCTGAGCACGCGACCTGTGAACAGAACCTTCACAGAGGAAGACACCAGATGCCTGAAGTGTGAGAAGGTTTTTGAACATCCAAATCAACTGAAGACTCACATGAAGCTCCACAGCTTCCCGTACCACTGCAGCCAATGTGAGAAGGGATTCACCAGCCTGTCAGGTTATTATCAGCACCAGAGACTCCACAAGAGAGGACGGATATTCATCTGCAGCCAGTGCAACAAGGGATTCCTGTGCAACTATTCGCTCAAGCAGCACGAGCGCCTGCATGAAGGCCCCTCCAACCTGTGTACGATCTGCGGGAAAGGCTTCAGCAAAGCGGGCATCACAAGACACATGCAGATGCACAGAGGGGAGAAGAATTTCTTGTGCACCACGTGCGGGAAGTCGTTTTTGTCCTCTGGGGAGCTGCTGCTGCACACTCGGTCTCACACGGGCGAGATGCCGTACACCTGCACCCACTGCGGGAAGGGCTTCTCCAGCAAGAGTCACCTAAACGTCCACACGCGCTCTCACACGGGCGAGCGTCCGTACCTGTGCTCAGAGTGCCCGAAGCGCTTCCTCACACTGAACTGCCTGAAGAGACACACGCTCAGCCACAACGGGGTGAAACCATTTAAGTGTCTAAACTGCGAGAGAGAATTCTCGCAGCAGGGGAACCTGAAAAGACACTTGGCAACTCATAAACCTGACATGTAATGTGTAGCTTTCAGTGTTGTTTCACCTTGTCGAGTTCTTTGAAAACCTGTACAAAACCAAAGTTAAATTCATTTGTACCAAGACAACATAACAGTCATGTTCATAAAACCCTTAAGGTTGACAGTTATTTACTGTGTACTCACTAGCAACAGTTGGAAAGTATTTGAAATATATACAGTTACCCTGCTAGCCTAAACTTTAGCAGCTGTTTACAGTCACCAATACTGATGTCATTGTTTTAGGCTCCTATTTTGTGTCACCTTTCCTAAATAATACATCTTTCAGCCTTTAAATCCTGTGTGGAACGCAGTTGAGTATTTGGAACATTCAGTCTTTCATCACTGGCTAAAGAATGAAAAAAATAGAGCTATTTACAACTATTTGAACTCAATCCTTATTTGAGAGCCAGTTAACAGTTTTGGGTTGTGCATGAGTTTATAACATACAGTACCTGTGAGCCTCTGAGCTGAACACAGCCCAGGAAAACCTTTCATACCTTGTCCGCTGGAGGCTTGAAATAGGCAAGCTTAAATAAACACTTTGTCACCTGTAGACGCCGTTGATGCTTATGCTTGATTCTTTTGTACAGTAAACCGGTGCTACGATCAAACAGCAGAAGTCCATAAGGGTCATTTTTGTTTTAAGAGATTGTTTATTTTGAGAGCTGCTAGAGGGCAATATGTTCAGGAAAGGCGTATACAGTATGTTAGGAGATCAATCCAATAATAATAAAGCAAACTGGGATGTTGGTCAAAGGGTGGTGTACGTGTGGTAGCTTTTTGCACTTAAACTATTTCTGTCCAACAACAATTTTAGGTGTCAGTGCGCCAAACTTATTCAAAGCAAAAATGTACTTTGACAAAATATAAGTTCTACTAATGGCTCACTGATTGATGAACTCTTAATGGAGTTTCATATGTAGTAGTCCATTTTATTTATTATGGCCCTAAATTTGACGTTCAGTTAGTGAGCCTTTGAATATATTATATCTGAATATAAGGCTTAAAGTTATTAAGCATTAAACATCCCCAAACCTCAGTAAATCAGTGGGTACTGCCGTTGAGTGTGAGGAGGTTTAATGTAGAAGTTAAGGGGAAAGACTTGTTCAGACTCACAGAAACATACAGTATGATTATGAAGTTTTAGGTTGGATTTTCTCTTGTAAGGGCGGTGAAGCACACCTTTATGTATAACTGAAATGATTGATATTGATTTAAGTTAAAGGACAGGTAACACTTGCATCAATAGTTATTAACTTAAACTTTAATGGCAGGTTATAGTAACTTTATAGTTGAGTATCTGTATTGGTCTACCCAGATAAAAGGGCGAGGAAAAAGACCTAAAAGGCAAAAGGGAAGTGAAAAACACAGCTGTAGGAAATGCAATTTATTTGCAATTTTTTAATAACATCATTCCTCAGATAAAAATGCAATGTTACAGGAATATACATCAGATATTAATTTAAAACTTGCTTTCAAGGGACCATACAGTCTAAATATACTTTTTCCGTTTTTTTTTTAGTTTTTTTTAAATTTTATTTACTGGTAGCGTGCGTTATAAGCAAGACAGACTCTGTCACCAATGACAGACTGACAAGTTACAGATACAAACTGTACATTACTTATTTACAAATCAACTTTTTGTTTGGTTTTTCGTTTCACTTTTTATTGAAAATAGGAGTAGAAAAAGTGATTGAATTAATATTCTGATTTATTTGATTTGTATTCTTTCCCTTTCTAAAATCTAAAATGAAATTAATGGGAAAAAAAAAACAACCCACAAGAACTCTCCTTTAGAAAAAAGAAAGAAAAGCAGAAGAAGGAGAAAAAAAAAAGGTGTGTCAACTGTGAGACCATGCAGTTGTCACCAAGGAGACAAATGGTAACTGAGGAAACCAAATGATGTTGGGCCAGTGTCACTTAGCAACCTCAGAACCAGTGAAAGCCCTCGTAGTCGAGGGGGAGTGGCTTATGTTAAAGAACTCAGTTACAATTGGCCACCTGCCTCCAAAGCTACTGCAAGAACAATAACACACTCTAGTTCATTTTTTGACCATAAATAGTGCCGTTATTAAATACTACATTTAACAGTAGCGTCACTACTAATATTACAACAAATTGGTCTCTGTGTGAACACTTCTTTCCATACAAAATAAAAACTTGAGGATTAATAACCGACTTCTCTCTGACAGAAAAAAACAAACAAAAAAAACATCTCAATCCTGTCAAAGGCCCTTTAACACTTTGCATGAGTAGTGAACTAAGACTATGAATGAGATCATAAGACACTACTGACCAGTGGAGAACAGATCCACACAGCCTTATTTACCCAGTAAATAAGGAACAGAAAAGTTTTTCATTAAACACTACTGTATGGAGCTGTGGATCCCCTGCCATTGAATTTTCAGGCTGGCAAAAGGCCGCGATTACCCCACCTGGATTAAAACATTTAAAAAAAATAAAAAAAATAAGAATTTTGTCACCGCCTGCATGCTATTAAAGAGGCGTTTCCACACCAGCAAGAAATAACTCACGGAAGAAAACACTGATAAGTACAGTGTTGACACTGCCGATGCTCTCGGAGTCATTCATTAAAGCTGCACTTACACACACAGGCATACAAGACCTGTTTGTTTCTATCTCTCTGGGGTCAAATGTGGCTTTCTTAGCAAACCGAAACCATGTGGAATCACGGTTTGTAGAGATCCTATGTGTCGGCAAAGAGCTCAAATCAGATCTTTTATGTCTGTGGTGGTCAAAACTGAGATAGTTTTCTTCCATTAAGGGCTGCTTAAATATGTATATATATATATATATATATATATATGTAAGTACACCAGTGTGAGCATCACTGTGTCTTACATTCGAGGGGTAAAATCTATCATTCATGGTGCAATGTAAAGTAGCTCTTCATCAGTAAAGTTAGAGAGAAGTAGCAGATGCAGGGAGGCAGAGACATCACGGTTCTACCGAGGACCAGCTGTTTTAACACCAGAACCACTGACAGAAAGCCTGCATTGTAAAGCTGCTGCTGCACCCCCAGAGCTGAGAGTCGTTAGCTGAAGTAATATCCTGAAGAAAGTACACTGTTAGAAACACTAGCTGGTACAGAAAACTCCTCTCCTCAAGCAACAGGTTGTGGGTGCAGCGTTCTTCCCAAAATCAGTGAAACGCAAAGAGCAAATCTCTGTGTCAAGACTTGTGATATTCTAATGTGTGCAAAACAGGGATCCCCTTTATGATTTATTATTGTGTATGAATAACAGTAAGAGAAGGAATGAGTGATAAACACAAGGCTTTCGAGGTCCTTACAATACAACAGTCGTCCTAAATGTTCACATAGGGGTGCTGCCACACAACGGGTGAGTTATATCCAACATGTTATTTCTAAATCTATATAATCAAATATCATCTATTTGGTTCACTTTAGGGCTCACCAGTCCCAGGAAAAAGGAAGAGGGTTGTAAATAAATCATATTTTTGTTCCTCACCACCATCTCTAGTGAACAAATCAAAATTTTCCCAAGACTGATGGGTGAAGAATTTGCATGCGTCTGAGTGTTACAATGAGCCAGTGCAGCACAATATGCAGAGGGTTGGTTAAGATTCTTTCCATCCTAATCATGGTTTTAAAATGACACTGGAATAAGTTTGCCCTCAAAATCCATACAATTACCTCTTATTATTTACATTTTTCAGGCTGTAAAGTGAATGTGTTCCTTGAATGTGATTTTTCACACAAAAAGCCTGATGCCTAATTTCTTGGTAATTATTCAAAATGAATCCATCAATTCTAAGAGTGTCTATATAATGGGTCACTTTACTCGTTTATTTGTTACCCTTGTAATTAGATCATTGTAATCCTGCTTTTGCACGGGCAACAAATGAAGGCAAATTTTCACACAAAGGAAACTTATCAATAATGATTTGTTAACCTAATGGAAACATTCAGCTGATGGTAAAACCATTAAAAAATGTGTCCTCTGGGTCCAATACAGAAAGGTAAAGCACGGGGAGAGTTCAACAGTATGGCACCTCCGAACCTGATCTGGGCACTTTTCCCCTCAATGGACAAAATTCTTTTTCATCCTCTGCAAAGTCCAGCTCCAAACTATCATTTAGTATCTTAGAATTTAGATATAGCTATTCTATATATAATATCTAAAATAGAAGACACTTGCAATATAAACTTGTATTTCATAATATATTCCCTTCTTTCACTTTGTTCCATTTCCCAAAGCGTTTGTCAGCCCTGACGTCAAAATAACATCTGTACAGCAGACCATCTGCTGGACCATCCTCTCTTGTTTCTCCAGAAAGGGGAATTCATATTTTAAATTAGATTTAATTAGATTCCTACAACAGGCCATGCTGATTTTTACCTAGAAAAAAAATAAATAAAAAAAATAAGGAAAATAAAATCTATATTGAAAATAGTCCTCTTAAAATATTTCTGTCAGGATCAAACAACGATCAACAAACACTTCTGTTTACAAGAAAATATAATGTACATCTGTTGCAACGATGGTAGACCCACATGAGGAAATCTGAGTGACCGAGACATGAAAACTAACACGAGTCCTGCTGTCCAGCCTCACTCTGATAAATGTGTTAAAGTAACACATATCCGTGTGTAGTTTAGGATAAACACACAACTAAAATAGTATGTATGAGTAAAATGCTATTTTTGTTAAAGGATGTTGGATGATATCTTTTCTTAATACTGATGTGTTACTAAGCAGCAGCTCTTCCACACAAACAGAACATATTTTGGAGTTTTCAAATCGCTGTCATTGTCGAGATTATAAGAATATAAAGTCAACATTTTTAGATCAGATCTGCCACAAAAATAGTTTGATAACATTTTCTCTTAACCCAACACATCTTTTTTCATTGCTGCATAAACACACAAAATAATTTAGTTGGTCAGTCGCTGAACTTCCTTACTTCCCTGTCTGCATTCAATGAGAGTTGCTCTACGCAGATGTAGTTCAAGTTCCTCTAACTCCTTTCTTGGAAGAAAAACACAAAAAAGATAATAGAAGCTACATGATTTTCATGGCTCAGAGAGAGATCTAGTCCTAGATGGGTGGATTCTTTTGGTTAGATGTCTTTAATAGCTTAAATTATGCATTTGAAAAAGTGTACAGTGTATGTGTGTGTTGCTTATGTCGGACTAGTGAAAGAGAGACAGGTCTCTTGATGCTACAGTAGGAAAACATCCAGACTTTGACTTACACTGACAGGTTGCTGGTAGGTTGTCTGCACGAACACCCCCCCCCAAACATAAGCAAATGCATGTCTGTTGCTTCAAAGTAAAAATTGTGAAATTGAGGCTATTTGACGAGATTCACTTCAATACAATAGAATTTTTTTCTGGAGTAGTAAGTACGTACGTAGATTTAAATTAGGCCACATTTGAATGGACTGAAAAGCCACATAGTCTGGGAACCATCCAAGCCTGTTGTGAAACGACATAAAAGCCTATCATGTATATGCCATTAGCTCAAACGTACAGTGTTTCTTCTTCAGTAAACATAACTACATTATTCCATGCTGGTTCTTTTTGGTCAAAAATACAGTTAATAAAGTGGGACTTTGTTCAAGAAATTCATACTGACCCTCAGCGAGAAAGCCTATATAACACATCTTCATAACCAATATTTCAATAACTACATTCCCAAATAGGGGTCCTGACTGTTCCTTACTCATCAATATTTTGTTTAAATTTCATATATGTCTTGCTATAGAATGGTATATAAAAATATACAATCATTGGCAAGTGGTGAGACAAAAGATATTATCATTCACAAAGGACCAATACTTTATATCCCTAGAGAGAGAAACCCACGCACATAAAACATTACTTGGATATATAATTCACCATGTCAGAACTTCATCCTGAAATTCAAACTTGATGAAATCAAATCTACTACAATCCCAAAAAATACTCACCATCCAACGTTTTTACTCACCAAACACCCACTGCTTCCCACTGTCATCAACCGTCACCAAACTAGATTGTCATCCATTTATTCTCTCTCTATCTCGCTTTGGCTTGAGCAGCAGAGGCGTGTGGTTTTAGTTTAACTAGCTGTAGGTGGAGATCCAGAGAGGCAGCCTGATAAATTGGCTAATAACTATCTACGGTGAGGCCGAGACCACAGGTACATACACAGACGTCTCTCACGGTGGACATTGTGACTCGCAAAACACAAGTGTAACTAATCTCATTAATAATGGCTACGTTCCATTAAGTGATTCCAGTTCCACAGCTGTGGTTTGGCGCCTGCTGGTTTACTGGCACGCCAAAATGGAAATCATCCACGATTAAGGTTATAATTTACACCTGTGCTTTTCCTGTTAATTAGTCAAAATGACACTTAAAAAGGACTATTCCTGGCAGGACAGACAAACGTACACTCATGTTGTGTTCTAATTCCATACTACACACTACTAGTACCAGTATAACTGCGTATAACACACTAAATGATTAAACCCTGCTCAGAATTAGTGTGTGGTGTGGAATTGGGATACAGCTTCAGTTTAACCTGTGGATTTTAAGTTGATGTTTTTATGTATATTGTTCACTTTGAGCTTGACTATAGCATAGGTGGATATGCTATCTAGCTCCTGTGTGTTTGTAAGTCCAACTTTATCCACCAATATTTTTGTAAAAAATGACAAATGATGGATAATTTGATCCATTTCATACAAATGAGTCCCACTGGTCCGTCTTCCACACGTCAGACAAGGAAAAGATAGAAGTTGAAGACAGAGACTATGGCAACACGTAGGCAAAGAAGTAATGACGCCTGTCAAAACTGGGGAGGAAAGATACTGTAGTTTGTTATTTCTCTCAACTTTCGACAATCATACAAACATGAGCTCTGTCCTTCTCAGGGTTAAGAATCCGAAAATGAACTAAGATACGATATATGCAAAATCAACTTCCAAATACCCCTCCACTGCTGTCCAAGAAATACTGGCTTTAATCATATGTACACTAAATAGAGATAGCTACTCTGTCATAATGTGATATGATACTTAACCTGATAAAAACAAATCGACTGCAAAACCTGACACGCTCAATGTCAACATGTGAACCTCATGCAATACTGATGTTACACCTACGTAGCTCAATCCATTTAGGACTAACTGGAAATAAATGTGAGAAAGGCATACAGTCAAAAACATATTGAGTCAGGGAGGTGAAATCAGCTTTTGCTGCTGAATCATCAAAATAAATAATCCGTTTTTCATTCTGGGTCTCCACTGGCTGGATGATAAACCACAAGCAAAAAAACACAACTGTCATGTCGCTGTCTCGATATACATTTGTGACTGCAGAGCCAACACCCTGGCACGAGAAAGATAAATAAATACATTGTTACTATACTGCACTGAAATTTACCTGATTTCAAGTATGTTAGGTTTCTCTGGCATGGAAACCACTGAGTTTACTTAAAAATGTAACAGAAAAAAATATATTGTCATGATATAGATTTTTTTTTTTACTTTCACAAGTACATTTACTTCGGGAACCTTGTATACAGTCATAGTTATTGCATTGTTTTTGCATATCTTGTGGGATGCAGGATTACACCCACTCATACCATATACTGCAACTCAACGCCCCATAGTTCATGCTAACCTATATATAACATAAAATGGCAATGCTGCTCCACACGGGGGCACCACAGGCTTCTGAATCTCTCTCACCTGCATTGAAGCCAGAGAGCCTTTAAACAGACACAACAAAGCCTGGTCTGGCACTTCTGATATGCACGGTTACTCCATATGCATGTCCATAATATGTAAATGAACATTTATTAGAACACAAAAGTAAAGGATTTTAACTGAATGCATGATCTATGTTCTTTTATCCTCAAAGCTGAAGATGAGAGTTAACATTCATGAATGTTTTTGTGGTTATTGATTATTCATCTTAAGGCTATGATCATACATGATAGAAAACAGCCTCGTGGAAATCTTTTTTCCATCCTAATTTTAACCTGGTCAAGTCTGAGAATGGCTCTGTGTTGGATATTTCAGTAATTCATTAAAGTAACTATTGTCATTCATTACATGGTTTCTTATCAAAACTGCCTTGAGAGAGTGACATTCATAGCGGCTGCTATACTGGCTGATAAAATGGTTGGTAAAAAGCAGACACACTTGCTGGCTCCTCTGCAGCAGCTTGGATGCAAAAACTGCTACTTTACAATTCAGGTGGCTGCTGGTTACATTTATCATTGAGGATTTAGACCTAATAGTAATCAGTAAATCAGCAAAAATAACCAGGAGGAAAACTCATTATGTCTTTCAAATGCAGGGCTAAATAAACTTTACCAGGGCTGATCCAACAGAGTGTGGAAACAAACAGCACAATGGGAGACTGTGCTAACTTTAGGTCGTCTGGGTTCAGATGAAACCACTGAACCCAGATGCTTCTCTGCGCACACATGAACATGCTTGACCGTACCTAAATATGCCTTCCTAACCTTTAGACTTACAGTTTGACTAAAAACAGCTGCTTACACTGACACTGAGCTGCAAAGTAGCCTGTTAGCTTATGGTACCAAGTTATTTCAATAAAGAACTCTTTTAATGAGGTGCTTTTAGAATGACTGACTGAAAGAAAGTTAGAAATGTTGAAGGTATTTTATGAAGCCAGGATTGTGGATAAGAAGAAAACAACAGACTAAATGTCAGGGAGGGTATTCCTTCGATAACACAGACTTCTTCAGGATTTGCAGTATGATCATAACCACAAAACAACAATAGCGCTGCCACTAAAAACACGCTCAACATTCACATTTAGTTTGCATAATAATGTCAGAAGTCTGTTACTGGCACAGGATGCAGTGTATGGCAGTGTGTTCATGCATACCCTTCCCTGCCACAAACCTGCTCTACTCAACACGAAGGAATGAGGGCTCAGCAGTTAGTCCTTGATGGTAAACATAAAGTGAAAAACTAATGGCTATTATTTGACATGTGTCTCTGGGTGGGAATTCAATGTCTTTTAAAATGAGATTTCAAGAGATAATTTATGGAATTTGTCTTTTGAAACAATAGTTTTTTTGTATTATCCAAGGCTAGTGCAACATATTTGGATTGTTTTAGAGCTAACAAAAGAGTTTAAAAGTACTGCTTTTAATGCTGTAAACCTAACATAAAATGGACCTTATTACAAAATATTTTTCTGCTGTTTTGACAAGATCCACTGAGATGTATCTGCATGTGAGCGCTTGTCTAGTAAGATGCAGACTTTCAATACTATCCTAGTGTCTAGTTGACTTTGCATTGGGATTGTAGCGGTAACAACAATTATGTTTTTCCAAATTGTCAGTGAGTAGCATAACTTGTTACATAACAATTTAGAAAGATGAATTGAATAATTTCAGTTTTAAATACTATAAAGTCATTTAATAAACGTGACAATTGGTACAAAGGATGTGATACTGACATTAGGGATGGTTTTTTGGAGAAGATACAATACCAAAGAGAGACCTGTGCCCTGTGTAATGTCGGAGGCCTGAGGTCCATACCTGTGCCATAATAGAGAAAGGTCAATAAAAATTTGCCAACATGCTACCTAAAATCCATTACAAGAAAATGAAAAGACACAAATCACACCAGGGTATCAACCAGGACGCAACTTCCCTACCAAGCCTACATGTTTTTGATCTATATCCAATAATTTATCATGTTAACCAAATAATTATCACATCTTATCAATTACCAGTAAATGTCCTGTCTCTAGTATAGTATTTTATCAGTATTTTACCAGTAAATGATATTACAGACAGGGAACTGTTTTATTTCTAACAATGACAATAAATCATAGTGTTCTGTGATATGAGCAGACCTCAGACAAAGAGATGTGATTCAGAAGTCTTGCAGCATCTGTACACCAGCCCTAATAGTTCATTTGGAGTTTAAACTACGATTAAATGATGAAATCATGTGATTATGGTGTGTTACAGCTGAGCAATCAGGGTGTCATCCCCCAGTTCATTCACGAGGTGTCACTGTGGCAGTACAAATTTGGTGCTTCTACCATTCAGAGCGACCATCCGCCATAAAGAATAAAAGCAGCAATTGCCAAAAGGCTTGTTACCTTCTGGCCAAGCTGCAATGCCAAAACTCGTCACCACTTGTAAACTTAACCGTCACGCTGACCTCGCTGGAGACCTTGCACCTAACTACCTCTAAACAGAAAAACAAAGAAAAGTTATGCTATGACTAATTTTCAAAGATAGAGTGGCTTCTGACTCTGCAGCTTGGCTAAAAAGTAAAAACCGTGTCAAAGAAATCACAAAGCTTTGGAAGCATGCCTGTCCATGGTAACCCTGTGTTAAGGAGGCCCATTATCACATACACACACACACACCCTTGCACACACACACGCACACACACACGTACAATACCATACTTGTAATGCTACCTTAATTTACTGTCTAGGCTTAAAATCAGCTTTTTAGAATACATAAGTAACCACTCAAACACAGGCACGCACACACATACAAACGCACATCCTCACACACATTTTTTTCTCTTCTGGGAAAAATAAATAAATAAATAGATACAATCTGTAAAAGGTGCATACTGATAGAGAGAAAGACCCCCCATTTAGATACACGCTATCGCACACATTCGTACACACATACATCCTGTACTAAAACGCAGACACACACTCGCACGCACAAATATAGTTATACACTTGTACGCAAACACTACGCCCTGCTTCGATACTTAAAACCTCTTAAAATTCTCTTAAAATAATCGAGCAAAAATACATTTATAAGACCAGCACCCTGATTGTGCAAACAAATCAAGGATAAATTAAACCAATAACATCATGAATAGAAAACAAAATAGTCATGGCTAGCCAGTTTTGCACAATATTTAACTGTTAAATACATAGTGGGCGTGGTCTGTAGAGAGAGTGTGTGGCAGCAAATCCAATGGGATTACACGCTGAGAGGAAGAGGAGGGTCTTGGAGACGAAAATGAGTTTGATTGACGGACAGATCCTCTGTAGATCAATGCCCAGAGTCTGTTTTCTTTTCAATCGGTCACTCCCATTCTCTCCTCCACCCTCCGTCTCTGTTGCGCTGTTCGACACACCCACCTCCAGAGGGCTGAAAAAGCAAAAACCCAGCGATGGAGGGAGACAGATGGTGGAATAACCAAAGGAGGGAGGAAGGAGAGAGGGAGGAGTGAGGAACGGCGAGGTATGAGGCAGAAAAGGGGGCTCGGTGTCTCTGCTTAGCCACCAAATGCTCCTACCATTTCCTTTTTGGAGCAGGAAGTGGGTGTGGCCAAACGAGGAAAAGTGGCGGAGGAGGCAAAGCCAGATCAAGGTGACGGACAAGGTGAGTTTGTCTCTCGCTGGCGACTTATTGACCAGCAGATAAAAGAGCTGGCTAGCTTCCTGTTGGCCAGAGAGTGTCTCTCTCTGCCCGTGGCCCCCTATAGCAGCCCTGTTGTGGCTATTGGTCCATCCCTCAATTCCTTCCCCCCCTTGGCTGGGGGTGGCGTGTCACCTTAATCCCACCCCCAGGCTGGCAGGGCTGTGCTCCTAGTTTCCTTAGCTTTGGAAGAGGAAGAGAAATGAGATTCAAACCGGGTTTACCTTGCCCCCATTTACTCAATACAGCGCTTCATCATCAGTGAACCAAGAAGGAGGAGTTGACCTTTGACCTCAAGTGGGTGCAGTCAGATTTGAATCCTTAACTGACCCCCCCTCCCCACAAGCTGGTCTGCTGTCCCCTACCTGGCTTCATGGCGGCCAGACAAACAACAATAACACAACACCAAAGTAGGCAGAGGAAATGAAAACAATTAACACACTATGTCGACTGCAGGAAATCCATAAAAGGACTTCCTGCTTCTGTTGTTTCCTTTCTACCTTTCCTTCATCCCTACTTTCCCCTGGCGTTTTTTGCTTGTCTCTACATTTCTGCTCTTCACACTCTGAGGACATGATAAAACTGTGAGGCACTTTAGAGACACACTCAGACACACTCACGTACATATACAAATAGAGAAAATCATAGATCACACACACAAGCATACGCGCCGATAGTATAGAGTATAGTGTGGTATACTTTACTACAAACATTCACACATACAAACTCAAATAAACCAACAAAGTCATAACCAGGTGTTTAAGGTTGCGTCACTGGCCGCCAATGTCCAGAGCGGTTACGTCTGGCAGAGAGGCAGACAGTGTGTGTGTGTGTGTGTGTGTGTGTGTGTGAGGGGCGGGGACAGACAGAGCCAGCTGCGGCGCTGTTACCCAGCACTGACAAACGTCAGTCTCTGATGATATCAGAGGGGCCAGTCGGCCGATCGAACCTGTCAAGCCGACTCCTACAAACTCGTCACACACTCCATATCCTCGTCCTCCAACGGCCCGCTGTTCCTCTGCCGCGCTCCTCCAATCACAACCGAGCTTCTGTGGTGCCCCTCCTCCCTCCCTTCCGCTTCTTCCTCCTCCTCTTCTCGGCCCCTCCCCCCTGCTAGCAGCTCCTGCCGCTCCTCCACCGAGGACGGCACGAGGACGAAGCCTCTGCTTCCTCCGGCCTCTCCCCCGCCCTCGCTGACCACTCGGTCCCTGTGCGTTGCTGCTGCTGCTGTGTGGAGGGGAAGGAGGTTGCTGTTGAGGCTGTGCTGGGAGGTGGAGGAGGTGCTGCTTGTGGCGTTTGCGGTGCTGTTGCCGTTGAGAATGTTGTTGGCAGCGTGCTCCATCTCCTCGATGGTCATGTCGCAGACGTCAGCCAGCTCAGCTTTAGTCGCCTCGATGAAAGACGGGTCCTGGGCAAAATGACCCAAACCCTCTGATATTAGCACCTTGAGTGGGAAATTGGAAAGAGAAGAATGGATGAATAAAAAGATAGAGAGAAATGGGGAGTGGGACACAAAAGTAAACTTTAATGTAGTAGGAAAAAGATGGAATGATTATGGCTGAAACCAATGATTATTTTCATTACCGATGTAATCTGCTGATTATTTTCTTGATTTGGTCTATAAAATAGTGGAAATTGGCAATTTCCTGAAGCCAAAGGGGATGCCATCAAAATGTTTGTTTTAAATAAAAAATAAGCAGTATCTACTCGTGACCCTTTCATCACAGATGTCATAAGTCTATAAATGATATATTTTGATCTCTAAACCTCTCAGATTGTCTAATTTGAAAACATTTTTGAGGCCCAAAAAAGGTAAAACTATCCAATATTTTACAAAAAAGCAAAAGTTGGCAATAAAAATTCGAATTTGTGTAGTGAACACAAATTTGACAGTGAATCTCTCAAATTTATGCTGAGACTGACTGGAGTGGTCTCAACCCCCAGGTTGGGAATCACTGAAGACAAAGAAAATCAGCAAATCCTCACAATTGAGGATAGTTTCAGCTCCAGCTGAATGCAGACTAAGTAACAAGTAGAG
Source organism: Coreoperca whiteheadi (assembly GCA_011952105.1). NCBI lineage: Eukaryota > Metazoa > Chordata > Actinopteri > Centrarchiformes > Sinipercidae > Coreoperca > Coreoperca whiteheadi. Next base: position 13,360,478 of record CM022484.1, read on the forward strand.
TGTACCCTTCTCCAACCTGTACACACACACTCACCGCCTCCACCAGACTGCCTGCGCTGCCGTGAGACAGCGAGCTGGAGTCTTTTCCCAGTAGCGAGGGCACTGTGAGCGACACCGGCCGTTGTGGTCTTTGATTGGACGCAGGCATGCTGGGGCTAGGACTGGGCACCCGGCTGTTCCCATTACTGTCGCTGTACCTAGGAGCAATTTATTTGTTTATTATTATTTTTATTGTTCCTACAATATCATAAGTATCTTCATAACTACTACTTGGACAATTGTACTGTGACCTGCAACAGTTCTTTTCAAGGTACTTAGTCTTACCAGGGCCCACAGTTGACAGAGGGCAAGCTGGTATTGAGCTTTTCATGGGAGTTGGAGCCCTCTAGCCTCAGAGAGGGCACTCGCTGGTAGGAGGCATCACTGCCATGGTCTAGAAAAACAAAGACAGGGGAAGCATCAAATAGGAGAACAAACCTATATCAACAAGCATAATGACAAAGCTGCAACATGAAAAGAATAATATGAACTTTAAAATTCACTATTCTGGATTCAGTGTCCCTTTTTTCCTTATTAAATAAAGGTAGAATCATGCTTGCTGTGAAAATGTAACGCCACATTTTTGCCAGAACTTGACAAACAGCTTTTTGGCTTTTGAATGCAGTATACCTGTGGGACTGGCTGGAGGCGTGGAGCACAGCCGGCTGAAGAGGGTAGGTGAGTGACTCCTTCTTAGCAGAGGACTCAACCCTGCGACTGCCAGAGCCTGGAGGAAGAGAGAGGCGAGGGATGGTGATAAGCTTTGTTTATACTCGTGCGAGACACCTCGGCGCGTGCCTCCGCAGAGCTGCGAGCAAGCACAGAGCGTTTATGCTCAACACGCTGTCCGTTGCCATATTCTCTGACACGCCAGGGGGCGTACAAACAAAATATCATGTGAATAAGCAAGAAGTCAAGGAGTGTTACCAGAAGAATATCATTATCCAACATGGTGGTCCCTCATACTTTTCTACAAAATTACGTATCTTTTGCCAGTGAGGAGGCAAAGATCTTTCTCCCTGAATTGAGAGTCATTTGGCTGTCAAAGAGGGCTGGTGGATGTGTTTGTAGAGTCGAACGTGCTTAGGATTGTGTCTTAGGACAGCATGGGTGGGAGCTCAGCTTCACATACTGTATTTACGACTTTAATGTGCATCTACAGCAAGTGTAAGCGTATGTTTGTGTTTATTTTGTGGGCATCTTCTACCTGATGATGTACAAGGTGTAGCGGTACAGCCGTCTTCTGGGAGACATCTGGCCTTGACTGTCTCCTGAGACACTCGAGGTGGAAGGACGATCTCCGCCCTGACACACACACACACAACAAATATGCAAACATACAGCATGTAAAAATGAATAAAATATATGAAAAGGAAGCACTGTATTCACATGAACCGACTAGTTGTGTCAATACTTTTGAACTTTTAGGAAAGATTGTTATCTGCACGTGTGTCTGCTCACCCAGAGAAGTGGGGCAGAGGAAGACTCTCCTGGGAGATTGCCACCCTCCTCCTCCTCTTCTGTCTTCTACCTCCTCTCCTTCCTCCATGGGAGTCAACTGCTTACATGTATCATCATGATACACCAGCCTATTGAGTACACACAGACATACAAAGAGGTGTTAATGAAAGACACCCCCCCAAAACTAATACAATTTTAGAGGCAAAAACGAAATAGTTTAGGTTGTGTGTCTGTTTCAGCCGTACATGTCAGAGGAGAGCGAGTGATCGTCCTCGTGGTACTCCCTGTCATCGCCGTAGCTCTCATCGTACGTCTCCTCCGTTGACCCCTCGCCTCTTCGGATGATTGGCAGACGGCTGTCACTTGAGTCCGAGCTACAAACGAACAAACAAGCACACAACCGAAACAAACAACCAAACAAACATAATGAACACATACACAGACGGAAAAACAGGTGGAGAAATAAGCAAACAGATGTAAACATAAACACAGAAAAAAGAAACAGGTGATTAGCAATAAACGCCGGAGTGGAGCTTAGGAGGAGAGACTGAGAAACCCACTGAGGCTTAACTACTGCATGTAGGAAAAGGAAAGAGGAGGAAGGAGAAGAAGAAAAAGCAAGAGGAAAAGGAAAACTATTTTGTTAAAGCAAAATGGTAAAAAGCATCAAAGGCAATACCTGGAATATGACAAACTGATATCATGACTGAGGTGCAGACATCTTTAAAAAACAAAGATGAGGACTGACAAGATAATGGCTCATAACAGCTAATGTTGTTAGCTAATCGGAGAGCAGCATTTTAATGTAGGCCTTCTGGGAAATTAAACAAGTACTTTTAATGCTGTTCTCATCATTTAAAATGAAGACCAATAAAGTCCTAGAATCAGATGCTGTCTTTTCTACTCATCTATTAAGAACTTAGAAGTTTGTTAGGAGAAAACAAAAGAAAGGCTTTAAATCTGTCCCATTACCTGTTCTTTTCAAATGCTGAAATCTTGGCTGTGTGGGTCCCCCCCCCCGAGCCACAGGCTTAATCTTAACTCTGCATATAATCTGTATTACATATTCTCTTTGTGTTCCAAAGATGTCTTGTCACCCTATCTGTCCACATCTGTTTCATACTCCAGACTTAAGCTTTAAGGAGACATCCTGACATTTAAAGTTTAATGGTGTCTTCTTCATCAGACTGTTTGCTTAAAGGCTACAATGTCTCAGCTCCCCAAAACCCCTGTTAATGGTTGTTTCAAATTAAAACCAAGATTCATAACAAACTGCTTGGCTTGCAGTTAGCAGTCCCTATTATTTTTAATAATGAACTATACTTAACTATTCTATTGCACCAGCACATAATCTTCTCCTAAGACATGCCTGTGAAGAAAAACAAAATCTAATTTGTAAATGTCAAGATGTCCCTTTATTCCATAGCTATTTAAGGGTTCCACAGCAAACTCTGGGTTAGAACAGCTTTTGATTAAAACCTGACTAAAACTGTTCTAGATGAGTTTTGATCAAGCTCACTGGGTGAAGGTTATCCTGTCGCTAAATCAAGCAAATCCAAAGATATAGTGCATCGGAAAGCTTATACTTTGCTTTGTCTGTAATGGAGCACTTTATTCTAGAACACTTACTGTCTCTAAGCAGGGAAAGTGAATGACTTAAACTCCCCTCTCTAATTAACTATAGCTGTCCTTTACCAAGGATCTTAATCTTCAGTGGAGCCCATTCTGTCCATGCAGGCTAACCTTCTAGTATCAAAACATTTTGTAAACAAAAATAGAAGTCCTGCTAGCCAGTGCCTGGAAGCTGCAATGTTTCCTCAGGAAGGAATAAATAACCAAAATGTTAACGATTTTTCTGTTGTCATAGCCTTGCCAGTAATAAGGCTAAAAGTATAAAGTTTGTCCTGAGGGTGGTGCTAATGGAAAGGTCATGGGTGTCATTGAATCAAAAGGGCTCATCCAGTGGAGCATAGATATGTTGACAAAATGTGATGGCAGTCTGCTTGTTAGATTTAATCATTTCTTGTGTATAACACTGAGAAAGGCTTATCATGTCTCTAAAATGGAAAATGTTCAACCTCTGGGGAGCATGTATGGACTCAGTGGATATCATGATCTGTCTTTTTAGACTTTAGACTTTATTTCTTTTTTGGTGCTAAATAAAATGTGAGGGGGGTCACCAAAATCATTAGGAATCATTCTCTGGGGACCATGAATATCCAGACCACATTTCATAGTCAGTAACTATACAGATATAGTGCTCTGAACTTGTTGTTGGACAGACCAACTGACAGACTGAGGGAAAGACAGATCAACTTCACACCCCTGCTTCCATAACAGCAAAAAGAAAAGAGCAACCCAGTACAGTGGCCTTTTTTTTAACTAAATACTCCACAAGTGTACACCAAATGTACTAAGCTATTAGAATCACAATAGGAGATAAGTATGAGCTTTCAGATGTTTCCACGCATTACAATTTCTACATATGTGATGGACCAGGAACAGACATTGTGTCTAACCCAGACCTGCCATAAAATACAATAAAACAGCAAAGAACAGCAGCAATAAGAGCCTTTGATAGGAAAGGTTTGGCCATGTTGCACCAAACAGTCTATCTATGGCTTTGGTAGCAGATTTTATAGTAGCAGCATGGAGCCTGGTTTTTGCTATAGCAACTAAAGCATTATGTGCACAGCAGCAAGTCTCACTGTAGCACTCTGACAGCAATGCCATTTTTTACAGCATTATGAAATCTTTTTGCACGCACTTAAGGGACTAACACAACACGCACACTTTCTCTGTCTTTCCCCTGGCAACATACCGCATGAGGGTGTCATAAAAACACGTCCTGCTTGCCACAGAAACAAAAGACAGGGAAAGAGAGGAGGAAGGAAAAAGAAAGTGAAGGAAATAGAATAACCATTTATGTCCATACTGAAATATCACGGTGTTTATTATGTTAGCTTGGTAGCTATATACAGTGAAAAGTTTGGACACACTTTCCCATTGACTTGAATGAGAAAGTGTGTCCAAACTTTTGACTGTGTCTGTAATGATGGTCAGGAAATTAAAGAGACAGACTAATAATTCTTGCCTCAGTTCAAGAGCACATAAAGTAGGAAAGGAACTAAGACTCCAAAACACCACTCCAATAAAAGAAAAACATGTGAAACACTTAAGACGCAGATATAACCTGCTGTCCGACCTGCACTCACCTCTTTGGGGGAAAGCACCACGCAGATCTTGGCAGCAGGATGGGGGTGAGTGGTTGTCCTGTGTGCCCGTCCACAGTGCTTATGGATGGGCTAGGGAATCGACTGATTCCCTGGGTCGCCACCCCAGCCATGCCAGTGTTGTTGGCATTGTTGATGTTGGCATTTGAGCCTGATGAAGAGTAAGAGGAAGGGGTGAAAGTGGTCGAGTCCATGAGCTTCTCGTGGGATGGGCTGTCGCCTTCACAAGGGGAGCCCTTCTGGCTAATGTGCAAGGGACGCTGGCTAGTGAAGGACTGTGGGAAGGAACTGCGGCCATCGCTCTGGTTGTAGTAGTTGACATGGTTGCTGAACAACCCACCCGTGCGCTGTGGGGTGAGAGGAGAGAGAGAAAGATGAAGAGAGGAGGAAAAGGAATTGAGATAATCGAATAGACAGAAAAGGGAGAAGAGAAGAGGAAAGGAAAGACGAGAAAACAAGATGAAAGTAGTGGAAAAAGACCGGGATTAAAAATTACGTTTATGTCAAAATATCTTCATATCTTATTACACTCAAACACTCATTTACTACTGTCACATTCACTTCTAGCAGCAACAAAACTTTACTCAGCCAAGATGGAAATGCAAAGGCTTTGGGTCACAAACCAAGGAGAGGTTGTATTTGCAATGTATCCTCAAATTAGAAATGTATTTTTAACAGATGAAATCTTTGACATGGAAGCAGAATGATTATGAGACTGAATAAATCAAGCACTAGATTTTGGTCTAAAATCTCCATGATGCTCAATAACATTTAGGTGTCAGTTGATTGGTGTGATTCTATTTCTATTAAAGTTAAATTGTGTTGCTCAAAAATGTTTAGAACCACTTATTTCAGTCTGTGTTACAACAGTAGTACAAAGTAACAAAATACAACAGTAAACAAAACAAAGCACATGAATGTGGCGATGATAATGACAGCGGAGGCTGATAATTAGCTTAACTCACCCTTGAGCGAAGAAGTGTGTTGGATGAAATCTTGTGTGTTTGATTTTAAATATTTGTGAAAATATGTTGTGTTCTTATTTTGCAATTTGCAGCTACTATATGTGCTTCCAAAATGAATACGACCAGTTATCAAAATTTAGTTCAGTGTCTGCAGTGATTGGTAGCCAAGCTATGTGGTGGAGAATGAGACTTCTTAAATGTCTAAATGCGCACATGCAAGCATGTTTTGTGTCAAGCTGGACGCTGATCATCTCTCTCTCTCTCTCTCTCTCTCTGTCTGGAGAGTGAGTGAGGGTGTGTGTATCCGACCTTTACCCTGAAGATATCGTCCTCGGAGGCAGCCGACACAGGCTCCTTCAGGCCTTTATCCAGCTCCTCCTCGACGGTCAGGTCTCCAGAGATGGCCCTCCGAATCTCTGGACCAATGTCATGCAATGTCCGCAGGCCCGCCTACACACAGACCAAACACCCTTAAGTGTTGCACTCATCATGGAACAACACAGTGACCAACATGTTTATTTTGCTGTCAAAACCCTGAAACAAGGCAACAAACTGTACTGTACATTATCTTCCCCCTCACATTTCTTAAATCAAGTCACAATTTGAAAAATCTACCGCTGTCTTCTGAATATCCTGACACCTTAACAAATATATGCGGATTTATGATCATGGATAAACAAAACTTCTGTGTGTGTGTGCACCTGCAGAGAGAGGGCAGTTTTGGGGGCCACCTTGGCCACCAGCCCCTGTTCTTTCCTCTTCTTAAACTTGCGGAAATATTCCTGGATGAGGAAGGTAGCGTAGAACTTCCCGACTGTCACTTCATCATCTGCAAGAAATATAAATATAATTGCAAAAGGTTAATGCTTAAAATAATGCCTTACAGTTGTTTTTAGAAAAGCTGTTGCAAGTGATGCTGTCGAGGTTTTGGTCAGAGTAATAAATGAAAATGAAATCACAGTGTAATGACTATTTTCAATATTTGTGTTTATTGTTAGATATGGATGAGCTCAATTCCAGAGTATGAAATTGTGTTGCAGAGTACACATACCACCAGCAGGGGGCACTACTTGATCCAAGAGCTTCATGCTGGTTCTCTTCCAGATCTTCTTCACTATTGCCCTCAGTTCCTCATTGGCCTGCTCCAGGTTACCTGCACACACCCGAACAGTATACATACTGTAGATTAAAAGTAGTATTTTCACTGTTGCACACTACATGACCACACAACCTGTCCAGTATGAAAGCCTCAGCCCAAATGTATTTGTATCTCTATTTGTATCTATGGGACAGTACAGTACCAGTCAAAATGAATGAGAAAGTGTGTCCAAACCTTTGACTGGTACTGTATACAGTTTGTGCATTTAACACTGGAGTCTAAGGATTCCCGGGATTCTTATGTGCCAGGAGTGTTTGTTAGATTGTTTTTGGGATTATGCCAGGGGAAAAAAGTGGGAGTCAGGACAAATTGATGTGCTGTAGCCATTTCAATATGTCATCATGACGTATAAATATTTGGTTAACATACAGTATATGTTATACATAGACCTGTTTTCACACATTGGAGCCAAATCAGTACAGGTGAGCATGGTACAATGAGAGGCCTAAGCATTAATATTTAATTGGTTAACTAATCCGTGTGTAAGTATGTGATTTCCCTAAGTAAATAAAGGTTAAAAAAAAGAAAGAATATCACTGGGACCGGGAAAGACAGTAATGCATTTTATTCCTATCTTATGGTCTACATATGTATATATGCTGATGTGCCTGCCACTGTTTGTGTGCGTGTGTACCTTCTGTCTTGATCCTGAGTGCAGTTCTGACCAGGGCAAACAGTGTGGCGTTGAACATCACTGTTCCATCGCTGTTCAGAGGCATGTTCATTGACACCAGACGCTGCATGAGATAGAACATTTTGTTTGATCTCGCAAAATTTTAAAATAAAATGATGCACAGGTAAACTTCCTGCCAGCATCTATTGGCAGTTGACAGTTTGTTGAAAATGAGCAGACAGTAGTTTGACAGTATGGTCACTGCTAATTTTACTTTAGAGAGACGTCAATGTCTAAATATCTAAAATATTTTCTCTACATGTACAATCTGTTCTCAATGTGCCATTTGAGTCATTGTGGAAGGTGTTATGAGCTGTCAATATGTCATCACACTGATAACACAAAGACTGTGTATTTATCATACCTGGAAAAAAGAGTGGTTTTAATTTAATTCAAAATAGTAGTAGAATGAATATGAAAGCCTGATCAAATATTTTGTAAATTTTTATATAGCTTTGCAGCCTTCACACCATGTTCAGGAATTTGTAAGACAATGTTTTTGCATGTGTGCTTACCTTGCAGGCCACCCTGTGTGGACAGAGCTTTCCAAAGCCGAGGGGAGGCTGGATTCTTCGCAGCAGAGTCACCACATCCAGGTGCTTTATCCTCCCCCTGGAAACAGCACAGACATGAAATACTGACTCTGTACTCTACACATCCTCTGCAGATGAAAGACTAATTATTTGGATGATATATGTTGTTAATTCTCTGTAAACTTACTTAGCTTCGGGGTCATATTCAGCCCAGATCCTCTTGAATTCATCAAGATGATGTGGCCCCAGGATCGACCAATCACGTGTCAGGTAGTCAAAGTTGTCCATGATGACGGCCACAAACAGGTTGATGATCTGCGGGGAATCAGGAGTCAGTCAGAAACAAAACTAACAAAATATATGGATTAGCTGATTATCTACTGAATTTAAAATGCAAATTTTAAAGTTATCATCTAAAGGAATATTTCAACATTTTTGGAAATACGCTTATTCGCCTGCTTGCAGAGAGTTAAGATGAGAAGATCGATACAACTCTCATGTCTGTATGGTAAATATAAAGCTACAGTCCGGGGATGGTTAACTTAGATTAGCATAAAAACTGGAAGCAGGGGGAGACAGCTAGCCTTACTCTGTCCAAAGGTAACAAAATCAGCTTACCAGCACCTCTAAAGTTCACTAATTAACATGTTATATGGTGTCAACAAGACTCTAGCAAGTCAATGTGTCCAGCTAAGAAACAGTTTGGCAAACACCTCCCTCTAAAACCACACAAAGAATTTCTACACTTTGTTTTATGTCCAGTTTTTGTGCTAAGCTAACCGCATAGATAGATAGATAGATAACTTTATTTGTCCCCGTGGGGAAAATGGTTTGCAGCGACATCACCAGGCATTTGCTTCATATTTAACAGACAGCTATGATGTGGTATCAATCTTCTCATCAAACTCTCAGCAAGAAGAGATCCCAAAATGTCAAACTATTCCTTTTAACTCATATAAAATGCAACTAACGTTACTGCTTAGCTTGATGCATAAAACAGTTAGCAAGTATGCATCATCTACAAACTATTTGATAATATTTTGATAACATTTTTATTGTCTGCAAGTGTGTGTTTCTTCCATCTTCCCTAACTGTAATTAATCATTTGTGATTACTATAATCTCTAATCAAACTATAATCAAACTCAAATCTCTATCAGTCTGTTTAAGAGAAGGATCGTTTCGTCACTGTACTCACCAAAAAGGCACAGAGCATGTAGAAGCTGACAAAGTAAATGATGGCGAATTGGCTGCCACAGTCTTCGTGGGACATGTTGTTCTCATTGGTTGATCCTTTCTCACACCGCTGATTGGGCGAGCACGCCAGCATGATCTCCTGCCATGCCTCACCTGTTGCACATCTGATATATAGACATGCAAGCACACACCCACACAATATGCACACACGTTGACGCAGACATGCATGCAGAGATACATATACAGATACATAGAAACATATCGAGACACACATACGTGCATAGATGTGCACATGTGTGTATCCATGCACCAGCATGGGGTCACATGTGCATTTATGCATAAACACACACAGACAGACGCATGGATGTGTGCATGTATACATACGAGCATACAAGCATATAGTCACACCCATGCACATGGATGCACAGACAGAGAGAGGCAGACACATACACACATCAACACAAACACATATGCAAAAGTGTTAGGGTGTGAACACCATTAAGAGCAAAAATACGGTGATAAGATCATAATTACAACCTGATACACTGAATTTACAGAGCAACAGCAAAGAAATGTGATTTCATATTTGCTTATGTTGAATTGTAGATGAAGATTTTGTCCAAACTACAATTGTCTTCCATTCTGAATACTTCAGCACTATAAAGCTTTCTAAATCTTCTAAAGCTATTATTTATCAAGTGTTGACTGTTTACTGAATTTGAATAAAACAGCAGTATGAAGTATCCAGGTATTCTGTCTCTCTGAATGGAAGCCCATTGCTATGATATATTCCATGAAGGGGGTCAGTACACAGAATATGAACGAATAGAAAATATACTTTTTATGGTTTTATGGCAAAATACTTAAAAACATGGCCTCACAGAATAGTTGCCAAACCATATCATAATTTATTATATCTGATCTATCTATTCAGTTTCTATGTTTTTTGTCCCCTGCATGGAATCTTACCATCATCACAACCACACAGGACAAAGAGGTTTCTGAGACTGGATCCAGGCTGTTTAAATGTATTATCAGTAGAGTCCTCTGACAACTGAAGGTGTCCTCTTCAGTGAACCAGAATATTTTCAAATAAATAAGAGTCAAGTTTACAATAATTATCAGCTAACTACTAAGCATACAGGTATACAGATTGAGCTTGGATGCTGTTAAAGTTGCAAAGTAACTTTTTAACTCTCGGCATGGTGTCAGTAACAATGGTCACATAGTACTGACAAAACATTTTCCAACATTGGCTCTTGTGCAGCATCAAGTCATAGAGTCGGCTGAATTTACAGCTTGACATTTACAGATATCCTGGCATTTAATTAACCTGCTGCTGTCATAAAATGTCAGAATGAACCTCTAATGTAAAATATAAAATGCTTTTCAGAGTATATGGAAGAGAGAAAAAAAAAAAACATATATAAAAAAGATCAAAAAGGGAAAAGAAAAGTTATTGCTGATATGAAATTGCAGAAGTTAATTATAGAGGAGGAAGAAGAAGCGCAGAATGTTAATGTGGAAGCTTAGAAGATGTTGACTTTGAATCAATGAAGAAATGGAAGATATTACGAGAAACAGGAAGAAAGAGAAAGATGAGGGTGTAAAAAAAAGGGGTTCAGTACAAAAGAATGAAGATGAGGAGCGTAGTCATCTTCCTCACCTAAAGAGCAGCAGCACTGCCTGAGGGAACGTCTGGAAATTGTTGTTCCTGTTGATCTCTGTCTGGTCCCGCAGTGCTATCTTACCAAACATCTGCACAAGAGGGAAGGAAGTAGTCACAGCACACAGGATATGACGTCAGCATTGACAGGAGGAAGTGACTGCTCTCTGGGACAATCAAAATTAGAGGCCAGCTGTCCCCAGAAAATCAAATGAGTGGGTCTCCATCTAATCATCAGTGATACAAACAACTTATAGGAGAGACAGAAGGACACACGGAGAGAGGAAGAGGAGAGACAAAGACTGGCAACAGCTTGAGAAGGACGAAAGTGGACGAGAGAAGGACGACGTGACGGAACAGGAACTCTGGATGACAAGACTCCAGGAGGACAGACACAGGACGGAGGCCAGCTAGAGGAGAGGATGAGAAAGAAAAAAACACGACAGAGGGAGGGAAACAAGGCGACAAGACGACAGCTTACCTGCATACCGATGACAGCGTATATGAAGAATAGCATCACTATAAGCAGAGCTACGTAGGGCAGTGCCTAAAGAGGAGAGAGACACATCAGTGACAAGTTGTCGACAGCATTATCCTGCACCAAGGCTGGAGTCCATTCACTTTCATATAAATTTCACACATCCAATTAGTCTTCAACTGATTTAGGAAATTATTAGGGTTGAAAAACTGTAGTTCTTTTGTTTTTCAAATGAGCAGGTGTGAAATATGAAACATTTATTGGTGCTTTATGAAGTGAAAGTGAACCGGTCTGCAGCTCCATCTGGCACAACACCAAAAACAATACAGGACAAATCATCTGACTTAGGAGTGAAAAACCTCAGCAGAATACAAACTGCTCTCTGAGTTTAGCCAGGAGACCAGTCCCAAAGTATTGTGCATGAACCAAACATGGCCAGAACAGGTATGTCTTCTATATTTACACACCTGGGCAACTGTGTGGTGCTGAGCTCCTGGCTAACATTACCCCTGTGCGTGGGAGAGTAGGGCCAAATCATGACAAATAAATAAAGAAGTTTGATTATGTGTCAATATGTAATCCACTGATAAATGAAATAAGGATAAAGGGTACAGTAAGCTTCCAAAAGCTTATCTGTGTTAAGTACAGTAATATATTTCTGACCACTACTGATATTAAATTCAACGCCATGAGTCTGGTTTTTGCTGTATCATCAATGTTTCAAATTTCAATAACTGTACTGTAACATGAAGGGGCCCGTCTCAGCTAACACAAGAGAGAGAACAGATTATTTTCATTTCCCTATAATTCTCTATCAAATGATTTCATTTTTTGGTGGAGTGCTTCGTTACTCTTATCTACTGCTTAACCCGCCTACAGGGAATGGTGAGCTTTAAGTGGTTAGTAGTAGGGTGTTGGGGGGAAAAGGGAGTAGAAGAAGAAGTGGAGGAAGAAGAGGAGAGATGAGTAGGAAAGAGGAGAAAAGAGATTGCGTGTTAAGACTCTTGAGTCCCTGCCTGTTTCCCAGACTTATGTCTCTACAGCCCTCCCTGCCTCAGTAGCAAGACTCCTAAACCTCCTCTCCGTTAACTCACACCATCCCTCTTTCTTTTCCTCCTTCCCCATCTAGACTAAACTGTCTGATGTCCCATCCGTCTGACTTCTTGCAAAAACAGGAGGTGGAGACGAGGAGGGAGGAGGCAAGGAAAGGAAAGTTGGCTTGTGAAACTCCACCAGGCTGGATTTACACAAGAACAAGGATATTTTTAGCCCTATGTGACTCAGATCTGAAATTACAAGATGATTTGCACAGTATTTTTTAACATTAAATGAGTCTATTCTGGATTAATTAAGCAGATAATTACCTTGTTGACTGTATAGTAATTTAGTAAATTAAAGTATATGTTAATACCTACATATAGACTTGAGAATCACTATGCTAAGTTTGGATCACAAAATATCTTATAATCTCTGAGGTGAAGGGTGAAATGTAGTTAAAATAGTACTATGGCAGTCTACAATCTCTGTCGCATTTGGGTTAAAGCTCCACTTTCCGTCCTGTGTAAACCCAACCCCCTGCTCTAGCATGTTGTGTCCGGTTCTCCCCTCACTTGGAAGGATTTGATGAAGGTCCACAGCAGGGTCCGAATCCCTTCCCCGCGAGACAGCAGCTTCACCAGCCTCATCACGCGGAACAGCCGGAAGAAGGTGATGGAGATCCTGGCGTTCTCTTCAGAGTTCTGCAGTCCCTTTTGGTGGGGTTTGGTGTTTTTTTATTTAGAAAAAACACAGGACGCATGGTGACACATGCAGATAGGTAAGGGAGGGAAACACAGGCACACACATACACACACACACACACACACACACACAGGTAAAGATGATCATACAAAAACATACATGCAAATGCAAAGACAGACAAATGCAGAAATGCATACATACAAATAACATTCATATGCATATTCCCAACCACACATATATGTGGATGTAAATATGTATAGCACACACACACACACACACACACACACACACACACACACACACACACACACACACACAGAGTTAATAAATGGAAATCTGCGTCCTACTAAATCCCATCAAAATCAACTGACAAAAGAGATCTGGGAGAGAATCGGGCAATCATGCTTATTTTTCTGGCTTCATGGAAAAATCACTTGGCAACAAAGAGATTCACAACCCATCCGTCATCTTCCTAAATACACCTGCGTCAACCTCCCTTTATATAATAGATACGTACAACTGTGCAATTAGACAAGTCAAAATTACTTTGCATTTAACAGCCTTTAGAAGCCCCTTACTGGACCCTTCAAAACTAAAAATGACTCAATTAGTCTTTACTAATATTACTGGTTCTTAAATCACGACACTCTCCTTCTTTACTTCTACCTCACCTCAATGCTGTCATAATCAAGGTGAAGAACACACTCATGAGTGTTGTTTCTACAACCGATTACAGGTAAATCCAGCCTTGAGATGACATTTGACAAACAAGCATTAAAATACTTTAATACTCCTGAAGTAAATCGTCTCACTAAGCTGCACCGGTACAGACTAAAATTCTAATAGCAACTGGCCACCAGGAGAAACAATCCAAAGAGGACATTCAGGTGGATAAAGATATTACTGCCCAATGCAGCCACTGCCAGGCAAACAAAGAACATTTTCATAGGTGGCAAATCTCTTCATCTCTTCGTTTACTACAATCTTCTAGAAACTGTTTACACCCCAGCAATCATGTGATTTACAGAGCCTCTTGCAATTAACATGCAATATTTAGCCTCTCAAGGCATTTAAGCAATCCATTATTTGGTATACTTTGGAAATTTGTCATTTATTCAGCTCTAAAAAGCTCTGAAGTACAAGCTTGAGAGGCACTGTAACTTTCTAACTGTCTATTGTCCCAGTACTCATCCACAGGAAATAACTCCATGATGAAATATTCAGCCATCTCGCTGAGTCCTATTCTAATACAGATTTATTTATTTATGCTGCTGGTGCTAATTCTCAGGGACAAAAAGACAGAAAACAATGGCAACATCAGGATTTGTGTAAAGCATAATGCAGATAACACGGCCACTAAGGACCCAGTATACTACTCACAATTATACCAGAAACAACAGATGAATCAGGTGAAGCCAGAGATACCAGTTCATAGAAATACCAAACCGTCAGCAACCACAATTGCAGTAACAATAACGCAAAAATTACAAGAAAAATGTCAGAAAATTCACCAGTATGCATTGAATAAACTTGACCACATAACAACCACAACATTGCCATACTACATCTGTCTTCACTGTAATAATTAAATGTGACCCTAAAAACACAGGATCAGCCTTTCATGACCCCTAAATCTGTTTCATGCCATTTGTGTTTTTCCAAGAGGCCATCAATATCTGTATGCTAATCCCTCAGAGAAAACACAGTGTGCTCCTTATAAAAACATGCCATTCTCCACACATCGTATTACAGTTTGGGACAACAAATGTCAGATGTTACTTTTCTACATAATACATGTTAGAGTTGTGTTCAGAGAAATAACTAATCTTGTTTCTGAAATGTTCTGTTGAAATTAAAGATTGGAAAATTATATTCTATAACTGTGGGATAACTGGAAACACATGTTTACTTTCTAAGGGTAGATGTCATATGTTTTGGTACGCTGTAGTGTTGACAAGTAACCCAGGACATGAGTTGTCCCAAACTTCACAGACAGATATGCTG
This sequence comes from Coreoperca whiteheadi, assembly GCA_011952105.1. Classification (NCBI taxonomy): domain Eukaryota; kingdom Metazoa; phylum Chordata; class Actinopteri; order Centrarchiformes; family Sinipercidae; genus Coreoperca; species Coreoperca whiteheadi. The sequence continues at coordinate 13,375,625 of CM022484.1, forward strand.
AAAATGACACATCCTTCTGAGGAGTGTAAGTCAAAATTCTGTACTGCATGTAATACCACAACTGGACCACAGTGGGGATTATTGCACCATTGAGAGAGGGGGGCAGTGAGTGGAAGAGGTACAGTGACAGTAAGTGTAACAGAGAGCGAGAGTCTGAATATGAAGAATAGTTTGAATTATTCAGGGATATCAAAACATATAGACTATATCACAGATAGATAGATAGAAAAGACAGACAGGTCGGTAGATAGACAGATATGTAGACAGATAGACAAATTGACAGACTGACAGACAGACAGACAGACAGACACATAGATAGATAGATAGATAGATAGATAGATAGATAGATAGATAGATAGATAGATAGATAGATAGATGGATGGCAGACCAGTGGCAAAGAGTGACAGAAAGAGAGACAGCGTGATAGCATGACCATGGCTTGAATCAATGACGAAGCACTAAAGATACCACACCCATAAAGGAAGGGGGAGCAAGTTGCAAGCCATGGAGGAGGTGGGAGCAGTGGGCGCCATGGCAACAACAATAGCCACTCAAGGAAAGTCACAAGGCTCCAGTTATGCTAGGCCTGCACAATACAGTGTCCTTCACCACACACACATATATATAAACATGTAAACGTACAAAAAACAGCTACATAAATATAACTCTGGACATGCGACATAAGATTACTGTGGGAGCGACAGCGGAGAGATGACAGGACGAATGAAATGCCAAAAGTTTTGGATCATACCATGGCTGGCGCAGCAGGAGGAAGGATGGAAGGATGGAAGGATGGAGGGATGGTTGAGGAGCTAGGGATGCGGACGAGGTTACCGTCAGAGCGTACCATTGGCCTTACCGCAGGGGGGTGAGAGGAGGAAGAGGAGGAGGAGGAGGACGAAGAGGAGGAGGACGAGGACGAGGAGGAGTCAGCTGGCTTTAAGGAAAGGCAACAAAGATCAGCACCAGAGCAGCGCCTTGTTGTGTGTCTGTATGTGTGTGTCACTGTGCATGTACAGCGTGTGTGTGTGTGTTTTAATGTGAAAAGTAGCGAGAATTTTGCACCAGCCCAGACAAAAAATAACTCACAAACCACCAGTCTAGTGAGGGTTCACTTTCTGATTAACACTCACATGGTAGAAAGGTGACAAAAAGAATTCTGTAAGGTATTAGTGCATATAGAGACTGGCCCCATCCTCTGTGATTGGCCATCAGGCTAAATCACTTCTCATAACAATACTAGAAAACTGGAACATGTAGGAAGTGTAAGATATTTTTGAAATTGCTGTCCAATGCCTTGAGGGCCAAGATAATGAATGATGGTCTGGGGCAGCCACGATGGGGAAAAGAGCTGGTTGTGTACGTGTCTATGTGCAACATAGCCTATTTATGTGAGCCCATGAGTTTGTGTATATGATGGGGGATAGAGGGGCGCCTCTGTAGCTATCTGTTTTTCTTTCTGCCAGCTGAAGCTACAGTACAGTAACAGTGGTTGAAGCTTTAGCTTAACTCAGGTTACGTTTACCAAATGCATCTTGGCATTAAAGGACAATGCCTCATTTGAATATGTGGTATTCAAGTTGTTCTTTGACCTGAGAATAGTCAAGACCCAAGTGAAATTAGAAAGGCTTGGGCCTTGTGAAATAAATAAGTGAAATACCTTTGTTTATGTTGTTTGTGGTCCAATAATTGTAAATTAACCAGACCACAAGCTTTAATCTACTTTCAGGTCAAAGAGGCATCAGAATACCAGAATAAAGAAGAAAGGAACTTAAGATCATCTCAGTCAGTTCCACTGATGACAAAGATGATTTTAGATGCTTTTGGAAATCAGAGCCCACAAGTATTTACATAACACTGAGAGGGACAAAGATAACATAGTGTAGGAAGACACCCACTGGTCGTCCCTGGTACTGCAACATTTTACACTGCTGGGAGTGACAGATTAACTAATAGTTAAATCTATGACTCGGGAGCTGTTCACTTTACTTTGGTATTGGCCCTGTTAAAATACCTAACCATAAAATAATGCTTCATTATTCCCAAATTTTCCTGAAATAAAGAAAGGCCTGAGCAGGTAAGTTTGAAGGAAGAAAGAGGCAAGAAAGGGAAAGAAGCAAGTCGGAAAGAAGCAACAAAAGATAGAGAAAGGGAAGGAATATAGGGAAAATGGAGCAAAGGAAGGAAAGCAAACTAAGAAATAAAGGAGGGTGAGAATATAGCAAGAAAAGACGGAAGGAAGGGTGGAAGGAATGAAGCATTTAAAGGCATTCTAACAGAGCCATACACACAACTTAATGATCACATACATTAATGATGTCCACATAGTAAGAGGTTACTATATTTTACCAAGTACTATTGATACTTCTAAAATTGTATTACAAGCACGTATTCTGTACCATTTATCGAATTGGCTATCCACCAGGACACTAATAAAATCTTGATGTTTAAATTTTAGGAAGGGACAAGTGGTTGAGAAAGAGAGGATTTAGAGAGGATATGTGTGTCTGTGTACATGTCTAATGGAAAGTTGGAAGGAAGGACAACTGTAGGAAGGAAGGAAGGAAGGACGAGTGATGGATAAAGGGGGGACAAGGATGAGTTGGAAAGTTGGGCAGAAAGGAAGGAAGGACGCAGGGAGGGAAGATGGCACTGATTCACACTAAGTGCAGACTAAGTTACAAGTGAAATATGGGAGAATGTGTGTGTGTTTGTCTGTGTGTGTGTGAATTACATAAAGGGCCAGCTGGGTCAATTTAAGCATAATTTAAATGTGAATTTGCTTCAATTTCTATGTGAAATCAAAGCTGTGAACCAGAATCAGATTAAACTCAAATCATTCCTCATTATTATATTTCTCATTATGAAGTGACACAAAACAAATTACAGAGGCTACAGTGGATTTGTGGCCCTGGAGGATCCGTGCATGGGGTGCAATTTTAACCAAAAAGTCCTTTCCCGGCTGAACTACAGTGCAGATGTGAGTAACTGTAGTTGCAGCTCGGATTTATGAGCTCATTTAAAATTTACGAGCCGTCTTCTCACATTGTATGTCATGTTTTTGAGCAAAAATGTGATCAGTTCAGTCAGTTCAATAGGTCACATGGGTTTCTTGAGAATATTCTTACCTTTGATTTGAGGCTTATACACCTTTTTTCCTTACTTTTGATCCTTATATTGTAAATTGTAATACTGCATAATAATGCATTTTCATTTAATTTTGAAGTGCTGGGATTAAAAACACACAACATACTAATATCAGAATTAAAAACAATACATAGCAGATGATTGGTTGACCTCTTAGGGCAAAGCATGAGAGACCCATGTTACCCAGCTTGCATTTCTGGTGAGCAAGCAGCACCGCAAACCAACGAGAAAGAAGACAGAGAAAGAGAGAGATAAACATCCATATAGTGAACTGAAAAAGCTCAGAAAGAGAAGGAGAGATGGAGAGGAGAAGAGGAGGCATTCCGAATAGAGAAAGAAAAAGAGAAAATAGATGCAGTCCATACTGGCATCGTCTGCAAGACACCGCTCAGAGCAAACCACTACCAATCTGTTCGCACTACTTCTACTCAAACCAAAAACCAAAAACTTAAAAGAAACCATATAAGATTTAAGAAGCACCCGCAGGTTGCTGGGGAGAATTAGAGACCCAGGATAAGAAAGTATTCTGATTCAAAGACCACAAAAAGTGCAGCTAATCTAAGTCAACAAGCACCCAAAAGAGCAGCGAAGTTGGCGCACTCAAACGAGATACTTTGGGGCATTTAATATTTACTAAAGGCAAAGTGTAAACATTTTAAAGACTGGCCTGTTACTGCACTTCACTGTGTACTTCGGAATGCAATGAAAGAGAGGAAGCTGTTGGCAAGCTGTTACTATTAGTTTCTAATTGCATTGCTCAGTATGTTAAAAAGAATTAACTTGCGCTTTAGTGCCCGATGAAATGCAGTAGCAGGCTAAAATCTAAAATGTCTAAGTGACAGGGTCCCAGTTCAAAAAGAGTCAAATGTTCTCACAGGATTGAAGTGCGGAGGGTTTCTTAAAAAAGAAAAATAGAAAAGGTAGCTTTGGCATCTCATCACCCAAATTATTAAAAACCACCAGAGAAGAAGAAGAAAAAAAAGACTTGGGGCATGCCTTTAGGTTCGGGGTGAGAGAGGAAAATAATGAATCATTCAGAAAGAACTGCAAACCAATCAGTCAAACCAAATTAAAGGCAAACTCCAAACCAAAGCGTTAAGTGCGACATCAGTGATTTGTATAGATGACAAAGATGTATATCTCTGGCCCAACGAACCTCTGTATAATGGTGGCTTATCGATCAGTGGTTAAATATTGTCAGTTCCCAAAAGAAATGTTGTATCTCAAATGCATTGTTTTCTGATTATCCCCCCTGTCAGCCTTTATTAAGTGTCTATGTATATATTTGTGTATTTATATACTCCTCTGTCTCTACACAAGTATACTTTGCTTCAAGGTCAGAAAAATTAATTGTCTGCAATCAACAACAGGATATAGACATTTATGATACTTTTCTGATTCCCCTGATGTCAAATTCCTGTGATAACTGGCTAAAATAACTGAATAAAACATACTATATCCAAGTACAGTTTGGAAATTACATAGTGTGATTTATAAGCAACTTTGTCAGTCTCTCATGGGGACAAATGGATTGCCTTTCTAAAGGCACAAAAACAACTGCTAGGCTCATACACCCCTGGGAAACACTAACCTTATTTGTATGCCTGACCAGTGCTGTCTGAGGTGAAACACACTGCATTCCACCACCAATGTACCTGTGTGCACATCTTTTCTTTGCTTCATGTCCTCAAACCAGCAGCAGGCTGAGGGTGTGAGAAGCCTTTACTTAATGTGCATAAATGTATCTATAATTGATGTGACATAATCAAAAACAGTTGAAGCTAAATACATAAATGTCTCAGTTTAACCTGAGACTTTACGTCCATGTCTTCGTGTACATTGACTTAGTGGATGTGGATAAGGACATAGTATAAACTGTGACCAAAAAATAAACTAATTAAGGAATAGTTTTGGGAAACCCACTTATTCACTATCTTGCCAAGCGCTAGATGATAAGCCTGATACCACTCTCGTGTCTGTTTGCTAATATTAAACTGGAGCCAGCAGTTTCTTAGCTTAGCTTAGCATAAAGATTGGGAGCAGGAGGAAGCAGCAAGCCTGGCTCTGTCAAAACATAACAAAATCCGCCTCACAGCTGCTCACGTTTTAAAATTTAACCAAAAGATATGAGAAAGTATTGATCTTCGAGCACATTTCCCCAAATTATCAATATTGATCAATATTTATTTTGCAGTGAAACACTGGAACAGTAATTAAATTAAGAAATAATATAAAAAATAAAAAATGTTTTTTTATGTGACAATCAGCTCTTTGGCCAGTCTGATCATAGTGCAAACTTATTTTCTTCTCTGGCAAACCAGCACACACAGCAAAATGTATCTGTCTAAATGAAGTGGAGTTTTGTCCAGCCACACTCCAGCAGTTTGCACGGTTCTCAGACTATTCTCCTGCCAAATAGCACTTTGAATATCACATGAATAAAACACCAATTATCCCTGAAGTTTTAATACGATAGACACTCAACATTTGACTTGTGTTTGGGATATTCATTCTTATTCAGCCCCAGTGTTGACCATAGGGCCTCCACGTTGATAATAAATGAATTCATACATACATTTACATAAATTTCATGGGTCCTGAGTAAATCCATTTATGGATCAAATTGTGCCCCATGTCTGCACATTGCTATTGTCGGACAAAAAATTTAAAAATGCAACTGCTACTTGTATTTTTCTCATTTGAATTCAAAGTTTCCCTGGTGATTTATGAATTGAGAGAGTTTCATGACCTTTGGGTCAAAACACCTTTGTTCAAAAATTTGAATCTGTGTTCATTCCATCTTTCCAGATAATCTTTCTTTTGCAGAAATGTGGATCTTTTCTGCAAACATTATATACAATATCAGGCCTGGATATACCACCTTTATATCTGTCATGCTATACAGTGTCCATCATGCCAGGGGAATGGACACTATCCCCTGTAGCAATGATAAAAGACCAAATAAAACCAATGTGAACTCAAACCAAGTGCTGAGACAATGCAATAGGTTCTATTGGTAAATGCAATAGTTTTTGGTGGTATTGATGCTCAGCAGACCGAGGCATGAAGACCTATCTGAAGCTGTTTCAAATATTAGATAATCTATAATACTAAATCTAAGAAAATAAAGTTTATTTGCAGCCTCATTACACTGCTGAAGATAAATGTGCAGGCATGAGAAGGGAAGCGATGAGAGCTACAAACTCTACATTTTAAGAAAAAAAAAATATGATGGAGTAATGTTAATTTTAGCTCCCCAACAGCCACATATTTATTATAAATCAAATTGATCATGTCCAAATTATTATTTAGATGTCAAGGGTCAAAGTACAACTGTAAAATTTAGTCTTTCATATCTTTTAAATTACACAAACCCCTCAGAGGGCACTGCGCTGTTTTGATTGTGCTACATCTGGCTGTTTTCACTGCCAGACTTCAGCCGTCTCTTAAGTTCAAAAGTGGTGCAGCTGAAGTTTCCTAATCATTTGAAAGCATGCGAGATGGGTATCGGCACTCGGTCTGTTTGTGTGTGTGGGAATGGCAGAGCAGGCAGGCAGGAAGGGAGGGAGTTGGACTACTTACGTTAACCTCAGTGATCGCTATGTCAACAATGCTACCCACAACTATCAAGGCATCAAATGTGTTCCATGCATCAACAAAATAATGCTGCGTAGGGGTGGAAAGAACAGAAAAACAACAGAAGAAAAGGACAGAACATAAGACATTTAAAAAATGGAAAGAACGGAAAGTAAAGGAGAGAGGAGAAAAATAAGATAAAAACATTATATACATGAGCATTGGAGTTTTTAGTAGGAGGAGAGAGGGAAAGAATCAACAAAATTAAACGGCAAAAAAAGAAAAGAAGGGGCAGTCTGAAAGAGATGGACAGCAGAGGAAGAGCAGCGGCGATCGGTCATGCTTGTCCATGAGAGGAAAATGTCAACAACAACAATAACAACAGTAAAGAACAAATTACAACAAAATCACAAAAAAGAAAAACGCCCATTGCTGTAGTTAAAAAATGAAAAGATGTGTAAGACTGTTTGTGATTGGTCAGTGAGTTAGTTCAGTTAGTGAGGGAATCAAACCTGAGGACATGTCACAGTCTGACAAAAAGTGAACAAAAAAAACGAAGAACCTGACAACATCTGAGATACTGTAAGGAGTAAGGAAGAAGGACGCAAGACAGAAACCCTTTGTGTTCAAAGCTAAACCCTGCCTCTGCTCCCTCTACTTTTTATGAAACTCAGGAAGAAGGACGTTCTTGCTCAGGAACCCTCGTGGTTGGGGGTCCCTGAGTAGCAGTGGCCATCTTGGAGTTAAGGATGGAGGCAGAGAAGGAGGGGAAAGAAGAGAAAGAAGAAGGCAAAGAAAGAAGGAAGAGAGATGAAAAGAAGAGACAGCACAACACAGAATAGCTACAAAGGCAAGGAGAGTGGCAGGAAATGAAAGATTCAGAAGAAGCAAGAGGGCACAAGACAGAGAGAAAGAGGGAGCGACAAAGAGAGTGAGAGTGGGCATCGTACTTACGTTGATCTCACTGAGAATGACGTCTATTATGCTGCCAATTACGATGAGGAAATCAAACACATTCCAGGGATCACTAAAGTACCCCTACACAGGATGAGGTGAGCAAGAGGAGGAGGAGGAGGAGGAGGAGGAGGAGGGTAAGAAAGGTAGGTTAGAAGGAAAACAACATCTGCTGCTACTTCGCAGCCCTATTAAGGTGGTATGAGGTTGTACAGTACACTGAGGAAACAGAAAAAAATCTGCTGATGACCCAACACATGAAAGGATTCTAATGAACAGAATCAACTTGTTTTCTTTGTAGTATCTGTTCATCAAGAGCAGCTCAACTTCCTGCTCTGTTAAGGATGCCGTGTTAGAAAGCAGTTATTTAAGTCTTCCATCTGCATCTTGGGGCAATTCAGCAATGCTGGGGCAGTGGTTACACTGAAAGCCCACTTTGTTTACTTAACTTATTGTGGGCAATTCATCATCAGCAGTGGTAAAATGTGAGTATTTATGATAAACATCAACATAGCTTCAGGCCAAAGCAGTATTATTTTGGCTGGTAAAATAAAAATATACTATATGTACCGTCAAAGGAGAGAGCTGTATCTTAGAAAAAATGTTCTGGTGTAGAGACACAGCTTTACTTGAATTTGGAGAGACAGCCAAGATGTGACAGAGTGATTTTAGAAACTGGCCTGGTCCATATATTACATCTCATTCAGATTATGGCTGATTATTTTTGCATAGCACACACAGAATTGTTATCACTGTGGGTTACAAAGGCTACAGTATTGATATTCCCATGTTTGCACCAATGTTATGCAACAAGACTGGAGGAAATCTGTTAGTTACTGAATGTCTAAAGATGGTTGGAAGTTGGAGCAGGGAAATAAGAAGGACCAATGTCTGGATGAGGAGATTTGAGGCCTCTATCTTTTATTTTTTTGGAAGTCATTATTTACACTGACTGTATACTGTAGTAACCCTATAGAATAACTGTATAAAAAACGTATTAGTAAATCTTACTGATCCATTTTAAGCTTCATCATCTGTCATCAGCAGCTGAGGTATCATCACTAAAAGCAAAAACTCCTCTTGCCATAATTCACCCTCACCAGCTGGCAATAAAATACTACAAGTTATCCTTGGAATGAATAAAGCTGTTTTCAGGAGTAAGAATATTAATGGAAAACCAGAGTTACACATTAGTGCTCAGCATTAGTATCTAAATGCTGAGGTATGGAGTGAGGAGTTTTAAACACTAAGTTCAACAATGTGCTCACATGTTCAGAATCATAGAACACAGAAAAAAAACAAACAGTAAAAACATTAATAAAAATTTCATGTAACAGAAGCTCCCTCGAGGAAGAACGCTGAGACAGTGAAACCTGTTCAAAAGTTAAAAAGCATTAGCATACACCTTCTACACAGAGCAAATGTTACTGGAGCTGATTCCATGTGCGTTGACGACTCGAGTACCTGAGAAGTAAAAGTGTTAGTGAGCCGCTCCTCGGTGTGTTTGTCGCCTGGTTAAAGGAAGAGTTTATTGAAGTGACACCGATAAAAACAAGGTACAATCTACAGTTTCAACTCACACACATATAAACTGGTGTATTTTCAATAGCATTGCATAATATGGCTTGGGAACATGTCGTCATGCTGCACTTTAACCGATTACATAGACTAAATTAATTAATAGAAGGAAAACAGGTATCAGTTTGTACATTATATTTCTTTTTCTTACACTTTGTAAAGATTCACAACTCTACTGGAGAAGCCCTGACAAGCAAATTTTTCAAAAAAAGAAAAAGTTTAAATTAGCCTCACTTACTGTAAACATTACATTACATTCATCATGCAGAGCAGCATGAAGTCAATTCCCAAGCCTTATATGTTGTGCTGCACAGTTAGGGTGTGAATTCCAACTGTGCCTGAAAATACTGCAAAGCTGCATAATGTTACTCAGATTAAATGTTCCAAGTAGATAGATATTTTCAAAAGTTATAACAAAATAACATCCATCTTAATAAAAGGACACATTTTGTAGAGCATGATTTGGATTTTGGAGCTAATTGGAAAAACAAAATAATTAGGTTTTAATTAGTAGTTCGAAAACCCTGGCCCCCAATTACTGATATTTGTGTAGATGACATTCATTATTTCATCATTCCAACAATTAACCTCAAGCAATTAACATCACATATAAAATAAAGGAAAAGTTAAATTAATTCCCTCACACACTAAAAATAATGGTATTTTTTAAATCTGGGGTAGTTTGAATTCATAGTTAAAAATTTGGTTAGAATAATTAGAATGAGCATAACATGTTAAAAGTGACACTGGCACTGTTGCTAGGTATCCTGGAGGGAAGGCTAAAAAAAGAAAATTACCCTTAGCAGGCGGTTTGATTTCACCTTCATATTTCTCCAGCTCACTTCAGTGTCAGTCAGTGAGCTGAAGTACAGAGGCTTTATGTGTTTTTGTCATTGCTCTTTGATTCAACATAATCTCTAAAAAAAAACATCAATAACTGAAAATACTTGTTTCTTGTACTCATCTTTTGATTTACAACATGTACAACAACAACAATAGGGAAAGGAGTAAAACTATAATATTAAACTCCCTATTTCCCTATTGATTGTTTTCAAGGATTTTCCACTAACCCTGCTGTAATAGACGGAATCTGTTTCTGCTTAAATAGCTGATGCACCAGGAAGTTCTACGATTGGACCAATAAACCCACACAGCTACATAGCAACAACAGCAGGGTAACAAGGGAGCAGTGAGATTAAAAACCACATGATGCCAACCACTAATTATGTTTTAAATCCATGATATCGTAATTATCATCTGGAGGAAATGACATAGGGAATAGGAATATACAGTTATACAACATCAGTAAGGAGTCATTTGCAATAAATGTCATTTAATGCCTAAAACGTATTTGACTAATCTATATCTATTAAATCATATTCATTCAATGTATTAATAGTAATAAGTAAATGTGTACATTTATTTCTACTGAATGCAGAAGATACCATTTTCTATGCTGACCTACTCTACTGTACTGTACAAGACTGTTATTCTATTCTGCAGCTAGAGAAGTGGACCTACCCTGGGTTTGAACGCAATCAGTTTAAGGATCATCTCCACAGTGAAGAGTCCAGTGAAGAGCATGTTGAGGATGTTCATGGCATCATTGAAATTTTTGGTCTGTCCATGATGCTGCAAAGACACATAAACAACTCATTAATGTCCACAAAGAAAGGAAGTTTTATCGGGGCTTTCTAAAGCCCTGAGTGTGAAACTGTGTGAGACTCACCTGCATGGCCAGACAGATGGTGTTGAGAAGGATGAGTGTGAACATCAGGTACTCAAAGTAGGTGGAGTTCACCACATACCACACCTTGTACTGGTAGGGGTTCTTGGGGATGTACCGACGCAACGGACGTGCCTTCAAAGCATACTCCACACATTGACGCTGTGACACACACACCAACACACACATGAGCATGCACACACGCAGACATTTGCCTTTAATTTTTGTCTGGTGATGTAGTTCCCCGACTCCTCTCTGTACTCAGACCATCATGAAGGAAATGTTGTAGGATTGTCTTTTGGCAGTCTAAAAAAGCCTTTTCCACCCCAGACTACTCTTCCATCCTCTCTGTGTATTTCCATGCTCTTGCTGAGACATGGATCATCACAGAGAACACAGCTGCATTGACTTGGCGTAGCTCCTTCTTTAAGCTTTAGTCTCAGCTTCTGTCTGAACTGCTGCAGCTCCCTCCTGGCTGGACTCCTGAAGTAGTTCAGTCCCTAAAACTCATGTTTAGCCTCTCTGGATTCTCCCATGTCTCACCCCCACTGCCTGGCCTCCGTTCCCTCTCCCCTTGTGCCTCCTGAATGACAAAATTACTTTCCCACTTCAGTCAGCACTTTCCTGTAACCTGAAAACTCATACTGCATGTCTATCTTCCTGCTAAACAAACGCATAAAACTGCTGTTATACGCGCACAAAGGAGTGCAGAAATTCACTAATTGTTGATATAAAACACAAACACTACCTGGTTCTTGTCCAGCTCACAGTTCTTATATTCTTGCTCTCCTTGCTCCTGGAATGTGACGATGACGAAACCGACGAAGATGTTCATCATGAAAAAGGCGATGATGATGATGTAGATGATGAAGAAGATGGAGATGACCACACGGTAGTTGTAGATGGGCCCGACGTCCTCAGCGTGAGAGTCTATGGCTCGGTACAGTAACCTGACGGAGGGCAGGGAAAGAGGGAAAATTCATTGAAGGAAAGGAGGAAGGTGGACATTGTAGGGCAGACATTGCTAAAAAACTGAAAAAGCAAGCAAACAGTGCACATAAAATATGCAGATCAATAAACATGTGTACTGTGTTTGTATGTAGACACACACCCTGGCCAGCCCTCAAAGGTAGAAACAGCAAACAGAGCCATCATGCCTTGCAGGACATCGTCAAAGTTAAAGTTACTGTTCTCCCACAATCTCTGGGCTCTCTCAGGCTTCCCCACATCACCGTTCTTATACAAAATGTAGGAACCCCTGTAAATACAAGTAGACACACACAGATATTCACGCGTTTTATCCAGTAGTTATGCTATGAGAGAGAAGTTAACAAGCTTGTGTGCAGAAGGGATCTTATACCTGCAATCTGCCTGAGTTTGTTTAGAGCTGTCGGTACATAAGAAGAACTTGCCCTAATGGAAAAACACAGAAATTTAGGACTCAGAATTGAAAACAAACACGATAACAACATTATCACTCATGACATTCATGAGGCCGGCAGACAGATCCAGGAAAGCCCCTCCATATTTTTTCCCTCCTCTCTTATTTACCTTAAAGAGTTGTACTCCAATACAGGCGAACATGAACTGGAGCAACGTGGTGACGATGACAATGTTGCCAATGGTCCTGATGGCCACAAACACGCACTGCACTACATGCTGGAAAACACACCAAAAATGATAGTGAGCACATGGGTGTGTCTCTTTTGGTAAGAGGAGAGTATGTGTGTATTGTTATGTGTTTTCATATGTGTCAGTGTACTAACCTTTAGTCCCTTGGCTCTGTTAATGGCCCTCAGTGGTCGGAGCACTCGTAGAACTCTCAGGATCTTCACCACATTAATTGCGCTGGACCTGAAACACTCATGGGATTTAAATTCTGACCAATCCATCTGATTAAACTCACATTTTACTATTAAGACATGTCTGCAAGGTTGGAACAACACAGCCCCTAGGGTACTTTCAATAGCATCTGTGTTAAAGATTGTTAACACAAACTGTGGCATGAGTTAAACTGTGGAGATTGCGAGAACAAATACACAAGGTAAGGAAATTAAAGTAAACTGGACTAGAGATAAGCAGTAGGTGATTTGAGGGGGAAAGCCATCCCCCTTGTTCGCAAAATAACCAAAATGCTTCCCCCCTTAAAATAAGTAAAGTTGCTTAAATTGGGAAAAGTCAAAAATATACGTTTACATAACATATTACCTTAACAGACTGTATGCTGAAAAGCAATAAAACATATTTTACTACCCTTATTACTATGTTAAATAATATCTGAGATTTTGAGGGGCTAGGAAGAGTTGCACATCATTCTCAAGAAGTCAAGTTTATTTAAAAAACTGGATTATAGTCTGGTTTAGAATTGTGTTACTACTAAATTATCATGCACTATACTTGATCAGTTTTCATAAATGGGGAGCAGACAGGTTTCCCTTTTTTAACAAATTGTCTACAATATTTAATACATTACGACACACACAAATACATGATTCATTGAAAAACACACATGAGTCAACACAGATAGACCAACAAAAAGACATAAACATACATTTACAGGCAAACACAGTCATTGTGCTGTAAGAACGTGTCAGTAAAAGCCAAAGGTCAAACAGTTTGGCCTTCTAAAGGAAGTGAATACCTAATGAATACCTTGACTTTTTGAATTTTGCAAAAAAAATTTGGAAAAAGCTTCCACATTGGTCCTTCAGTAATCTGAACTAGGCTTCCCATGTGTTAATTATTACTACTTGATGTCAACAGGTATCAAAAAGTTAAAAATCTTACTTGCCAGTATGTTCTACCTTTCATTTAGTGTAGAAAGCTGATAGGCCAGTTATTCAGATAACTGAAGAACAAGTACATAGTGTGACAAAGGTAGAAGGAAAAAAGTGTATTCAAAATGTCAACGCATCCTTTTAAGGGAGTGACTTTTTAGAGGGTTAGAGGAGTGATTCAAAGGGAGTGATACTTGTCTGTCGACTTTTACACAGAAAGTAAGGAAAAGACCTGTTGTGCAACTTCTTACACAGGAAGGTAAGGTTTAAAGGCAGTTAAAGGCAGTTCATGTGGAGTATGATGTTACGAGTAACATATCACAGTCAAACTACCTGTGAAGATATCTTCTATTTATGATACAATTCATACAAATTTCAACTGAATATTAAACATAAGTTTTAAAATGTTAAAGGAATATAGTTGTGCTTCAGTTGACTGGGCTGAGGGGAATGATGAACCTGTTAAACTGTTTGCAAACAGCAACTAACTAATTTCCTCAGAGAGCAAAAATACTGTTTCCATACATAGATAAGAGGTCTTCATTAATTGTATCATATCCGCCACACTACCATAGTTCTTTCATGTGACCAAATGTTATCTATATTTCATGCTGTCCACATACAATATTATGAGACTATACAGGATGACAGCACATTTGCATATCAAATTACTAACCTCCTTATAAATGTTTACCATTTCCAATCTGTTTTTCTACAGCTTTACTTCAATATGCACAGATAGTTAAATGGAAACATGGCAAAAGAAATATCCCCAGAGAGATACTTCTTTATTGGGTAGTGATAATAGCAAAACAGTGTCAAAGGAAAGGTACAGTAAATGCTGAAACTGCAGTAAAAGGCACTATACCACCTAATGCTGCACCATCACAATGAATTTGACTGTAATGTATTCAAGAACAATTCCACACACAAACTTCTTTTAACAGGTAAAAAACCACTGAGTAGCATTCAGGTGTCATTTCTATAGCCTGGAAGAGTTCAGTTTATCCAGAAATATGAGAACTGAGTTTCACCTGCCCCCAAATCTATGACAAAAAATAGATAAAAAAATGTTTTAAGATTTATTGGACATGAAGGTGACAACAGTATTGGAGGACCCAGGATATTCCACTCCCCGCCCCCTCTCTGGTTCAAAATGGTAATGTGTTAATAATAAATCACCCATTTATTATCAATACAGTAGAATCCCACTAAACTACACAGCCTTTATTACAGTCTTGGTTTTCTTTTTTCTTGCTCTGAAGGAGGCTTTGACTAAACTCTTCAAGACCATAGAAATACCAAATCAAAAGAGTAACAGTTTTACACAGTTAAGGTGAAGGTCTGTTAAGGGGGGTTATTAATATGGACTAATATGGACTTACGTCGAGAAGTCTAGGCTATTAAGCATCAGAGACAGAGAGTGTAGTATAGCATATTAAACATCAGAAATATTACAGCATTTCAAGGAGTTATTTGCTATGAGACGCAGTGAACATTTTTAATAAACATCACAAAGAGAGAAGCGGATTGGGAGTAATGAAGTGTAAAGTTGTTAGAGAATAGAGAGAAGCGTGAAGCATGGGGCAATTTACAAATGAAAACGTTTTCCCCACTTAGCCACTTTACAACTTGATTTGTGTGTTGTTTGACTGGACTAGTGTCTCATGCATTAGTCATTATCTGGCTGACTAGTCCAGTCTTTTAACATGCAATAAAACATGTGTATGTTTGATGATATTGAAAGCTTCACTGAAGATGTTGCTTGGAATTGCTGCCAATCCATGTTGGTAATATCACTGCACAAAATTCTGATTAAAATGCAAACGCAGTGGACGACTCAAGTATCAATTAAAACAGGACAACAGTATAAAACATAATATTGCACTTACTGTATTCCAGAGGAGATGAGGGACACACTGACCACCACCAGGTCCAGGATATTGAAATAGTTTCTACAGAATGAACCTTTATGGACGAAGGCTCCATAGGCTGTCATCTGTAGGGGTCAAAGTTCATATTTTAGAGTCAAATAAAAAAGAAGGATCAAATCACAGCTTAGTATGATGAACGATGTAGACGGCAGTGATACTGAATGCCTTACCTTTAACACTGAGCAGGGATTAAATAGTATCTGCAAATAGTTGGTCTTTGATTTAACTTTCTTTAAAGAAGGGTTTACTCCAAGGACACATACTTAAAAGTTATTTGAAGGTAATTTCTCTATATTTTTGTTGTCCTAATTCAGCAAAGCCTTCTCACCAGGCACATCCACCAGGTTGCATCAAACATTAACCATTGTTTGTCCGCAACATAGACAAATATCAGCAAAACTTTAGTCTCTAGTGATATCCTACATGTAGAAAATGTTTAAAAACCATTTTAACGACCACATGTCATAATGTAGCATTTACAGATTATATGGCCCACTTATCGACAATGACATCACAGGACCCCAATCCTGGCTTCTCTCCATTGCCTCACTGTAAGATTTAGAATTTATTTTAAGATTTTACTGATCACCTTTAAAGCATGTGTGGGTCTGGCCCCAAGCTACATAATGGAAATGTTGACCGCATATGAGCCAGCTCGCAGCCTTAGATCCTCAGGTGGGGCCCTTCTGGCTGTCCCAAAGTCGAGGCTTAAATCTAAAGGTGACCGTGCTTTTGCCATCAGGGCCCCTCGGCGTTGGAACGACCTGCCAGAGGAGATAAGGCTTGCAGAATCAGTCTTTATAGACTTGCTTTTATGTGATATTTTTATTGTCTCTTTATTGCTTTTATTGTTTCCATTTGTTTTTATTTTTATTGTTTTTAATTGTTTTTCTCTTGTCTTCTTGTTGTAATTTTACTTAAATTTTGTCTTGCTTTGTTTAGCATTCGGCTTTCGGCTGTTATACTGCCTTCTGGGTATCCTGTTTCTGCTTTGCCTTGTCTGTCAATGCACTTTGTAAACTATGTTTTTAAAAGGTGCTAAATAAATAAAGTTATTATTATTATCCTAGATCATAAACATGAAATACTACCTTAAGAATGATCTCTATGGTGAAGAGTCCAGTAAAGACATGGTCTGCATAGCCCAGGATCTGAAAACACAACAAATAACATCATTGTTTTCAGTATTTCTATGATACTGCTGGAATAATGTACACTACACAATAGCCTTCCTGGGATTGACCAACACTCCTTTTGCCCTGCCCAATATGCAATGGCTTTCGGATTGAGCAGGAAACAGAGGCATTATGTAACTAGTTGTATTTGCCATAATAGTAATAGTAAAATTGTGACTGAACCAAGGTTGTACAAAATTTTGGAGAACACGTCTGAATGAATTCCGCTACCTTCAAAACCTCACTCACTCACTTTTTTTTAGGGTCCACCAGTAACAACACAACTCTTCAAAAACAGATACAGCACAGTGCCCAGTCTTAATATTAGACTACAGTTCACAAATTACACTCATTAGCACTAAACAACATATATAAATAATATGGTGATGCTCTATTAGTGCATACAACTGCAGTGCAGATATAGCCTTCGTAAATTCAAATAGTACATGTTTTGGGGTTTAGAGTTTGGCTGAATATACGGCCTCTGCTGTTCTGTGCAAATTAAAAGATGAAGAAGAAGAGACAGGTGTGTGTGTGTGTGTAACTAAAACTGAACTACTAATGCACCTTCTTGGTTAAATGCGGGTTAACAAAAAAACCCTGAGGGCTATAATTTATTTAACCATATTTCTTTGCTGTATGTGTGCATTAAAAATACCATACTGTTAAGTTGCCAGTCTGGCTTAAAAAACAAAAAGTGTTCAATTGAAAAAAACAAAACTTAACAAGCGTTTCACATCTTCTTAACATGAGGTTAATCACAGTTGCAGTACTCTAGAAGAAATCTCATTAAGTGTAACAGGCCAGTCACAATAAGCTTTGGTTCCTCTATATGTTGCTGTCGGCTATAATCCATTTAGTACAGAATGAGTGCGTGTGGGCAACTAATGATGACTACAATGTTTGCTTCTGTCTGTGCCTTAATGTATATTTATTTATATATTTATACATGATTTATTTTTATTGTGTGTGTTACCTGGTTTCTGAAGGAGTCATTCTTGACCGGGTCCTCTGCTGCCAGACTGATGCTGCTGAGCAGGATGAAGAAAAGGATGAGGTTGGTGAAGATGTTGTGGTTGACGATCTTATGGCACAGAACCCTGAATCTAAGAGAGAGAGACAGTAAGAGAATCATAATTGAATCTCTTGTTATAAAAATAATTCAAAATCTTAGATAAAGAGGGTGGAAAAATACAGGGAGAAACAGACTGAGATCGGAATACGATGGAGGACGAAAATGAAGGCAGAACTGCAGTGTCCTCTTACTTGTTGGTGTGGCTGAAGATGAAGAAAGCGCGGGCCTCGGGCATGGGAATGGCTTTTTCCTTCAGCTGAATGTCGGAGAGTGGCCGCGGCCTCGGACCCACTGGCATCTCTGGCTCATCGTCATCATCGACTCCTGATGAGAGTGAGGAGAATGATAATAGTGAGAGTAAAAGTAAGAGGAGAAAAGCAATGGAGAAGAAGAAATAAAGTGATGAAAAAAGGTAGGAAAAGTGGAGCTTAAAGTCTGGGTGCCTTAGCAGAAGGTCACACAAAGGAAAACTTTATTGAGCAGCTATGTGTATTTACATGTTGGTAATACCAAGTTTTTGAACATCTCTACCTAGAAGAAAAGTGACAAAAAACTGGAGAAAAGCATAAGTTTGGTCTTACTTATGTTTATGGGATAAGAACTACTTTATCAGATTTCGCTTTTTTGCTAAGAAAGGAGATTTAATGGGAATTTCACATAGACCTGTAAAGTTGCTGGCAAGGTACAAGTTCTCATTTTCAAGCACACATTCATGTACTCATTTCTCAATGCACACAATACACACATCAGGTTTGTGTGTTACCTATGTAATCATTGGCAGGATATGGGTTCTTCTCTTCACTCTCATCTCCACAGTACTCATCAATATTAATCTGCAGAGGGAGAGCATTACATGTATTTACCAATTCAATCATTACGCTGACTAAATACACAATTATTTGCTCACTTATGCGCTTATTGACGTCTGTGGCCACTATAGCCTTTCTTGATATGTGTATGTCCATGTGTACCTTAGTAGCAGTGTTGGTCTCTCCATCAGAAGTGATGGACTTCAGCTCTATCTTCTCCTTCTTCTCCTCCTCCAGAGGAGGCTTCTCGTTGTTATGACGCTTCTCTGGACTGGCCAACCTGGAGAAAGAAGGAGGAAAAGAAGATCCTCACCTTCAGCATCTTTCCCCTTCTCTTAATTCTAGCAGTCTTAGCCCCATGTTAATCCACTGATTTGCATTGAATCACATATAAATTAACATCAGAAGGACAAAATAAATGCATAGATTTGTAATGATGGGGTGTCTTTCAATCACAGAGGGTGGTTGTGTTGTTATAATCAAACCGAAAGGATAGTGGGCATGCAATTGGTTGTTTTCCATCACACTTTTTCCTCTGATCAATACAGGTTGGAACCAAGAAGTAGACATTTAATGATTTGTGCCCTCAGAGGGGAACGCTATCTCTCTCAGCTGCACTCAAATCTCTCATTACCTTTGCTGACAAAGTACCTTTGTAGGCAATGAGACACTAAAATGACCCAATAAAATTGGTAAAGACAGAAACCCAAAGCAGACAAATGTCAGCCTGTCTTCAAAACCTAATAGTTAATGTTCTAACTGTTAAGCATTTTTAGTGCTTTGATACCAACACTCCAGTTTCAGCATGTCTCTGAGCATTACAGCAACCAGGTTGCTGTTGAGCAATGCCAAACTCTCCCTCTCTCCCCCTTTCTTTTCCTGTCTACCTGTCTTTTTTTTTCCTTTCTGCTTTACCTGGCCAGTTTTTTCCTCTCCTTCTCCTCTTCCTCTTCTTTCTGGGCAGATGTAAGACTCTCAGCGTCTGCCAGATTGTCAACAGCAATGGCCAAGAAGACATTCAGTAGGATATCTGTTCAGAGGGGTGATGTTAAGGATGTTGCTGACCCATCAGATCATCAGTGTGATTGGTTGTAAACAGTCCTGGTAAGCTAAGGGAATAATCAGTAACTTTTCCACATCTGAAAGACAATGAACTAGTAGAAATACTCAATGACCTCCAGCAAACTGTTTTGGCTTCATGAATGTATCCCTATGTCACCCTTCCTTCCTGCAACTGCATCTTGAATAGGGGTTAGAAATCAGATCTGATTTTATTCAAATCACTATCAGCTACATTGTTATCCATTTGATCGGTTAATATTTAACAGAATCAGAAAACAAGTTTGGCTGTCAATCTTTGCTCCAGACTTGTCACATGTAGATTCTTCAGTCCCTGTCATCACTCATCACCCCTCCACCTCCCTTCAGATCCACATTATACTGTATAGGCTGCTGGGTAGCTACGGGATTCTATGCAGGGCTCTGTTGTGGCAGGATACAGTTTCCGCAGATGAAGAGGATGATGAAGTAAATGCA
Source organism: Coreoperca whiteheadi (assembly GCA_011952105.1). NCBI lineage: Eukaryota > Metazoa > Chordata > Actinopteri > Centrarchiformes > Sinipercidae > Coreoperca > Coreoperca whiteheadi. The sequence goes on from CM022484.1 coordinate 13,395,912, forward strand.
GACCAGCATGCCGGGGAAGGACGGTCCACCGTACGCCATGATACCATCATACATCACAGAGTTCCAGTCCTCTCCTGTTAGGATCTGCAGAGAAAGACATAAATGGAATAAAAATCTTATCGGCATAATGAAAATCTTATAAAATTGTGATTTTCATTGGAAAGAAGTCTCACCCTTGGAGCAGTGATATATTACATTTCAATTCAATTTAAGACTCATAATGGATTAAACGACTTCTAAACTTTTTTGTACAGTACAAATAGATTAACAAAGACCATAATTGCATGGACACAAGCTGAGAATGGAAGACAGACCAAGATGGAAGAGAAAATACAGGAGGAAAACAAGGTGCAAACCAGGAACATTTGCAGTATCATTACCTGAAACACAGTGAGCAGAGACTGGGGAAAGTTGTCAAAGGTGCTGCGTCGGGTCTCGTCAAAGTTGAATTTCCCGCCAAAGAGCTGCATGCCGAGCAGGGAGAAGATGATGATGAAGAGGAAGAGCAGGAGCAACAGCGAAGCAATGGAGCGAACAGAGTTTAGCAGGGAGGCCACCAGGTTGGACAAGGAGTTCCAGTATCTGGGGGAGAGACGTCCACTTAATATTTGTGCATAAATAAACATTTATCTCTCACAAACACACACTCTACATCACTATGTTTCCCAGATTGTTTCCCCTGTTTCCTCTCTACTGAGTGCAAGATCAGGCATCCTGAGGACATTTGGTAATACAATAGTTGCTATTGTCTATCATTGTCCAGTACTGCAGTAGGTGACTTTCAAATCTGTGTGTGTATGTCGTTGTCAGCAAAACTCTGTTCAACAATTGTCAATATTAAAAATGTCTATATTAACCTGGTTATTTTGAAGATTCGCAGCAAGCGTACACAACGTAACACAGAGATGCCAAGAGGAGACATGATCTTGGTTTCCACCAGAATGGTCTCAAGAATTCCTCCACATACTACGAAGCTGTCAAAGCGATTGAAGAGCGAAACAAAGTACGCCTGTGGAGAGTTAATGGAGAAGTGAAATTTAAGGTAGCAAGTGGAGGAGAATAAAGAAAGGAGTTTACACTTCTCTTGGCAAACTGATAAAAATAAAATCTTTTCCCATATAACACATTTTTAGAAATTAAATGTTACTGTTAGACATCTACCTGTAGACCCAGACTGTACATCTTCAACAGCATCTCACCAGTGAAGAGTGCTAGCAACACCTTGTTGGCTATGTCTGAGGAGTAGGATAGAAAGGAGAGAAAGAATGGAGGAAAGGGTAATGGGTTGGAAAAAGGAAATAAGGGTGGAAAAAAAAGGGACATGGCATGGCAAAAGAGGAAAGGTGGAAAAGGAAAGACAATGCAAAAAAGGTGAATAATTTAGCTACAACCAGAATGAAAAGAGGTTAGGTGAATGTTTGCGTGCGTGAATGTATGTATCCGTGGGTGTGCTTACGTACCTTGTACATCAGTTAACCACTGAGGCTGCTGGTGATGTTCAGAGGCGATGGTCAGAGTGTTGAGGAAAACCAGGAAGATGACCAACCAATAGAAAACCTGTGATTTGACCGCTGCCCGGCACTTCCTCCTACACTGCCTGTTCCACCTCCGAGAGTATCGACTGAGGGGGAAGAAGCAGAGATTGAGAGAGAGAGAGAGATGGAGAGGTGAGGAAAGATGGGAGAGAGAAGAGGTAGGGAAAAGGAAGAAAGAGAGGCGAGAGTGTGCAGAGAGGGTGAGGAGCAAGGAGGCAGACAAGGGAGTAAAGAAAGAGGAAGAGCGAGGGCCCGTGAGAGAAGAAATAAGAAAAAACAAAGAATGATCAACGGAAACAAGTGAAGAAGAGAGTGAAAAACAAACAGGCGGAGGAGAGAAAGGAAAAAGAAAGTCAATTAGTCTGTCTACAGAGTAGTGACGACATCATCCCTTGGCCCGTGGTCTGTTGTTTGAGAGCAGAGCTGTGGAACCGTTAGTCATCCTCAAAGACGTTTCACACCAAGGAAAAGCCAGTATGAAGAGCCTTGCTGCAGAATGAGATATGCACTATTCGAGGAAAAAAAAGGAATGCTTATTCTTACGAAATGATTGAAGACACACATTTAAACTGAAATGTGTTATATTGTGATTCACACTTCAAGGGAAATTAATGCTTCAAAAGAAGAAGTGGTTCATTTTTGCACAAACAACAATTTTTTTTCTTTTAGGCAATTCAACATGTTGTTCGGTGTTGTTCTGTAAACAAGGTCTTTTGCACTTGCCTTGTACTGTTGAAAATAAAAGTATTTTTTTCTGGTAATTGCGAGCTTCACACCTCACAGTCACATCTACTGTATGTGAACCGGTCCACTCAAAGAGTCATGCAATTTCTTTTTTACCTACACCCATGTACCAATGATTGTACAACTAACATTTCAGAATTGTCCTGCGCCACCATGGGCACTTTGAGGGAGGAATCCAATTTGACAATATACTTGTGCAACTGTGTACTGTAAAATGGAGGCATCCCAGCCATTAGTGCAATGTGTAATTGCAAGAATTTGCTACAAATTACCATAAAAGTTAATGAAGAGGCAATCATTTGTTAAAATGTAATGATAAACTGCCTTAAAACAAAGTGAATAAAAAAAGAAAATAACTGTCCTGAACAATTCTTATAGTAAGATAAGCATTGTACCACATGTTTCACAGTAACTTAAGTTAGCAAAAGTAAGTATTTAACAGACTGTGGTAGAAAATAACTGAAATGTATACTGTAAACGCAGGTCTCAACTAGACGCCGGGTCTGGTTTTTATTGAAGTTCTTTAGATGTATAAAACCTCTTAAAGCTCACCAGGACGCCTGCCTGAGCAAGTTCTTAGCTACTTAGATTGTGCATACAAATTTTTAAACTTTTGTCAAAATGGACATGCTACAAATTGATAGATCGGTTATATTCTCCACAATCAAATCATTCAGTTCATTTTACGGAAACCATGAGCACTAAAGTATAATTCATTTAGATTTATCGGCATGGTAAACAAGAGAGACGAAAAGTGGTGACTCCCTAACTCTGAGGTGGTTATAATGTCTGATTATGTGTCCATTCCTTGCTTATTTACCGTAATTCCCATCTTTGCTGAGCAAGAGTTTTGTGCGAAAGGAATTAAAGGCCTGTCCCAAATATAGGCAGGTTGAGTTCAGTGCTTGAAGCAAACAATTGCTGAATCACCTAAATCATCTGTTGAATAACTCAAAAGGAGCAGTGCAACCCTTTCACGTGAGAGAAGGTTCAGACAGTCCATTCATAAAGATTAGAAGACCTTGAGTTGTCTCAGTTTCTTGAGATATGCTTGTTAGAAACTGGCTCTGGCTAAATTTTGGAGAAGACATGATAGCTCAGAAGAGCCCCACATACCCCTCTCTCTCTCACCTTGGCAACCTGGGTATAACCGGCTACTATAATAATGTACATTCTTGTAAGACAATGGAGACTCACTAATCAAGTATCTCTCTTTTTCTGATGTGTGCGTCTATCCATTATTTGTATTTTGCCTCTTTCTCCACTGGTACCTCACAACACAAGACCTGCTTGCAAGGAGATTTGTCATGTACTGTAACTGGACGGCCTCTTTTCAAACAGATCTACACGACTCACCAGGAAGTGTTCTCCTTCTCGGCCTATACAAGGTTCATGTTTCACCAGTCTTCTGTGTGAATGTGTGTGAGCTGTTTAGCTGTTCAGTTATGGCACACAGTGGCTTTTGCCATGACGGGCACACTGAATGTTACATGAGACACAACTCACAACACAGCACAAGCGGACATGCATTCTTACAGTAAAATACATGTCATTTTTAATGTCTGTGATTGTCATATTAGCTTTCTTGCTGACAGTTGGGTGAGAAGATCAAATCCACTCTCATATCTGTCTGTTATATACAGCTGCTGGCTGTAGCTTCATATATAAGCTTAGCACAAAGACTGGAAATGGGGAAACAGCTAGCCTAGCTCTGTTCAAAGGTAACAAAATCCTAACTTTGCAGAGATTCCAGGAACTTACTATGCCCAGCCAAGTAATAGTCTGGCACAGACTATTTCCCCACGTTTCCAGTCTTTGTGTTAAGATAAGCTAACCGGCGTCTGGCTGTAGATTAATATTTACCGTACAGGCATGAAAGTGGTATCGATCTTCTCACCCAGCTCTTGGCAAGAAAGAAACTAAGTGTATTTCCTAAAAAGTTGAACTATTCATTTAAAGAGCAAGGCTGTCTATTGCTATGTCATTTTGTCTGTGTTTCTTGTGCACACTTGTACACAAGCACACACATCCAGCGACCATACAAATACCACAGCAGTAGAGACAGTATAGCAGGTGAAGTAAAAGACTATGGTAAACAACATGTACTAACCTGAACTTGGATTTGGAGATCCTATTTCTGGAACACAGAAAACAGAATGGATTATACACACACACACACACACACACACACGACACACATTTAGACAGGTACACAACATGAAAGGGGTGATTTGAGAAGGATAAAGGGGAATACCTTCCCTCATATCACAAAAGCCTTAGAAAATATGTTCCTTGATCAGCTTAGTTGTGTGCATCCAGGATTTCCTGCCCATTTGAGATGCAATTACATTGTATCACCAAGTAAACGTGTGCTAGTTTAGGGTCAGAAGTAAACTACACTAGTACAAAAGCTGCCAGTCTTTTCTCTGAAGAACTAAATGATCACCCACATTTTCTTTTTAACAAATCACCCCCTGCAAACATGTATACAGTGGCATCCAGTCAAAAGAAAAAATACTGTAAGTTTAGATTTCCTCCAATCAGCCCTGGTGCAAACAAACACAATTCATTCATAGAAAAATGTCTGTTGACTGTTCACCACTGTAACAGCAAAAGGTACATACATAAAGTACTGAGGACAAGAGATTATGGAAGACATTGTGTCTGGAAAGAGAAAAGGAGAAAGGAGAAAAGAAGAGAAGAGGACAGAAGAGAAAAGAAGTTCTCACTCTGGAAATCTGAATCAACAACATATCAAATATTTTCAATCTGTTATGTTGAGATAAAATGATTTGACCATGGCTGCTTTAATGTGCGATTTAAAGTCACTCACCAACCACATGCTGGTAAGCTTACAGGCTGAGGTTGTTTTCTCAGCTAAGGGCTGTTTAATGATAACCAAACATGATGCACAAAATAGTACAAATGTTTGGTTAATTAGTGAATGTGATGATCTACTGGTTAGTGTCTTTACGGCTCTCTTTGTTGCATTTAAATTTCATTTTATTGCTTCTATAATTAATTTTGAAAAATTACATGGATCAAAAGATGAATTAGTATCTCACTGCAATGAAAATAAGTCCCCCTGAACATTTTAGAGAGGTGTTGTTGTGTACTGATTTTGTCTGCAAAAGCAGATGAATTGACTGACCCGCTGGCTGACTGACGGAAGCAATGAAATGACTCACAGACGGACTGAACGGAAGAATAAAATGACTGACTGGCTGGATATGGAGGCTGACAGTCCACACGTCTCTTCTCTCCATGTGTCCGTCTCGATTATGAGATCAGCGGGCGCCAAAGTAGTTCCTACCCCGAGGTCTGTCTCCATAGCAATGTGAAGAAGAACTGACAAACACTGAAAGTCTCAAGTTTTATCTCCATAATAGTGTGAGCAAATGCCCCTAGCCAAACTTCTTGCAGTCCCACAGAGGAAGGATAAGGGCTCGCATCTTCAGTCTCGGCAAGGTCTACTATTTGTGTGGTCAGATCACTGTGAAAGCCACTTATGTAAGTAAGACTCAAAATTCCAGGTGTAAATGCTTGAGCTCCTTTGTGGATAATAAAAAAGGAGATTGATGCTGTAGACCTACACAGCCCTTTTAGAAGTTATGAATGATAAAATTACACCCTGATCCACAACAAGATGTTAACTGGTACACCAGTAGATAATATATAATCTAGTAGCATGTAGTAAATTATCTTTTTTTTGCTAAATATTTAATCTTTAATACACACATTGACTAATGAAAACTGATAAACACAAACAGCAAGACAATGTAACAGATGGACAGCGAGAGTATGGATAAACAACAGTGTGCCATCCAAGTGTGCGTACTGGTTTTACTGTGTCTCTGGTCAAAAGTGTTTTTGATTCAGGTTGATTTCACTAAATTCTACTCTAAATTCTCTTTTTTATACTGTAACCTTCTCCATTCTATTCTGTTCTGCTACGTTTTGTATGTAGGTGTGTTTGCTTGTGTGTGCTGAAGTGGGCCCGCTGGGGTCACGGCTCCTGAAAGCAACGCACTTGTTTGAATAATATAAAAAGTGAAAGGACAGGGGGGAGCAGGAGCGAGTGAGTCAGCTGTTCGTGAGCTCCCACAGGGGAGGAGGAAAGCACTTCAACAAACACACGGAAGAGAGAGAGAGAGAAAAACGGACAGCGAGAAGAAAAGGAAATAAAACTGGATTACAGTTAGATGAGATATAGCCATTAACGATGTCCTGCTTTTCTATTTCTGTGACGTCTCAAATGATGGTCAAGCCTTCTTTGTACCACGAGTCAACAGACACTTTGATCTCACAAAATGGGCTTCTTTCATTTCTTCTTCTGTTGATGAATTTATACAGTTGCTTCAGTAAAGCACAATGTCACTGACCTAGTTTGTGACTTTACAAGTAACACTGAAGTAGCAACAGATGTTTTTTGTTGTGATGTGAAAACTAAGTAATTCAAATTCTTATAATTTACACATTTTACGGTTCTGTGACGCTGTGACGCATGAAACCTTTTCATAACCCAGCTGGATAACTTAAAAACACACAGTGTTCAAACTATAAACCTGTATTTCTTAGTTTGTGAAAAATGTACCTTTTGGAAATACAAATGTTTTCCCCTGATAGCATTGACATATTTAAGTATATTCCAACATTAAAATTGAGCTCAAAAACAAGATTAAAAACATTTTCATTTTAAAATATCCAGAAACTAGTCTTAGAACCAACTTCAGACGTCAATGTGGTTGTTTAGCTGTAGTATGCTACAAAAAAGAATAAGGCACGTGGTTTACGTAGGATTAATTCCTCTTAGCCTGACCTATTCCTCATCAAGGCCACAGATTTTTGTCATTTTATCTGCTGTGAAAATCAAAAAGACGGCCTCTGGGAACAGCACAACTGTTCAGTTGTCTCTCCAGATCCACCCAAGTTCTCCCAATCAAAATTTGATCAGTTCGGAGTATGAAGACAACCTAGTGTTACTCTGCTCTGGTTCCTCTAACCAGCGTTAGTGCATGAATTCTTCCAAACCTCTGTGAGCTTGATGAGACAGACGTCTGGCTTTGTGACATCAGTGAAGGATAGAGGCACCTGAGCCACTTGTACACTGAAGTGCTAATACAGTAAAGATGCAGGATAGAGGTTCACTCTTATAATTGACGGAAGGTGACTGAGAGAGTTGAGGGATAGAGAAGGGGTGTGTATGAGAGAGTGTGAGGTACTTACGCTAACCGGGTACAGCAGGTCTCCCCCTCCACATCTCCCCCGGGGGCGTTGTCTGTGTTGACTGATTCATTCTCACTGGCTGGCATGCTCACTGAGAGACAAAAAGGAGCAGAGGCGGAGAAATAGAGATGACAGATGTAGAAAGAAAGACAGAAAAAGAAAGAGAAAGATGAATTAAAAGGACAGGGAAATGGGTTGCACATCCTCACAACATTCTTATGCTGGTTTTTACTGTTTTGCTTGATCTAAACTTAAGGTAAGTACTGGGATACTGGTTCAAACACTGTTATAAGTAAAACTTTTATAAACCTATGTATATTAGCACTGATTGCCTAAACTAATTACACACTAAGTTGCCATACTAGCAATATTTACCAGTTAGGGATCCTGGGACACAACCTCTGCAACAGCTATTAGGGTGGATTTCAACTTCTAAGCTGAAGGATTGCTTAACTCCAGGTTAATTAAATCTTAACAAAACCCTTTTGTGGTTTTATAGCTCATGGAGATTGAAAGAAAAAACATGCTGTAGATTTTGGTCTTTGGTCTGCAAACATTGCGGGGGAGCTTAATTGCAGCCAAGGTTTGAAAAAACCTTGAAATGCTTTTTATTCAGTCTTCTAAACTTTAATCAAGCTGTGAGCGCTTTGGCAGGATATATGTCAAAGCAAACATCTGAAAATTAACTCCCTGCTCCAAAGATCTTTTTTTGCAGATGTGTAAACAGGCAGAGAGCTCACTGAGCCTAATCTTTCTTTGTTTATAAAGCCACAAGGAGACTGCAAATGTGTCACTTTGTCCTTATTTAAAGACATGTGTAATGATGTGTAAAGATGGAAGGATGGATACTGAGAAGATGTAGAGGAAGGACGGGAGTAATATGAATTGGCAGTTAAGGAGGGAGTGATGGCAGCATCAAGGGAGGTATGGCTGGAAAGAGAGAAAAGGAGGAATGAATGTGGTGATGGCTGGTTGAGAGACTGATAAAGTGATACACTGCTTTTTATTGCTGCTGTCAGTCTGCTTTGCCTGCTTGCAGGAATGAGCTGTACTCCCCTCACTGTCACCTCAGACACTTATTGTGACACCCTCTGGGTACCAGAGTCAGATACTGCATGTGAATCTCAATGCCGCTAGCATTACAGTAAGATATCCAAAACAAAGTGAAAACCTACTCTTACCAAGAAACATAATCAGCACTTAAGATAAGGGCATTTAAATAAAAGTTAATAATCATAATCTTGAATGATCTTTGCTTGTCATGCAATTGTGATCTATTATATCAGCTCCAGTAATACAGTTACGTGTACTGTGTTAGAATTTGCTTTCAAAACGTAATTTTCAACCCTGACATTGGCCCTTCTGCATTCCTACTGAGATTTCTAAGTGTTCCATGCAGATTTGCTAATGGGAAATCTGGATCTACCTAATGTCCAACATGAAAAAAAGACAAATTGTGTAGGAGTTATATGACTTGAATAAAGATGAATAAATAATGCTGTGCCAAACAAATAAGCAATCAAGTAAAGCAAAGAAAAGCAAACAAGCGAAGTCTTTCTCAGCATGCAGTTGGTCAGCCCAAGCTAAAGGGGGCTGCCGTCGTCAAGCCATTCCTCTTTCGAAGTCCTGGGTGGACATAAAACACAAACACCAGAAAATAGTAGCGTTTGGATATCTGTTTGTGGGTCAGGGCAGATTTCCAAAAAGATTTTTATATAGGATAAATTAGTAAATAATATCTGCAGCATTCATAGGTTTAAAAAAAAATTGTATTTTTAATGTCACGTTTTATATCATGAGCTGGCTTGTAAGCACTTAGGCTGACATAATACATCAAAGTAAGCTACAGAGTGAACAGTGTACTTTGCCACATGGTTGGTGATGGATGAATTCTGTGTTGCTGAGATCAGGATGGTCTCTCTGAACATTAAGGCCTCTGCTGTGAACACGCTGTACGTTCCCTCACCTCGACACGTGCCACCTGCTGCTATGCTACTTAGTTAAAAGCACTCGGGGCAATCCAGTCTCTCCCGAGGCTAAAGCCTTTCAAATATAAAACCAGCCTGGTGCTTTCTCCTCAATGGAGCTCTGAACTAGTTTAATACCTATTGTTAGAGTAAACCCCGAAGACCTGAGACACAGAGAGAAGGAAGGAGATGAAGAAGGAAAAGGAAGGAATAGGAACACAGTGCATGGGAGGGAGAGAAATGGAAAGAGGGAGAGAAGGAATGAGAAAGACAGGGAAGGGTCACACTTACCCAACACAAAAGAGGGATTCGTTCATTCTTACCAATATTGGCATGTGTGAATGTGTTAAAACATTAAAAAACAGCACTGAATGATAGGTCAACTCCACCAGAATGTATTGAATTGAACGATGATAAAAATGATTCGCTACAGTAGTCCAGAAATAAAGGGTATGATTGTGTGCTAGTGTACGGATCTGTTTTATGTCTGTCAACATATTGAAATAAAGTCAGATATTAATCGTTCATGCCATCATGTCCAGAAGTCATTTTCAGATATTTAAGGGATCTAAATTTCCAATACGAAACCCCAAACTGACTGTAAATTCACAGTTCAAATCCTAGTCTAAACATTCGGAACATGAGGTTTTTCATGCAGTCTTAATTGAATACAATAATGTAATATTTTGAATTTTAGTCTAGTGTTTTTCTCACTAGGCAATTGTCACGTTATATTGGGGATGACTAAAAATAATAACCTATAAAGAGCTTGTTAGCATGTAAGCACTCAACACTGAAGTCAGTGAGTACCAGTATTTTACACTTCTATTCAAAGATATGGCAAGTGCCCGGTGAAAATTATAAAAAGGCTAAAATTCACATTTTAAAGCTCTTTCTCCATTATCTTTTATTATCATAGCTAGCATGGCTAGCAACAATGCAGAGGGATTTTATGGGAAAGGAATCTGAAACAACAAGGAGAGGACTCTGAGATCACAAATATAACAAATGTTTTTAGTTGTCATGTGCAGTGTGTAAACCGCACTCTAGTGTTTTTCTGTGATGACATTGTCCTCCTGTTTTTCTTTTCAGACAAATCAGGCAGATGCGAACGGTTTCCTTTCCTACGAACCTATAAAGGAAAACAGTGGCTGCATCTCAATACAGAAATCATGTTTCCTCTCCTCATCTCCTTATTCCTTGTACTGATAGTTCTTGCTTTTTCGATTACATATAATTAAAAGTTGAGGGCCATGAAACATGGTAAAGGTTGGTAATGGTAAAGGTGCAATGAAGACATGTAATATTGCCAGCAGCAGGGTGTGATTGGTGGCAAACTTCCAATTCTCCACTGCGAGAAAATATTAGATTGAGATTAGATTATTATTCAATGGAAGGTGTAAAAAGGGGCGAGGAAGACAATGAGAAAAAAAAAAAACTCCTTTACAGTGTTGAGAGGCAGCCACAGCCCCCTTTAGCTTTGAAGCTCTGGAGAGGGCAGAAAAAGATGCTTACTCCAATGCAGGGTGAGGGGAGAGGAGAGTAAAGGATAGGAGAGGAGAGGAGAGGAGAGGAGAGGAGAGGAGAGGAGAGGAGAGGAGAGGAGAGGGTGCAGTCTGCTTGCATGTCTAGAATCTCGTTTCCAGTAAATCTTTAACTAGTGTTGGACCATGCAGACAGACGCACACGCCTTACGAAGGAAAGCCGCATTTTTCTTCACGGCTCCACGCAGAGACTGAAAACGATGGCTCTTACCTGGGGATAGAGAGCACGGCTCAGCAAGACAAACACACACACCCATGGATACACACAAATAAGCATTCACAATCAGCACAAATGCGGAAAAACACACAAGCTGTAAGTTTGAACGCAAATAATCGTACTGGCTCGGATGTCATACAGTACACAATCCATTGCAAAGAAACATAATTACTTCTGCAAAAATGACATTCCCGCTTTACAGTCACACCTCATTTCATTACTCCAGCTATAACTATAATTTGAGATGTATTACTAGGATAACTGGCAAGAAGCCATTACTGCCTTTTTCTCTCTTGTGCCATTTAGTCTTTTAATCTTATTTTATTGCCAGACTTTGCCATCATGTCTAAACTAGAACCTTCTCATTCTGTAGAGTAAAAAGAAATTAAAGACAGAGGGAGAGAGAGAGAGTAACAGAAAGAGGGGAAGAAAGAAAGAATTCATAGGGAGGATTCATATTCCAGAGAGTTAAGGAAGTCAGTATTCAAAAGCAGGTTGCTGTGTTGTTTTCACATTACAATACATTTGTCCATCTTATTTTCCTTCCTCTTGGCAAACACAACAGCTATTGTTCTGTGTCCACTTCACCCCTGCCTCACACACAATTTAGATCATTGTTAGCTTTTGTATTCATCAGCATGCTCCTCCATACTGGGGTCATTCTATTGTTGAATTCTGGTCATTTTTCCAGTGATTCAGATGTGATTGTCCAAGCATACTTGTACAGTAGTAGCAATAAAAAAAAGACATACACAGATATGAAGCATGAAATCTAGCAAACATTTAGTACACAAACATATAAGCAAATACACAGCTTAATAGCAACGCACACATGCAGACGTACAGTAAATAATCATACAGTTATCTATTTAAATGAACCAATCACTGCACAAGGATCGTTTAAGCTTTGACTAAACTGCAGGCGATAATGAGACATTCAAAGAGAAATATAAAAAATATATAAACACGTGCAAACAGAGATGGGATGATGACCACATATATACATATATTTGTTAAGAAATACTGTTATAAGATAGTGTTACTTTTTATAACCACCATTATCACAATAACCAAAAGCAAACAAAGGGAGCCGCCAATCCAACTCCACACACTCTATAGTGTCATGCTGTGTTTTTAACATTCTGTAGGGGTCGTTTGATGACTTGGATGAAGGCCACAGGGAATAAAGTTGTTCAATTTAAAAAGTCAATTTTAATCCTCAAGGTATGTGCACATTTATCATGGGAAAAGGCTTCATTGGTGGAGACAGAATAACAGACAACAGAACATTTTCTCCCATCAAAGAGTCTGAAGTACGCTGATACTTTAGTTTCAAAAAGACAAAATATGAAATAGTAGTAGCATCAAAATGCAAGCTACACTTCCAACACATCTCCTTGACTATCACCATCATTTAAATATGTTTTATTACAAACTGAAGACTTTTATCTCATTGATCCATGTAGTGGGAAGCAAACTAGCCGTGACATGTTTCTCCCCGGCCACATCCCCCAGCATGAGCTGAGGTGTTCCCTGGATAGATCAGATATGTAAACCCCCCAGGAAACATCTTGACCACAAGCCCTTCAGATGTTATTTCTTATTCATTGAGCTTTACCAAGATAAGTTAACCCGAAGCAATCCTACTCTGAAATCTTAATACAAACACATGCCTGATTACAACCCATTGAAACCATGTCACAAACACACACGACGCACACATACCGTCGTGAGAGTCAGCAGAGTGACTGAACCAGGCAAGCTTACTGGTCCTCTTACCCAGGTGGGCTGGAGACACTCCTATCACAGACAGCAGTGGGAGAATGCCAAAACAAGACGACAGCATGCAAGAACAAGATGGCAGAGGGTGAGAGCATGCAGGACACATGTACACACGCATACAGTATGCCCCTGAGATGACAGGAAACAAATACAAATGTGCAGAGGAAACACATTATATGATACATGTACATAAATAAATAAAGCACTAACACACCATTTATATCACATCACATATAATCACGTGTGTGTATGTGTTAGTCACAAATGATAACCACCATATTTTAGAGGCTCATGCTGTTACTAAAAATAGTGAAAATCAATACAGAAAATGACATATACTACTGTCTGTCACCTAAAACAACCACACACACCACACACACACACACACACACACACACACAAACAAACACACACTGTAAATATTTCTCTTCATATGAATACCCTACTCACATCATACATCAATATTATGCCCATGTAGCTCTTCATGTACACATGGGATGGTAGATAGACATGTAGAAAGGTGTGTGTGGTCACTAATGTGACTTGTTCATGATGTGAAATCCCTAAACTTAACCTAGTTCTAACCCTAACCCTAAGACCAAGTCTTAACCCTCAAAAAGCTCTTTAAACTTGTGGCGTTCAGCATTTTGGCCCCACAAAGGAGGTGGGACCCCTCAAGTATAGTGGACTCCTGGTTTTTGGATCCCACGAATATAATATAATATTATATAATATAATAGTAAAACAAGAGCACACACAAACACACATTCAACAGTCACTCTTTCTATGTTTCTATCCCTGTTTCAAATCTCAACATCAACATTTTCCCTTCCATCTCTCTCTCTGTTATCTTCTCTATTCTCTAGGTCTCCTATCCCTTCTTAGGACATGCGTTTGTGTGTGTGCACTACTCTATGCAAAATGTCCAGGGCAGCAGGAACAAAGTGCCCTCATTCATCCTCCCAGAGGAGGATCCATCCATCGACAGAGCAATAAGAGAGCAAGTGACTTGATTTTCCAACTTCACAAACAGACGGATGATTGATCTTTCTGATACAGAATTTTAGATCATATGTATCAATCATTTTGTCAGATCACCTAAATCTAATGGCCTATGTTATACCAGTTGGTAAAAGCACAGTTTTTATACTTGTAAACTGTTATTTCTATGAAAAAATTTATGATTTTAATAAGAGCCATATGTAAGTTTATGTTGGACTAGACTGGATCAAGTACTTCAACATTCTGTCTTGTTTTCCCCTACAACTAACTTCGGCTTGTCTGGACATTGTACATTTGACAGTGATGCAGAATTTGTAAAACGTAAAGGAAAGAAGCATCTCAATATTGTGATGTGACATTTTACAAAATTGGCCCATTTGCGGGGCCACATACTGTATTTGTTTGATTGTTAATGTGCCAATATCTCAGACACTGCTGATGTGTTTCTGCCACGCTGATTGTGCCAGGGGAGCACAACAGTAACAGGTGAAAACAAGTCAATTTGTTACGGATTAGCCACAGGGGTGTTGCGTCTTATTTTCATGCAAATTGGGTCATTGCTCATTTGACCATGTTAATTTCTTGAGATTCACTGAAAGATTAGAGCCTAATTTTTTTCGTTCTTTCTCCTTCCCTTGGCAGTCATCAGTGTTTCTCAGAATGAGCTACAGTACTTCGTAGAAGATGAGCACACTGTGTGCAGAGTATATGCAGAATGCACACTCTGCAGATTTAGTCCATCATTCATTCATTCATCATCAATGTGAGACAGCTGAGCGCCAAGCCTTTATAAAATAGTTCACAGTACGTACTGTACATTCTGAACAATACATGCACAAAAAGTACAGACACACTTTTCGTCAAACATCTGCTTCTCTCACCATCTCTCTCTCAAGTTCTATTAATCTTCTCTGAGATCAAACCTCCAGGTCAAAAGAGACCAGTGCTCTACTCTCCCTCACCAGGAAATGTACCTCGGTCCTGGGGAGATCTATGCCATGTGTGGCTACCTCTCTCTGGAGGTGTTGTGGAGATATACAGGGTGTTAATTTGTGTGTACATTTCTGTCAGAACAAAGTATACACATTCCTAAGGGTGTGTACCTACAGTGTGTGTAAGTATGCATTAGTGAGTGTGTGTGTGTGTGTGTGTGTGTGTTTGTTGTGTGTATATGAGTGTGTGCCCAGAGGCTATTAGCTGCAGTCTGACACATTCCACTTATATCTAAACAGGTTTTAAACCTCGAGAGAGTTCTCAGCCAAAGCAAGCAGACAATATTAACATCCTCTCAGTCTGTCAGTCACTCTTTCAGTAAGTCAGTCGTTCATTCACTGACTATGAGCCACTACCATGTGATGGTGACTGCAGTGAGCTCATTACTTACAGACCAAACTCTTCAGATATAAATCATTCCAACCTGCCTTTCTCACACAAAGGCTTACTGTGCTCAAAATACAGAACAGCCAATACCACCACACAACAATTCATAAATCACACGCAAGCATACATAGTCTTCCTGAAGGCAAACTGAAGTAAGCAAATAGATTGTCACTCTCTCTCACGCACACACACACGCACACACAGTAGTACTCACGGTTTCTGGGTTTGTCATCATCCATGCCCTCCTCTTCATTCTCTGGGTCAATGTCTTCAGCCTGAGTGATCCAGTCTAAATAGCCCTACATTCACACACACACACACACACACACACACACATAAACACACAGATAAAGAAAATACTGTTTGGAAAGCAATGAAATGTTTCAGCAATCATTATGTTTCTCAATGCTCCTGTACTCTATTCTTATACTGAACACTTTTAGGTGATGTAAGGACATACAGGAGTACAGTATCTTACTATGATTAAAAAAAAAAAAAATCTTTTAATATATATTTACTTGTCTGTCTCTTCAATATCCTCTTTTATCCCATCTTTAAAGCATTTTGTAACTTTCAAAAGTGCAAAATTTTGCTCTAATTTCTGTTTGCTCCATTAAACTGATGGTATTTTGGACTTCTCTTTGACCTCCATATTCCATTGGCCTTCCTCCTCACTAGTGGTAAAAGATGTTCAATATTTAATAATGCCCTAATAACCATGATAAGATGTTGTCTTAATTTTTATCTAACTCTGCATCGTGTGGCCTTGGTTGAATGTATTAATTTAACAGTGGCAGATTATTCTAAGATGTTTTAGTGCCAGATTTAGCCACTGACACAACTTTAAAATTTCAATCACCTTTTTGAAAGCCTGACAGTAATTTACAGTGAACCTTAGCGGCACGTGAAGACTGTTGCATTCTCTTTCAGAAGGGGCCTCAACAGCCTACCTTGAGGTCCTCCTCCAGTTGCTGTTTTTCTCTGAGTTTCTGGAAGTCACCACGTGCCTTGGCCTTCTCCCTCTCTTTGGAGAACTCTCTGGGAGGAGGGGAGCAGGAAGGAGGAATAGGGGGTAGATAGTTGGGGGGGGTAGAGAGAGGGATAACAGACGAAAACAGAGGGAGGAAAGAATCTGAAAATCTAGACTGAAGTATTGCAAAACAAATGATGTGACAATACTGTAATAATACAGATCATTATACGGTAAATGAGAAGAGGAAGGAGGAAAATCCTGCTGAAGAGAGTAAAAACTGTAAAGTGACTAGAGAAAAGCTCTGCCAAGGAGAAAAGGTGTTAGTTTGCAAATACAGATGAAAGCACATCCAGACACATTGGAGCTGGACAATCCAATTCATCTAGATATATTTCTAAGCAGCCAATTCAGTTCACACAGTTGAATTCAGTACTGTTTCTGTGTTGGTAAACATGCTAACATTAGGCCTGATGCTCTGGTGGGAATGTGTATAGTATAATTATAGACTGAAAGTGATTTAGTCATGATGGAGCCACATTGCATAATTCATGCGAATTAGAGCTTTAATTAAAAATAATCTAATAGGAGTCTGGCAAGAAATTCAGTCCCAAAGTGTCCAACAGCTTCTAATTTCATTTATCTGTATTGTTGCTGTCCCTGGGCAGCAGGGCCCCAGGTGCTCCCAGGCCTGCTGGGAGTTGTAGTCTCTCCACCTCTGGGTCTCCTCCCACTTGCAATGTGCTCAGTACAACCCCACAGGGAGGGACAAACAGGGCACCCCTCACCAGCTGTACCACCTCAGCTTGCTCCTGTCAAATTGGAGGAAAAGTGGCTCTGCACCGAGGTGGTCCTGCATCACTAAACACCTCACCTTTTGTTTGCCATCTCATTGTTTCAGTCACCACCCAGAGGTTCTGGCCATAGGTTGGAATGAAGATATACAGGTAAACCGAGAGCTTTACATTGTACATCAGCTATCTTTTCATATAACGTGTGCAATTCTTCATATTGAGTGTGTAAACATAGAATTAACATAAACAATCACTTTAATATCTAATACTCCAATAACCACTTATTATGGAGCGATCTAATTTCTACATTATTCTTATTAATACACTAAGATGCCTGCTTTTTCAAGATTCTTGCGACTTTGGGGGTGATGTGGACAAAGAGGACATAAACAAAGATGATTTACGACGACTAAGATGAATATTAAGAGAGTTTGAAATATTGAAATATTATAACACCTGGTGAAATGACTTTCAGGTGTCGTTACAGGATGAAAGAAATAATTAAGGAACATTTGTTTAAACGCTGCACTTGGGGAAGGTCAAAGTCAGGTTGGAACTGAAGATGGAGTTTGTACAAAAATTATATATTTGTATGAGAGCTGACAGGAGCTAGAAGGCTTGGGAAGATCTGCAGTTAAAAGGTGTACAAATCGACATGCGAAGGTCCACTGACAAGTAAACTTTGCTAGTGCCTCCCTGTCGTGAATATTTTGAATGAGGATATCAATGCAGTCAGTTCGTTCCATGCTGAAGGTTCATCTGAAAATTCTCAATCAGATATTATGTAATCAGTACATAGATTTTAATAAAAAATGTTGTGTGTAATGTTTAGTTTCACTGGTCCCTGGAGAGTAAGAACAGGATCCATAATGAAACTTTATAGATTGTCATGTGCCATTTTAATAGATATTTACCTTTAGTCTATAGGCTGGAACAGAAATAGAGTGTGTGTTTGTGAGATTGTGTGTTCTGTGTGAAATTTAGAGGAATGATGGAACCTTAGATCACACCTACAAACAGCAGAGACACACACTCACAATTATCATTAGGATAAACTGCTATTGGCTCGCTTGTCAGAGCATTAGCAAGAGACCCACTCATATTGATCTGTGATTGTGTATGCGAGTGTGTGAAATATGCTGTATGTGTGTGAGTGCAGTTGTGAGAGCAAAACTCATCAAGACATCACTCACCCATTCTCATCATCTCATTTTTCCTTCTTAAATCATCACTGAATTCTCTTTTTCTCCCTCAACCTTTGTTTCCTTTTCTCTCTTCTCATTCTCTTTCATGGCAGCCTCTCTCCCCATTCTTTCTACTTACATATTACATCAAATCCTGACAAACACAGTCACACCCGATGTTTCTGTCTCTACGTCCGTCGTTCTCCTTCTTCCTGTTGAGCCATTAGTTATTATGCCAATCTGAGACCCACACACACTCCATGGTGGAAGCAGTTGGTAAAAGGTCAGGCTGTGTAGTGTGTTGACAGCATCATTAGTCAGAAGTCAGACAAAGAGTCAGACAGTCAAACCCCCCAAGCTGTTTGGACCAGATAGACCTCTATTATTTTTCCCACAATGCTGTCACATCACTGTGGGTATCGAGAGTCAGATTCGGGTCAGTCAGTCAGGGGTGAGACACTTCACTATCCTAAACCTGTATTCTACCTACGTTCATCATAACCTACAGCATGTGATTGCAAAGGTAATGATTTTAGTAATATTTTTAAAATGGGGGTTGGTGACTGGCCAATAACCTTTTTTCGGTTCAATAACCATAAGCACTCAGGTTGCACTTTTTCTTGTGCCACATGTGCTGGTATGTATTGTGTTTCTACAATACTCCTCAAACTGTACCTGTACCAGTTTTACTACAACACACTCCTGTATATGCTTTGTACACTACTTATTAAACACCATCTACTCTCATAAGCAGGAAGTAGACAGAAGTAAGGAGTTCCCCTCAGCTAATACAAACAGCAAAGCCCTCTAGAAACAACAGCATGAAGGCATGAAGGAGCGAAAGAGGAGTTAGTTAGTCTCAAGCGACCTTTAACCTTGCCCTTACCCGCTCAATACCCCCAGAACCAAGTTTAGCACAAAGAAGGATCCGATGATGATTAAGGTGACAAAATACACCCAGGGCCACTTGTACCCTACTGCATCATTCACCTAGGTGGAGAGATGGAGGCATGGAGGAGTGGGATCAAGCAGAGGAGACAGAAAGGAGGGATGGAAGGTAAGTAGAGAGGACATTGATTGAGAGGGCAGGGATGAAAGTAAGGAAGGAGCAATAAGGAATGTTAGGAGGGAAGGAAGGGAAGACGGGGCGAGTTAGCTCCTTAGTGAAGTTCCCAGCACACAGATCCGCTTGCTACTGCAGGATCCCTGCTGGGATTATGGGGCAAACATAGTATTTGTTAGTGGGCCACATGGCAATGTATTTGATCAGGTGTATTTAATGTGGTTTTGAAAAGTGTGAGATCACTGTGGAGAGAAGGCATTTTAGTTAGACAAAGACTGTGCAGCAAGACTCCCATGGACTGGACATC
Organism: Coreoperca whiteheadi; assembly: GCA_011952105.1. Classification (NCBI taxonomy): domain Eukaryota; kingdom Metazoa; phylum Chordata; class Actinopteri; order Centrarchiformes; family Sinipercidae; genus Coreoperca; species Coreoperca whiteheadi. The sequence continues at coordinate 13,415,627 of CM022484.1, forward strand.
ATTACTGTCCTCATGACAAATGAGACTGATGTCCAGTCTCAATATCTTAACTGTTTCAAGATAAATTCATTACATAATAAAATAGCGATAAACAGTTTGGTCTATATTTTAATCAATATTCATTAAAGTTTTATTGTTGTTTTTGAAGTTTTGAGGTGTAACTCATTATAATAATAATAATTATTATTATTGTCATGTTGTTATGGATGTTATAATTATAATACTGTTTTTAAATCTGATGATCAAAATATTTGGTAACTGATGTTTTTATGAACGCTTACAAAAAAATCACGTTCACTGTTCAGCGCAGCCTTCGTCCCATAATTTCCTTCTTTAATTCCATGTTTGCTCCTTCCTTCCTCTGAGAAGAATATTTTTTGCCTGTTGTGTTTTCCCTGTTCCCAAGTTTTTTTAGCGTGCCACCTCCACGGCTGACCTGAGGGGTGAATTATTAATACCCGAGTGTGTCCCTACAGGCCGGGTTGGTGCTTGTACTAAAACAGCGTGACTTGGCAGAGTGGGGTAAATCAGCACCCAGCTTGACTGCTGCAGCAGCATTTATTGAACCAAAACATACACACATACACACACACACACACACGCACACACACACGCCCAGCACGTGCCTCTATACTGTACAAATATACACATGCTGTTGGCCCATACACAAACGATGTCAGCAGATGAATGCTAATTTGCACATGAGACAAACATGTATGTAAACCAACACACATGTACACCAGACTGTTCTTTAAATGTAGTCGGGTGTTTAAGAAAGAAGAAGATCCCTAAAACTGAGCCTGGACTGAATAAAAACAACTAACTCAACTAAAAGATAGACAGGAAAACAAAAAAAGGAAGTTGTTTGTGTATGTAATTAAACCTGTGCTGGTCAAAAGAGTCTGGGAGGTTTGTGTGTGTGTGTGTGTGTGTGTGTGTGTGTGTGTGTCCGTCCACCTGTCCATCACAGACAGCTTGTGACGGGATGTGGCCCCTTGAGGTCAACTGCCATGAACACAAAAGATAGACAGAGGGCACGTCACTGCTTCTCCTGTGTGTATGTGTGTGTGTGAGTGCGTGTGTGTGTTTCTCTCAGGCTTGTGACAAAGGACTGATTGAGTGGAAAAGAAAGGAGAGAGAGCGGGAGATTTTGCTCAGTTCACTGATCGTCAGTTCATCTTTCCTCAACTGTGGAGAACTATGAACTTTACCAGACGTCTAGCTCTACTTTTACTAGTGGACTGCCGGCGAGAGACTGCTGTTATCACCCTCCTCTTATTTGCCTTTAATTTCTTCTGTGTACTAACTGACTGAACCAAGATAATTGTTTGGCATTCAGCAACTCTGTAAATCAGTAAACACTGTATGTAGGTGTTTTTCATTTGATGCTGTTTTTGCTTTTAGAAACATTATTTAGAACCGAATGTCCAGCTGTAGTGTGCGGACGCTTATACAGTCACCTTCAGCCTTCAGACAAGTTTCGTCCTGCAAAATCCCTTCTTGTGTGAAGAACATCCTCGACTGAAATGATGGTGGTGATGACGGGGATTATGATCATAAAGGCTGACTCAGATTCTGGATTTATATAGAAGTTGAACAACCAAGAAAATGCTTAGAAGTAAGATGTACAGAATATGTAAAGTTATATTCATGAAAAGAAGAACTTTTGTTTACTTATACAGATATTGCCATGCAAAGTAAACTTTGCATGCAAAAATAATACATGAAAGTAATAGCAACAATGAAACTAATAATAAGACACAATCTTGTGCTTTTTATCGCGGCCAACAGTGGATTATTTCCAATTGATTCTACTCTTCAGGGGTTCACTGAAGTGTAACCAAAAGTTGCACTTTAAATGTATGGTCTAGGGAGTCTTGTTGCATGGCCATTTATCACATCTTAAACACGTAAACCAAAATAAGTACTGTACAGCCACATCACAAACAACACACATACAGACATTTGTACACACATGACTACAGCACAACCTCTTACCCGCTCAACACCCCCAGAACAAGATTGAGAACGAAAAAGGAGCCGAAGATGACGAGAGAGACAAAATAGACCCATGGCAGCTCATAGCCCATAGCATCCTGCATCTGAGAGAGACAAGAGAAAGAGGAGAGAAGGAGAAGGAGAGAAGAGGGGGATTAACAGGGAGAGAGTTGGTAGGGTGGAGGAGAGAGGAAGGTGGAAGAAATAGAGGGATGACATGTGGCAGAAAAAGGTTTGAGAAGATTGACAGAATGAAGTGAATGAGAGACGGAAGCAGAGGTCAAGGAAAGAAAGTGTGTCAGAGAGGGAAAGACAGAAGAAAAAGGCAACAGGCAGGAAACAAGAAAAGAGCAGCGCATGTTAAAAGCAGGAGAAAGACCTGGCGAAGCAAGAGTGGCAATAATGTATGATTAAGTTTGTGTATAAACCCTTTTCGCTGCCCGTTGGAGAGCAGGTGCGTGACGGTGAACAATAAAGAACACAATAAACAACGCATAACTGCTTTTGTAACTCAATGTCAAACCTTCGCTCTTATTCAAAGTGTGTATTTACACAGTTACACAATCCCCTAAGAAATCTTTTCTTGGAAAGCTGGATGGGCCTTTACAGGAAACACACTGGAAACACATTTAGATGCTGTGAATTGTTTAATATAAACCAACTTATATTTAGTTATAGAGAATTTACGGCATTTGACACTAAGTCCAAAAAGTGAAATCAATAAAGATGACTTGTTTCAGGATATTCATTTGCAGGATAATCATGCCACACACTCATCTGGATATTGTATTAAGGGTCCTGTATGTAAATAGGAGATGATGTGGAAAAGGTGATGTCTGAGCAGTTTAGTATCTAGGATTCGATTCTAACAGATTATCAGCCTGCGCGTTAATTCAACTGATGCACTTTTAAAGGACAAAATTAAGAAAGAAATAGTAAGAGCAAAGTTGAATATTTCCAGTTCTGTAAATTAAAGAGCTGTCACTTTAACATGAAGACTGCAGGAGAGAAAAAGACAAAAGGGAAGATAACAGAGGAGAGGAGAGAGACAAATGGTTCATTTGCTACGACAGCAGCAGATGCTGGATGTCATTAATCTATATTCCCGAAAATGTGAGACAATGAGAACTATGGAAATGCATGGCCCAAACTAAATGATTTTCCATAATCATTTTTACTTATAACTCCTAATAAATAGGTCCCATTCATTATAAAGAGAGCTGGCTACACAAGCGCTCTCATAATAAGTGAATTGTACGATTTAACTAATGTGATGCTGTGTGTGTGTGTGTGTGTGTGTGTGTGTGTGTGTGTGTACGGGAGGTTTTAGCAGACAGGGTAGTTGCAGGAGGGGTGTAGAGTTAGTAAGCTCTTTGCTCCATGTGTATACAGTACATGCACTCAGACACAAACAACTTGCACACACACGCACGCCCACACACAAACACACACACACACCTGCTTTTATGTACAGTAAGATCCCACACTCACACACATAAAACTGACCAATTCAGACAGCTACATTGTGTCACAAAATTGAGGTAACGTTGGCTCAAAACATCATCCTTTCAACAAACTTCTTTACCAGTGTAACTGTTCATTTCATTACTTTTTTATTCATTAAGACATTTACTAATCTAATGATTAATTCATTACTTTAGTATTCTGATAGCTAGACCCAGATTGTGCCTGTCATTCTAGTAACAGAGCTCAAAATCTGTTTCTCGGAAAGCTCACTGGAGATCTTAATTTACCAGTCCTTAACATTGTTTTGAAGGTATTTCCAGAATCTTCAAATACTCTTCTATCCATCTGAATGAAGAAAATAATCTCATAGTATTCTAGCACACTGAATGCAGATATTCAGTTAAAAAGTGATGTTTTGAAAATCTCAAAAAACCACTGCTGAGCTGTACCACACAAGTGCTTTGCAGTGGTGAGACAGCATGCCTGCAGTGTGCGGGCATATAGAGGACCTTTCAGTAACTGCCACGTGAGCCCTTATGACCTATTATTGGGACACCAGCAATATCATAATCTGTGTGTAAAGCCATACCTCTATTGCAGAGGTCTAAATCAAATGGTTTCTCAAGAAGGCACATGAAGGAGTTTGATTTAACCTTCCCTATCATTGATTAACAGCACAGACTAATCTATTGGTTTATTTAGCTGGACGAGGCTCCTGCATGCTTCTGGCCATTTACTGAGGAAGGGATAGTTTTTGTGTGTTCATATGCCTCTGTGTCTCTGTGTGTGTGTGTGTGTGTGTGTGTCTGTGAGTGTGTGTGTGTGTGTGTGTGTGTGTGTGTGTGTGTGTTCACTTGACACTTGAATCACGCATCGGGATTCTACACACGTTCCGAATGAATCGGCGCCTTCAATTACACAGTGTATTGTCATCGATTTAGCCTGAGATATGAGCTAACACACGCACACCCACGAACACAATGTGTGTGTGTGTGTGTGTGTGTCTCTCTCTCTCCCTGTGTGCACACCTGCCTTTCTGAGAGAAGTGTTTGTGTTATGGCTTTATATTCTTTTCTGAAAAAGCACTCATGTGGCACTGATGTTACAGATACAGTACAGTGGCTACACACACCAAGCAGCATGGCACTCACTCACTCCACACATACACACATAAAGACACTGTTGTGGTGTCCGGCTCACCCAGTACAGCACGTCCGTCCAACCCTCCATGGTTATACACTGGAACACCGTCAACATGGCAAAGGCAAAGTTGTCAAAGTTAGTGATGCCGTCGTTGGGACCCTCCCATCCCATTTTGCACACTGTTCCGTTACGGGTACAGTGCCGACCGTAAGCTCCGTCTGGTGCACACGGTGCCGGCTTTTCCTCCGGAATGGTGCCTGTGACTAAAGAGAGGAAGAGAGCGATTGTTATGCTGTATTCTTTTGACCCAAACACAACTGACTCTTGGTAGGAGCAGCTGCTGGTTCAAGCCGAGTTCTATAGTAAGTTTCAAATCAGAGCTGTAACCAGTGTCCGAAATAAACATTTTGACTCACTGGCCAAATTTATAAATTGCATTTTTGTGTCACAAATACATTAGTTTCAGTACAATTCAGTCAGTCATTTTCTACCGCTTGTTCCCGTTAGGGGTTGCGTGTGACTGGAGCCTATCCCAGTGACTTCGGGCCTTAGGCGGGGTACACCCTGGACAGTGGCCAACTCGTCGCAGGGCTGTTTCAGTACAACTCATTGAGATAATAAGGTATTATGTTGAATGCAAACGTAAAGAAGAGGCCAGAGCAAAATATGAAGAAAAATTATTTTAAAATAGAGATCAAAGGTTAATTAGTTTTCTCAAAATTCTACTGAAGTATTAAATGTACTAGTAATGCATCAAGCATATGACTTTTACACAGGAGAACGGGGTTCATTTCCCGTGTGAAACCAATAGTCATTGTTGACTGTTTTAAGGAACTAGTTATTTTAACCCAAACCGTGATCTTTTCCTAAACCTGACCAAGTAGCTTTGGGGCCTAAACCTAACCAAACTGTGACCGTCACCTGAAATGTTTCTCAGCAAGCTATATTTTGAAAGTCTACGTGGCCGTTTCATGTTATATATATATATATTATTGCTAACTTGACAGCAGAATGAGAACATGTTGAAAACGTGATGGTGTCACGGTGGACCGGTGTGTGTATTACACACTTTGCCGTGATACTGGGTTGCAGTGATAGGATAACGTAGTATCTGATGTCCTGTATAGTACGGTAAACAGTCTCTGGGAAACTAGGAGTGCTCGAGACGGTCAGTTTCAGGGCACTGTTTAGACAATAGTAAAAGCACATATGGTAGCGTGAAACACATATGGTAATGTGTGTGTGTGTCAAACTCCAACACAGACAGCAGAGGACAGAAGCAGCGCACCCGTAAATGATGCAATGGTGCAGTAGAGACTCTCAGCATTGTTTGTTATTACATGACTATTTTGGTACAGACATTTACCCGGCAGTATGGTGGAGAGCCTTCCGAGATTTACTCGCCAAACGGAAAATCTACCTGCAATTGCTGCTTGGTGGGTGTTAATTTGACCTTGGCTGTAACAAATCCAGAATGCTTGGTCTTTGCAACTGGGAACAATACGCTGCCCCACAGTTTCTGGATTAATCTAAAAAGGCTGATACAACACAATTTTAAGCTTAGTGATGGGACGTTTCTTACTGATATCTTCTAATGTAGTAGCTCATCTTTTGTACCGATGATTCCACTGTGAGAGTTTCATGCCCGACCATAACTGTAAGTTACCTAACACCATCTATGCAGAAAATGACTGGGACTCTTTCTTCAGGAAGAAGTATAAAATAACTCCCACTTTGCGATTCTATGATCTACATCTAAAAAAATGTATCTAAAAGAAGGTTAAAAAGGACACATTGAACTAAAACCACAGAGAGCAGCAATAAAAAAATCAATGTGAAAAAGTGCTGTAGTAATTATACAAAACAAGCTCTTAAGGGTGATGTATAGGATAACAGAGAGTATTCCACCTGCAGGTACCCAGTGCAAAGCTAATGCCTCTAATGGGACCTATAATATCACCATAACAACACTCAAGTCCATTTATACCTAGGTGCCTTTACTGCAAATTGTTTCAATCATTTATGGGGGCTGCAGTTTCAATTATTGCCCAAATCATTCATACTCAGAAACATAAATGAGGGTTTAAATAATTAATTGAGGATATCATTTAAACTGTTTAAAGGATGTGCTCTATTTTCTCCCTGCTTTGTTGGCTGATGGGTGATGTCTTACTGCAGTCAAGGATTTATGCACACACCACTCAGACACATTACCTTAGAAACGTCAGGGTAGTGAGGTGACAATATAGCCAGTAGGAGATGTGAGGCGGGATGCCATCCCCCTTATTAGCAAAATGACCAAAATGCACCCCCCTTCTTAACCTTCCATCCCCCCTCACCATTCCCGAGTAGCAGAGAGAGTGCTGGGGCAGAGGGGATGTTAGATTGAATATTTTCGTCTAATCTGCCTGACTCATTGATCCTTTATCTGACTGAGGTTTTTGTTAGAAACTATGGCCCTGGTGCGGGCCTCTGCAGAGCTGCGAGAATGCACAGTGGCGTTTATGCTCAGCGCGTTGTTTGTTGCAGTATTCTCCGACATGCCAGGAGGCGTACAAACGAAATATCCTGTGAATAAGCAAGAAGTCAACGAGTGTTACCGGAAGAAGTCATTATCCAACATGGCGGTCCCTCATACTTTTCACACTTTCTTACAAAATGACTTATCTTTGGCCAGTGAGGTGGCGATCTCTCTCCATGAACTGAGAGTCATTTGGCTGTCCCTGTGGTCGCTCAAAGAGGGGTGGTAGATGTGTTTATAGAGGTGAACCTGCTCGGCCAGCGTCAGCGTCCATGTTAAAATGAAAAGTGCTCTGCGCACCCTGGGTGCCTAGTTACAAAAGGTCAGAGGTGCCAAGCGCCGCAAAAGCAAAAAGGTGCAATGACGTGATTTTTGGCCCGTGGACCCTGCGTCGAGAATAAACCAGACTTAACTGTTCGGTGTATTGATAAATCCCTGGCGCTGTCCATGGTGCTGAAGTAGCAGACAGATTTGTATGTGCGACGTTTTCTCTCATTCCTGCTCTTCTGTTAAAAACTAACAAAACACTTACTAAGTATAGCTATTGCTGTCTTTTACATTTCAGTTGAAAAGGTTTGTGCGTATAGTATTTACCTGTGTGTCCATCTCTGGAGATAAAGAGTGTGTGGGTGTGTGTCTCTGTGTGAATATATGCTTACTGAAGCATGTTTTCACACACAGTTCACACATGCTTCAAAATGTATCTGAGCAATGAAGTGCAATATGCAAGTGTATGTGTTTGATCATGCATGTTTGTATTTGCAGCCATGCATTAGCGTGTAATAGTCTAGATATTCTCTCTATCTCTCTCTCTGCGTGCGCATCTGTGTGAAAGTGTGTGTGTTTGTGATTGTGTGTGTGTGTACCTAAATTCTCAGAAACGCAGGTCTTGTGCATCTTGCCCATGAAGAGCTCCAGACCGATGATGGCATAAATGATGATGACGAAGAGGACCAGCAGGGCGATATGGAGCAGTGGAACCATGGCTTTGATTATGGAGTTCAACACTACCTGTAAACCTGCAGCACACACACAGAGGAAGAGCTGAGAACACATAAAGGGTGGACATACATTTTAAAAATGTATTCAGACACGTGCTTTGTTGCATATACTGTAAATACCAACCATATCAGATCACTTAATTTCACATTGATGAACGCAGTTCAGCTTGATTTTTTTTTACTTGTTGCAGCTGTAACCATAGTTTCTGTAAATAAAGAAAAGCTATGTGCATCCTCCAGCTCAAGTGATAATCACAATTTGTATTTGAGTGAAGACTGTTGTGCAATTATTCACACATAATTTGGTGAAGTAAATGAAACTGCAAAAACACAGTAGGTGGCATCACTGACTGAGGAAAACTTGGATTGGTTCAGGTATCTGTTGATTAAATGACATAACACAGTACTTGTTCCTCCAGTAAGCTGTGAAAAACTGGTATGGTTATGACACCAGGAACGTATTCTCTTTTAACAAAACAAACAAGTTAATTACAAAGTTCATTTACAGATGTTTTTTTTTCCTAAGTTCTACAGCACATAAGCAGCAATGGCACTGGAATCCTTTAAAAAGAAACGTATGTCAGTCATTGTGCTTATCAGCTAGCAAGCATACTGCTGATCAGTTGCCATGATACCAATTCAACACGCAGTCCAATTATGTTGGACAGGGTTCAGTCTAAATATTGTGCACTGCAGCACTTACGCTTTTAAACCAAATGACACGAGTGTGGGATGTGCACTAGCATCCTGTGAATTTGCTTGCTATTTTAATCACAAGACCTGTCACACGCACACGCACACACACACACACACACACACACACACACACACACACACACGTTATGTTTCCATCACTTTCGGGGACATTACATTGACTTACATTCATTCCCTGGAGACTTACCCTAACAGTAACCATAACCACTACTAGATCAAACCTAACCCTTATGCTAGCCTAAACCTAACCTTGCCCTTACCGCTAACCTTAAACCAAATTTTCATCCTAAAATGTAATGATTTACGTTATGGGGCTTGCATTTTGTCCCCATAAGGAAGGCAAGTCCTCACAATGTGACTGTGTAAACAGATTTATGTCCCCACAACATTAGTAATACCCGCCCACGCACACACACACACACGCACATACACACATCCGATCCTTTCCTGTCTTCTGGCCCGTTGGGATTATTGATTTCTGTAGTCACTAAAACAGACAGGCTGACAGACAACTCATCTACTGCTCGTACTGTCTGAGTATCTGACAACAGGACAAGAGGACTCTGTGTGTGAGCATGTGTGTGCATTTATGTGTAACTGTGTGTGCATGTGTGGCATCAAGCAGCAATATCAGCTCCAATCTGTGGTTCATTTCTCCCCCACCTCACCCAATCACCATTCACACCTGATCCTCAGAGCACCTGTTCTACTCTCTTTCTTTCTTTTCTTTTCTCTCTTTCTTTCTTCCACAGTTCTCAGTACTTACTGGGTACTCCAGAGACCAGTCTGAGGGGTCTGAGTACCCTGAATGCCCTCAGAGCCTTGACATCGAAGCCCGCTGCCTTCCCTCCAATAGGAGTGCCACCATCCCCCTTGGTGGCCTGCTCCAAGATCGCACTGAATAACCTGCAAGACAGAAAGTAATGACTTCAATAACCATCATCATCAGGTTGACATCCCATTTCCACATACTAGGGTGTATATGAAAGAGAGGAAAACGATAAAAGAGATACAGACAAACAGGAATATAATATAGAGTGATATATAATATAGAATATCTGCAGTTGTTGTTATTATGGCGTTATTTTCTATTTTCTCTTGTTGTCACTGTTGTCAATACTAAACTGAACCGTCTACATCATCTTTAGCATAACCTATAAAAGAATGAAAGTGTTGTAAATTTAGACATCAATCTAGTTTGGTACCAAAATTGTAAAAGCAAAGGGAAAGATAAAGACATCTGCGTTGTTTCACAATCAAATGCCTTTCTTGGAGAAAACTCAACAGCAGAAAGTAAAACAGCTTAATTAGTTAGCTTTCCAACACAACAATAGAAAGTGTTTCATCTGTTCCGTCTGTCTTTCACAGATAAGGAAATGTGAGACACTCGGCTTTAATGATTTGACACTCGGCTCAACAGAACGCTGTGCATGTCTGTAGTGAAGGGAGGTGTCTCCAAAATGTGTTTATAAGTGAGTGTGTGCTGTCACATTGAATATAACACACATTTAATGACGTGTGATGTCACATAAAATTCCCTGTAACTCAGCTGTAATACATCTGGTACTTAAAGTATGTAGAAATACATGATAATGCAAATACAGTCTTCAATAAAAGGACTAAACACGTTTTTATGCTGTTGGCCATGATCCCCTATTAAAGTATTTACCTCTTTGGATGTCAGAGGCTCACAAGCTTGAATTTGTGTACGTCCAGCTGAGCTTATCACTCTCCCTCTCCTCTCTCTGTCTCTCTGAGATCCTTTAGAAATCACCATACAATACCATTTTCCAGCTAGCGTGGCTCAAAGGCCAGTCAGCGGCGCGTTAGTCATGGAGAATTATCAATTAGCACAGATGAAATGGCCACTTGAAAAGACCTCTCAAAACATATCGCCCTCTCTCTCCCTCTCGCTCTTTCAGCCTCTCTATTTCGCACTACCTCCCTCTCAATTTGATTCAGTCTCTCTCTCTCGATTGGAAGCACGCCTTTGAAATGGAGTATGAAAAGCATTTCAAGGATCCACAGTTTTGCACCATCAGCATTTCGCCTAGCATGTTATGGTGGGGTGTTAAATGATAATTAGAGCCTTTGAGTGTAGCAACACATAATGGCTTGTGTACATCCACAGCTAAAGATAGCTGTGTACATTCATAAAGATAACAGAGGAAACACCACAATACTCCTGAATAACAATGAATTCCTCTTTGAATTATTATAAATTCAAAATAGGCCTGCAACTGATTATGTCCATTATCAATTAATCAAATCAATTAATTTTTGATTTTTTACTAACCTATTACTAATTGAATCTATTAAATGTCATTAAGTAGTGAAAATGTCCATCACAAGTTCCCATGGCCCAATGTGATGACTTTAAATTGCTCTTTTTGTTCTTTTAAAGTCCAAAGCCTAAATATATTCAATTTACAATTATATAACATACACAAATACAGCAAATCCTCAAATTTGGAACCAGTGAGATGTTTGCTTGATAAATTGCTTTAATCAATTAATCGATTAATCAAACAAATGTTTCAGTGCTAATTCTCAATTCGATATGCAAAATTTTGGCCTATAGGGTTCACTCTCTTTATTCTCTTTTTTGTGACGATTCAAAAGCTATTATACAGCTATTTGAACCGTCAGTGCTTAAAAAGTAGAACCAGGATACAGGGTGGAAGAAAAGGAGGGGAGAAGAATGAAAATAGCAGAGAGTAAGACATGTAAGGGTAAAGAGAAGTGATGGAGAGAGGACAAAGGGTTGAAGGAGAGCCATGTAAAGCAGAGACAGAGTCTATATAGTAGAAGTACCTATTCATATTGTACACACACACACACACACACACACACACACACAAACACACACACACACACACACACACGTGCACGCACAGCCTGTTTGCTTACTGAGCCCTCACTAATAAACTCTTAAGTAAGAGTAAGGCCCAACATCTGCGTCTATGTGCGAGTGTAAGCGTACATCTATGCATGCTTGTGTGTGTGTGTGTGTGTGTGTGTGTGTGTGTGTTTGTGTGTGTGTGTGTGCCTCTGAGGCTGCTCAGCACCAGGTACAAGCTCTTTCACCCATATGGTGAAAATTCCAGAGGGAGCGAACTCTGTCACTTCTCATCTACACACTTCACACACGCACACACACACAGGCAGGCTGGCACAAGGACAACCACTCATGCACACACAGAGATACAGCGCTGTCACAGCTGAACATTTCCTGGATCTGTGTGTCCTGAGTGTGTGAAATGGAAGTGTGTGTATTTGTATTTTACAAATGGATTTTCTTTTGTGTCATTTCCACAAGTTCTTATATCTACATGACAAATAAGTCAGTGCCTTCCAAATTGACAAATTGAAGCTTTCCAGAAAAGTCTTATGAGTGTTTTCTAATCTGCTACCGCACTAGCTAAGGAATGATTAGGTTTAGGCAAGTAAAACTGCTTGACTGAGGTGGGGGAGAAGATGGTGATCATGCACTGGGGTCACCTTGATTTTCTCTTTGCATTTACTCAAGTACTGTACTTAAGGACAATTCTGAGGTACTAGTATTTCCATTTACTGCTACTTAATACTTCTACTCCACTACATTTCGGAGGGAAATATTTTAGTTATTAATAGTTTTTAATCCACTAGTTATTTGATCCCTTTAGTTACTAGTTTGCAGATTCTATTTTAATGATACAAAATCTAATCAACAAATAACTTGTGATGTATTGTCATGGATAAAGACGAGACTTTATTGATCCCTTGCTGAAATTCACAAGATACCCGGCAGAATATAAGCAATGTACAGTATTTCAGAAGCATGATTGCTGTTAGGATGTAAAAACTATTTCAACAAAAATAACAAATCATGCTTCTCAATAAATCAAATGCTCTGAAAAACAAAGAAGAAAATCTGGTATCTGTGGTTGTCACAAGTCTGTAATAAGCACATCCAACCCCGAATGATATGATTGGCTGGCCTACCTGCCTGTCTACCTACCTGCGTGCACTTGAAAATGTGTTTTGGGGGAGTGGCTTTGGAGGGAGGCCTGATGGGAAGGGGTGGGATTTCTTTGATTGGATACTTTCAAAATCTAGCTGTCTTTTGCTAGTTTCTCCAACGTTACCTACCCTAGCTTTAAAGTGATGCACACATTAATGCATTAAGAATTTTAATTCAGTAATAAAATATACATTACTCTGAAATGGGCCATTCTGCGTAATGACTAATTAATATACTTAAATATATTTTGATGCTAATACTTTTGTACTTTTACTAATTTACTAATCTTGAACACTTTTGGACTTTTATGGTAACAGAGTATTTCTCCACTGTGGTATTACTACTAATTAATTAAAAGATCTAAGTACTTCATCCACCACTGCAGAAAACCCTAAACATGGATCGTTTTGAACAAGCGACCAATGCTGTCATTGTTCTGGTGAGTCCAGTCTCCATTATCACACCTTCACATTGGTTTTTACTGGATTTCAGCTCTATCTACAAAGACACAACATGCCTAAGCATGTTACTGTAGCTGTTACTGTGTCAGAGTGGAAGGAGAATTTGCTCACTTCAGAAGACTAAGTATGATTTGTGGCCATGTGAAAAAGAAAGTAGTAAAAGGTTCGTATTTGAACCGAGGACAAATTTAAAAGCACTGGGGAAGTTTAGAGAGGCCACCCATCTCAGAAAACAGCAAACACCAACCCTCCTAAAGTGTCCTGGAGCCAATTCCGGAGCTGCTGCTTGTATTTGACCTTCTGACCTCCCTGTGGCAGGGTTGCAAGGTAAAAGACAATTTCCTTGAAGGAATGCATGATGTATTATTGCACAATTCAATTATGCTGCGCCACCATAAACGCCATAATTCAAATAGAGACAGAAAGAGACAGAGACAGAGAGAGGCAGACAGAGAGGCTAGATAACAGCATAAGAGTGGTAAAGGTTGTGTTTATGCCGGGGGCACTGGCACCATGATGCCAGCTGATGGGGTGTCGGTGTGTGTGTGTGTCTATGGGGTGAAGCCAACCATGTTCAGTGTGTGATGGTTAATGCGAGTGAACACTTGACTGGCGATGAACAAGTCTCACTGAGTGTGTGTGTGTGATTGTGTGTGTTTGTTGGTACATTCACAGAGCCTTCCTTCAGGCTGAGAGGTGCTCTCTCTAGTGCGTATGCGCACACACACACGGTCAATTAGACCATTTTTATGGCATTAATGTAACTGTCAGGTCTACTGGCTATTGTGCCATTACCCCTACACAACACAACGCTGTGGGCAAAGCACAGCTGGCAGGCAGGGCACACGCGCGCACACACACACACACACACACACACACACACACACACACACACAGGCACAGAGGGTTTAGCAGATGGGCTATGTTGCTGAGTTGCAGATAAAGAAAAACAGAGCAGAGCTTTCCTATCAGCATCTAACAAGCTAATCAGTTTAGGCTTCACCAATACACTGGAGGCCAAAGTTTACTGCGGCTTTATTACGGATTCACTGTGAAGGAAGACTGTTTAATGGCAAAACTTCTTGTAAAAGTTGTTGTGTATTGTAGTATTTTCACATTAATAAAATAACACGTACATTGAGAAATTAGTATTATTTCTTTAGAGAAACAAGACCACATCTTTCCTTTATCAGCTTCTTCATTGAAATTGACATTGTGTGCCAGCAGATTGGATTTAGCAAAATTGTTGAATTAGAATTGTTTTCATCAAGAAAGCTCAAGTGAAAAAAATGTTAGCAAAAATAAGAGGAAGTGCAGTAGCTTCCTTGTCACTGCTACAGCAATCAAAGGTGTTCATGGGAAATGTGATCTTAATTTTGAAAGATGCTGGCACTATGAGTACCTCTGGCATTAGACAGAGGCTGCCAATTGTCTTGGCTGTAGTTTCATTCGTTGGCAGTAATTATACCAAGGTACTGTGATTAATTTACCAATAATGTGCTGATGTTTAAAAATGTGTCAGGTCGTGCTTTTAAAAACCCTGAAAAGAGATAGTGAAATATAATTATACAGGACTTGCTATCTTATTCATTATCTCTATCAAACTACTTTGATATACATAGGCCGATTAAAAAAGGTCTGTCCACTCACCCTACGACTACAATGATGAAGTCGAGCAGATTCCAGCCGTTCCTCAGGTAGGCGTTGGGGTGGAAGAGCAGGCCGTAGGCTATTACCTTGAGGAATGCCTCCACTGTGAAAATGATGAGGAACAGATACTCCACACGCTCCTGTAGAGAGACACAAACAAGACAGGTCCATTTATTTGTCTGAGCAGCATCATTACAGGAATGTAGACAGACTCAGTATGACACTGCACAAGAATAGAGAAAGAAAAAAAGAAAGTAGATGAAAGAGAGAGGAGATTATACAAAGGCCTTTGTTGGTAAAGTTTATAGTAAGCTGAGTAAGTTTCACATATGGGTTAATACTATGAACCGGGATACCATATATTGAGACACCAATCGAATGAGAGAACACAAAAAAAGCCATTCAAAAGTCCTAAATCAAACGTTTGTAGTAGATCTTTTCCTTTTGATAGGCAGGTTAGTTAGAACAACTGGCCATACCCAAAGTATTAAGATATAGTCACATTCAGAATCATTCACAATCACAAAATTATTTATTTAAGACCACATCAACACTAAAGACCCTGTATGTGACTTATAAGTACCAATAATGCTGGCTGCTTGCTCCTCTACTCCTCTGAGTTCATCAGCCAGAACAACATGTTCTGTTACTGTTTATGTGGCTTCTGGTGTGTGTGTGTGTGTGTGTGTGTGTGTGTGTGTTTGATTATTTATGTGTGAACATGTATTTGTCTAACTTGTAATCGTGTACACAATCAAAGCATTCTGATTATTTAATCAAAGTGACTCTCTTCCTGTCCTAAGAGGCTACTGTTTGAAGAGAAATGCGTGCGTGCACGTCTAAATGCACACACATACACACAAGAAACGCTTCTAAGACAGAGTTCCTCGGAGATTGCTGTCATAATGATGACCCCTGCCTACGAAGGTCCTGGGAAATGTCCTGAAATGGCCTTGAGAGAGAGAGGATCTTTCTGACCATCGTAAACTTCCAAACAATTCATCATCCACCTAATCATCGTCATATCTACTTTCTAATTTTTGTCAAGTTAATAACTGAAATGAGATCATGGCAATGGTGCAAAACTATTAAGCTCCAGTGTAAACAAAACAGAAAATATTATATATTTATAAATATTCTCTGTACTCTCTCTCTCGGTCCCTCTGAGGTACATATTTTTTTCAATCCAAAAATATATTTAGCTCCATCAATCAATCTATCCATTCATCTCAGTCCCTGCTCCTCCTCCTGTTTTTCCACTGTTTTCCCATGGATGTACACTCACAGAGGCCAGCGGTTTGGGACAGAAGGCCAGCCAGGTCTCTCAAGGCTCCAAGTCAGATGAACCTGAGGCTGGAGGGACATAGCTTCTGAATGTGTTCAGAAAGGTTTACCAAAATACTGATAGGGTTGGCAAAGAATCCCCACAAATGATGTAATTTAGGTATTGGGCAACTTAATGTCCTAATGGCCTTATTCAGGCATATTTACCTGTGTATTGTCCTATATCAATTATTTTATAAGTCTGGTTGTGTTACATTCATCCTCTGATGCACATTAGAAAGGATATGAAAGCTAGATAACTAGCTACCTTGGATTTTTATTTCACCAGACATTAAAACTAGAGGTTGCAGGGATTAATGTCAACAGCAACAATATTATAAAACGTGAGAGCAAATAAAACCATTATTGTGAAAAATGCCAATATTAGTTAAGTCAGTTTTAAAATAAAAAGTGATACAATTAAACAAAAATGTACTCCAATACAACAGTTTGAGCTCCAGTACAATAACATATTAACTAAGAATAACATTTCAACATTTAATTTCATGTACTTACTTACTGATATGATTGTTTATTTCTTAATGTATTATTTATTTTATGATGTTCTATTTTGTAGTACTTTAGAGTGAGGCCCTTGTCAGTGGCTGCATTAAGATTTGCTGTTAAGGCAGATGTAAGTCTAAAGTTGGTCTAGCTAAACAAACAACTTTCTCAGCATGGAGAAAGACTGTGTCAAAATGCCATTAGGATACTCACATACACACCTATCTTGGGCCATGGGAATAGGTCATCCATGTAGCCACAGTTTTGATTTGAGAGCTGTGGTTTCACTGTCACATTTGTAAATCCTAACAACTAAGGGTTAGGAAGGTGTTTATTTAAGTTGGATTTTCAGAGCGCTATATTCTCAGCAGTCACATTACAACTTCTGGATATTGAAAAAAGAATCATGCTTTGATTCTGTGTTCTAAATGATGTGATTATCATATAAACGGTGATTTCCCACACTTAGAAATGCTCACGAAGCTTGACAGCGGAGGGAATGACGTGAATTACAATACCGAGGATTTGCACATTTTGAAAGACAGACAACTTGAAAGGCAAGTTGATTTTTAGGCCAGGGATTCTGCACCTAAATGGGCTGCTCAGAAAGCTGTCTTAAACTTGTTTTGTTTCTCGTCTCTGCCTCTCTAACCTCCTCTCATTTCAATTCAAGTCCATCCAGTGTGCTTTATTGGCACAAAAGTATCCGGCTAAAAGACAAAGATCAAGATTTTCACATTAAACACCTGTCTTCTTTTTCATTCTGTGTGCGTCAGTTTCAGAGCCTGGAGAATTGATTGTTTTTTATGTTCATCATTCGTACTGCAGACCTTGCACCACACAGTGAGTATTAGTAGTCTATGCGCAAGTAATTAATCTCACAAACGCACGCGCACATATCCTCCCTCTCAAACACACAAAAGCTCTCCATCCCTCTCTCTCTTAAACACGCACAGATACACACACCCAGGCTGTGTATCTGCTAGTGACAGGCAGACAGTGCGGCGCTCAGAAGAATAAAACTGAGAAAAACATCTGGTAGGAACAGCTCAGCCTGACACACACACAAACGCACACAGATATACTTCCCTGCCTCCTTTCCTTCCGTTCATACAGACCCATAAAGGGAAAAATCCATAAGGGGCACGACTAATCTGGTTAGAGACTGGAAAGAAATGAGAGAGAAAAGATGAGCGACTGAGAGAGAGAGAGAAGAGGAGGATGGATGAGAGAGAGAGAGAGAGACAGACTAAAGAGACAGAGTCAGAGAGAGAAGAAGCCAGACAGAATGACAGAAAGGTGAGTATATGGGAGCAATAATTCAATTAACTGGGATAGGTCAACCAAACCGCCTATCCATCAACTAAACCAATGAGATTATAGTATCGACATTCCTACCATACAGTGGACAATGTTTCTATTCACCATGACCTTCTGTGTATGTGTGTGTGCCGCAAGACAGGATTAGCCATTAGGCTGTTTTTGAAAAAACCCACAGACACATCATAGTCTTGTGTGCATGTGTGTTTGTTTCCGTCATGCAGTTTTCAATAGATCAAAAAGAAAAGAGTACCACAAAGATAAAGATAACAATTTTATATCTGAGCTTCTTGCTATTTCAACATGTCCACAGCACATACACTCAAGTAAAGGCTGACAAAAACACCAAAAGCTGTATAACAGAATGATTTTAAACCTGACATTTTGTAATTTAATCTATTTCTGAAAACTGAAAATAAAATTCCAAAATCTAACTCTTGTCATGCTGCAAATCTTAACTCGTCACAGTCTTGTAAACAGAAGGAAACCGGACAAGAATCGGACTTTTTCCGGCTGAGGCAGGAAACATTTCTGTACAACTAAACAGTAACGCACTGCCAAACACCCGGTAATGATTTATTCAGACGCAGCAACCACAGTAAGTACAAGGATCTGGAGTTGTGCACATTCCTTTATTGTTTTTTAAAGTTATTTTTTTGGTCATTTTTGCCTTTATTCAATAGTGACATCTGAAGACAGACAGGAAACATGGGGGAGAGAGAGAGGGGAACGGCATGCAGCAAAGGGCCACGGGTCGGACTCGAACCCTGGCCGCTGCGGGTGGGGACTCAGCCACTATCTGGCGCCCTAAGTTGTGCACATTCCTAGTGGCGACATTAAACGCCATCATGCCAAACACAAAAACTCATCTACTCACTAGTCCGCCTTTACAGGCTCGTTGTGTCAAGTTTGTGTAGTGTATTATATATCCATGGTTTATACTCGCACTCTTGCAAAGTATTCTAGGTCACGCTAAGAGGAAATGCTTTTGTAGAAGAGGCAAGTGTGCAAAATCAAATTAATAGTTGGAAAGTTAGATTTTAACCTCACATTAGCTATTTACTTATGGCGACTGCATTTATGCTTCAAAAATCATAAAAGTGGTGTTCATTTGTGAAGATTTTCTTGGTGAACAAAACGTGTAGGTGTCATAAACCTTTGTTTGACACAGAGCTTATTTTCTGCAATCATCCAAAATCCAATGGAAAAACCCCACTGGCTTTTGGTCGAGGGAACCTGGGCGTCGCTAACTTCCGGGTTGGCCTACAAAAATATGTCATCCCTGCAACACTCGAAAGTACACATTTTTAACAAACTTCAAGGTTACCCAAACATATTTGGAGAAGAGTACAGTTCTACTGTGCAATGAGGGATTATTGTGATTATTATGAACAAATAAAGTGGTTTTGATAGGGTGCCTTGACTGTTTGCTGGTTTACAATTTGTCTGACTGCTCGTGTTTCTTACCCTGTTGGACTATGTTGAAGCGATGATGTGATAAAATTTCTTGTTATCATAACAGAACACCAATATTTTGAAAATAAATTTTACGGAACATAGCCTTTAATTGCAAGTCACATGCTCAAAACTTGACCTTAACTTAACCTCGTCCCTTACTGAAGCCAACCACCAACCCATGTGAGTCAGTAATGCAACAAAACTAGAGGCTCAGATAAAATATTAAAGACAGAAGCAGATCTGTTAGATGCATGGACAACTCTTTATTTGACATTCAGTAAAGTTAGGAGATCTTTACTTAAACTCTGTCTGTCTTGCCTCTAACTCCTTGTCTCCCAGTACTTTTTTGTCTCCCTCTCTTTCTGCCTCTCTTTCTCATCCCTCACCACGTCTTCAACTCCTCTCTTTCTTCCCCTCCTCTCTCGCTCTCCCTCTCTTCCTCTGTGGGTGCCAACCAGAAGTTACCATAGAGACCAAGATGGGTTCCAACGTTACCATGGAAACTGTGGGCCGCAGCAGCAGACTTTCTCTCTCTCTCTCACACACAAAAACAGATGACACTGATCAGTATTGTACCAAGAATATCCACAGCACATAGTCCTAATTAGTACTCTTCTGTCAGCATCCAGACTTCCGATTGTGTGTCTGTGTGTGCACACTTGTATACCAATGTGTTGTTTGTGTACGACAGCGCGTGCTCTTGTGTGAAATTGTGTGTTTGTGCCTGTTCCAGTGATCCATGTCATATACTTATCACTTGCCACCAGTTGATAGTATTGAACTTAGTCTTACATGAAACCTTAGTGTCATTCTGTCACTCTGCACAGGCCTTTGATCTAATAAAGCTTTCATTGCTATCTACAACATGCCGCACTGTTTACAATACAAGATCTACAGTACAATGCAATACCTGGTCTATAAAACCTATGCAGTAGATTTACCATCCTGCAGTTTCAGTGAGCATTATAGTACCTTCTTCATTTCCCCAAATTGACCTGCATCAGTAACAAAGTGGAAATATGATGGGGCTGAGACAGATTTAAGAGCTATTTACAAACTTTGAGACAAGTGAGACGTGCAGTATATGCAAAAAGGTAAACAACTCATCATAATTATGGTCAATGTATTATTTTCTTTCGATGAGTGTTAAACAGAGCGTTTAATGGAGCTTGAAATTTGGGGTTAAGTTTTGGGTCAGTGAGCAAAAATTGGTCTGTATTTTTTCTATTGTAATTGCTACAGCATGGAGATGAATAAAGACTTATAATATAAAGCTGACAATGCTAAAGAGAACAGCTGTAAATTCAGTGCACAAAATTATCACTAGCCACCAGCCACATGGAAACATGCAACGAACATGCCAGCAGCGCACGTTCAACACGAGTGTCATTAACAGGCCTAAGGTTCAATCTGTGGGCCTCTGGACCAGAAATATGTTTGATTAAGGATTAAACTTGTGTGTGTGTGTGTGTGTGTGTGTGTGTGTGTGTGTGTGTGTGTGTGTGAAAAACAAAATCATTATATAGTGTGTTGCAGGGATGACAAATGTTTGTAGGCCAGCCTGGAAGTTCGCATCGCCCTGGTTCCCTCAACCAAAAGCCAATGTGATTTTTCCATTGGCTTTTGGATGATTGCAGAAAATAAGCTCTGTGGCAAACAAAGGTTTATGACACGTTTTGTTAACTAAGATAATCTTCACAAATGAACACCCTTATGATGTTTGAAGCGTAAATATGGTTGCCAGAAGTAAAAAGCTAACATTAGGCTATAAACGTACTATCCACCACAGGTGACATGACTTCAGCATCACCACCACTAAGCTGTCTAACTTATAATGGGATTTTCGTGGGTTTTAAGACTCACTTCTGCAACACTCCATTATGGTCATCAGTAACCTCTGACCCTTGAAAGGAAGATAGATCACCTTAAATGGTGGATTAGGATTCATGCACACACACACACAAACATAGAAATAGCCAAAGCCTACTGTTTACTTTTGCACCCAACGCATCCACATGCTGCACATTTGCTGTGCCTCAACAGCAAAAGTGTTTTATTATTGTGTTTTAATGTGGCTGATGAACTTTTGTCATATGATTGGGCTTAGACTGAAAAATATAGTAAAAGTAATTCCTGTTTGCTGCATTAAGGTGGATACCGTCTTATTAAATCCATTTCTTTTCTTCTTCTGTTTGTCTTTTGTTTCCTCCAGCGTTCTGAATATCAAAGTTTTGAGAAAGAGACACAACTCCTGTTTCCAGGCAACAGGCACTGTGGCTAC
Source organism: Coreoperca whiteheadi (assembly GCA_011952105.1). Classification (NCBI taxonomy): domain Eukaryota; kingdom Metazoa; phylum Chordata; class Actinopteri; order Centrarchiformes; family Sinipercidae; genus Coreoperca; species Coreoperca whiteheadi. The sequence continues at coordinate 13,437,471 of CM022484.1, forward strand.
CAGGAAAACGGAAGGAAGGGAAGAGGGGATGACGGAAGAAAGGGAGGAAGGAAGAGGTTGGCATACAGAAAGGCATGTGACAAAAGCCCTGATACATAATCCGTTTGTCCGCTGTTCATTACCTGTAGTTTTGGTGGTGAGAAATGATTCACAAGTTAGTTCTATGACAGTTTTTATAAATACAGACAGATGACATGCATGTAATTGAGTAGCTTTTCTTGTGTACTTGTCAAAGTCAGTCATTTTACTTTTACTTACTGTATGTGTGTTTTAAATGAAGTAAAGTACTTCGCTACATTTGTACATCCATCCATTACTGAGTAAATTATTTAAACTGACTTGGACCAGACACCAATCAGATGCATCGCATCAAAAACGAGCCAACCACATCAAAATGTTTTCATCTGGTTGAAAATCCAGTTGATTTTCAAGGACTCCAATCCGAAGAAGGAGTTTCCCAGTTACACATCAAGATAAGTCATATGACATACTAAATATCTCTGGAACACTGCATGTTAGACTTACTTTTTCTTACTAAGCTAACTGTTGTGCCTTCCCAACGAGGGCTCCAGTGCAATCGTATCCCCTTCAGAAGCTTTGTAATCCAGTCTTGACCTGCCGTGTCTTTTGGAGACTTTGTAAAATAGATACCATAACGATAAATCCGACAGTGAATGTCTTTTGTGATTATTTATCCGTGCTGAAAACAGTTATTATTCTACTTGCAGCCACAAGTCTGTCGATTAATCAGAGGCTATGTTAGTGACTTGTCCACCAATCAGAGGCTGTGTTTCTGCCTGGCCATGGGTGTGGAAGCTCTGATCCCCTTTTAATTATAACTGGGAGCTGAGGGCTACAAATTACATAATAAGCATGGGATAGATGTGTACGGTTACCTTGGCAAAATATATATAAAAATCAACAGGGGTAAAGTAAGTAAGTAACTTTTACATTGAGTACTTTTGAAGTGAGCTACTTTCACTTGAGTAATTTTTTACACATACTTAGAATTTTACTTGAGTACAATTTCAGTCAAGTAACAGTACTTCTGCTTGAGTCGAATATATTAGTACTCTTTACATCTCTGAACAAATCTCCTGAAAGACTGTCACATGCTAACTAACTAACTAACTAACTCTACATGCAGACACATGTCACATGCTACCTCAATTCACTTTATCTCACCCAGAAAATGTCACGGTATTTCTTTCTTCATTTATCAATCTCTCACTTTCACTCACAGAAGCCTGCAATCTGCCTCCAGGTTCAGCCTCCAACAAACATCATCCCTTTTATTTTTCTAAATTACTAATGCATTCATTCACTTTCTTCATCTGCTTCCCCTGTTCTAGGCTACGAGGTCTCAAGCCTATCCCAGCATGCACTGGGTGACCACCAGTCCATTACAGGCCTAACACACAAACAAAGCCAGTCTTACATCCACAGAGTAAGAGTCAACCTGACCTGCATGTCTTTGGACAAGGGGAGGAAACCCATAAAGAAGATAAAATAAACATTTAAAATTGTCTGCAAATACTGACTGCAGTGTAGAAAACAGGAGACAATATTTAGAGAGGAATGGTGATATAGAGAGATAGAGAGAAGGAATTGAAAGAGAAAGTAAGAAAGATATAGACAGAAGAGAAGGACAGAGAAAGAAACAGAGTAATTGGTCTAAAAATAATAGAACACAGGAGCATAAATCATCTCATATAGACAGCCAGCGTGCGTGTTAGTGGGTGTGTGCATACACGTGTGAATGTGTGTGTATGCTAGTTGGTGTCTGAGGGGAAGGCAACTGGTACCCTTGAGAGAGGAGAAGGAGAGAAACGAAGCAGAAGATGGCAGGAAGAAAAAGAGAGCACGATACTGTATAAACTGTAAAGAAAAGAAAAAAGAAAAATCCAAGGTGAAAGGCTGTTTTCAGTCATCCCTCCATCCCAGCTAACAACACAACCTCTCTTTCTTGCTCTCCCTCTCAAGTGTAAATGCTGATGTGTGTGTGTTTTCTGCGTGTGTGTGTGTGCTGACTTATCACGACTTCTCCTGCCTCCTGTCTCACCGCGTAGGGATACAGATGCTGCACAGCCACCCCACACAAACACACACACACATTTATTTGCACGTGCAGACGGACACACATGCAGAAGTACAAATGAAGACAAAGTGAAGTGACACACAAACACACAGATCACTGTAGTGCATCAAGATCAGAGTAGCTGCTCGCTAAACTGACAGGACAAGATAGATTACTATACTCTGTAACTCACTGCATGACTCATGATACGGAGTGTGTGCTTGTGTTTGTGTGTGTGCGTGCGTGTGAGTCATCTAATACGCCTCTTGGGTTGATCGTGCTGTTGTGACTTATAAGGAAAATAGTGAGACTAAAAGGTGGTAAAGACTGACAAGAACACACAGTAGTATATTTAGATAGTATACTAAAAATAACAGTTATTTATCAGTTTACAAACGTCTTCCCATTCTAGCTCAATAGAACTGGGAAAAAAGCTACACCAGCGGATTTGCATGATCCTGGATTATGTTTGCCTTCTCTCTTGTGACTGTTGAAGAATGATGAAATCTAAAAAGTTGCATTAGTTGGGCTGAAGTGACCAAAGTCAAATGTAGCCTAAATTGGGAGGATGGCTGAATGAAAGTAATGAGTAGGACTTTGTTGTTATTCATTTAGTGACACTATGAAGACAGGTGATGACACAAGGTCTGCTGAAACAAGTTGGCAGTGATTAGTGGATCGGCAGAAAATTAACCAACAACAATTGATAATTGTTTTTAAGGAATTTATCAAATGCAATTGCAAAGAATTGGTAGGGTTCAACGTCTTCACCAATGTCAGGATTTGTAGCTTTTCTCAATCTCACAACATCCCCATCATTCATTCTTTTTGTCATCACAATCCTTTTCTGTAAACCCAGTCAGATGAGTGAAGCTGTGCTTGTTAGCACATTCTTTCATTCACTAGCCTCCCCTCCACTCACTCGTCCTGCATCCCCTTTTCTGTCCATATGCATGTCTCTCCTTGCTTTCTTTCTCTTCCTTCTCCTTGTTTGTCCATTTGATTTTCTGCTGCTGCCTCTCCATTTCTCTCTCTCTCTCTCCAATCAATCATCCTGACTGCATAACAGGAAGATGTGAGAGAGTGAAAGAGTGGGATGAACAGAAGACTTGAAGTAATGGAGAAATCACAGAGTCAAATAAATAAAAAGAGCAGTTCTGGTGTCATTCTGCTAGTGGCATCAGCTGAACCAACCACCTCCTGACAATCAATCTACTGTAATTGTACTCTGAATGACCAACCAGAGACTTTTCACACAGTACCTAGCCAAATGAGACCCCTGAAATTGAAATTATAGTGTTCCCAAGATTCCCTGTCCTCCATATCACAGACATGAGGCGGTAGTGGGCATCAAACATGTCATTTCAGCTTGTTTTTCTTGTATCGAATAATAATTATGAAGAACAGCTTCACTGTTTCACAGACACAATCTCAAATTACCATAAACAATAACAGAAAGTCTGAACTCCTCAACAAGAGTACAATCAGTACACAAAAACAGACTAAGCCTGCATTTTGGCTTTCGTTTGTGCACTGCCGTTCAGATTGGTGGTTGTTGATTATACATACAGTGCACAAATGCAGGCGAGCGCATAGAAACACTCACAAACACGTGGGAGCAACCTCAAGGACAAATAAACACAAAATATTAAAGCCACTCACAAACAAACACAAACAGAAATACACAAACTTAAACGTCACTGCCATACCTGAAACACAGAATCCATGCTGTAAAAGTGACTTCATAAACACAGTTTTGTCCAATAGTCACCACGGCAGCAATATGAGAACACCCAAACCACACACACATACAGTGACAATGTGGGATACGTGCTGTGTGTGAGAGAGGAACTGACTTTAGCCTCCTAGCTCTTTACCTACTGAGATCAAACACTGAATGAGTGTGTATGTACGCACAGATGTGCATGTGAGTGAATCCCACTGTGTTGACATATGGTCTCCTCAGATATGATGCAGGATGGGCCAACAGCCATGAAGTGTGGGAAATGTAGTTCAATGAAGCTGGGGGACATTTTAAACTTTAAAAGACAGACAAAATGTTTAAACCAGAAGTAGATTCAACTTCTCAGGTTGAAATACAATCTGATGTTTACACATTTGGGAGGCAAATAATATATATATCTCAATAGATTTTTTATTATACCTCTAATACCAATACTTGATTTCAGCGCCCCGGACCAGTATCTGTTTGCAGCTCTGGCATGTAAACTGGTGGAAATACAGCACCACTGATTTGCACTAGACTCACCAGGAAATATTGATTCACTGCTTGTGAAACAGAATAACTTCCATGTCCTGCTGGGTTTTTCTGGTTTGTTTTTGTTTTTCAATATACAAAATCTTGTAGAGAGCAAGTTTATCCTGGATAAGAAACAAAAAGAACTCAGCCTCTCTCTCTCTCTCTCTCTCTCTCTGTCTGTCTCTCGCGCCATGTTGAATTGGTTGTATTGCTCCTATCAAAACCAAACACACCACTCTATCTCCCCGCAGAGCGCTGGAAAAGCCCCATCTGTGAATGAGTGTGTGTGTGTTTCCGTGTGTTGAGAATTGCTCCATCATTCCTCCCCTGGTTAATGTCCGGTGGAGCGAGACCAGAGCACAACACAGTGAAACTGGAGAAACAGAGATACAATGGGAAAACATCGACATACGTGTGTGTCTCTGTGCGTGTGTTGGTGTGTCAGGAAAATGGAGAAAATAAGATTGAGGTGTGAATCCATACCTTTAAGAGCACTGTAGTTGATATTATTTCCAATTTCTATTTTCTATTTTCAATAGCAGCTGGAACCAATAACAAGCCCCCACAGTAAACAGCTCATGATGTACATGGCAGGCATATTATGTGTACTCAAATGTGTATTTTAAAACAGGTGTCCTGTGTAAGCTCAAATAAGCTGAACTGAACTTACGTGTCAAAAGGGTTAGCAAAGAATTGCATAAAGACTATTTACACATCCAGTTGATATTGTCATTCATTTGGAACAGTGGTTCTGGCCACCTGATAAATGTAATTCCATCACTCACTCTCCCTTTACCTGTTTTGGTCTAATTAACGAGGCAAATATCTAAGAATTGACTATGTGAATTTGTTTCATGATTAACTTGTTTTGCATTCATTTATTTATTTGTTTTACCGTTATTTCTGCGTAGCATTCTGTTATGAGCCAGTATATTTCACAGTATTATCTACTGTTGTTGTTATTTTACAGAACTAAATTAAATGAGAAAAGAATGACCTCATAGCTATCATGGCTTTCATTCTCAGGATTATATTGTATATGTGCTACACAAATGTGTTCCTGAAGTAGTTTATAAACTTAAAAATAGCAGGAAAAAGCAGGGAACTATGGCAACTAGAGATCTCTGGTTCCTGTATAAGAACTGAGAGTCTTTGAGCAGTCAGATTGCTCAGCTGAAACTAAGGAACTATGTGTAATATGGAACTATGACGGCTTTAAGTGAACTCCGATTTCAGTCAAAACCCAGCATCGTACCCCCTGACCTCCTGAATCCTTATTGATAAAACATGATTAAAGAGAAGAAAGCTTGTGTAGCTCTCCTGCTGGGTGCCATAGCAATGCCACCATGACACCCAAACAGGATTAGCTGCTAACACCCACTCCCCTGCTGTTACCATAGTAGCACCGTTGAAAGAGCGACCCACAAGCTATAAAAAGACAAACTTAACTTCAAGTTCGTGAAAAAGTGACATAGAAAAACAAAGTAATTAAGATAAGGAGAGGAGGGGGGAGAGAAGAAAGGTTACCAAGTCATCTTTTGTTGGTGTTTAACATATTTGATTTGACTAAAGCACATTTAAGCTGACAGGTCAAAAAGAGAAAGAGCAGAAAAAGGGGGATAGAAGAAAAGAGCTGAGGAGGACAATTAAAAAGGCTAACAGGGTTATTAATCAGGACGGATGAGAACAAAATTCACTTCTCTGTTTCTTTCTTTACTGAAAGAAACCTCAGCGGATCTGTCCTCAGCAAGTCTTCTTTCAACCTCTGCATTCTCTCTTACAAGCTTGTCTTCTCTCTGACTCTGCGTAACTTAACCTGGCTTTGGAAGCTCTTCCCACTTTCTTGTCTTCAAACTGACATGTATGACTTTAGGGCTGCAACTAACAGATTTTTCATTATTGATTAATCTGTTGATTACGTTTTTAATTATACCCATGGCCAATGAAAATTCTGGATTCAAATTGATCGGCAGGCGTGGACTGATTTCAAGTAATAGTAAAAATTAGTGATGTGTTTGTTTTCAGATCTAAGTTAATGTGCAAGTAGGTGTAAGGACAGTATGTGTGTGGTTTGGCCCTTATTATGATTGTGAAACGTAAAGTGTTGGAGATTGTCCATTGATTGTTTGATTTGTCTATGAACTGTCAAAAAACTGTGAAAAATACTCATCACATGTTCCCAGAGCCTAAGGTGACATCTTCAAAATGATTGTTTAATCTGACTCCAAAACCCCAAAGTATTAATTGTACAGTGTTGTGAAGCAGAAAAGCAGTTCCTAGATAAATACCTTCAAAGGTTAATCAAATATCAGAATTGTCTGTCAACTAATCAATTTAATTTGCAGCACTGTATGTATTAAACTTTTGAGATCATCCATTTGTGTCTTCATTCCCTAAATCTATCAATCGATCATGATAAGGGTCCCCATGAGTGACTGTACCACAAACACATACAAAAACAGGCAAGGATGCAGCAACGATGTATGAGACCGACGGGGTAGAGAGTTCGAAAGAGTTTTGTGATAGGATCACAAGCTGCGATGGAGGAAAATAGGAAAATGCGAGAGGAGGGAGAGCTTAGTGAACCTGCGGAGCATCACATTAGTTCAGGCAGAGCACTGAAGTCGCACACGCCATCAGCTGATCAGTATCAGCTGACTCAGTTTATATAATTTGACAAGCTCGCGCTCTCACTCTCCTCTGATCATTCATGCCACCGTTGCTGTGACTCCTTATGATGATCTATTCCTCTGGCACCCCCCGGCATCATCCTGCTATGATTTCTTACTAAACATAGCTTGCGATAGCATCTCTTGCCTTGTGCATTATGTATACTCCACATCTCAGTGATAGTGTTTGAGTCCGCTGGGCTCCGTTCTGTATACACCAGAGGGGTTTATTGTATTCCCTGCAGGATGTATTGCATGCTGGTTGGTTTCATTTGAGAGCATCCTCAAGGGCAAAGCCATTTCTAGATAGATACAAATATAATCCTGAACAATTCTACCTTTCCGCTTTCCTGTATAACCAATATACTGTCTTTCCTTGCCCTCATCCTTCCTCCCTCCTGTAACCAATCAAATTATGGCATTTTCACCTACATTGGTGACAAAGAGGGACAATATGTTCTCTTCTGAGCTGTTTGTGTGTGCTGTATGTATTTCTATTGCCCTATTACATACTGTATACACATTGGTCATCGTTAACCACATGAGAGACACACAGACACACTCGCACATGTCAGACATAACTCACTATCTCTGACCACACAGGATATCAAAGCCCACATTCACCAGTCAATACAGCACAATTTTAGGGGATACTTTAGGGTATGCATGTGTGTGTGTGTGTGTGTGTGTGTGTGTGTGTGTGAAAGTAGGTGTAAGTATGTTCCAACACCACAATTAAACGAATACTTCCGGTGTGAAAAAGACAGAGAAGAAGACACTGAACGGGAGAAAAAGGGAGCGGAAAAGCCAGGCAAGTGAAGTGAGTGAAAAGGAAGGAAAAGTGACAAGGAGAAAAGGAATCATAAAGACTAAACGATGACAAAGAAAGACCAACAAAAGGATAGGAAGGTGACCAGAAACAAAAAAAAACAGCTTTTGATTTTAGTCTGCCAGGTGTTTGTACTTTACAAACGTGGGTGCATATGAAAAGATTTGGAGCCTCGCAACCCTGGTATTGACCTGGTATTGAGCTCCATATAAAACCCTGTCCAAACAGTAAAACCAGCCAAAATATTTGGTACAGTGTTAACCTGTAGTGATCGGTTTGATGCAGCTCTGATGTAATTTTTTTGACTGTGTAGTGGTCCAGCACAGAGTTTGGTGCTGACTGGGGTCTTTGTGAAGAAACGTTCTGCTGCTCTGTGCTTTTACTCAGTCAGCTAATGCTACAGCAGGACAGAATGAGTGTGTGCATGTTTCAGTATGTGAGTTTGTGTGTGCACATGTTTCTGTGGGCCTGGCCGCTGATTTCTTAATATAAAGTTTGTGCATGTCAAAAGATGCTGGGGGGAATTCCAACCTGTCTATATGCATGTGTTGTTTTTGTATACAACAACATAAAAATGCAATGCCTATGCTTGGTTTGCATACCTGTGTGTGAGAGGGTGTTTGTGCATGTGCTTCCACCTTTTTACCACATTCATCACTTGATCCTCACTTTAACTTAAAAGTCCTTAGTAAGGTAACTCTGAACTGACTTGTCTTTTAATGCACCTGGAGTGCTACTCTACACATGCGGGGGGGGGGGGGGCAAGCTAAGGGAGGGTCCCTTAAGAATTAAAATGCTTTTGTTGCTCCACCAATGTTTATTTCATGAATCTCTGGTTTTGGTCTTGAAACAGTGCTTAGAGGAATAACTACCAAAAAAAACGGCTCTATAATGGAATAAAACTGTTCAGGTGATTTTGTGAGTGTTACTGTTTTGTAAATCTAACACAAAACTACTAAACCACCAATATTTAAATTAAAGATGTGATGTTGTAGAGGTAGACATGTTAGTCACAGATGTCGTTCTGGTGATATGGTGTGACAAGAGGTGTGCAGCTGTCACTTTCCATTTGCAAATTCAATCTTTTGTTTGAACAGAAAAAATTATTCAAACTGAAATGACCTGTTCAATTTCAAAATTTACAGTCAATAAGGGCAGACCATAAACAGACCATTTGAAGTATTTTGCCTTGTGGTCCGCTATATGGGCTGCATTCAAACTAATTTGAACTAACTACGTGTTAGTTCCTATTCGTTGAAACTTGATGTTTTGAAAAAGCAACAGCCCTAGTGCACAGGGCCCATACTTCCTAGCGACTTCACTGACTCCACCGCTTTTAAATAAATTCACTTCCAAGTGTACGTCATACTTAAAACAACTGCTTCATGAAACACAGGAAAGACAGAAGGAATGCAGCAAGAAATGAAAGAAAGAAAAGGAAAGTAAGACGAAAGGACAACAAAATGAAAGAATGAATCCAGCAACAAAAATAATGGCAGATAATTACCATAAGTGAATAATTATAGTTTCTGTTTCTTTAATACCATTTTATAACCTTGTAAACCAAGTGAATTCTGAGCTCCTGATGCAACAGTGTATTAGTGAACACTGCCCTCGTAGGGTTCATATCATCAGTAGTTGCCTTAATTGAATGACATATGTGTGGAGTGATAAAATCATGTTGTCCTCGGAATCTATTGCTGGAACAATTGACCTGATATCTGATGCATTATGGGCAGAGCAAGTACTAAAAAACGCAAAATGTAAAAGTGGAGAAATCAGGACAAGTGCGTGGCAGGCCGAGAAAAAAGATAAATTAAATAACAGAGACAGAGAGCAACCTTAACTCCTAAATACTGTAACTATTCAACAAAAACTATATTCTACCAAACAAATTGTGTTGCCTATGAATAAACACCCAATCTGTTGACAAGTCAACATCTGTACACACATCTGCAGCTCATATGTGAATTCTTCAGCAGTGATACACCTACACAGGCTCACACGTAGTGATGATTTATTTCATGTTTGCTACAGTTAACTTTAATGTGACACATGATGCTGCCTACAGCCTGGCAGTCTGAATAAAGTAAGAAACCACTGCTTAGGGAGAGATAAAGACACATGTAAGGAGATGAGGGAGAGAGAGAGAGAGAGTGAGGTGGAGGGAAAGAGGGGTAATAAAATGAGTCTAGTTTCTCATGAGCTCCTCCACTGTCTCCTTTCTGTCACTTAATACACATTGTGTCTCTGCTGTATATGCAGAGTGTGTGTGTGTGTGTGTGTGTGTGTGTGTGGGTGTGTGTGTGTGTCTGTGTGTGTGTGTGTGTGTGTCTGTGTGTGTGTGTGTGTGTCTCAGTGCGGACGAAAGCGAGTGATGAGCCATGAATGAAAATGATGGCTATTAGACCGACACATACAGTACAAACACACAAGCAGAGACACGCACTGTTCGGCCAGACAGCAGTACCACACACAGATAGTCGGTAAACAAGGCGTGCTCTGCCTTTCTCACTCTTTCTCCCTCTCTCTCTTAGTCTGTATGCTTTTGTCTGTTGTCCATCTCTACTCTCTCTCTCTCTCTCTCACACACACACACACACACACACACAATTTCTCTGCCTCTAACTCACACATATCCTTTTTACTTTCTTCGTTTTAACTTTCTTTGCAAACTTTCTCTGCGTGTGATACCTTTGGGTACGCTTTTGTGCATTAGTGCTATCTCTCTCCGTGTGTGTGTGTGTGCATGTGTTATGTGTCAGGACCAGTGACTTGTTAAAAGCTGTGTTGCACACCAATGTTGGTTTTTGATTGAATCATTTTGGCTCAACTCTGGACCCCTTGTGCGTCTGTGTGTGTGTGTGTGTGTGTGTGTGTGTGTGTGAGAGAGTTGGCCTCTCATTAACTTTCCACCCAGTGTTGTGATGTAAACCCCTGCTGAGTCTGGCATGTTGACCAGCTCTCGCAATCCATCCTTTCCTTCATCGTTATCACGCTTTGTTTCCTCTGCTTTTTCCTGCTGCCTGAAAGAAGGCGGATGGTTCGTAATTCTATAATACAGTATGGATCTTCTCTTTTCCCCAAACAAACAATTCTCACATTTATATGATTTGTTAAGCTACTTTTCTTCACAATCAGGTTTGCAGAGTAAAACTAGAAACATTACACGATTTTGGGGCTAATAATTAGTTTGCTAGTTTGGGTCAAATAAATGCTGGTGCAGAAGATGTTGCACAGTAAGAGAATTTATTTAGTTTTATTATCCAGATTTAAGGATCAACACCTTTATATCTGTGTGGCGCAAGCAACACAGTGACTTCATCTTGCATGGAAACTGTGTGTAGTCAGCAAGAAATCACAATGACAGCGGAAATTAAACAGCAATATAAGGTTTGAGAAGGTTTCATGCTGTTTGCCCTCACATAGCAAGTGATCCTTTGTTTGACACAGTGATAAGTCACTGTTGGGGACTCTTGGGATAAGCCACCCATTGGCTGACTATTGCATACTGCTTCCTGTTTAATCCAGTCTCTGATGCCATTGTTAAAGTGCTCATCGCTATTGACAAAACAGTGACAAGTGTTCAGGCTAACTGGCTATGCTTCTGATAGAGAACAAAAAGCAGCCCATGTGCAAAATGTCATCAATAACGTTTTCCCACCAGAATTATGTATAGCACGAGCACTAGTGATAGTAGCTTAGGGTATGGTAGGTCAGTGTTATGGTGAGTGATCCCCAGTTCAACTTGTAGCTGTGTGTCTGCCTCTATGATGTAAAAAGAGCAAAACCTGACAATGAGCAAAAACAAGTATTCAGCATCAACTGAAACTATTAGTGTGGTAGACATACCTTCATGTAGCCTAGCAGCTGGAGCTAGGTTTACATGGACTAATAATCTGATTATGGCAAATAAAAAGACAATGTATTAAGACTTTACATGCATCATTTATAGAAACATTAGATTTATATTCCTGAGTCCATTCTACAAAGCAGAGTGTGACTAATGGATGAAGATGGCCCTTTAACATAATAATACAAAGTCAGAGTCTGCCTACAGTATCTAACCTCCAAACTGATCTTTCTGGCATGATGCTACTGTAGCTATCTTTGCAAGCATGTGCCATTAAACTGTGCTTTGAGCTGTTTTTTAAAAGCCTGGTTGCAGTGTGTTACAGAAAACAGAAAATCTTTGGTATGCGTTGTCCAGCAGTTACCACATGTTGCAAAATGCTATGAAAATTATTATAAAGCAAAAGTTGAATTAAGGTGTTTAGAAGTCAAAAATGCCCTTCAAAACCCTTTAAAACTAGACTACTTCCAATATTATTGCAACTGAGATTACTCCTATAACGAGCATGATCAAATTAACATAATACGAGTTTTTTTGTACATGGGCTCCACCTTACTTGCATTACTGCTTTAATCGCATTATGATTAGATTGTTGGCTCGCATGTAAACCTAGCCAATTACATGTTAGCCTGCTACATGTAACACTTTGGAGTACTGCTAGTGACCATGGCAACCTAAATCTCTTCCCTTTATAGCTGTAGGGTGAAGTGTCCTGATGGTTTGTACCCATCTGGACACAATGACACACAGATATACACTGGACAGGCTGCACATACTGCCATGGACACATGTAGACACACTCCAACATAGAAACATGTGGATAGATAGTACAGATTCACAAACACACACACCTGTCCTTCATTCTGTGTCCCTGTGAGAGGACAAACCAATGAAAAGGGAACAAACAACAACAGCACAAAGTAAGAGAAAGCTTAAAATGAAGAGAGAATGTACAGAAGGAGATAAGAGAGGAAAGGAAGTAACAAGGGGGGATACGGCAGAAAGATGAGAGGGTCTATGATTGCCTCTAATATCATTAGATTAGATTACTGTTTTCTAGCCAATCATTGTAGCAATGACATCAAATATCTGCAAAATCCATTTACCTCTCTTTAAATATTAGCATTAGCATCTGTAGTTAAACGTCCATCTAAAATGAGGGTTAGCCTTTGTAATTTTAATTGTATTTATATGTCAGCATATAAACTCTCAGAGTCATCAGCATTCACAGTAGGGCCTTTCACTGTCCTTTAATCCAACACCTTCCCCATGAATCTTGTTTTCATTCTTCTCTCCTGCAGTATTTATTTCATCCATCTGTCATTCTGCCTATGCTTGTACTATATTCCATGCTACTATTTATTTGAGTGCCTTCATACCTTCCTCTCTATGATGTTTGTTCATTCAGTCTTTCCTTAACCAATTTGCATATTTACTTTTTCCAAATCTCTATCTGCTTCTGTGCCTGAATTTTTTGATGTCTCTGTGCGTCTGTCAGTCCGTCTACCGAACATATTCACCTACATAAACGCACACGTCTCCCTCCTTCCTTCCCTCCGGAGCATGCCCATTAGTTCTGCTTGCTTGGTGTTTGATGGAGCCTGTCCCCCACACGGGCCCCCTCAGAGACCCTGCTGGAGCCGCCATGGAACCTCTGATTCATCAATCTCCTTGCAGCTGGCAGGAAACTGACCCAAGGGGCCCGGTCCCTGCTGGCCACCAGGAGCCAAGATGGCTGACAGGGCAGGAGAGGGAAGGAGAGGATAGAGGCAGGTGGCAGGTAAGGAGCCTTTACAGATAAAGGGAGGACAAGAGGTTGTGCAGAGAGGTGGAGGATAGAAGAGCAGGTGCTTGTGAAACTGTATGGGAGGGGACGTTTGTGTGTGCGTGGTACTTAGCTTTAGATACAATAACAGAGAGCACCTGTGTAGGAAAAAGTGTCTTTTTTCCACTCCCTCTTCAGTGGTGCTCTGTTGCTCATGTGGCCATCTCTTGTGTGTGTGGGTGTGTGTGTATGTGTGTGTGTGTGTGTCAGACAGAGAAGCCAGCATGGAGCTAAAAGGAGATTTTATGGTACAAAGCTGATACACTAACGCACAAAGAGCAAGGCGTACACACTCATACAGCGCAAGGTACCCAAACACGTGCGCAGTCTCTCTTGCAATCTAGTTTAAACACCACTCTGACGCTAAAAGAACAGGAGAAAATGAGAGAGGTTATGGGGGGAATAAGAAGAAGCTAAAAGAGGAAGAGGGATCGGTATTAGTGCAAGCATGCCTGCAGTAACATGGGATGTCTGCGACAGCTACATTTATAGATTCCATAGCCTGAAGCTAACTCTTTGAATACAGATCTGCTTGAAATGTTTGCTCCTAAAATATTGACGTTGGCATTGAATCTTGTATCTGGGCAGACTGTCAGCACAGCAGAAACATCCTGTGCAACAACCCATCTGCTTTATAGTCATGATGTTACACACTCACCCTCAGGAGGTGCCCAGTGTAACCACAGTCCTCTATTGTTGGCCTCGGAGCAGCTTGGATGCAGCAGCAGAGGTGAAGTTCCTTGCTCAAGGGCCACTGGACCACATCTATAGAGCCAGCAGAGTGTTGCTCATTCAATTTCCCAGCCTGTGTTTTCCCTGCTGGTCTGAGCACCCAATCCGATCTGCATCTTTGACATTCTAGCTGCCACCACCTTGACATACCTCCATAAAACTAAGTGTTATTCCCACTCCTTTTACAGCAGCAATCTATTTGTAAATATGCCTTTCATTAATTACTAGGGCCAAGAGTAATGATCAATTATCAATTAATATGTTCATTAACTGATTGATAATTTAGTCTATAAAATGTCCAAAATAGTAAAAAAAAAATGCCTATAGAAGAAATAACTAATATTTGCCATTTTAGCTTGATAAATAATTTAATTTATAAATTATAAAAGTGTTGGTGATTAAATCTTAAATTTAAATTGACTAATAAACCAACCACTCATTTCACTCTGAAACTGCATATTTGCATGTACATGGACACAAATAAACACCGTAAAGTACTTCCCCACTGTTCACGTCATTTCTAAAACACACACACACAAATCTTTCCTCTCGGTGTGCTACTTGTCTGTAAGACTGAGCTGTGTGCTACTGCATTGATGAGTCATTGATGACACACACAAGCACACACACACTAAAGATCATAAAGCCTTTTGCTCCCTGTTGTAAACGTGACAGTGATTTGGGATTGGTGTATTTAAAGACTCATACAGTGGGTTCTCTGTAAAGACTCGCACAAACACACAGAATCATACATTCAAATACATATACACAACATGCATACATACCATACATGTGCTAAATATACTCGCACACATGGATTCACATAAACATTTACAAACAAACACACACACAAGTGAGCAATGGGGCTGGGGGCTGTTTCAGACTAGCGGCCTGGGCTAACAATGGGTAGCAAGACCTGTGGGACGCACAAATGCACGCACACTCACATAACATACTCCCCCTGATTTTCCCTCTCCCCCTGTGGGCAGGGACACACAGTACATTCTGGGCCGTTGTTCAAAGCTTAGCAGGATTAGCTGCATGATCTTGCCACTTTTTTTATATATATATTTTCATATTTTTAGTGGGTTTTGGCTCACTGAAGCAGGAGATCAGCTTTAGAGGAAAATACTTCAGTATAAACAGATAGATTTCATCTCTGTTTAGCAAACAAGTCATATCCTGGGAAGCGTGGATGGACCAACTACGGTGCGCTATGTACATTATATGGCAGAAAGTATATGGACACCGAAGTACATACTTTTGTGTGGGCGGCTGTGGCTTGGTGGCACAGCGGTCATCCACCAATCGGACGGCCGGTGGTTTGATCCCGACTTCCCCCAGCCATGTGTCGACGTATCCTTGAGCAAGATACTGAACCCCAAATTGCTTCCAAAGCTGCGCCTTCGGTATGTGAGTGTGTAAGTCGCTTTGGATAAAAGCGTCTGCTAAATGACTAAATGTAAATGTTGTGTGTGTGGCTGTATTTCATGGTATAGGTTAGGCCCTTAGTTCCAATTAAGGGAAATCTTAATGCTACAGCATACAGTGATATTTTAGACAAGTGTGCTTCCTACTTTGTGGCAATAGTTTGGGGAAGACTATTTCCTGTTTCAACATAACAATACCCCCATGCACAAAGCAAGGTCCATAAAACAATAGTTTTCTGAGTCTAATGAGCAAGAACTTGACTGGCCTGCACATAGCCATCAGACGTCTTTAAGATGAACTGGATTGCTGACTGCAAATCAGTTGTGGAAAGCATTTTCCAGAGAGTGGCTGTTGAATCCACAAATCTTTGCATACATTTGGGTATGTAGTGTATAATATAGTATAATAGAATACAACATAATACAATATAATCTACTATCATCTTATGTAATATTTATGATAAAAATTCCATTGACTTCTGTTGACATTGTGTAATTCTCGACTCATCTGAGGGTGTATTTTTTGAACAGCCTCTTGTAGACAGACACAAACCAGACCAAAGAACATGCTGCTCATGTAATAAAGTCATGTAATGGGACTGAGCTCATTCTAGCTCATTTTAAATAGTCTCCTTGGAGAGGGTTAACTTTGCCTTTTAAAACTAGTGCTGGTGATTTGTGAGTCTCCTGTGAATTCTCAGGGCTTGGTTTCAGTGAAGCAAGCAGTAGCAAGATGTCTCTGCCGCGTTTTATTTCACATTTTGTCCACTTTGTGTCATTTCTTTCCCCTTGCTGTATTCTCCTTTTATTCTCTCTCTCTTTTACATCTTGAAGCTATCAGTATCTTGGCAGCGAGACAACAGAGCGGCAACACAGCACGTGGAGAGAACAGACCCACATTTCCAGCGCTGTGTCCAACGCACACACACATACACTGACACACACGTGTCTATAATTCTATTGTGTTAACTAGCTGGCAAAAAGCCTACCTCAGTGTTTCCAAGGCAACAAGTTTGTATATTTAGTGACATTGGGGTACACTGTGTGTGTGCATATGTGTAGATATTTTATAAAAACAATATTGAAAACATGTGAAAATGCAACATACATTAACACACTTGAAACTGAGTTTGAACTCTGCGGTGTCTAACAGGATATTGTTTATGTGACTGTCTGTGTTAACGATAAATGCATATATGAAAGATGATGTATGTGGTTGAAGTCTTAATCTTCTACTGTGATGTTTTTGCACTGCACCTCCCATTGATCACTTCAAACTCAATCTCTGCTCCCGCTTGGATTTCTTAATACTGAGATTGGCTGATGTTGAAGTGCTTTCCTATGTGTGGTTAATGCTGGAGGACAAGGGTGGCATTTTTATATATTTTTCTTATTGTCAACAAACCCTCTAAAAAGACCAAAACCAACAATGTGTTAGTCCATTTTTTCATACTTTCCAACTTCCATACCCTGTCTGTGGCACCCAACCCCAAACCCATTGGTTCCTACTGAAGACGTACCTTTTTAAACGGTTACAAATATATTGTTTCTTTTTTTTAAAGGCTAATTCATTTCTTAAAACAGCTGGGCACTATAGTTTTTAGCAAACATTACTCAAACAGGAGTAAACAGTGCATTTCTTGGAGACTATTGGCAACAGATTTGGTGCGCTAGTTAGTATTTATGGCAGCACTATGGTGTATGTGGGATGGATTCAAAATGAACTACACTGCCCATGTTCAAGTTAATGAGTGAACTACCAGTGCAACGTTGTAGCTCACTGATGTGTTTTTAATATTTTTTGGTGGACAACAATGGATGTCTATCGTACAGAGCAATAAGATATATCAGGCTTTGGCTACACAAGCAAACAACAAGCAATACATTGTTGATTTTGGTCTTTTTATGGGATTTGTTGGCAATGACAAAATACAGAATATCACCTGCCTTATCCTCTGATGCTCTTTTGTGTGTTTAGCAATGCTGGATATTATTGCTCATGCTAATTAAAACACAGGTATATATTGCTTGTAAATGGGGGGGGGGAATTATGCTAGCAGACAGACTTACAAAGAAGGTAAAACAGGAAGAAAGTTGAGTAAAAGAAAAACTAAAAGAAAGGAATGAAGAAAAGTGGGGAAAAGAGAGGGGGGAAATGGAAGGGGATGAGAAATGAAGTGCACATTGATATGTATGTATCTGTGTTTATGATTTTGTGTGTGATTGTGTTCATGACAGTAGGGATGAGCCAAGTTTGCAGTGTGCTCAGCCAAGAGAGGGAGAATCCAGTGGGAGAGAGAGAGAGAGAGTGAGTGTGTGTGGGTGTGTGTGTGTGTGAGAGAGAGAGAGTGTGGTTTAAACCTTGAGCTGTCTTCTTTTCTTCAAGTGGTACAGAAAGTAATAAAGAGGGACTATATTGGCAAGTGTTACACACGAATCAAACGTGTTTTTTTCTTTGTCTACTCTATCTCTCCCTGCCCACCCCCCCCCCCTCGCTCTCTCTCTCCCTCACACACACCCACACACACACACACACACACACACACACACACAAACAGATAGAATAAAACGTGATTTATCAGGTCTACGAGAGGTTCTGACACATAGGGATTCTGCAGGCGTTTGTGCTGAATACTCAGTAAAAACGCAAACACTTGTGTGCACTCACTGTGTATAGTGTATACTACAGGGATTATGCTGGTATAAAGACACACACACATGCACACACGCATACTGAAAGAATTAAACTAAAGATGCACATGATGTCAGTAAATTGCATAAACATTCCTCTGCAGAATGTCTACCCTGAAAGGAACCACAGCATAGGAACCAGAGCTCGAAAGGGGGGACATATTGGGGTTGCGCTCTATCAGTCTCCAGAAATTCGCAAAATAACTGTGTGTGCATGTGCCCTGACTGTCCTGCCCTGCCCAGCTGTCTACCTCCTGATCTCATTTGCATCTACAGGCCACTAGAATACCATATGTTTGTACTTAGAGCAAAGACTGTTACCACTGTTCTAATAGTTTTCTTTTTCTCTTTTCATCACACTGAGCGGAAAAAAGAGGAAGAGGCAGAGAAAAATGTTGAGAAAGGAAAGCAAGAGGGGAGAGAATGATGAAAGAGAGAGGGAAAAGCGTCACTAATGTTTCCTGCTAAAATATTCAGACTACTGCCGCATGATGCGTCACCCTGTCCCACAGATACACGTACAGTCACACACTCGCTCACACAGAGCAAGAGCTGTTCCTAGCCCCTCTACCCGGAGTCCCCTATGGAGGAGCACGCAGGAGCCGCCGGCCATATTTGACCATGCTGAACTTCCTGTTCACACGCTTTTCTGACTCATGATTGGTCAATAATTTAGGAAAGGGAGTAGGGAGGAAAATTCAGTGAGTCTAGCAGTGAATACATATCGCTTCTGCTTGCTTTGTACAAAGAACGCCCTGAGAATTTAACAGTGGATAAACTCCAACCTTCTTCATGAAGAGCAGCAGATACAGACTTTACATATATTCCTATTTTGTTAAGCTACATGCAGTTGTGATAATGGAGGCCCACATTTAGTTTGATAGAGTTTAAACTGAGCAGGTGGCCTGACCATTTCCCTTTGAATGAGAATGAGAAGGAAGAGAGGAAACGGGGAAAAGGAAAATGAAGAAAACAAGAGCAACTGACAAATTACAAGGAAAGGATAACGGACATTAAATTACAGAAAGTAGCTATAAACTTCTCTGTGGAAATAATTATGATGAAAGACAAACAAATAAAGGAACAAACAGCAAAGACCAAAAGAAAAACAGAAAAAGAATCACAAGCCCTTGCAGCAACACTTAACTTGCATGCTAACCAATGCCTAACATTTACCTTACTTTCTTCCCTCCATCCCCTCCAATCTTAGACTTAGGATATAAAACATTAAACGCCTTTAGTCAGCTCAGGAACATGGGGCAGGTAGAGAGGGGGAAGGGAAAGGAAAGGAAAGGAGAGCAGAATCAGGCGGTCACCACTTGATAGATAAAGCCTAGACAGAAGACATGTGTAACTTGTTAAGCGCACCACTCAGATGTGGTCAGTGTGTTCAGTCAACGCAGCAATCCCCATGACTGAATATGCTAATGTAGTGCCTCAACATGTATTTTCTCCAGTGACAGCAAGACAGTGGATTCAAAACAAAGTTGACAAGAGAGAACACAGCAGAAAACTATTTTGTCTCTCAGAATATGGTCTCAGCAGCTAATTTTACTTATTGTGTCAATTTTGATTCATATTGTTCCATTAAGATAATATGAAGACCAAAAGAGGTGTGCTTTCCTTTACTGACAGGTCTCTTTGACTATCACACGTATCTGTGGCAGTTACCACATGTTGTACATCAGATGCTCTGTAGCCAAACTGGGACATTTCGACCTCAAAACAACTGGCAAGATGGCTGAAGCAGTAAACCCAAATCCAGCTGTTCAAGAGCTCCCTTCAGAAACCTATGGATGACATCACAGATGCTGCATCCATTTCCAGCCATGACGTTTTAACCACATACACTCTGCTGCTTTCATTCCCATATGAATAATGAACCAAGCTCTTGGGTTTTCATGCATGAGACACAATAGCTCATAACCCATGGTTATGAGGGCA
The DNA here is from genome assembly GCA_011952105.1 of Coreoperca whiteheadi. Lineage (NCBI taxonomy): Eukaryota > Metazoa > Chordata > Actinopteri > Centrarchiformes > Sinipercidae > Coreoperca > Coreoperca whiteheadi. The sequence continues at coordinate 13,457,781 of CM022484.1, forward strand.
ATATAAAAGTGTTTTAAAAGTTTATTGTTATTATTATTTATTCATATGGTGCAATATACTGTAGAGTTTGCATCAAAAGGTAAAGAAAGCTCATACTTCCCCAATAAAACTCGTTTCATACATCCCCAATAAAAATAACTGGTGCTTTAATACATTACTATTCCTGTCACATGTACACACACACACACACACACACACACACACATAAACATGCACATGCACATTCCTGTCTGGTCTCAGGTGTAAGCCCACTAACCATAGAGTTTTCAGGATTCTGGTTGGACGTTGTAGTCCTCCACCCACCAATCACGTGATGACAGTAAATTGCTGTGGCGCAGTATTGATTTTCAATGGATAAGCAGTAAAACACACACTCTCACACACACTCTCATTCACACACATGCTTCACAGAGCGACAGTAAGGTAGATATTACAAGTACAGAGACACACGCACACACAGTCAAAATGTAATTGTGTATGACATGGTAAATATGTCAAATAACTTTAATTGCTAATGATTAAATCATTTCAAATATGTACATTCTTGGTAAAAATATAACAATCTGGTCAAATAAAGCTGGGGTATTGTGACACAGAGTTGCAGTGACAAAATGCATTCTCATTCATCACATTCATCTGATGTAAAGAGCTTACTGAATATCCTTCTCTCCACTTGGGCTTTCTACTAGGCTCACTGACTTCGTCTTTCTATCTTGCTTCCTTCCTCCCCATACACAATGCAACACACACACTGAACAAGGCCCACCACTTTTCAAAGGATTTGGAGACATTTTAATACCATAATGAGAGGAAACTGGACATATATATACTCTGCTGTAAACATACATAGACATGAACGTACACACACACACACACACACACACTGTCCACTGCAGCTGTGTCGACGTCCCTTTGGAGACGGAGTGTGTCCAATCCTCTCCTTCTATCTAGGTCAGCCTCATACAAAAGTCTACACACCTCTCTCTCCCTCTCTTCTCCTTTTTTCTCCCTCCTCTGTCCCAACATCTGTCTTCATTCTCTCTACTCTTTTCTTTCCTTTCACTCTTTACTCTCTGTGTTAGTATGTGCTTGTGTGTGAGATAAATGACAGAGAAAGTCAACCAAGAGTTTGAAAGTTCCATTTATCCTGTTGCCAGGGGATAAGATTACATTTTTAGGAAAGGAAAAATAACTAAAAATTGTGGCAGTAAAATGTCCTGATATTCATATTCCGCATGGCTGTTAATCACATTAAAAGGGTTTTGCTAAAGCCAATTGAAGAGTTTCTGGAAACATTTGTAAAGTATGAAGTCCGGTTGATCGAATGACGAGCTGTACAGTGCTGCACTAAGAAGAGTTTTATTCCAAAACAAAATATCCACCATTTGAAAAATTCACACCTACGCTACAAAAATGATTGCTGGCAATGAGAATTAACTGCATTGTGGGTTTCTAGTTGACTTATGAGTCATCTTTAATCCTTTGTTTACATGGTTTTACTTAAAAAGTTGTGTTTTTGAGGTTCTGAGGTCATCTGTGCTTTGGGGAAAATGCACTAATGAAGTGCTTTAACCTGTCTCTCAAGCTGTAGTTTAGAATTTAGGCACATAGTTTGTACAAGAATGCAGAGCATAGCTGACAGTATGATAAAATGACAGAAAGAAAGCCTGTTTTGTCAGAGAGGAAGTGTAGGCCCTAAATTTATATAACAAGACATGAAGTAAAGTCTGCTGGACTAGTTTTTGCCTTGTGGGCAAAACAGAGAGAAGTCAAAGGGAGTGACAGTAAATAGGAGCTGATGGAACAACTGGTCACACACACAGTCACTATTCACACAGGTCAGTGCACATCCAGCAGGCTCAGACACGCACACACATGCAACAGACACAAATAAAAGCACACAAGCAATCACACAGACTTGAAAGCATCCCTGAACTATATGTGCCGTCTTCATAGAGCCTCTACCTGACTGCTGTGTCAGTGTAAGGTTAATATGAATGTGTATGTGTTTGTGTAGGTTCTGATGATCAACGTGTTTCTGTACTCTCTGTGGATATCTTTCAAAGCTTCAAAGCTTTCTCTTGCTTATGCAGTTATGTACATGTTAAGATGCTTGTCCATGCATCCCAGGTTGATCTTTTTTCCCATTGTGATGGTGGTGGCTTGGTGTGTAGCGTATGTGCTGGATGGAAGCACAGACTCCTCACACACCTTGATGAGTTCTCTGCAAAACATATTTATCATATTTACAAGGCAATTTCTGACTTAAAAAGTAATTTTAAAGTCTGTATAATTGCAAAGGAAAGCTCCTAAACTTTTCAATCAATCCACAACTGCTGCATTTCCACAGAAAGGAAAGGAAGAAATAATCAATGCAGAATAGATGCCTTAAAAACTCTTTGAAGTAGGGGGCAAATGCATTTGGGTGGACAACACAATTTCATTCTTCCCATTCTCTATCTGTGAAAACTATTAACAATTAAAAATTAATATTTTCAACACAGATAACTGAACTCCTTGTGCACTTGTGAATTAAATTAAGCTATGCAACAGCTTTATTAAATCAAACCTACGGTATATTGAGTGTTAATCTAAATTTTGCTTGTAGCACATTTTACTTTATTAGTCACTCTCATTAGGTTACATTTCATTCAGTTCTAGTCCTCTGTAATGTTGGAATCCTCACATGTGGTGGAAAATAAATGAGGAAAGGCTCTCCATTTGGTGTACAACTGCCGTTGAAAGGACATTGCGCAAGGCACTTAGCCACCAACTGTAAGCTCTGCAGCTCAGTGGCCGCAGGGATGGCAGTGAAGCAGGGAATTGATGTGTTTCGCCTGGCAAACCTTTCTTGAATGAATAAAGGTTGTGAAACTTAACCTTTGACAAAAAATATTATTTATCCAGCTCTTCACATCTGTCTTGCATGGTGAAGTGAGCATATTTCAATTAAGGAGTGGATTTCCACCAGAGGGCTATATCATTTCTATCAGACACATTCAACAACCATCATGATGAAATCACTAGAGAGCAAGCAGGGCTGTTTGGCTAGCAGCCTAGACAGATGGACTATAACACCAGGCTAGGGCAACAACATGGCCTACAGGACCGAACAGGCCAAACACACACACGTAACACACACATGCAACACGCAGACCACAGGGAGATGGCCAATCATACCAGCTTCTCTGCCAAGGTCAGTGACCCACTGAGAAAGAAAGACACTGGCTGTGTATGTGTGTGTGTGTGTGTTTTTGCTGTACAGTGTATCTTCTATATATATCTTAAGTGATTTAATTTCACTGTATTGTAAAACTGTTTAAGAAATATATGTTCTAAGGCCATACTATTTGATCACCTGAGGCTCTGCTCAAATGCACTCATCACATGGAAGTATAAAAGGCTGTTTTACATAATTATGGCATGAAAATATTTCCACCATTTCGAATCTATTTTTCTCTGTCCTGATCTTTTGCATAAACAGAAGAATTCTGTCACCTGCTCTTGAGGGATTAACAAACCCCCTTGTGTGGCTAAGAAGCAGGTAAATGAGAGCAAGCCACTGAGCGGTGTTGAAGAGTTTGACTCATTACTGTTGAAGGAGAGAGCCCTCTGTGTCTGTAGCTAGCATGTCATTAAGACTTGTTGAGGTAATTCCTCTCCAATTAGCCTCTCTGTGATATGAGGACCAGTTAAGGAGCGAGCAGTGGAAGATGAGGCCACTCAGAGTCGAAGCCATCCTCACACGCAAATCTCACCTTATCCCTATCAAACACTTAAACTCATGGCTGTTATTAATACAACTGCTACTACAGTACCACAAGAACAACTACTACTGCTAAAATCATTTTTTAAGAGACATCATTCATATGGTGCACAGTTTGGTCTGATGTTATACAAAACAGTTGCATTCATTTTCTGCATTTGATGTTATTTAACATACATTTTCAAAATCATTTTATATATATACACATATATATCAGAAAAATATTCTTAACATTTTGATATACTGATTTTATCCATATTGCCAAGTCCACATTAAAACATATTCCCTTTGAATCTGACTTGTAATGATGTTTCTCTTTCAGATTCACAGAAATAGGCCCCTCCAATTAACTTGCACACAGGGAGCAGCAGCCAAGTGGCTCAAAGATGACAATTACAGTGGAAGGAGTAGCCAGTGTAAGATAATGACACTTACGGAAAGCTGTAGAGGCTGGTATTATCATACTGTACCAACATGTTTTTATAAAGCACCAACAATAAAGTCCCCAGTACTCGCAAATTGAAATTGCATGTAATTATAAATACTAAAGTGGTTAGACTAAATACAAGTACATGCACACATAAAAGCTGTGAAATTGCAGCCATGCAGTTTTGAGTTCATAGAGACAAGACAATCTCTCCTCTCCTTGTCTGTACTCCTCTCTCCATCCTTTTTTGACTCATTAAAATGTCATCTTAACACTGGAGACTCTCTCCCAAAGTCTTTGTGTCACTTGTTCACCTTCTTTCTCCAAACATGGTAAACAGAACGGAGCTGAAGAAGGCGTTTGTAGCTGCTGAGTGGTTGATAAACATCCCTCGCTTTCTCTCTCGGACACACTGTAACCAAACCCATCTTCACAGCTCATCTGTCTCCCCCTCTTGTGACTACAACCTATATCTTGAGTGTGAAAGTCACAGAGCGAGATCATTTCTCATGATTTTTTATACACTGACTAACAATTTTGAAAATTTGCAGCACACCTCTGAGGCAACTGATTTGACAAATAAACCTGGCTACTGCGGAATGAAAAAGGCAGAGCTGGGACACACTCTAAAAGCAGAGGAAGGCAGACAGAAACCATATAAGCAGAATACACACAATAACTAAAAAACTGGTAGCATCCCATGTATTATAATAACAGATTATTGTATTATGTGCATCTGTATGACACAGGCAACATAAACAAATATTACTGGGGGCCAGTATTACCTGGCTGAGTATGTTTTGACTTCGTAATATACATGTGAAATATCTAACCTATTCAGCATACTCATTTGCTGACCCCAAGTCGCAACATCCAAACATTACCCCCATATGCGATTGTTACACCGCACCAAACTGGGAAAACCATTTCTTTATGGACTTGACTTTATGCACAGAGGCATTGTAAAGTTGAAACACAAAAGTGGCTACCCCCGAAATGTTGCCAAAAAGCTGGAAGCACACTAATGTCGAAAATATCATTGAATGTCGTAGCATTAAGATTTGCCTTGACTGAAACTAAAAGGCCTATCCCAAACCATGAAGAGCCCTAGGCTAAGTACATAAAAGTATGTAGACAGGGGTGTCCTCATACTTTTGGCCACATGTGTATCTTTTATTCAAAGCAAATAACTCTTCTTTACTTAATTTATAAATGCTGTTAGTTTGTTAACACTTGTGGCGTATTTGCCCTGCTTTTGAATATATTCACTCTAAAAACAGTGAATTACCTCATGCAAATTACTGAATGATTCACAGAGGCTATATATATGGGTACAAATTATTTTTTTGTGTGTGTAAAGTCCTTCTCTGCATGTGTATGCATGCATGAGTACGAGCATGCGTTTGCTGCATGCTCTCTGTGTACCAGCTGTCACATACACACCCCCATCTCTGCAAATGTGAGGCTACTAAGCTCCATCACCAAGGAAACCAGCTTGTTGCCAGGTAGCAACAGAGAGAGAGAGAGAGAGAGAGAGAGAAAGACAGACAGAGATAGATAGATAGAAGAAGACAGAGAGAGGAGGGGAAACAAGAAACATTTGTGAGACAGAAAATACAAAATTAGATGGTGTGAGACAGCATGTGTGAAAACATGTAGCAGATTTCTTTTTGTTTTTAAAGATGCTGCCACAATTAGAAAATGTCTGTTATTTTTCTCTTCCAGTCCACATTTTGGGAAAAAGTTACTGTATTGAAACATCAGTTAATTGACAAATGGCTACACACTTTGTTAGCTTTGCTCACTGAGACCAAATGGTGCAGTAAAGCTAACAGCAGGCTATGCAGGTTTTATTGAAGAAAGCTGAATTAGCCAACCACCTGAAATGAGAAAAGTCCATCTGTATTTGCCTCCCTCAAAGCAGCATTTGTGCTGTTTTGACCAGAGGTCGTGAAGCATCATACTGTATGTTCCTTTGTGGATGTGGGTGGGTGTGCGTTTCAATCTATCTGTGTCTAAGTGTTTGACTTCATAATTAAATCTGACTTCGAAGTCACTGAAGATTACAATTAGTTTAGAGTTTAACACTTATTCACCAATGTATGTGACAGACAGACAAGGTTACATCACAGCTCTGGACCAATTGGAGAGATGCTTCACAGTGTCAATCTGTCGGCTTTCATTAGGAGCTGGTGGAGTTGGTGTGTCTGTGTATGTGTGGGTTAATCTGGCATCACCTTCATGAACTTGGTCGACTTTTCTGTGCACACGTTTACGTGAGTGTGATGGTGTGTGTGTGTGTTTAAATGGGACAGCAGGAGAAGAAAAAGAAAAATCCTCTCTATGTTTGGAGTTGGAGTGGACACCACCACATTGCAGGTCTGTGTTATCACATCTTTGAAAACCACCTCTATTTCAGAAAGGACAAGTATTAGGAATACACACTGTAATGTATTTGATGCGGGAATTGAATACATAGCTGCAGCCCTCAATATGACATAACCTGCTCACACCTCCAGATCAATTCCATTGGGGCAATAATGGCCCTAAGCATGCTTAAACATAATGAATCTTCAAAATCCCTGCCATAGTCCCACCTAACATGGCACAGTCAAATTGTCAAACATGGCGGATCAGCCGCTAAGCTTCCAAATCATGACACAGCGGATTCAGACTTTTAATATGACACAGCGTGTTTACACTGCAGCAGAGCACAGAGGGAAGAAGGGAGGGGGCTCACCAGTGAACTGAAGATGGCATTTTAATTAGATCAGGGAGCAGACACGAAACGAGCGAGGCTGGAAGAGAAGGAGAAGTAAAGAGATAAGAAATGAAGAGGGGAAAAGACAGGAGCAGGAGGAGAGGAAAGAGAAGGTGGATGCTTTCATGTGCATCTTACCCTGTTACCCCTTGGCCATATAATTAGTAGGAAAAACATCTCCTTTCATAGCGACGCCAGTGATAATCAGTTGCATTGCTGTATTAAACCAAAAAGATTGGCTGCATTACATGACTATCATACTCATGCCAAAGACGAGACGTTTGAACATTTCCCCCTAAAGTAGACATTTATATGCATAAATCAAAAGGAAATTAATTAACTTCAACTGACCTCTATGGCTGAGTAAGGACATGCGCAACACAGTTTGTTTGTTTTTAAGTGGAAAAAAAGTTAATTCACGTTTCACAATAGAAAGTGTAGGCTAAGTCTTTAGAGCAGAGAATCACCAGAAACGTTTAGGTACAACTTAAAATACCACAAAGCAAAACAACACTGCCATGTTATTTAATTTTTGGCTTAAGAACAAAGTTTGTAGCTATGTTGGAAGCGCATTTGTGGCACAATCCCCCATTTTTGATCAGTTAAAATGTGACAGGTGGTATTTGTTCCAAAATACGGCCCAGAAAGTATATTTTTTAATCCAGAGATTTCAGGAGAAAAACATTATCCTTCCAATGTTATGTCAAAATTATGGCCAAACTGTATATAGAAGCCAAACATAAAAGTAATGGGGATTGAATTGATAAGCTCAGATGTTTCTTGGGGTGATAGATTAAAAAATAATAATAATAATAATACAGAGATAACTTATGGATACACAGCCTTACAGCCAGCACATTCTATACCTGGGCCCTCATGATGAGATTTGGTCTTGTCCATAAAACATTCCTACAGATTTAATTTTTTTTATGTAATTCAGCAATATTTTCTTACTTCCAAAGTGGTTGTAGGTGAGAACAAAATTCATGTGTAAATCTCTTTTCAAGAGAGAAAAATGGATGAAAAGGGAAATGGAGAGGGAGCAACAAAGAAATGGAAAAAGACGTAGGAGTAAAATTGTACATAGCATCAATACCTTTGCTTTAACCTCACTATCTAGTTCTCACACATGCATATAGACTTTGACTGGAATTATAAACAGCCAATCTGTTTCTTTGGTGTCTTAATCATGAGAAATAAAGACAGAGAAAGAGCAATGTTCGCTAGGCAGCCGTGACTAACTATAACCCATGACCAAAGGTGATAACTATGGTACAGTATATATACTGTACAGTACAGTGCGTGTGTGTGTTGCTCTTTCCTCTTCCTTGCATCATAATTTGAAGTCCTACTATGCAACACTCCTTTCCTTACTTTCATCCATGTTTATCTCCCTCCATCTATACTTCCACCCTTACTTTGCTCAGGTTCTTCTTCCCTTCTTTCTTCTCAGTCTCATGTTTTCTGCCCTTATAACCCCGCCACTCAGCTAACAAGCTCATAATTTGGTTTTAAAAAAACAGTAAATAAAAGACAAAGACAGATGGCATAAGTGAGACATTTTAATAAGAGTGTAAGAAATAGAAAGACAAGAGTGTAAGAAAGACTGAGAAAAAAAACTGACTGTAGTTATAAACATCGGAAGTGTGAGAGGAGAGGAAGAAAGAGTCTTAGTGACAGGAAGTTTAAAGTAAAGATAAAAACAAAAATGTCCATATACGGTCGCTGGTGGCACTCGAGTTGCCTGGCAACCTAAAAGTTTGGCTCGAATCTCAGTGCCAAGTCATTATTGCTGTGAAACAATCTGTATCCTTTTGCTACAGTGAAGTCAGAAAGAAGAGAGAGATTGACCACGGAGAAACTCCACACACTGAGAAACACAGACCGCTTCAAAGACAAGCAGCAGTAGCTCGTTAAAACAGACTATAGACAGGACATGGACGTGCTTTGGACAATGTTTGCAAAATGTATGGTAGATCTGAGGTGCGGCACGTATGCTTGCCGTGCTGTGAGTGGCACTGCTGTAAGCACCACGTCAGATTCGTAATGCATCTGCAGCCTCGTGACTTACTGTTCATTATCTGAAAGGTTTACAGCTTCACCTTAATGGTGGACACCATTGTTACAGTATTTAAAAAGAACAAAGAAAAGTCTTTAAATTGTGTTGTGCCGGTCTGTCTTGTGATGATCATCAACTAGACACCTCGGTGGACACATCTTTTTATTTACCACTACATCTCTGGTCAGAAGTCAAATTCTGATCTAACTTTGATTGTGCTTAATAATTTTTAGTGTTTGTTTAAACCTGCTTGGAATGCCAGATCTGTGAGGTAGCAATCAGATAATCACAGTAAAGTGTGACTATCTGATTTTATTTAACGTTATTTCTATAATACTTTTATATAAATGATGCATAATATTGGACTCGTTCTGATGTGATAAACGTAACCCTCTTTTTCATTGCTCCTCCTCCTTACCTACACTTTATATGTCTTTTTATGCAAACCGACTTAAGCACTCACACGACACACGGCTGGGGGAAGCGGGGAACAAACCGCCAAACTTCCGATTGGTGGACAACCGCTCTCCCACCAAGCCACAGCCACCCTACTGACAGGCTCCGCCTCTTACTGCTTGGCCCTGTGTCCTGCCTCTGTCTGTGTGTTTGCTCCCACACACACATCAAAGTCCTTGTTGAGCAGACTTGGTGAGACTTATAGTGAAGGCTAATAACTAACATGTGGGGCCATATGCTGCCTAACCTTCTGAACCATATGCTGTGTTGTAAACCTGCATCTCACAGTGACACGCTTTTTTCTTTATAGAGGTCTTGGTTTAACACAAGAAAGTCCTTACAGCTTTACAGCTAGCTCTTTAGGATTGTGCATGTGCAATTAACACACTGGAACCTTTACTACAGGAAAACAGAGGGGTAAGACATGTTTTCACCCCCCACAACACCAGTTAGGCAAGCAAGGCTGGTTGCTTACATGCTGTACTTTTGTCTTTCGTTTCTTTTATTGAGCAAATGTATGCATGCCTGTGTTCACTTCCTCTTTTGAAGTAAAAGGCTGTGTGGGCACTTTAAAGCCTTTTAGATTAAATAAAATATATTATTCACAGCAGCCAGTGAGAGAGAACATTTGATGTGTGTGTGTGTGTGTTTGAACCCACTGCTGTACAAACTCAATGTAAGCCCAAGGATCGACAGCTCTGGCAGGAAGGTAATGTGCTGCAACCTCTACATGCCTCTGTGTGTATGTCGTGCCTGCTCCAGAGAAAATGTATGTGTGTATTTGTGTGTGACAGCTAAAGTGCTATTCAACAGGTGTGTACTGCATTCAGCAGGAAAGGAGGTTACCTACAAGCTACACAAATTGTTACGAAAGCACACACACCTACACACAAGCAAACACACCAGAATGTGTCCCCAAGTCTTCATTTTCTTGTTAGCTGTTTGACTTGCTAACAGTATAATGACCTATACGTCTGACCTTCAGCTTCAAAGAAACTGAACTACGCTACCCATAAACAACTTCTACCTATATGATAAGGCATAGAAATGGCAGGTGAAACGGTCAATTTATGATAAATAATACAGATATTAATTTGTTTTGGCGAATTATTTTACCAAGGCAAATTTCACACATTGATATACTGTATGAAAAACTGAGCTGGTAAATCATCAGGGCCCATATATCGACCAATCATAACATATCTCAGATATATTGTATCGCTGTAAATTATGGTAACATAAGTAACTTGAAATGTCAGTGCAAAAATATAAAGGATACAGTATGTTTGAGGTAGTTTAGATACAGTGTCGCTATAACATATTTTGTCCACTAGAGAGCACTGACAAGTTTATTTTTCATCTGTAAAAGATTTCACACTCAGTATTGTACATAACTTTGTCTCATGAAATGCTATGTGATGTATTTACTTTAGGAAAAGGATGGTGTGGCAGGACATTGGACAGGGAGGGATCAATCTTGAAGTAAACCAATGGGCAATTAGTTATGGAGAGAAAGACCGTTTGATTTGATAGGACTGAAAGAAAGGTGTGATTATTAGAAAATGATGATGTTATTGGTCGGACAATTTAGTTCTACCCACTAGTGCAGCATGAAGCCACCACTAAAGACCCACTGTTATCCAGGAAGTAACCATCTTTCAACAAATATGAAAGATTTAATTTAGATATGTGGAAACACCAAATCATTGGTATTGAATTAACTGTAGCTGTTACTGCAACACAGACTCTTCATCTTGTCTCTGTCCAGGTCTATCCCTCTGATACTGTCACTTCATCCCTCCCTTCTCTCTCTTATTTTAACCTTTTTTCTTCTCTTCTTATCCTCTCGGTTCTCCTTCACTCCTCCATTTCCATAACCCTTTAACCCCTCTGTCCACATTTGTCTCCCTCTAATATTTTAACTCTTTCCCTCCTTTATTGTAACCTCACTGTCGCCTCTCTATAGCCACTCATCCTTCCCTCTCGCTCACCCGCTCTGTCTAATATTCTGTCACTCTGTCTATCCATTATTCATGGGACAGTCACAGTCGGCATTAAAAGACCTAGCAATATCGCTACGGCAACAGCGCAGAAGAAGCAGCTGCATTGGATCATGGGAAACTGGGTCACCTCCCAGGAGCGGGAGGGTGCGGGGGGTGCAGCGGAGGTAGGTCGCTGTCACACACGCACACACACAGACACAGTCACACACACAGACACACACAAACACACACACCTGATAGATGTCCTACAAAGCAGGAGGACCGGAAAGAGACAGGTGATGGGAGAGAAAGACAGAGGAGAGAAAGAATAGGTCTGGTCAATGAGCCATAAACTGTCACTGGTACAAAATCCACATATACATACTCCTCACTCCTGGATAGAGAGTACACACTGCTCTGTACATCTAGCTGCCCTGTTAGCCATGCAAGGTTAACTTAGTGTGGCAACATTAAACATGAGTAAACTAGACAATGAAAGCCTTTCCTAATGCTACAAGAGCTTTTTTCATCACTTGTGCTTCTCCTTCTACATGTTCCAGGACACACGCTCTGCTAGCTTATACAAGTTTACACAAACTATAATTCAAACGCAGGAGGACAGTCTGTTCACAATGGTGTTAACTTGTTTTTGGAATTTACAGTAGACTCAATTAATAAAGTCAGTGGGAACATACCTGAGCTTTGATCAGCATTTGTCCTCTAACTCCCACATAAAACAAACTTCAAGGTCTGCCTTTTTTTTAGGTAACATTGTTAAAATCAGGCACATCCTGCCTCAAAACGATGCAGAAAAACTAGTCCATGCATTTGTTACTTCGAGGCTGGATTACTGCAATACCTTATTATCACGCTGCCCAAATAAGTCCCTTAAGACTCCCCAGTTCATCCAGAATGCTGCAGCACGTGTACTGACATGAACTAAGAATAGAGATCATATTTCTCCAATATTAGCGTCTCTACACTGGCTCCCTGCAAAATCCAGGATAAAGTAAAGTCTACTTGAGACTCATCGTCAACACTTGCTAATGTCTATTGGGGTAATTTTTAGAGAACTGAGAGATGTAAAGTTCCAGATAAGACACACAGTAATTAACAAGAAAAAGACAATTTTTACATTGTATGGCAAAATAATTTTTCTGTTTTCCTTTCCTGTTAATTCTCTCACAAAAATTGTATTTCTTGCTAAAACTGGTTTCCATTCAGTTTCGGTTTTGAAAAATGCAGAACTTAATGGCAACAACTTCCATGCAATAAACCATCAAATCGACATTAACCTTCTTAAGATGCCTGTGTACTTTTACAGTTTGATGTCCTGAGAAAATAGTTCATGAGCACACTGCTTTTGGGCAGCCAAACATCAAAGCTCTGTAATGCACCAGAAAGGAAGTCAAAACTTCCTAAAATATATGCTCCAGAAACTGGTTGATATCCATGTAAAGTATATCCAATTTGTAGTTAATGGGATAAAAGATGCCAAAGCACCGATATGCTCCTTAAAATATGTCTCCAAATTCTGCTGCTTGTCACAAAATAGCACATTCATTTTCATGCCTATTGATTCCTTGATAAACAGATTTCAGTGAATAGATATGAGTGGAAACAGCACTTTACAGTATTAACAAGGCCACTCTATTGATCATGACCAATCTGCCTCCCACCAGCCTCTCAACAATGAACGATAAAGACCCAGAAGCAAAAGCGAACGGATATTCATCTCTCGATGTGAATTCACTATTACACTGTAGATGACTCATCACAAGAATGAAACAAACACTGGAGCTGCTGACTACATGTCAGGTGGGCCTAAAGGATGAATGTACAAAATATAAGAAAGTTCTGTCCAATATTGAGCTGAAGCCCTTTTTTCCCGATCCACATCTCAATTATCTTAAAGCTAGAAAATCCTTTATGTGCTTCTCTTTATCTATGTCTCCTTTGTGAATGGTTGAGATTTAATGATGGAGATCAATAAGGGGATAAAGCCCTTACCTGGATTCACCTCATTAATGTACTTCATTTAAAAGAACGTGTCCTTATTAGAGGTCGACTGATAGTGGATTTTTAAAGGCCGACATAATCACGATAGTGTAGCCTGACTGTGGCTACCGTGGGTTGCTTGGCCACAAGACAGACACTGTGATACGTTTTACAAGTAACGAATTTAACTTGTACACTGCTCACACACACAATTTCCCCCAATTGATGTAGCGCACTCAATCCGTATGTCTGGCTTGCCCAGCTGGTCACGCAGTTCAAGGTGTCTCTTCTTCTCCTAGTTATCCTTTTCCCAAGAATACCAAGTTTCCCAGTCTCTCTGGCGTACCCCATGGTGTGGCAGTCACAGGTCCAGCACGCCACTGCGTGTGAAGGCGAGAGCACGATTAGACATTGAGTCTCAGCTGTGTCAATTAGCGCTCTCTGGCACTGCTCACCTGAGCCCCTCCACCACTTCTCCCTCTCTGCAGCTTACTGCTGATGGGTCAAACAAACACAGGACTTTCACCAAGTAGACTGGGGTTTGTAATCACTACTACCTAACCAAGTACTTTTGTTCCCTAAAGTTAATCAAACTTTTAAGTGACGTCAAGTCACTTAGGCCTATGTCACGTGACTTCCTACTGCCTGGTAGTTTTGTTGCTACGTCTCATACAGACGCACATGGTACCCTTTAGCATCAGCACCGTATGTGGTCGTATGTTCGTGCATATTCCTGGATTATTTGGAAGAGAGAACAACAAATTGGGAAGTAAAGTAACAGTTGAATGGTTTCTTTTCCTCCCTGTCTGCCTATTTTAACTTTTGTGGGGAGAAATAAATTGAAAACGGGTCAGCTATGACTTGAATGCCACTTGTCAGCCTTGCTGTAAAATCAGATGTTCCAACGTTTACCCTCGGCCCGCAAAGGTTTAGCCCACATTTTCTAACCCTATCACCAGAATAATGCGTTCCAGGTGTTTCATGGAGTGGAGAATTGCTTTCTGAATAAATTTAGAAAACATAATTTTAAGTCTGTTGCGCATTTTCTGGCTGCCCCAGGAGCACGCTGAGTGCCAGCGCCGCGACCATGCTTGCTAACAAAGCAGAGACAGCATGCTTTCAGCAGAGCAGCTGTTATCTATAGGCTAACGAATTTATAACTATACTATTCTATAACCAGCAAGGTTATCATGCTCCTAATTTACAAATAAAGCCGTATATAAACTTAAGTTTCAATTATCTCAGGTACAGAATGACATTACCTTGACTTTGTGTATGGAGACTCTGATGTACATCCCTGCGTGACCGATGGAAGCTTCGCAGCCATCGGCCACTATCGGAAACCAAGTGCCACGGCCAAACCGATAAATCGGTCGACCTCTAGTCCTAATGTTACACTTTCAGGGTATATCACACATATATAAATACATGCACAGAAACAGTCTATCACATGTTGCCACCAAGGAAGAAAACGCAAACATCTGTTTCTATGAGAACCCAGCCCTCTGATGATGTAGGCAAAACACACAAACCACACTAGCAAGCATGCAGGTACACACACACTACAGTGTTCTGCATCATAATGACACTCCTTGTCAACAGCCAGAGTTTCTGAGTCTATGTGAAGCATCACCTTCTTTGTGTGTGTATAGAGGGAGACAGAGAAAAAGAGAGAAACAGTGCGAGGCTGCCAGATCCCAGACCAGATGGCTAAATGTCATTGAATACCACACCAACATGACTGCTAGTTCTCCCTAACAGAACCAGTACCCACTGCAACACAGCATCACCTATTAATTCAGTAAGCAAGTGAGCTGAGGCTTGTGCACTGGATGGGATTTCAGATATTTTGCTTTTTGTCTTTGATCTCAGGGCATCCAGAAGGCATCCACAAGCAGGAGTGTAACTGCAGGAACATTAGCTCAAACATCACAGTGGCGACAATTTAATACTGTACATCAGTCTATTAATTGACAAGCCTGCTTCTTCCTGTCGCTTCTAAATGTCAATTTTTGCACCTGAGTAGTTTTTAGTTTCTAGTACTCAAGAAACCAAGTGACAGGTTTTGCATTAAGTTCAGAAGAGATGGACTGATTAGGGCCTTTTAGCTGAAAATAGTGGGTGTGCAGTTGGCTTTCCACCTCTGCTGATGTCACACCAGGCTTTTATGGCTGGTCAAATATTAGCCTGGGATGATGAAGACACATGCATACACAGAGTACACATTACACCTGTTTGCCACCCTAATTTGTCCAGAGATCTACTGTGCACTTCCATTGCCTTTGTTGCCATAGCACTAATGTTTGCAATTTATTGTGTGTGTGCCTAATACTGGGATGCCCGTCATAGGGTGATCCTGCATACTTAGCTCCGATTTGTTAACTATGCTGAGCACTAACCATCTTGTGACCAAGAAGAGGAGAAAAGGGAAGGGAGCAGAAGAGAAAAGCCTCTTAGTACCAGTGGTATCAGTACTATACTGTATATGTATACAGTACCTTCACTGATGAAAACTCATCAAATCTCTGTATCTGGGTAAAACAGCCAAAGACGAAAGAAATTAAGCTTTATCCCTCTCCTGTTTGCTTTTATACACACACACACACACACACACACACACGTAATGATGTAATAGGCATGAGCAAATCTCAGTGAAATGTGATACATGCGATGGTCTCATGAAAGATCACAAATCTGTAACCACTAAAAGAGGAGATAAGAATACAGAATATACTCCGCTACAACAGAACAGAACAGAATAGAATAGTGAGGAGAAAGGATCATTTGTCCGCTATCCTTTCAGGCTTCAGACTAAAGCATTTCATGTAATAGATCATATTAAAGTTTTTGCTTTTGATTCACTCGAAAAAAGTTTAATCTATGCTAGAGGTACTTTTTTTTGATTGCCTTTTCACTCGTTTGTCTGGTATTTTGAAAAGCTACCGTGTTTGTTCTAAAAAAAATGGTGCAACTGGAGCAGCAGCTACCACTTTGTCCTTTTTGTGCCATACAACAACCCAACAGATCTCAGCTTGGGTTTATAATATGCAAAATAAAGGGCAAAGTCATGCAGAGGCTGCCAGTCTCCTCAGTGATGGTACTCTTGCCATTGTCCTTGACCAAGGGGGAGCGCAGTGGCTGCCCACTGCTCCTAAATACTGTAGTGGATAGATAAAATGTATAACTTAACACTAAAATCTGCACAGGAATCTGAAAATATGCCACACATCACCTCAATGATTGCCCATATATAATTTGACTTTATGCTGATTTGTGGTGTAGTTAACCTTATCGCTATTTCTATGATGTCATCTATATGCTGTCACATGCACAGTTAACACTACACAAGTGTTAAACTTGGCTCGGTTGACTCTATTCCCTCCTGAGGTTTTGTTTTTATAGCCCTGCCCAGTACAAAATGGCTGTCTGAGCAGAAAACCTGAGCCACTGAGCCTAAGTCAACTGTATTTGCCATAATAGCAAACTATGATGAGAACGTTTGTAACTGAAATGGGGACATTAAGACTGACATCACTCCCTGTGGTAAGGCTGCACTGAGAACTTTGAGTCTCAGTGATGGACACTGCTCTGTCTTTCACTCTGTGGGAGCAGTAATGTGGGTCGATGTGAGGAAGAGGTGGACACTTTTAGCTCAGTAAAAATATCCTGCTCTATCTTTTACTCCTCTTTCTCTCCCTTACTGCCTCTGTCTCGCTTGCCCTACCACTGGCACATCTGGAGCTTCATACAAATGATCAAAACTTCACCTCAGCATTACTAGCCTCTTTCAGACAGTTATGTAATGTTAATAATACTTTCCCCGACGTCTGCATTAGGGAAACTTTATTTTAGTTTCATAAGGCTCATTTGACCTGATTTAACATGACTTGTTTGCCATGCCTTGTTTACTCTACTGCTAAATACCAATGTGGCGTCACACAAATTCACATGCATATCCACAGATCCTATATATGGCCTCCCACACACAAATACACACAAGCATCGCCTCAAAATCACAGGGGTCTGGTATGCAGGTTTGGAGTAAACAGACAGGGGGGTAAGATTTTCAGGGATCGTGAGATGCATGTCTGGGACGCTCTTCTCACAAAAACCTATAAATACTGATATGCTGTTTTTAGTTTGGACTGGCGGACACATATATATGTAAAAGCAGACACACAAAAAGTACATTCATCTTTGTTTTTTGTAAAGAAAGAAAAATGTATGTGAAGAAAGAGGGAGAGGTCAGGAGTTTTGTGTGGAAATCTCTCGATCTTTATCACCAAAATGGGACTATTAAAAAGCAAGGGAGGAGGAGAGAGAGATGAGGAAATGGCGTTGTAATGAATGTGGTGCCACAGCTGCCATCATTTAGAGTCTTTATCTTTCACTTTTATTAGGTGGAGGAGAAGAGCGAGGGAGAGAAGAGAGGCTCAGAGAGAGAGAGGACGGGAGAGGCAACCAGGAATAACACAATTTTGCTTATTATCTACTTTCAATTCAAAACAATTATACAGTGATAACACCAAAGCAGTTAACAGAATGTTATGCTTTAGAAATTTTGTTTTGTTTTAGAAACAGCCACTCCAAGGAAGTATTTTTATGCATATTATAATGTGTCATGTTTGAACTGGCAAAAAAAAAACTTATTTACAAATAACTAAAAATACATGCACTAGAACACTAGTTCAGCTTTGTTGTACAGGGATTCAATAGTGGCTTTATGTTTCCTGTAACATACCAACCACAGTCCATTATCTCATCCATGTGGCTTTATGGCCATTAGCTCATGAATTAGAATATTGCAAACCGCTTTTCACCAGTAGATAAAAACATAAATATGGCAAACACAAAAGAACAACAACAACCTGCCTGATACTAATCATTTCAAGGCTTATTTATTCAATTAAACCCTGCTGATGGAGGCATTCCTGACTCCCATTTCATATTTGTGACATTTCAAACTGCATAAAAATGGAAGAAAAGAAAGAAAGACATTCTGGTAAAGCAGAGAAACTGCTCAGATAAAAATACCCTTTCAATGTACATTGTATTCTTTTTGTTCTCATGTTAAAGGTTCATTTTCAGTTACACTGGAGCCCTGCAGCAGTGAGGAATTGGTAGAAAATGGCTCCAAAATATGGAACCAATGGAGCAGAAACCAAACAGCACTCTGAAGTAGTAACTTTGGAGTTGGAAAGCACCTGTGTCTCTAACATAAATGGTAACTGGGGTATTCCTTGTTTCCTCTGGGAGCTGAAAAGGGGAACAGCATTTATAATTTCCAAATAATGACTCCCCAGCCTACAGTATGGTTGGAACTTGTTGTACTGCAGAAAACTTGCTTCCCATCTGTGGAGAGGGGCCTGCTAATGTGTTTAAGACCAGATAAGATATAGTAGTGAATCATATTCATCTCTATCTGTTTATATATACAACACGGTGAATTTCATATACTAATAAATGCATCAAATTCCACTGTAGCTATCCACACACCCACATGCACATCTACATCCTTATCCAAATGCACAGTGAGTGGCTGCACACACACATCACCACAAGAAAACACAGACCGACATTGTTTGGATAAGTAAATGTACAGATAGATGCTGATCGTTCCTCTCTATCTATAAATAGACACTCCTAGCAACCAGCAGAGCAGCACCCAAAGGAACAGAATGTTAACTTGATCCTGCACAACAGAAATGATGTGGAGACTCAAGAACAGACACCAGACTATATTTGGAGCAATATATGGGTAATGGAATCTTTATAAGGCAGTAAACTCAGATTATTTCATCTATTTAATGAAATTCAACATATGACATCCAAAGGGAAACCCTGAGTCCACTTCTGAGGTCAGAAGAACACCAGAAATCCAGGTAAACAAACAAGTTTGTCTTGTGGCAATAATTTTAATCCATCTAAACAACAAAAGTTTCCTTAAAGTAAAAAGTACCCCAACTGAAGTTTATAAGAGTTCAGGTGTCAGGAAAACTCAAACATTGGTCTTTACATACTTGAACAAACTTTCCTGTTTATATAAAAAGAAAAAACATAAAGATAACACAGAGAGAGACTATGAGGTGTGTGTGTGTGTGTGTGTGTGTGTTGGTCCATTAGCCTCTGAAAGGTGATTCATTGATTTAAAGGTGCTTGTTTCACACGCCTACTGCAGAGCTAGCAGCTAATTCATCTAACATCTCTAAGTTAAAACACCTTGCCACCTACCGCCAATACACACGCCCACACCTCATCACACACAAATGAGCGACCGTGACCATGAACTCATGTAAACACTTTCAAGAATTCATGAATGATGCGTAAACATGGCTGACACTATACAAATGTATGCACACAATGTAGAAATCAAATAAACCAGCTAAACCTGAATGTGCACACACGCAGTCTCATACCAACATTATCTCAAACCTCAACCACTGTGAATCCTACAAGCCTCATTATTGCTTATAGGATTTGGTGTCAAAAGTGTGTGTTTGTGTTTACATGAGTGCGTGTGTTCTTGCCCCTCCATCAATTAGTATCTACTCAGGTGTACTGAATTGCTGGGTTATGACAACATTATTCTGTCAATCTAAGAGTATCCATATTGATCTGATTAGACTGAGGAATGAAGGGGGAGGAAGTGATTAAGGAGAAAAAAGGCGGAAGGGGAGAAAGAGAAACAGATAAGAGATAGAAGAGCCAGAAAATTCCTCGTTTTACCATGTGTTAATAAAAAATGGTGTTCCTGAACTGAACTAGTCAAAGTGCAGCATATATTTCCTCCCTGAGAGAAGAGACTTCCTCACACTTTGGTTCCTACCCTTCTTTCCTCTGTAACCAAGGACAGATGAGGAGCATCACTACGGTTACCATATCCATGACAACCTCTCCCGCTGCTATTATTGGTCATGTCGTCAAGGAGATAGAGCTGCACATTATGGGATGTAGACAGAAATAGAAATCATGTACTGGAAGCAACAGATCTCTGGTATTACATAAGAAAGATCTAGCGAGGGGGTGCCATATTGATTCTAAAACTCAGGCTCGATCACACATAGGTTCAGGGGTAAATATAAACAGCATCTTCGGGATACACAGTCATGATACAGCTGTTTTGAGCTTTCATGAAAAGATGTGTAGTTTAATTGCAAATAATACAAACTGGCGAAATCTGAAGAAATACAAACTGTGTGTGTGAGCAAACCAAACCACAAGGGTCTAAGCACAATGTATGACCCCATATGACAAACAGAAAACAAATGACAATATAACTCAACAAGGGGGAGGATGACATAAAAATGTGAAATTACACAGTGGGTTCAGGGTGAGCTAAATTAAAAGAGCTTTGATGCTGGGAATATTTAAAACCTCCTGTGGCTCAAACTCACATTATATTTAATGAGAGGTTTGTAGCTCTGGAATTCAAAGGTGACACTGGAAGAAATAACTTGTAATAGTGTTGGACAATGTTCATACAATTGACAGGGTTTCCTACTGGTAAGACAATAAGTTCATAGGTAAATTCTTGTCCTTAAGCAAAACAGTAACTGTAGGCAGCTCTGGATAAACCCATCATCTAAATGAATAAGATGTCAATATAATAAGAATCACAATAGACATTCTGGAAAATGAACCAATGGGAAGTAACATAGATTCTGGCAGTCTTGGGTTTAATCACTGCCTTTCAAACACTATAAAAGCACTGAATAAGATAAATTGTCAAATTAAATGGATATTGCAAACACAATATAAACATAACTTTAGATGCACTTCTGGCAATGTCAGAGGAAGGCATTGTTTTTAAATATGATATTTTCATTCTGACGCATGTTTGGTACATAACAAGACAGGTAATAGTTGTGAGACACACTTGTGTATATAAATAGAGAACTTTGGAATATTTACAATGAAATGGGACACATGCTAAAGTATTTCAAGTCAGAATTGAATGTTGCGGTGGGACAATTATGAACTGCTCCAGTGGAGGTATGGAGCATCTTACATTATCTTGAGCCATCACTAATTTCATATTTTTGGGCAAAATGTTGCCATGGAAATATTTAATCTTACAATGCATACACACAAGGATTTTTTTATTTTTTATTTTTTTTTTATATTTATTTATTCTGTTTTAAGTATGCCTTGTTTTTTGTAGGATCACACATTTGACAACCACTGTGTCTGACGTAAACTAGCTCAGACGTTTATCAGCCTGACAGATGTGCAGCATTTCCCCTTTCTTCCCCACAAAAGACTATTTGTTTTAACTTGTACACTTGTTAATACCACACACATACACAAAATATGTACAAATAAACACACACACACACACACACACACACACAAATACACAGATACTTCGCTCAATCGTATATTTAAGCCTCTGAGTAGGTTGTGTGTGTGTGTGTGTGTGTGTGTGTGTGTGTGTGTGTGTGTTGTATCTTTTCATTAACTGGGGGGGGTCACCAGTTCGGTCCCAAATAACTCTGCAAGAATAGAAGATGTGAAAATAGGTTCATTTAGGAGGCCAAACTTGTAAGTGTGTGTGTGTGTGTGTGTGTGTGTCTGCATGCCAGTGCTTCATGCTGTATGCTGTTTCAAAACGGTAAAAAGAGTAGCATTAAAATGATCATTGTATCGTTGTGACAGACACTGAGAGACAGTACACACTAAGCATTATTTTTCCTAAATGCAATGATTTACCTTACTTACATGAGAAAAGTAATTATTTACACATTTTATTTATATTTGTGTTACAGCCTTACACATCTGTGTTACCTGGTTTCAGTCGAAGCGTTCAAGATGCATCTAAAGGTGCATTTTAAGCTGACTCTAAATTGTATAAAAACTACTCTTTGTTGGTTCATACATTAGCTCTCTACCTGTCAGTCAGTCATTTTCTACCGCTTGTTTCCGTGTGACTGGAGCCTATCCCAGTGACTTTGGGCCTTAGGCGGGGTACACCCTGGACAGTGGCCAACTCGTTGCAGGGCTGACTTGCAGACTCCAGCCAGAGAGATCACGGTCTGGTCCGGGATTCAAACCCACGATCTCCGTATTGGGAGTCAGGGGTGCTAACCGCTCGGCCACCATTCACCCCCCTCTCTACCTATAATTTCAATATTTTTGACATTCAAAGGCTGGATAATACAAGTGGAATCTTTTCAAAGATACTAAACTAATGAAGCTGAAGGATGCCGTCAATTGTTTAATCAGTAACTATAATGTGATCACTGAGACTTGATCTGTAATGCCTTACGTTGGCTCTGCTAAAGGAATAAGTATTGTAATTGTTGAATGTATACAGAATTCAGAGAGAGATACAGAGAGGCAGAAATAGGGGGTGATGGACGTGGACACAGATCAAGAAGATGAAAACAGCTGTCCTCCCTCAGTCCTATTTACTCTTCCACTGACTCATATACCTGTTCAGACAGTGTATCATTAAAGGAGAAATGAGAGGGTAGATACACAGTTAAATAAATGAAAACAAATGTTATTCCTCCACTCACAGATGTACAGTAAGTCCAAACTAACTTTATGAATAGCCAATAGTCATTTTGCTTGATCATGTGAGCGCTGGATCCTCTGAATGTTTTCTTATCCAGAATATATGACACTTAAACTTTCCATAATACTAAGAGAAATCAGCAATGAGACCATACATGGACATGTTGACATGTGAACTGGCACACATACACACACAACGAGATATTTGAAAACCATAGTACAGCATGAGATCTCAAGAATTAGTGAATGTGGTAAAATCATTCTTAGAAAGAGTGACAGATGTTACATGGCCTCCGAGGGATTAGTGTCCTCCTCACACTAATACACTGGCATTCATCTGCAAGCTGACACACACACACACACACACACAAATTGTACAAATATACATAATCATATTGATTTTTAACCCTGTGATTGACTGCCGATCTGTCCAGGGGGTACCCGGCCTCTTGCCCAATGTCAGCTGGGACTGGTTCCAGCCCCCAACCCTCAAGGATAAGCGGGCATAGCTAATGGATGGGTGGATGGATATTGATTTATTTAAACACAGAGAAACACACTGCTTTACACACACACTCACACCCTGGTGAGTGGCCAGGTTAAAGTAATTTGATAAGAGGTTTGGCAAGAAGCAGGCAGGAAAACTGAGTTTGAAGCAACAGATGTCTTTGGTTTGCAAGAATTTCTTGTTTTACTTTGAAAAATATTAAATTATACTACATTTAGTACATTGGACTAGAAGACATTTTGGTAACCACAAAATCAGTCTTCAATCAAAACAATGTGATTCAGTCCACCAAAAGAGCTAACAATTCCTCAATCAAAACAACATTTTTTTCCTAAGCCAAAAAAATAATGTTGCACACAAGAGAATGATGCTTTGCCTTTGATCAAATCAACTCAAAACAAGAAGCATCAGCCAAAATTATGGAAACCCTCCATTTTGTTCAGGTTTCAAAGTGGAACATCATAATCAACTCGTTTGTATCCAAACAATCAACGATAAGAGCAAATGATGCTCAAAGAAGATGTTAGGCAAAGGAGGCATATCCTTTCTTACTCCGCACCTCTTCCCTCCCTCCGTCTTAGCCTTTCACTCGTTTCACGAACCAGTCAGTGTCATACAGCATCCTCCACTCCTGCCTCTTAGATACATGGCAGCAACACACACATTGGAAACAGCTTTAATGCTAATTAACAGAAAAATCTGCTGATGAAATGTTTCATAAATCGACTGCACAGCTTATAACATGTGAGTAACAATAATTCATCAACGAAGAAAACTCAGGTGGGAGACCACAGCAACAAAAACAAAGAAACCCTGTTTTCCAGGATTGAAAAAAAAATTGCCAATGAGCCAAGCAGTTACTTAAAATAGCAAATGTTGGACCAAACTGCAAGCGCATTTAACTGTAAGCAGTTTAATTATTATAGATTACTCACCAGGTTGGAGTTGGTGGCGTTTGAGTCATCCTCAGGGAAGGGGATGTAGACGGCTAAGGCCACACAGTTGGCGAAAATGGTCATCAGGATGATGATCTCAAATGGTCTGAGAGGAGGGTTAAGAAATATACTGGTACAGAGTACACAAAACAGAAGTGTAGAGACATTTACACGGTAGAGATCACCCCGTGTGACATTCAGGATTGGTCAAAATAATATTCAGTCTAATTGTGTCTTATTCTAGTGCCGCTGGTCTTGGGTTTGTGTAAGAATATGTCTAAAACCTGAGTGGATCTAACTGGACTTTCAGTTATCATTGCCGGGCGGGGCGGAGATTGTGAACTGCTACTCTTTTCGACTATGGCTGTTTGTTAATTGGTGTTCTCTCTCTGTTTGGGTCTGTTTGGCCAACCACATTTTGGATGGGGTCTAATTACCATCGGGTCTACTTCACACCAGGTCTGCCTGTCCTCGGGCCCTTTTATATTGGGTCCCTTCTTTAAAATATGAATCGGGTTCAGGTAGGTTTTTAATGATCCACAAAAACCTGTAGTACACAGCACAAAACAATAGGGACTCGACTGACTTCAGACCTGTCTGCATAGAAAAAGTCACAGGCATGTTATTTCAACAGAGAGCTATTTCTAAACAAGCTAATACATCCTTACATAAGCAGAGATACATGCACACACATAGAGTGCACTAGCAGTGTACACAATGAGAGAGATCAAAGCTGTTGAGTTTGCCTTTTCATTAACAATAAGACATATTGGGTCACTTAGGGACCTCTTTGTGTGTGCAAGGGGGGTTAGAGGCAGTGCATGCCCTAATATGGGTGTGGCGAGGCGCAGGCCTGTCGCGTGGAAGACGGCTTGTGGACAGAGAAAGAGTGAGAGCGAGATGGAATGAGAGAGAGGAGAGACACAGAGGGTTTGGAACAGTCCTTGAGAGGGGAGTGACCTCATTATTTTTGGCCTCAGAGAGAGAGAGAGCTACAAAGCGAAAGAGAATGGAGAGTAGAGGGAGAGTGAGAGAGGGAGGGAGAGAATGTGAAGGAGAGATAAAGGAGGTCTGGTTTTCATCAACACAATTACTAACTGCCACTGCTGTCACCTCCCTCCACCTCCTTTTGCTCTCTCTCTGCTCTCTTCTTCCATTCTTCCCTTCCTTCCTTTTTTCCCTTCCCTCTCGGCTGCATGTCAAATTAGTCTAGACTCCAGACCTTGTAGTATCACGTAAACTGCAATGTACTTATGAGTTGCGCTGTCAGACAATCAGCTCCAAAAGACAGGGCGCGGTTAGCTCACCTGGTAGAGCTCGCGCCCCATGTGCAAGGCTGAGTCCTTCCCGCAGAGGTCGGGTTTGGTGCGATCAATTTGATCCTGGTTGCCTAATTGAAATTCAGGAAGATTTTTATGGCAGCTTAAAAGACACCAACATGAACTTCTCTGCAGCTTCTAAGTCCTAACTTCAAATTTTCATCATTGCATAAAAAAATATGTAAACGCTACTCTATCCTCCAAAAGGCTTTGAACACTTGCGTTACGTTTATAAAGTTAAAGTGAATACACCATCTTACAATCTCAATGTGAGAAATCGTTGTTGTTGGCTAAAACCACACCTGCAATTTATTTCTTAGTCTGACAAAGACATTTGTTTTACTGGTGGCCATTTATCCACTATGGTTTCTAATAGCAGAAGAGTGATGCAACTGTCTTTTTTTGGCATTTTCCAGTTTATTTGATAGTTACAGTAGAGAGTGAAGGAAAAGGCAGGGGAGAGAGATGCAGCAAAGGGCCCGGGCCGGACTTGAATCCGTTAAGGACTCAGCCTTGATACGTGGTGTGCTACCTTGTGCGCTACCAGGGCGCCCCATGATGGAACTGTCTTCTTCTTCTTTTCCTTTCGGCTGTTCCCTTTCAGGGGTCGCCACAGCGAATCATGCGCCTCCATCTAACCCTGTCCTCTGCATCCTCTTCACTCACACCAATTAACTTCATGTCCTCTCTCACTACATCCATAAATCTCCTCTTTGGTCTTCCTCTAGACCTCCTGCCTGGCAGCTCCAACCTCAGCATCCTTCTACCAATATATTCACAGTCTCTCCTCTGAACGTGTCCAAACCACCTCAATCTGGCCTCTCTGGCTTTATCTCCGAAACATCTAACATGAGCTGTCCCTCTGATGTACTCGTTCCTGATCCTGTCCATCCTCGTCACTCCCAAAGAGAACCTCAACATCTTAAGCTCTGCCACCTCCAGCTCTGCCTCTTGTCTTAACTGTCTTGAAAAATAAATAAACAAGTTTCAGATCAAATAATAGGAAGTGCACTTAACAACTTTAACAATCTTGTACTACCTATAATCACACTAGCAATCTTGCTGTGTGTGGCCCCTCTAGAAACAGACCTGCTATCCATTTTAGGACCTTAACTGCTGTTTTAGGAATAGCCCTGCAGACAGAGAAAAGATTGAGAGGAAAAGAAAAGAATTCTTATGGTGGGGCTAATACTTACAGTGGTTTATGTTTGGATTAAGGATTGACCCTTGAACATCATAGGCCATAAGATCATTCAGCTCATTCAGCATGGGACCAAAATGCGTCAAAGTTAATCACTCACCCTTGTACCGGGGGCTCATTTAAGCACACTCCAGACATGTGGGGACCCACAGAAAAACAGGCCTGTGACTCATTCTGGGTTTCTGACCCATAATTTAAAAAAGCCCTTGAGGTCTGCTTCCATCAACATGATAATAAATCTACTGTCTGCTGTGGTGTTGAGAGCAAAACAACAACACTTGGGGGAAATTATGGGGGTCTGAGTGAAGAATCAAACCAAGTACCAAGTTTATTAATAATGTACATTAATCAGCATAACAATAGCAAAAATCCATCTTTATCAGCACAGGAGCAAATAAATATTACTGGTAAGGATTTTGCCAAAAGCTAATTGGGGGGATTGACTCCAACAGCTCCATAAAAAAAAAAAACAGCAATAAATAAAATAAAATTGAAATCTGAACCTAGTTAGCTCAGCAGGTTTCACAGCTGACATGAAGTAGTATTCACCAGGGTGCTACTGTCAGAGGCATTTTGGAATTTAACATATATATTCAGCATTTTAACAAGCTAACTGTATATGCTTACAACAAAGTGTCACACTGGGATTGCATCCAGATACACACCGGGATGCTGTTTTTTCCGAAAATGCTCTGCATTCAGCATTTGCCTCACATGCAACTCACAATAACGCAGATAATCTCTTATCCTGATAAACCCAAATAAGAAACCAGGGATATACTGATATTATCTGGGAGAGCAAGCTCAACACTCTTCTGTGTTATGCTGAGAATATTTATCTCTTTTCCTGACTGAGTTAAATATCCATACAAATAGCGTAACCCCTCATGTGACCTGATGCAATTTTTAAGCTGTTAGCCAGGCGTTTGTGTGTGTGTGTAAATGCACTCAATGACACCTTTTCGTTACTACCACTTAGTGTGATTTCATATACAGAAGATAGTTGTTAGACATACACCTGCCCCCGCTCTCTCCTTGTCTCTCACGCTGACCTCGCAGTGTACAGGTAATGCTTAAATGCTATAATTACACTGCATGCGACAGTGTTGGGTCTGTGTGTGCGTGCTTCAGTCCTTTATCATCTGTGTGTAAGTATGTATGTGTTCTTCAAGAATGTTTATTTGTGTGTTCTCTAATCTAGGTGTGTGTTTGCGTGCATTTCTATATGTGAGCTCAGACAGGCCCCATCGACCTGTTGAGAGGAGTAGCTGTTGTCATGGTAACAGGAGGAGGAAGAGAGGAAGATTTTGGATCTGCTATCTCTGGAGACAGAGGTACTCACAGAATGCAGAACACACACACACAGGCATACACAAATACATAGCAATGCCTATATAATAAATAAACACATGAATGCATAACTACACACATACACAGAACAAAATGGATACAGTAGGGAGCACAGTCACCACACTGCAGTTATGAAGGGCATCCCAAAGTAGAATGTTTAGCTAGACAGGTAGGCAGAAAGTTTGGTAGGGATTTCTGAAACTAGCGCAGGACAAAATATACTGTAATTTTGCTAATGTTCTGCACCTTCCATGTTGCTTTTTTGTGACTCAGACTCCATCACGTTTACTTCTTCCTCTCTTTCTGGTTTCTCATACCCACTAAGAGCCCTTTTTAATGTCCCTGGACTTTCCTTCACTCATCTCCTTCCCTCACCTTTCTCTATCTGTCACTCTGTCTCTCTCTTCCTTCCTTCCCTCCCTTCAGAGCTGTTGAAATGAACGATGCTGGGAATTGTGGGTAATGATGTGAATGCTCATTAGTCACTAGGTGAGATTGTTCCAATGACCCTGAAGGTTTATGCACGCTTTTTTCCATTACTTTTCTTCTCTTTTCTTTTTTACAACATAAGCACAGCTGGACAGGATAATTTACTATTGACATTATGACTTAACATGACCTAATAATTACTATAGAAACACAAGGTGATCAGAGGTATAATTTGGCTGTTTCCACTGCTTTACCGCGCACAGAGGGAGATTACACATACTTTTGATCAGACAGCTGCAGCTGATTCAGAACGCTGCTGCTTGCATCCTCACTAAGACCAAGAAAGTGGATCACGTCACCCCAGTTCTGAGGTCTTTACGCTGGCTTCAGGTCCGTACAAGAATTGATTTCAAAGTACTACTGTTGGTTTATAAAGCACTTAAAGGTTTAGGGCCAAAATACATTTATGTTCTTCTGCTAACCATCCAGATCTCTCAGGTCGTCTGGGACAGGTCTGCTCTTTCCCCAGAGTCAAAACTAAGCATGGAGACGCAGCATTTAGTTTTTATGCTCCATATATCTGGAACAAACTCCAAGAAAACCAAAGGTCTCTCAGT
The DNA here is from genome assembly GCA_011952105.1 of Coreoperca whiteheadi. Classification (NCBI taxonomy): domain Eukaryota; kingdom Metazoa; phylum Chordata; class Actinopteri; order Centrarchiformes; family Sinipercidae; genus Coreoperca; species Coreoperca whiteheadi. The sequence goes on from CM022484.1 coordinate 13,487,105, forward strand.
GAAACTGTCAGTTCTTTTAAATCAAGGCTGAATACTTTTCTGTTTGCTGCTGCCTTTTATTAAATCAATAATCATAATGATTTATATATTACAGTGCACTGTAACTTTTACTCACCTGTTTTATCTTGGGTTTTATTTTTTTAATAATTTGAAGTGCATTTAAATGTCTTTTTATATTGCCCTATGTTGCTTTTATGTTTTATATAAAGCACTTTGAATAGTCTTGTTGAAATGTGCTATACAAATAAACTTGTTCTGGTTGTTCTGCTGTTCCCATGGAAAATATGGAGTTGTTTTAAAGAAAACATGTCGATTGTTTGAGTGATATGCATGAAAAAACGCACACCATGGTGGACCCAAGAGTCTGGCTTTTCACATTAAACTGAGCAAAATAATCAAAACAAATGCAGGACCAAATAGAACCAAACTGTAAATTTGCAGTTCTTTGATAAAAATACATGTTCGTAAAAATTTCCCAAAGAATTATGCCATCATTTATCACTGGATTTATTTTTAGGAATTATTCCTACTGCTGTGAGAATGTGTTGACTGCAGGAACAAAGACTGGATATCCAATAGAAATATCTTGTTAATAGTTAAAAATGCTAAATGTAATTCCTTAAGTCCAATTAGAAGTACATTTTTGGCTTGAAGAAATTTATATTAAAACATATTTTGCCAATTAGTATTACTGTGATATTACTGTGGGGTTGCAAACCAGTCCTGGTGCTTATGATATGCATGTGGGTAGGATGTGTGGTGTTATAACAAACACTATTTTTCCATAGTACTTTTACTTATTTTTATAGCCTACAATGTTAGCAACTGTTTACACACTTTAAACTTTATTCTAATTTGATAATTCCCTAATGCAACCCTCTAAAAACACACAGAAACGCACACACTAGTTCTAACTGATCTTCTCTTTCCTCACCAATTCGCTCTGGCTTCCGCTTCTCTCCTCTCCTCCCTCATGATCCCCCTATCCTCCCTCCTCTCCTCCCCTCACTCATTATTTGCCCTCCCCCTGCTCTGTCATTTTTCTTGTTTACCTTTCCCATTCTCCCCTCGATCCCTCCCTCCTCAACTACTCAACTACTCAGCTCCATCATCTGTCCTGTCGACCAACATGTCCTGCCCACATCCCTGCCCTTCTAATTTCCCCAACCCCTCCTCTCCCTCTCCTTCTCCCCCTCTCAGGACGATGTGTGACTGTGCTCTTGCTGAGTTGACGCTCATGTGGACCCTCTCCTATTATAGATCACTTTGACTGTGACACTGACCGTTTCTGTCTGTCTCCCTTTCTCCCTCTATCTCACCCTGAGGGAAAACCAAGTCATTATGTTCTGCAGCTTAAAAAAAAGAAAAAAAAAACTCCAGAGGAGAGGAAGGGTAGAAAGGAAGGACGAGTGGAGCAGGAATAAAGGGATTTGGATGGACAGTGGGAGGGAGAGACAGATAATAAATGGTAAGAGAGACGTGGAGGAAGCGAAGGAGGAATAGAGGCATGGATGGACCTCGGGGAGAGAGGATGAACGCAGTTAGAAAGAGCTAGGGGAGAGACATAATGCGGGGGAGAGGTGTGAAGGAGGGTTGAAAATGACACAATTTGTTTTATCCTCCTGTGAGTAAAGCATGTAAGATGAAAGAGGGAGAGGAGAAGGACAGACACAGGGAGAGGAAAAAGGATTAAGACGAGTGATTGGGGCAGAGAATCACTCTGAGTGAGAGAGAGAAGAAGAGAGATTGATTAAGAAGAGAAGAAGGGATAGAAGAGAGGAAAGAGGGATAAACAAAAGAGAACGAGGAAGTGTGATGCATTCTTAACCTGTCCTGCATCCCTTATGCCCTCCTTTCTTCTCCTCCTTACAAGGATTTTTTGTACCTGCATCTATCCAACCAGCATCCATTCCACATTGTGGTTGCAACACATACAGTATTACAGTATGTGATATTAGCAGAAAAATATGTGCATTTCTCTGGTTTTGCCTCTGTTTTTTAAAAACTAAAATCTATCACAATCGTTTTTAGGAGTACAAATATTGTGCTGCACTCTGTAAATGAAAAAATGTCCCCATCTTGTACGTTCTAAATGAGGGCAACCTAGAGCAAAACATGTAACTCAAAAAACTAGGAGATTAAGAGAACAGATTCTCTTTCCTGAAATCATGACCCGGTTACTCAAGATAATCCACACATATTGTGAGCAGTTTCATGTAGGAACTATTGGTAGAGAGAAAATAGTTCCCACATAAACAGCTCACAACAAATCATGACACTTTCTTGACAGTGAAAAATGTTGCATGTTATTCCACACTGCAAACAGTAGAAAAACAAACCTCCACTCATGGTTAATTAAAGGATACTTCCACTCTACGATGCTGATGCAGGCCCTGCGGATGGGGTTCTTGAGTGTGAGACAGAGTAGGGCTCGTGGCGGCCTTGTGGCTGTCGTCGTTGTCTGTTTCTTGGGCTTAGAGCTATAGTGTTGTCTCTTCCTTTGCGTGGAGCTGGCCGTGGAGATGGGCCCGCCCCCTCCCGACCCAAGCCCCGCCCCTCCGCTTGATACGACGCTGCCCATCATCTTCGCCTGCCGCGCGGCGTCTATGGCCGCCTGCCAGCTCAGGGCCGCCCCAGGTGTGGGGATGTGCTCCGGGGCCAGGCCCACCACACCCACCCCGTGGTTGACACCGCCCCCTCCTCCACCATGGTCGCCATGGCTACCGCCGCCACTGTGCTCATTGGTCAGGCCAGGGGGAGGAGGGCGGGGAAGGGAGGGAGGGGGAGAGTAGTCGGAGCCTGTAGTGGAGAGAAGTGGGAAGGGAAAGCGAAGAGAGAGAAGAAAGAAAGTTAGCAAACAACACAAGTCAACTGTGAGCAAATCCCTTCCTTTGGTCAGTAAGTGATTCACTTGTTGATTTAATACATCACACATGGTTCCTTAAAGTTGATACAATGCTTCAATTTTCTACAGTTTGGTAGTTTACTTTGGAGGCTTCAAGGCCGGGTGTTTGAATTGTTGACATATCAGTTAGTGAGCACTGTATATTTTTCAGACACTGAAGTGCCTCCCTGTAGAATAGACCAATGACTAATACTCCCATCTGTCAAGCAAGTACAACAGAGCTACTGTGTGATGTTTAGTTCCTCAGCATATTGAGTAGGTTATGCAGTCCAATCACTTTGTGTCAACACACACAACACCACTCATCAGACCAGCAACTACTGGATTGTGTAATGATCATTCTCTATGCTAACATTACGCAGTGGTCAACTCTTTGTTACATTCTTTAAATTACAGCTTTAAAAAAATCTGCAACCAAAAAAATCTGTTCTGTTAATGGCACATCTGTTTTTCCTTTTCACAGTATAGAGGCAGATTGTTCAGACATTTTCTTTTTATTACAGTAGGGAAACAATTTCAGTGTTGTTTAATTGCCCCACAAATGTGTTACTTTTTCATAAACCAAAGGAAGAAAAAATCTCAAAAAATGTTATTTAGGAAATCAAGACATAAAGAGTACTAGTATGGTATAATGACAGAGGGCCCAGAGTGAAAGACTACCTATTCACTCAGTGGAGGAAAATGCAGATTGTGTTCAAGTCTTAGAATAATATTACAAGACTGCAGGAAACAACTGTACATAGTGGAATAAAATAAAATAAGAACATTAGAGAGAAATCAGACACAAATTACAATAATCTCAGTGAGATTACATAGTTGTATCACTCAGTCAAATTGTAGAAATAAGACTATGTGAGTAAAAATACTGTAAAAGAGACCGGATTATCCATACTGTATGCTTAGCCAGATTAAAGACAGTTATAATATCCTCTCACATCCCCTCTGACATCTGTACAAGGATTCCACAAATGCTCTCACCCTATAGTAGATTACACACTCTGTGAAATTAAATACCCTTTTCAGGTTTATCCTTTATAGAGACTACAGTATATTTCCGAAACTAGGAAGTCCCAGGTACTGATACTATCAAATAATTTCCACAACACTGACAGAACTGAATTTACTTCACTTTTGCATGAAAATCACAATTGTTTGAGGACAGAATCACTTGTGTCGACTTTCATTCATTTGATTTTATTTTTTATACGGGAAAAGATTCAAAGTGAGGCCACAGTTAATCAGGCCTGTCTTCCAGCAGGTTCCTGTTGTATAATGTATACAGTTACAAGTTGCATACAGCAATATAGAGTACCATTAGCTGGAAGTATATGTTACAATGCCACTAAATGTCATGACATTTTTTACCACAGGTAGCCCCCGGTGAAAACAGAAACCTTTATCTTGGCTGTAACAGTAATATGTACAGCATTTGCGTCAATGCTTAGAGGAAATTATCAATATGCTGATTTCAGTCACATTTGACCAAACGTAATTCCCAATGTCAAATTCACAAATCCCATAAATGCAAAGCCACTTTTGGGAGAAAAAGAATACAAAACTTTAAGAACCTCTGTAAAGTTAATCCAACCTGTGCTTTACAACAGAGATAAGAAGACAGAAAGAGGAAAATGTGAGAAGAGATGTGCAGGGGTTAGAGGGAGGAGGCGGAGAGAGATAGACTTATCCTGTATGCTTAGTACGATTACAGTGCGGTTATAATATCAGCTGAAATCCCATTCCTCTCACTTCAGAGCTTTAAGTTTCTACATATGAACGCACAGTGGATTATGGCCTGAGGGAACATTACATCGGATCCTGAGAGTACTGCTCAAAAAAAATAAAGGGAACACTTGGAGTTACATTGTGTTGTTTAAGTGTTCCCTCTATTTTTTTGAGCAGTATATATCATGCTCAGATACAAACATACATCCCAGAAGCATCTACCTTCACATGTTGTGTGTTTAAAGTCACATGAACATGCTTTGGAATTGCCTGCCTGAGGATCTGAGGCTTGCAGAATCAGTGACATCTTTTAAATCACTCCTCAAAACTTATCTTTTTGAAAAAGCGTTTTTTTACATGTCTTATATGTTTTATTATTATTATTATTATTATTATTATTATAGTTTTTATCGTATATGATGCTTAGTTTTATTTTTGTATTTTTAATTGTCTGATTTTACTCCCCTCCTTGCAGTCATGAAATGTTTCAGTCCTGGTTCAACCATGTAAAGCCTTGTATAAATAAAGTTTATTATCATTATTATTAAGGTGCCCAAACTGTGGCATGAATCATCCCAAAAGTGTGACTTGAGTCAGAGACACACCTGCTCAGCAAATGTGGCTCACAATGTGTGTATAATGTTACACAGCAACATCTAGCCTGTGACCTCTGACCTCCCCTCTCTTCATTTGCTTACTGCTTGCAATAATATATCTATCAACAGGTGTTGTTGCTTCAGACACGCAATCTGGCTGGTCAAAGAAACGATCCAAAGATGCTGGTTATTCTCCTTAAAGCTGGGCTCGCACTACAGGAGTTTTAAAATCCTAACCGATTTTGAAATAAGGTTGCAGCACACACTTTAGGAGAATCTTCACAGATTTTCCCTCTAATCTCAAAGAGGCTCACACTACAAGGCGTGAAAAAAATGGTGCATGACACACTACAGGATGTTATTAAAATAATCTGGCCAGAGGGAGCAATGCCCCACCTGGCATGACACCACGTGATCTCATGGGGAAGTAGATGTAAACAAAACAGAGACTGACATGGTGCAACAGTTTGCTATAGTAATGCTTTGCCGTGAGAAAAAACAAAAGCAGAAGCACGAATATGGATGAGAAAATGAGACGCAGTCAACAAGGAGAACTGGAGGTGAGATTTTAACTGTCAGTTTCAATATCTGTCAACAGTACTACGCTAGCTAACATTAGCCTCAAGGGCTAGAATGTTTCCCATCGCTTAGCAACACCGTCAGCTGCTCCGGGCTTGTAACGCCTCCATCGCTCTCATTGGCTATTGTGGTCCCATTCGAAAAGTACTGACGTAATCATACCGATTTTAAATCCTAAAAAATCTAACATGTTTGATATTATCGGGGCAGCGCCGATCTGATCGGGAGGCTTAAGATTGGATCTGTAAACCCCTCCCATTACCAGATAATCTTGGCCAAACATCGGCCCGACCACGGTCCCAGACCAGATTTCTCCTCCGATTGTCAGAAGGGGTGAATCGGGGATAAATCGGCCCAAAACTCCTGCAGTGTGAGCCCATCTCAAATGTTGGGCAAGTTACTTGGAAAATGTAATAAATTACTCCTCACTAATTACTAATTTAAAAAATGCATTACTTTACAAATGACTCTACGGTAAAAGTAATTAGCTAGATTAATAATTAAGGACTACTAACCTTTATGTTACTTATCCCGCTCTCATGAATGTGCTTTACCACAACTCCAAAGCCACCATACCCACACATTCCACGTCTTCTGTATTTAACTTCAAATTAGTATTCAGATCTTTTACTTAAGTAAAAGTTGCAATACTACCATTTAAAAACACTCTATGCCAGTTACAGGGCAACACTGAAACTGTCAGTTAAGTAAATGTACAGAGGTATTATCAGCAACGTGTTTTAATGAAGAGGCATAGGTGCTCATGGGCCTCGTTCACAGCAGACATTTTGACTTATTATAGTAGAAAAACACAGGTGTTACTAATAACATTAAGCCAGCTGTACTATAGGAGGACCCTGTAACCATTCACTTCACTATTTACGCCTGTGGTTTTCCTACTGTAACATGTCAAAGTACATTCCATAAAAACGGCCTTTTATGAAGCGGAATGGCTCATGTTAGTATTGTATTATTTTATATTAGTTATTGTTATGTTACTGATGCATTTACCTGCAGCATTTTAACTGTGTAACTTTGTAACAGAGGTGGAGCTAATTTGAATTAATTTTTATAACATTACTATTGGGTAGTTTTATCTAAAATAACACACACATATAGAGCACACAAGATTTTGATGTGTTTTGGATGAAAATTTTGATCTGAAAAGTCATGTTAGCTGTCAAATAATGCAACTAGGTTCCACTGGCTGTCTCTGAAATGTTGTGAAGTAGCTAATAGTATAACGTTCATTAAAATACTTAGCTATAGGTAAAGTACATGAACCTCAAAATTGTAAGTAAGAACAGTGCATGAGTAGCTTCTGTATATATAACTGTTTATACTTATTTAAGCTACATTCCACAACAGACAGGTTTAGAAATAGGTGAGAAAATGAGCCAGCCAAGCTAGCATTGGATTCAAGCCTGCAGCAGCGGCTAGCTTAGCCCCGGGGAGCACACGCAGCGTTCCCGAAAGTGAAGCAAATAAAGGGGACACAACAAACAAAACAACTTGTGAGTTACGTTACCTAACTGTAACGTTACATACCGTGTAAAACGTGAGAAACGTGAGGCTACCAGAAGGTCTCTTCCTCTTTTGGCTGTTAGCTGACGCCTCAGTCTGCGCACCAAGCTAACCACCATGGACCAGTCGTCCCGAACTAAAAGTTATGTTTCCCATCCAATGAGACAACAAACACACGTTACTGGGATTTGTTACTGTAATAAAAACTGTCCAATTTATATTGCAATACTTCCTTATTGTCCTCCTGCCCACGTGTGCAGCCCAGTGCCCGTGTAACAGGCGCCTGCTTGCTGCTGTGTGATGAGGTAAAAGGGAAGAGTATATGACTTTTATTGATACTGCAGTTTGTTCGTTTTTAATTTTATGCCAAGCACGTTGTAATATTTGTTTAGATAAGTTCTATATAAATACACTTTATTATTTTTATTACAGCTCAAATAAAACTGGAATGCCCTAAAGGTAATCTTCAAACAGAGGCACTGACCAAACAACAACACACGATTTGTCTGCAAACACTTAGGAGCAGTGTGCTTTGAATACAGCGATAGTGCCCAGGGAGGTGTTCTGTACCTTCACTTCACCACTGAAGTCACTTGGTATCAGATGCAGCTGTGCCTTGTGGGAAATCCCACTGCGGTTTCAGTTTGGAGCATCTCGTTACTCGGTTGGAACTATATTTTTCCCCATTTTCTCTAACCTCTGGGGTTGATTTTAGAAAGCAGAGAACCATAGAAGTCAATACGTTTATTACTTTTATCATACATACATATAAGCATGAAAACACACACTCACCCATTCGGAATCTGCATCTACTGTGGTACTGTCTCAGACGATTCTCTATACTGGAAAATAACTTCCTCTTTCTTTCCACCATCGACTCCAGTGTGGGAAACATCTGCTGTTGCACCTCATCATCATCTCTCTCTCTCTTTCGCCCACTATCGCTCACAAACACACACACACACACACACACACACACACAAACATAATCACTTTCAGCATATTCTACTGCTGTGTGATCAGTTTATCTCACACTGCCTGCCCCTCTCATAGGGTATACCCCACTGAGAGTGTGTGTGTTTGTAAGTATGTGTGTGTCTGTGTGCGTGTGTGTGTGTGTGGGTGTGGGTGTGTGTCCGCTGCATGAGTGAGAGAGTGAGGATTAGAGGAGAGTAAAACTTTAATAATACTGAGCTCACTAATCTGACCGTGTGTCTTTCTGTGTGTCTGTCCTGTCACATGCATATGCACAGTCATGTCATGTGCACGCGTGTTTTTCTGTGTCGTACGATTGAGACTGCGTGCTGATGTGAGCGCCTTTAATTCCATTAGCAGCGCTTTCTTCCTCAGGGGAAAAAAAAACAGCAGCCTGTGGAAATATGATTCTGTCTGAAGGGCGGAGAAGGGAAGGATGAAGGGATGGAAGAAGAAAAGGAAAGAGGATGAAGAAGGCGGGATACAGGAGGGAGAGAGGGGGGATATACTGTAGGAGGAGGGAGAAGGATGGTGAGAGGATGGAGAGACAAACAGATGATAAAGGGGGAAACAAATACAGAAAAGGAAAATAGCAGGAAACAGGAGGAGGAGATTAAAATCTAGAAGGAACAAAAAAAAAGAGGGACGATGAGAAAAATGGGTGGAGGGCTAGGGTGCTTAACCACGAGTGACACGACTTAATCCAAAAATGTTGCTATCCATTATATGATTTTACAGCCAAAAATATTTCACACTAATTCACTCTTATAGTATTACCGTCACTGCAGTCAATGGTGTTTGTGGAAAGGTTTCCACAGTACTTTAGTCAACCAGTGGCTGTTACAGGACTACAGTCAAGGATTGTAGTTCTACTTCAATCAATGTTTTAGTACTACATTAAATATATAGTATAGGTCTAATAGGACAATACAGTAATACTAATGTTCTTAAAGCAGTGCATTTAATGGATATACTAATGGGATTACAGTCAAAGTACAGTCAAAATGCACGCAATTTTGTATTATGGTACCTTTTATGGATAGTATCCCTTATACATTTTATTTTTTGTGTGGCAATTTTGTGTTTTATTTGTTGTTGTGTTTTTTATTTATATTACATTTATTTTTTTATTTGCTCATAATACTATAGGCCTTTTTCATTGTAGACATTTTAAAATGCCATAGGAAAAGCACAGGTGTTACTGAAAACATTAACGGTGGCTCCGTTATATTCAAGTGTCCCAGTAAGCCATAAGTGAGCCAGTATGCAAAATACCAGGACCCTAAAACTGAAGCAGCTAAATGGAATTCGGGCCATAATTAACTGTATTATTTACACCCATGCTTTCCTTACTCTGACAAGGCAAAATGTCTTCTGTAAAACAAGATCTTACTAAGGATATTTTCAAGGTCCTACACACAGATGATTCTAATAATTCCTCTGCTCAGGTTGACTGTGGGCAGAGCTATGTGAGGTCACATGAACTAATTAGAATGATAAGGGTTTAATTTGTCCCACCCTAACAGGGGCCAAAATGTTAAAAGAAGATGTCGGTCAAGCACAGTATCTTTTTCACACCTACACAGTCTTGAGAAGAGGTCTAATCAGCCAAAATAACTGAAAACACCTGTTTGGGTGTTTTAAGTATGTAGTACGCTATATAATATGTCTGCAACATGCATATGCATTATTATATATATGCATATGATACATATAATAATAAACAAAAACTGAGTTTTCCTTGAATTAAATGTGTGCAAGCTACAGCCAGCGAAACCACACATGCTTAATTTAAACATTCTAGCTCCTGTTGGTACAAGCATAAAACAGGATAAAATTCCTCAACATGAAGCACAGGGACAGAGGATGTTTTATGAGACTTTATACATCAGTCCATATACTGTAAAGACAGTCAGCATTCACTCTAACTGAACTTGAAGTGAACCTAACTGAGTCGAACTTCAGTGTGAACTGAACTGCAGACTGTAATGAGCTGTGATACAAACTGAAGTCAGTGGAGCTGTTATCTACTTAATGATAAAGACTGGAGAGAGATGCTATCACTGCAACTCCAAGCACTCTGCCGTAAAATGTCAATGCCACACACACACACACACACACACTCACACAAAGAGTATGCCACAAATTGCACTGTCTAATATTGCTTACTAACAAAATGCAGTTCCAGTACAAATCACAGCAGCAAAAACTGCATCACCTCAGGCTTTAAAAAATCTCATTCAAACTTCCAAAGTCCTTAGTGATGAGCTCTGCTCATTTAATTGGCCCAACCAGATAACGGACTGCAAAGGGGACCAATGAGATTATCCCACCCTAAATCAGTCTCTTTTATCATATCCTCTGAGTGCCCTTCTCTTTTCTCTTTTTCTTCATTCATGTCTGTCTCATGTCTCACTCTCTCCCTCCGTCTGCTTTTCCTTCTCCTCCGCTCGTCCCAGCAGGGATCTATTTAACTGGACAGTGATGATGTAATTATCAGCCAATTAACTGATGATGACACCTGATCAGACACTAATTAATGGCGGACGCACGCATGCAGCCACACACACTGAGGGCGCTCACCTTGCAGCAGCTCTAATTCAAAATCTAAAAAAAAAGAGTAATCTTATTAACAGCCTTACTGAGGTCCAGAACATTGGGCCTGACCAATCGGCTTTTTCCCCAGCACGTTTGGATCCCACAAGACACACAAACTGATGCACACACACTTACACACACACGTACACAACAATCCAGTCAGTTGCCATCCCAGCTGAATTGTCGTTTCTTTTGAAAGACGACCTCCTTTTGCTACTGTACCTCTTTTTATCCCCCTCCTCCCCTTTAGTTCTGCATCTTCTTTTTCCTCATCTCCCTCTCTTCCTCCTCCTCCTCATTGCCCACTCCTCCATCCATCTCTCCCTCCAATCTTCCCTTCCATCTCTCCCTCTCTTTCTTACATCTTTCTCCTAAATCACCCTTCTTCCTCCCCTCACCACGCTTCTTCTTCTTCCCCCTTTTTTCTCTAATCTATATAGCTGTCACTCCCTCCATTGGTTCTCAAGCAACGGACAAGTTCATTTTCAGCCGCGCACCCTTCCTCCTTTCCTCCATCAATCTACCCCTCCTCATCTCTCCATTTTTCTCTATCTCTCTTGCTTCACTGCTTCTAATGCCGATCACTTCCCTCTCTGTCATTTTTTAAATAGCTGACAAGTATTCTGTCTCTTGCGCTCTCCCTACCATCTCTCTACCATCTCTATAGCCAAAAAAGTGTCTTGTCGAGCACCAATCTCATGCACAAGACTAAAACAGTAAACATAAAACGGCATAATGAAGGTAAATGCTTGTTTCATTTTTTGGCCTAGAAATTTTGATTGCCAGTGCCTCCATGTTTTCCCTGACTTGTATGACATCCCATCATGCTTAACCCTCATTATCATTGTCATCATAAATACCGGTTGTAAGCCTTATATTATTTTTATCCAATTTATGTGTCATCCACTCACTCACACTGACACACATGCACAGAGTGTATGCACAAATCCAAAAGCAGACTAAAAGACTCGTCTGAATCAATTGTGTACATGTGCATGAAATTTTGTAGGCTACATGCCCCGTGTGTGTGTGTGTGTGTGTGTGTGTGTGTGCATACGTGTGGGTGTCTTTCATTTGTCTCCCTTTCGCTCTGTCCATATGTGCCCATTATCTGGCCAGGTAAGCACACCACACAGATGCACCTGCTCCCTTCGGTGCACACACATCCACACACATACAAGGGAGGGTGCGCGCACACGTACACACACACACACACACACACACACACACCTGCTCCTCTTGATCTGTGACCCCCCAACAGACGATTACAGTATGCGCTGACACAGAAGTGCGCACGCACGCTAAACTCACACAGCATGAACAGGACATGCATGCAATTTACAAGGAAAACACATGAAGCGGTAAATCACATGTTGTGGTCGCACCAAAGAGGCTTGCTAAACAAACACTACAACCATACAAACTGCAACTTATCATGTTGTTCATAATATTCACTATTAATGGACAAAAGGACGGCCAAAGGGAAATTCCTGCTCATTCATTGTACATTGAAAATAAAATGCTTCTCATTTATCCAAATACTAGAGAGTGGTAAACACACCTCTCTGCCTGTTACAATTGAGGTTGTTTGTCCCATTCATTCATTCAATTTTATTTATATAGCCCAATAAAACAAATCACAATTTTTCCTCAAAGGGTTTTACAATCTGTATAACATACGAAACCCTCAGTCCTTAGACCCTCAATTCGACTAAGGAAAAACAACCCAAAAAAAACCCTTTTAACAGAGGAAAAAAAAAAAAGAAACCTCAGGAAGAGCAACAGAGGAGGGATCCCTCTCGCAGGACGGGCAGACGTGCAATAGATGTCGTATGTACAGAATAGATTCACAACAGAAAATCATAATACATACAATTATAATGTCAAAACAGCAACAGGTATTTGTGGCGCTAAACATTTTTCGCGAAGAGCCTCTGTGCTGTGATTGCACTTTTCATTGCAGTGTGCGCTATAAAAACCCTATCATGTATTGATTTAGTCATTAAACTGTAACATACTACCTGAATTGGGAAGTGAAGTGGAGGGGAAATGAGAAAGTGTGTGCATGTGTATGTGTAAACTCCTCCACACATGAGATAGATAACAGTAACATGCCAAAGGAACACGTGAGTAGAAATTATGCATTCGTGCTCCTTATTCAATAGCACATTGCTCACTGTCATCTGGACTTTCTAGTTTATTACAACCTGGCCCGGCCCTCAAGCTATGAATCATGGGTCCGAAGCACTGATTGGTTATTGTTTTCCTCATCCCAGGAGGTCAGGGTGGTAGTCTTTGAAGCAAAGGGTAAAAAATGGGATGCTATGTACGGATTTGTTGTTGTAAGGAGTTTTATATGTGACTTTCTGTCAGATATAATGTTACAAAAACAAGGTGGTTTGTTACAAAAATGAAAAGTGGAGCTGATCAAAGGTACCCACACAACCAAAACCTAATGATGTGTCAAAGGATTACATTTTTATTGTTTCTCTGCTTGCATATTATGTTTCTGTCTATATTATCTGTAGCTTCTGTCCTGTCCTGTAACACAGTGTGAATCAACTTCATGTAAAAGGAATCCTCTCAGTAGCTGTTTTTTCACATTAAATGCTGGAGCTTCAGGAAATTAATCAAAGTAGCTCACAGGCGCTGTAAAATGTAACTAATTGATATTTATCCTTGTTCAATTGTTATAACAATGACACACTATAGTGAATCACTGGGCTAACTTTGAGCCAAAGATAAGACTACATGGTTTTAAGCTGTTTAATACTTTGGAAGTCAAGTCAAACCACAATGTTGGCTGGCTAGTAGAATGGTCTGAGCCAAATCCAACAAGTTCTTATTTTTTCACAACATGTGAATTTCCCTCAGATGATTTTTATTGCCTCAGACCAAAACCTAAATACACAACATCTGAATATGATTTTAAAGTTTGATTTTGGAAGTTTGATAAACTTTGAAACATATATTCCCTTTTAACTTAGCAAGTTCTACTGATTTTCATAATCCCTGAGCATTGAAAATCTTTTCCCAACCCCGTATCCTTGATATTTACTAATGGGGCCAGGTTCTCCAGTCCCACGTTTGGTTAGGTTTGGCTACAATAGCACTTTAGTTAAAACTAGGACAAAATAATGGTTTCCATTAAATGTTAAGTAAACATGTCATGCTTCCATTCACTGTTGACTTTTTCAATACTTAAACAAGCCTTTCAAGCCAATCTTTCCCTAACCTTAAAGGTCTGGTTGAGTATTTTTTAAGGAATACGCTTACTTGCTTTCTTGCCAAGAGTTAGATGAGAAGATTGGTACCAATCTCGTGTCATGTTCTTGTTTTATTTTGAAGATGTCTGTTCTCTCTGGGTTTTGGGTTTAGTTATGTTAGTTCCTGTTTTATTTGGTAAGTTGTCTGCCTCATATGTCTGTTAGTTTTGCTTCCTGTCCATGATTGCCCGATTGTTTCCACCTGTGGTATTGTGTTCACCTGTGGCTAGTTGTCTCCCCTGCCTTAGTGTATATAAGTTGAGGTTGTCCCTTTGCTCCTTGTCAGTTTGTCATCATACATGTGTTGGTTTTGTCTACCTGTCTGATGATCTGCCTGCTACTTTCGTTTATATGCCTGCCTGTCTACTCGTAAGCTTGCAATAAATGCTCACTCATCATCAGAACTGTCTGCATATGGGTCCTCTTTCCCAGTTACCAACACCCTAATTGGAACACAAATGTCATCTAAATGACAGCATGACCCACTGCAAAAGAAGGACGACTGCAGCAATACTGTTTTCATTTATGATTTCAGTTCTTCGTACAAGCAGCTTAGTACAACAGATACTGCCTTGTTCCAATCATTGTTGTTGCCGGATACTAGAATTTAACAAGTACCGTACTTCATTGTACAAAAGATGACTGACACATGATACATTTTCTCTTTTAGATAATTCTAAATGAGGAAATGCAACAAATAGCTGACAAATAGCTAACAATTATGTCACTCTGCTCTGATTTATGACAAAACGAGTGCCAGCATCGTCATAAGCATCCCTCCTTGAAACATAAGGAACTGTGATAGACAGGAAGAATGACTGCGGGGGTGAAGCAAGTGCGCAAGAAAGAAAAAGAAGAAGACGAGTAAAACAATGAACTCATGAGAAAGAGAGAAAAGTCAGAATAAGCATGAGGAGGAGGAAAAACAAAAAGTGATAGAGATACGGGTTGAGTAGAAGAGGAGGAGAAGGAGGAGAGGCAAGAGGAGGAGGAAGGCTTGTTCACACTGCGCCTCCGTGCCGACCTTGCATACACACATATTCACACACAGTGCAGGCAGCAGATATTAATAACTGCTTATTAATATTCATCTGCAGTGGAGAGATGTGAGGCCAGAGTAACCCAGATACCAACCGTCTCTCTACCTGTCTCTCTCTGTGTGTCGTTCCTTACATCTAAGGTTCATGATCTCTATCAGGTTGTCCGTATTAGCCATTTAGCTGACACCAATTTGCTGTGATTAAAGCTGTGTAAGCAGCTTCTGTTTCTGCATCATGAGGGCGCCCTGAGCTACGAAGATTGTGGGACAGGTAGGTCAGAACACTTAAAACATTGTAAATTCCACAGACATTGAGGAAATGATGTATGTATGACTGTGTTTTTGCTTTTTGAGATAGAAATTCAGGTTAATGCAAGCTGACACACAGTATTTGTTAGTGATGTGTCCAGAGGGGCCATGCATTGTTTGTTAATCCATGTTAAATTTTGCTTTGTTTGATTGTGTTTCCTTTTGTCATAGTCTCTTCTCCATACTCCTTATTCTATCCTTTCTCTTTTCTTTTAATTCTGTATACTTGACTCTATGGGCTCCTAAATGCCATTCAACCAATGCTTGCATCTAAAAGTTCCTTCCGGTAAAGAAATGGCATACATTTTCTGCACATGTAGTCCCACTGAATGGAGCTCCTAACCTTAGCAAGGTCATTACAATGCAAAGCTGACGGAGCTACACACCACCTGTATGGTACAGAATCAAATGCGTGGAATACTTATGTGGGATGTTTTAGCCTCCATACGTGTACTGTAGGTTACTAATGGATGTTTATACACAGGACAACATAATTAGGTGCAGACAGCAAAAGTCAGGAGCAAACACATTTTATGATTTCCAGCTTTCGTTAAGCCATCTAAACTGTCCTTAGAAACTAGCAGCACATAGTAACACAAGCAAAAATAAGCAAATAGGGCACATACATACACAGTCATACATTATGCATCATCTGACAATGCAGATTTACATAACATACATGGGTACTTCCTGTATTTATTATTTTGTAGACTTGCTAATTGAAACATGATGTTTTCACATTAGTTTTCACATTTCTGCTGCACAAGAACATATCTTCTTCTTGTGATTTGTACAGTTACATGCTTCCACATCTTTCAAAGGTGTTATATTTGCACATGTGAAGGCATTGTCCAGTCAACTGTCTTCCCCGCTTACTTGTTTTGGTTTCTGTCTCCATTGCTCTCTTTACAAGAAATCATAAATAGACAAAAGTAACCTTTAAACAAAACATATTGGCACTTTATGTCTGATTGTCGCATTGTTACATTTGTATTGATTCTACAGCCATGCTTTGAAAATATCACCAGCCAGAATCCAAATGCTGATGGATGTCTGCTTTGGCTGCAATCGCTGCCATTTTGGCAGCAAACCAAACCATCGCTTGCACATTCAATCGCTCACTTCCTCAAGTCATCTTGTAAAAACACACCCTTTGACAGTAAAATATGGAAAAATCGCGCCTGAAATTTTTCCAATCTCTCCATTTCTCTGTGTGACGCTGGCATTCATAATGAAATAAACACGCTCCACTGCACTTTAAATAAACCTTCACAGTGGACTGTTTCAAGGCACTTGGCTGAACATCACCAGTGGCCTGTTTGAACTAACTTATATTAACTAATGGTTGAGCTCATCTAATGTCCACATAAAAAACAAAAATGCTGTTGAAAAAGATAAGATCCTTTTTATAGAGAAGTTTTCCTCTGAACATACAATTGGTGTGTAGTGTATGACCTGCATATGATCCAACTAATGCACACCACAAGCATATTTTCACTTTGGCCATGCTATTACACAGGTAAATCATGTCAAAAATCCCTACTATTGCAGTTCATAGCACATGTTGTATTTTTGTCACAAATTAGTGACTGTTTCTACCATCTTTTGAACCTATGTGCTTTTTGTTTGTGGGACCCTGTTTCTATCATTGTTAACAAGCTATCTTTTCTTTGTGCCACAAGAAACAAAGAAAAAAGATGTACAGTAGTATTCTTTAACATAGAAGACCAAAATCAAAATTGAAGAAAACATCTCACTTTCAAGGTTGTTCCTTTGCCTTCCTGCTCTGTTGGCTAGCTTACAGTCTTTGCCAAGCGTGCCAGCAGGACTCACCAACCTCACCCTCTGAAAAAGGCTGCAAAAATGAGCAAAGCATGTTTCGACCAACTGTTACAGCTGCTTCAGGGTCAACAAGAGGTTAAAGTGGAGTGTAAAGGACATGGCTTGTCACACCTTAAAAATGCAACAATATACCACGAAAAGGTGCCTGGACAAAGTGATTGACTAACACTCTCCCTTCTGCCCTTGAGCGAGGAATGTAACCCTCATTAACTCCACTGGGATCATCCAGCAGCCAGCAGTAGGAGCCTGTGGTTGCACTGGGCAGCTGCCAGGAAGAAGTGTGGGGAGCTGTATTAATGTGAAGCAGAGCACTGATGAAAATGTAGTAAACATTCTTTAAACTACTTTCCCTTCATAAAAAGGGAAAGCAGATTTAACAAAGGGTAGCCCAAAAAGACAAAAAGAAATAGAAAGGTGTAGGTCTTTTTAAATATTTTCAATCACTTTTATCAGTCTTATAGTTTCAGAGAGAGAGCTCTTTATGTGTTGAGAGAGTGAGGCAGCCTCAAGACAATTTGTTTGAACAAAAGACCGTATATAAAGAGTCTATGGTTTGAACGGAGCCTTTGTTGATTTTTATTATAGCCTCTCTTTTAAGAAATAAAATCCCTGATGCTTCTGATGTGCTGATGTTTTGATCCCTGCTGAAATATCAGTTCTGTACAGCGTTCTAATGACAAAAATAAACTATAGACATGCTGTAGCCATGACCACATATGCACATAGCAGCTGTTTCGGAGACGCACATTTGAATGTGAAAAATGTATTTCTATCAGCTTGTTATGATGTTAGCAATACTGACTTTGTATTTTTCATAGAACATATTTGGCTGCTTTAACTGTTGACAGATGGTTAATTTCAAGTGTCTATAATGGTATTTCAAAGGGAGATTTATATTTGTTCAGGGGAAAAAGAAACTTCAAACATTACTGTACTTTGATACACCAAACTGGGGTATTATTTTCAATTTCAACAGCCTCCTATTAGATACTTAGCCAGGCCAAAATAAGTCAAAAATCAATATTTTGTGTGGGCACAAAAGGGCAACAAATTAATATTTCACAACATTCACATTCAGTCTGCTATTTTTAATTTTCTGTTTAGAGTTTAACACAGATACACATTTACAAATATAGTGTGTGTAAATTCCGTGAGCTGGATTGGGAGGCTCAGGAGTCCCTCTGACTGCTGGCTCCTGAACTTTAGCAGCCCCACTGGAGGAGTCTAAGCCTGATAAACACAGCCACTCGTTTAACACAACACCATTAATAAATAACTCTCAACATAGCTATAATATTATCAACCATACCCGTATAATAGAAAGCCATTTTCAAATGAAATGCAAATTTAGACATTAGGTTTTTGTGAGAAAAAAACCCTACAGCAGAATGAGTTTGTGTTTGTCCTTTTAATAACTCTGTATGCGTTGCTAACAAAAGCATACCATACACAGCTGCTCGACAAACCCAAAAGGCTCACAACTGGTACAGAAACACCAGACAAAACACAAAATATACAAGAAATGTGATGTTTTGATGAAACTAGTGGGAAAGAACAGCAAGCAATCAACCAGGACTGCACATTTATTGTGTTTGAAACATAGACCATATTGACATGACATGCAAAAAGTGCTTTGTAGTAACAATTTTGAGTCTGAAAGTCATCACGAATATATATATGTTCAGGATTTCAAGCAAAATTACAAAAAATACTTACAAAAACATTATGCAACAGAACTAAGTGGCAAAACGTCTCCAGTCTATTTCCAGTGCAGTGGATTATTCATTTTGTCTTGACATTACGCAGTTTGCTCGTGGCCACAATTTTGAAAGAGTATGTGTAGATTGTTGATGTCTTACTGCAGTTTTGGACAATTACTTAACTCACAAATGTCACAAACTGTCTCACGGAGGATGTAAAAGGATATGGCATGACCAGTGGGAGTCATTGACACATTTCTGCCTAATGCACCACTAATGAAAACACTAATGATGGACAAATAAACTTGGCTTTAAAGAGTACTATCTTTAAACTACCTTAGCTATATATTGT
Organism: Coreoperca whiteheadi; assembly: GCA_011952105.1. Classification (NCBI taxonomy): domain Eukaryota; kingdom Metazoa; phylum Chordata; class Actinopteri; order Centrarchiformes; family Sinipercidae; genus Coreoperca; species Coreoperca whiteheadi. The sequence goes on from CM022484.1 coordinate 13,506,512, forward strand.
ATATATAATATAATATAATATTGTCGTAAAGACCTTGTTAAACAACAGTGTACACTTGCACAACACCATCTAACAAGAGTCACCATCAATAAGATGCTCATCTGATCTGACCACAGAAATCAGTTCACAGTTTTCGTTTTTTGCCGTTTAGCTGGGCTCTGCTCTCCTATCCTATGAAGTTTTATTTTAGACCTACTCATAATAAGGCACAAGTTATGGGTTATTACTCTCAGGAGTCATGTTCATGTTCTATAATGTTCAGTGTGACCACCTCATGATGAATCGCTGCCATCACTAGTCCTCTGTACAGCCACAACCGCATACAGTTACAGTATAGTCTGCTGTCTGTTCTGTCTCATACACTTTACAGTATATATTGTATTGTCACTGACAATGGCAGCTACTGTGATCTGTTTATAAAAGAGTAAAAGTCAAAGTGTAAGTCCTCTATGTATTTCTGTACCCGTTGTACCCCAAGTATCCTTTGAATTTTGACACTTTTAATGCAGACCTTTTACTTTCTGATACATTGGTGTCTTTTTGGGACAAATGAAAAACTGCAGTTACATTTAGCTTAAAATGTACAAACCCTTTTTTGAAACTGATTCTGTAAATCATCCCTGCTCTGAAGTAAACACAAAGTCCTTCTCTTTTTTCACTTGTGTGTCCGCTCCAATTTTTGATAATTTAACACTTGATTTAAATAGGCTTTGTCTCAGTAACAGCACCTTATTCTGAGAGATGGAAAGATTGTGCAACCAGATGAAGAGGAAACAAGGCCAAAAAGCCCATTTATGTTTTTGTATGCAAGCCTTTTTTAAAGTTGGACACAGGATTTGAAGGTAGGGTCATGAACACTCAACCGTATAAAAAGTGTTCTTTTTTTTGTGTTCCATGGTCTAAAAGCTCTCAGTTAATTTAAGGAGAAAAAAAAGGAATAACTAAAACTGCACATAGGTGGCATGAATTGTGAAATGTATTAAGGAAAAAAACATGAAGGCAGAATATTGCATTGCAAATCAAAAGTGTTGTAAAATGGTTAATAACTTTGTACTGCTACTAAAGTCATTAAGAGGAACACGCCATAAAATTCTTCTTGAAACACTCATTATCAGCAGATCTGCCACAAATACAGATGGCCCTGAAACTATAAATGAAGCTACAATTAACCACTATTAAGATTCCTTCAATAAAACCTTCATCAATAGAGAAGAGGGGAGTCAAGGTGACGCCATTTTACTGTTGAGTCAATAAGTGTCCTCACAGGAGGTACAGATACATTATGTGTGTGTGTGTGTGTGTGTGTGCGTGCGTGTAAGTGATCTCAGAGGAGCAGCAGATATATAGACCCAGAGAGAAGTTGTGGTCTGACATACTGTATAACACACCAGGGAGCCATCAACTGAAGCATATGTGTGGTAATGTCTTTGTGTGTTTCAAAGCGAAGACGACACACAATGTGTGTCTCTGTGCTGTACCACCCTCCACGTGTTTTTGTGTTTAGAACCGTAAAAAAGTGTGTGCACGTCTGCGAGCACGCCTGTGATTAACCGACGAGACTACAAAGTAATAAAGCGCTAATGAATGTGCTCTCATAGTTTAGCTCGACAGTCTGGCATCGCCACAGTCTCAGAGGGAGAGTTAGGTTTATGACTCAGGCCCTACCCACCCAGCACATCCACCATCAGGAGATGTGGGGCCATGGGAACAGAGGTAGGAACAAAGCACCGATTTAATTTAAGTTGTGCAACAGACAGTCAGTGATATGAAACATCTGAAAAAAAAGCAACAGGTAGCTCACAGGTTGAAAAAGTGATTACAGTCTTGCTTGATTCTCAGCATGATAGTGGATATTTCTAAATCTGATAAATACTATTTGGAACACTACTGATTAACTAGACAGCAGTAGCAAACTTTTAATTAGTGTAAATCAAAAAAACACGCAATTTTGTAGGTTCAATCTTAATGCATAATGCTGCTGATGGACAATTAACTATTGTGTTTCCCTAAAATTGGGTGGTGGGGGGGGGTGAGAAACAGACTCAAAAGAGTGGTCAAACTCGAAGTAGCAGAGATTAAGAAATCCTGATGTTTAATCTCTAAACTGAATCACGCCTCCTAATAACCTGGATCCTACACTTCTCATAATGCAACTCGATGCATCAGGGTTATTTTATGCAACTGTTTTCCTGGCTGAGTAGTTCTGTTAATGATGAGTAAACTGAACTTCATGAGTTAAAGTGCCCCTTTATATAACCAAGAGATTAATATTAAGTTATGTCTTTCCTATGTATACATTTCACTTGCCACCTGTTTATTTTTGTTGTGATTTTAGGTGTTGTTAATTATTTTTAGGGCATTTTGTGGTCTGGCCTCGGTCCCTAGTCAAAAACCTGCTGGTTGTTCATGCATGTAGACTCAAGAGTAGAGTGAATGCTGCTTTTGCTGTCAGGATACCTAGACTTCCAGAGGAAGTAATTTTTGCTAAATCACTATCTTCTTTTAAACTGCTTATTAAAACTCTCCATATTGTTTTATATATATATCTTCTTGATAGATTTTTATATCTTATGACTTGTTTCATTGATATTATAATTTGTTTATTTGTGTTTTATGTGAAGCATTTTCAATGTAGTTTGTTTTGATAAGTGTTACATTAATAAACTTATTATATTTTATTATTGTATTATACTGTATAATACTAATTATAATTATTATATTAGTAGTAGTAGTAGTATTACCATTTGATAAAGAGTCCTGTGACTCAAAAACCCATTAAGCTCAACAAGCTTCACTCGAAAAGCAGTAGACATACAATTTGTTCGTCTGGTTATGTTGCTCTTGACAAACTATATTTTCAGTCTGTTAAAATGATGTTTGTACAACTTCAGTGCTGCGATCAGTCCAGAACTGACCCATCAAGTTAGCATAGCGTACACATGATCTCACCATATTCACTCTGTGCAGGAGTAAAAATGAAAATGTTTGACACAGTGTAGACAGTTTTAAAAACACAGTGAGTGGCAGCTGAGCGGATAATGTAAATGACACATAAAAAGTGTTGACACAAACTATGATCAAAAACATCTATGGATAAGGGCCCCCAAAGCTTTATATCATACATGGTATATTGAGGTACAGTTACGTTTTAAGCTTTGAAAAATGTAAAACTCTATGAAAGTCTTCCTTTTTGTCTTAATGTTTCCTTCTGGGAACTGAATATACGCAATTTAGTTGGTTGTTTATACTGCTCTTTATGGTACTGTGGCCTATATTAACAGTATCTTACCTACATCATCATCTAAAATCAGAAATAATGCAGAAAGGAAATAGCAAACATTTTAAATATCATGTGTTTTATTCTACATTTGCTGCATTTCACCAGTGATCAATGTGTATTTCCACAAATCCTGACAAAGTAGCAGACACATGACAAATCTTCTGTGAAATTCCTCAACAAAGATTAGCAAAATGTTTGACTGACAAATACAAAGAGTCTAATAGCTAAGCCTAGTTCTGAGGCTTAGGGGCTGCTGGGTTTACGGCTCAGCCCCTCCCTGCTCTTTATACCCCCACCTTACTGGGACATGTGGGGCCTGGCCAACAGAAGAAGAAATCAAACACCCCTTTGATGAGAGTTTGGCTGCAGAGTGAAAAAGGCATGTGTGTGTGTGTGTGTGTGTTTATGGATATAAATACATCAGAAAGCAGTGAAGTGGCGCACAAAGGGCACTCTGCGACACAAACATGCATACCACCCACATTTATACTCACACAGAAAACTGGGAGAAATGACACAACAAAATATATGACGATTAGTAGCATTAGGGATGAGGGGAGGAGAGGAGAGGAGAGGAGAGGAGAGGAGAGGGGAGGAGTGGAGAGGAGAGGAGAGGAGGACATATGTTGAGTGGGTGGACAAGCAGGGAAGGGGGTAAGACTGGCAAAAATCACACACATAAACGCACATGCCTGTCTCGCTGCCATCTGCAGTGCTCACTACCTTGCCAGTCGTCCCATCCAACCAAAACTCACCAACACTTTTTCTCTTTCACTCTGTTTTTCCATTTTATTTATTTTCTCCATACTTTTCCTCTTTCTGTCATGCTCGCACACATATCTTTACCTCTTGTCTGTAATACCAACTGAGTAGCACTTGTGTGTGCCTGCATGTGCACCAATATGTACTGTATGTACACAACATAATCCATCCGTGTTTGCATGCATGCCTGAGTGTGTGTGTTTCTCCTCAGTGCGCAGGGAACTCTCATGGCTACCATGAGCTAATGAGCTCCATTTAAATCCAGCCCCTCTGATCCTTCCTCTCGCCCAGTTTCTCTGCCCCTGGGGCCATTCCCTGCTCTGGCCTGGAAACTGCGGCGCGGCAGCGGCCATTTTTGCTCATTAGGAACAAGCTGCTGAACCAACACACATGTCTCCGTGAATCAGTTTCAGACAGACGGGATAACTGGTGTACTGGTGTGTGTACAAATGTGTGTTTGCATATGTGTTCAAGCATATGACTAAATGTTTTTGTAGTATGTATGTGTCTGAGGATTCACGATTCTGTGTGTACTTGTGCGTGTGTGTGTTTGTCCGTGTGGCATCACTAGCTTATGGATGAGTCATCCTCAAGCACTCCAGTAGCATCCTCTTTCTTTCGTCGCACACATAACTTTCCCCTTTTCTCACTTTTCTCCGATTCTCTCTCTCCTCATTTTGCTTTTCTCTCTTTTTTTGGTTTTCTTTTCCGTGTCACGCTCCTTCTTAGTTACAGCAGCAAAATCAAACGGGCCCCTCCCACTCTGTAATCAAAGTGTTTGGTTGAGATCGTGTGTGTTCTGGTTTCTTTTATGTGCATTTTTACATGGTAGTAATCTTGCCTCAAGCACACGCTGTATTTCCAGGACCACGCACACACATGAATGCGTATAGAAATACATCATAGATGATGTCAGCATCTTATTTATCAGTTGACAAAATAAATTGACTCAAAGGGATAATTTGACATTTTGTGAGGTGTGCTTATTCACTTTCTTGCTGACAGGTTGGGGTTGTACGGAAGGTAATATCACCGTGAGTTAGCAAGGCAACCGGTGGAGACTACTGGCTAGCTATCTGTTTCCACCTGTTTCCAGCTTTTATGCTAAGCTAAGCAAACTGTCTAATAGATGTAAAGCTCAATATTTACTGTACAGATATGAGACTGGTGGGGATTTAACTCTAGGCAAGAAAGCAAACAAGTATATATCCCAAAACGTTGAACTATTCTTTTAGTTCTTCTGCTTTAATTGGACATTGTTAGAAACTATAGTGCCAGTCTTGAGAATAGGAGACATCAGTGATCCAGTTTGCATGATCCAGCTTCTTATAATTTCATATGCAAATAATACAATGGAATCTAAAAAGAAAATACTGCACAAGGCACTCAAGAACAACAAGAAAACAACCTACTTTTTCAGCACAGTACATTAGCACATACCTGCAGTCATTAAGTGGTGATAAAACAATCTGAAAATAAAATTAACTATTAAATGTACTGTAGTGTGTTTACTGCTCCATATCAAGCCCGCCATTTACTGTAAGTGATGCTTTCCTAAAATATAAAACATCAAAAATATCCAACAGAATAAAAAGTGAAAAACCAGCGCACAAAATACCAGGAGTGGTAAAAGATTACTCAGTTGTTTGCAACAAGACGCTACTGACCACATAACCACATAACACAGATATCTCACATATAAACACAGAACGCAGAGGGTCCGTGCCTGTTTAGAAGAGGCTTGAGTAATCGAATAACAAAGTTATGGGATGAGCAGACCATCTTGGTATGAAAACAGTCTCTTTGGAGCACTTTCAACACACAGAGTTGGAGGCCAAGGCAAAAATACCCCCTGCCTGAATGTATGTGTGTATGTGTGTTTTTACACTTTATCATCATATTCTGGGACAAGAAAAGAAAACCACAATGTGTCAGTATGAGTTGTGTATGTGTGTGTGGCTTAGTGGCTGGGAGGTTAGATGTTTCAATAAACAACAAGTGACTTCTCATTTACCGCTCATGTGCAAAGCCTTGACTGTAACACACACACACACATATACACAGAACAATTGTACCTCATGACTGCCAGTACTTCTGAGTCATTAAGCTATTAGATAGCTGGCCACGAACAGGCTCCTTTCTATCCTGCATTCCTCCTTTCATAGCCAAAGGGTCCCATTGTAAACATTTAGACTGAAGTGTCATCAGCTCAGCCATCTCAAACACGTTTTCTTCACTTTGTATGGAGGCCTATGTGTGTCTTTAAAGTTTATGCTACTCTCTGCTTTTGTGTTTTTTCTTTCTTTCTTTCTTTCTTTCTTTCTTTCTTTCTTTCTTTCTTTCTTTCTTTCTTTCTTTCTTTCTACTTGTCATGAGTTTGTCCTGTTTAAATAATGGGAAAAATGATAAAACTCACACGGGCTAAAGCATTCCCCAGGGGCATTCCTCGACTAAAGCCATAATGGTATGACCAAGCAGCGTTTCCACTAGAATTCGACACTTCCAGTCGGAAAAATCTGGAATACTGGGAAGCCATGTGGCATTTTGAACTGGAAGTTTTCCCAGACTGACTGTGTGAGAGGGAAAGGAGGGAAATCAGGGAAACCCACAGACTACTGTGGATACTAATGGTTAGAAGAAAAGAGAAGGAAACTACAGCTTCTTGATGAGATAAAATCCGCTCAATAGAACTGAAATAAACAAAATTGAGAGCAATGATTCACTAGAACACAAAATCACATAAAAGAAGAAAGTATAAAGCTTGCAGTATATCCAACAGCCCAGGTTGAACGATTGCATAAGTCTTTTTTACGGCATAATGGCCTTTCCATTCAAGATACTTTTTTCCTCTGTTCAAGCAATACACTGTAAGATTGGTAGTTTGACCTCTGTGTGTGCAACATTTATCTGTTCTTCAAAGGCTTTAGTACATCCACTGTGTTTTAGTGGAAGGCATACGCTTACTCAGCATCATCTTGACAGCATTGTAAAGCAGTGGATGCAGCAGCACACACAGAAGTCTTCCACCAGTTTTGTGTCGCTGCACAATAGTGAATAGATCGAAGAGCTTACCGCCAGAAAAGTTTGGCAGTCGCTCTAAGGCTTTGTCTGTGTGCGTGCGTGTGTGTGTGTGTGTGTGTGTGTGCTCACCATGATTATGTAACAACATACTGCACTACACCCACTGTGGCCTCTGACCTTTAAACTTCAGCCTCCTCTCCTCAGATCAATAATGATGTATTGACTATGACCCAGGGTGTGATAGCAACTGTCTGCCACACACACACACACACACGCAAACACACACACACAATTCAAAAACTGCTTAAGTTGTATCATGTTTCATGTTATTCTTTCTTTCTTTTTTTTGCTATGGATTGGAAATATTTAGATTTTATTGTGAGAAATCATGACATGAATATTATGAGTGTTGGCTTCTGAGACAAACACAAGAGGAACCAGAATTGTTTTAGATACGCAGTAGTATCCTGGTTATTTGTTGGCCGCACACCATATCCCGGTTTAGAGAGACCTGGATATGGTAGCTAGAGCTAGTACACTAGATTACTTTGATACAAAACCAGGAAACAGGCATGTTAACACCTTATCCATTCACACACACACGCACACACACACACACACACACACACACACACACACACCGATGGCGGTGGAGCTGCATCAAAACACAAAATGAGGGAATGTTGTTTGGAAGAATGGGGTTCATCCCTCGAGTAGAGTTCTGAAGACTTAAATTCACCAAATTGGACTGTCACAGCAAATGAAGGCAGAGTGATAGAGAGAGCAGGAGAAGGACAAAAGATGGAAAGAGAGAGGATGACAGACAGGTAGAAACAGAGACAAATAGACAGATCGGATAAAGAACAAGCGGAAGAGCGACGGAGAGACAGAACGACTGAAAAGAGAGACTAAGTTTAGCTCTCCCCTTAGGACTCCTCTCAGGTTCCTCTGCTCTTTTCATTGTCCTCCTCTCCTCCCTTTCTTCCTCACCTCCTCCTTTTTTCAATCCATCACAAAATAATTAACTTGCTATAAGTGAAATTAATTCCACTAATTGGTTTTAAAGATATTTTTGGACACTGGCGGAAAAAAGGGTGAGGAGAGAGAGAAGGCAGAGTGTGTGTGTGATTGAGCATGCGGTGGTAAGGGAGGATGGTACCTGTTCACCCAGTCATGGCACAGCAGGGAGGATGTGACCTCACCGAGCAAGAAGTGAACTTGATGAACTTCCTGACAGAATGAGGAGAAATTGAGAAGTCGGACAGAAGGATGCTGACAATGAACAATCTCCTTTATCTCTATGTCTCCTCTGTCTGCTTCTTTTTTCTACCCTTTTTTCTTTCCTCTATGCCATATTTGTACCACTACAATACCTTGCATGTGATTGTGTATCTGTTTTCCGTGGATTTGCAGGAAAGTGCGTATCTTTTGAGTGTTCGACTTCTGAGAAAAGGCTTTGATAGGATCCTTGAGTGAATAAGGAAGAGAAAATGACAGAGCAGGCTTTTCAAGTGGTTTCGAAGCTAAGGTTAAATGCAAACTGACTGAAATAGCATCTTAAGTCGTCCAAACAGATATTTTTATCTCGTCTTTCCTTTCATATTTGACATTTTATTGATGCATTAAGGACGCAAAATTGGAGCACAAGCTCAGCAGATTGTTCCCCGAATAGACAAGAAGACCAATCAAAATTGGGGGGAAATCATACTTACTTACTAAAATCCTGGCATGTGAGTCATCAGAGGGAAAAAAAGATGTCATCGCTGTTTAGCCTCATGCCTTCCTATTGTATGGTATAGACTATACAGAATGGACCCCAATAAAAATATAATAATATAGACTTGCCAATACCAAATATGCATAGTACATCTGTTAATCACACCACAAATCAAGCATAACAGAAGCTCCCAGGTGTGAATGTGTGTAACTGTGTGAATGTGAAGCAGGACAATGAGCCTGTGGGCTTAGCAAACTTTTCTGGGATGAATAAAAGCAAACAACAGTGCCACAACTTGACTTGCGGTCACAAATGGAGTTATTCACTCAACTCATTCTAATTCAAAATCCTGAGCCTACCTTTAAAGGTGTATCTAACCCTTTTCTCTCCTATTTGTCTCAGTTCCTACAACCCTTTTACCGACACACCCGTTCCTTCTATTCTGTCATTACATGAAACCACCGGGTGGACGATGAGACCACAAAGCCTCGAGATGTGCCCTCTTCTTCGTGTATTCCTCGCTACCACACCTCCTGGCCTATCATCGATCCTCAACCAATCCTCTGTTCATCCCTGTGTGCTTGACCACATTTCATCCCACTACCATGGCCTCCACCTCCCCTGCCATTCCACTGAGCAAATTTGTGGTGGTCTTTGTTTGTGAATAGATTACTGAAATTCGAAAACTCACTACCCAGCCACTGAGGTGCTTTTTAAAAGAAAACATGGGTGTGTTACCAGCAGAAATGTACGGCAGATCCAGCCAACTACACTTACAGAAGCTGTCTTGTCACTCAAATATAGCACTACGGTGCAGGATTTTACTCATTTCCTCCATCTTGATGATTGCGAGAACAGCAGAAGAGAGCCATTCACTTTAGAAAATAATCTACCAAAAAGGTAGATGGCCTTCTGTTTGTGGCTCCCCAGTTGTACCAACGCAATGAGGATGCTATGACGTTGTTTAAATACTGGTCCACACACTGACTTCAAAACCTACATGCCCCCCCCCCCCCTCCCCCCATACTCAAGCATAAAGTGTGACTTAAGAATTCCAAATGCATCCAGCTGCTCTGCTGCCCAGGTATAACTGTAAATGTGTTCTTTGACAACCATCCAAACATAACCTGCTGGCTCAGTTGCTAATATTCTGTACTGTAGCCCTCCCTGTATCTTGGCACTGAGGAGACGGAGAGGTTGAATATTGTGCATTGGTTTTTGTTCCTCCTGGTGACCAGGTTCTGCTGGCTGACCTCACTCAAGGGTACAAGTGAGAGATTGAAAACTTTGCCTTAATGCTTTCACTTGCACACCTTCACACACAGTACTGCCATATGGTCACTCTGTATTTCTGTCCCTCCCTGTATCTTGGTGCTCTCTTCCATTATTTCTCCAAGTGTCTAATGTCGCTACCTCAGTACATCTTTTTCACTTTCTCTTTATGCTTTCCATTCCTTTAAGCTCTCTCACTGTGATTCAGTGCAACATATGCTGTCACTTCCCTCACACACAGAGACTAATTATTGGAGGAGGAGAAAGGAGGAAGAAAAATATGAGAGAGTGAGTCTGGGTGAGAGAGATTTTGGGGTGAGATAAAGGGCAGAGAAAGAGAGAAAGGGAGGGAAAGAGAGAGGGATAGTTCACCCTAAGGGGTCCTTGGGGTGAATTATTTATCTTACGCCATGACACCTGAGGGCAATCTACCTCTCTGTGAGTCACCAAGTTAAAGCGAGAGCGAGAGTAGACTCTATGAGTCAGATCTGCCCGAGAGGATATTAACACCTGTGCGTGTATTTTTCGTGTGTGTGTGCCTGTGTGTGTCCTGCAGCGCATTGTCCCCTAAGCCGATCATGTGCCGCCTACATACGGAGACCATCTAAAGTGTAACCTGTGGCTGTCACTCACACACACGCTCACAGAGTCAGTAATAAGCTAGGTCAGCGCTCTGCTTACTCACGCTGAGCCACAGCCGTAAGCAGAGCTAGCATTAACCAACCAGCAGGGTATAAACACACAAACACACACACACACACACACACACACACACACACACACACACACACAATGCACATGGACATGGACATACAAAGGACACATGTACACATGATAAATACACACAAACAGCCCTCATGTTCTCAAATACAACACATACACACACCATCTTTCCATTAGCTGTTATTAAATTAATAACTGCTATCATCCTTTTTGCCCGTAATACAGTATAATCTGCCATCTCCATTCAGGCTCTCAGACCACTCTAACTGTTGACTGGATCATTGACAGTCATTAGCATCAGGCCTGCTTCCAACTGAATTATTAAACACACACATTTCTTACAACCCAAGGTTTGGTGCAAATGAGCAAAGGGGGAAAAAAATTCTGCAGAGGCAATAAAACTGTTGGAATTCATTGGAGGTGTTTAACTGACGCTCCTGTCCAAAGTAAATTACAGTGATTAAGTGGGGTGTTAGTGTCTTGCTCAAGGACACTTTAGTATGTAGCAGTTGATGGACATATTGGCTGATACTGGAGGTGAAGCTGTCAGGTTGTATAGGGTAGACACACCAGGCTACCTTGTTGCAACTCTGCTGATTAAGTCATGTTTGCATTTTGGCAAAGGATCAAAATGTTATGAAATGCTGATAAGAACTGGATTATGTGTGATCAAAGGACCATTTTTAAGGGTGTTGCTCAAAGAGGAGAGGATAATTTAATCACATTATTTAGCAACAAACAAAAAACTTTCGAAAAACCTGCAGATATTGGAGAGTTAGCTTCAATGCAGTGTTGTGCTGAGAGGCTGACAAAGGACGAGCTTTTTGATGTCTCTGTTTGTCTTTTGGCTTCTTTATATGCGTTCCACTTTCCCTGGCACTGAGCTTGACTTCCTACTGAAATTAACCAGGCAGCCCAAAAATAATCTACCGCAAGAGAGAGAGAGAGAGAGAGAGAGAGAGAGAGAGAGGGAAGTGAGAGAAAACAGGGTGGTGAAAGAGAAGGATGAAGAGATGGAAAGAGTAAAGCAAAGGATGGAATGGATAAAGAGGGAAAGAAAAAAGGAAGAAAGGAAAGAGATAGATTGACAGAAAGAAGTACAGAAAATAGAAAAACAAAGATGTCCAGACAGACTCTGTCCTATGAGTGAATTTATTAGCATTCCTGTGTCCAGTTGCTGCACCTTTTAATATGGTCTGTCAGCTGATACATCTGTACCAATGCACAACCAGACAGGACGCAGTCAATTGTTCATTACGAATGAGGTATTCTGTTTTTTAGAGATACTCCTTAGCCATGTGTGAAGCAGTTGAAATGAGGGTAGGCATATTCAAGTCTGAGGCAATGGTACTCTGCTGGAAAATGGTGGGTTGTCACCTTATAGTTGATGCCACAAGGGGAGGAGGTCAAGTACCTTGGGGTCGAGACTGTCGAGAAGAGGGAGCTGAGTCTGGCGGTAAAATTTGCCATGTGATCTACGCCCCCAACCCTCTTATATGGTCATACAAGCAGCTGAAATGAGTTTCTCTCTCTGGGTATCTGAGCATAACCTTGGGGACAGGGTGAGGACCTCTGAAGACCAGAAGAGGGGAATATGGAGTGGAATATCTGCTCTTCGAAGAGCCATTGTTCAGATATTTGATGCCGTCTGGATGCCACTCCGTGCAGGCATTCAGGCCAGGTCCAACTAGGGGAGACCCAGGGCAGAGCTAGGCCATGCTGTATGTATTGCATGTCTTACGTGGCCTGGGAAGGCCTCAGGATCCCCTAAGAAGAGCTGGAGGACACGGCTGGGGAGAAGGATGTGAGGATAACTGGGCTACTTTGCTTTGCCTGCTGCTGCTGCTGCTACCCAGACTCAGATAAGCAGCAGAAAATGAAAAGATTGATTATTCTGCTGGTTCAATTATTACACAAAGAATGCAATTGGGGCCCACACTCTTACTCAATAGGCTGAATATTGATGACTGAATATTCTCAGGGAGACATGGGAACATTTACCCAACAAATACTACTTGGAGAAATCACAAAAAATGATGAATAGCACACCAACATCCATCAAAAATTGACATGTATCCAAAAATTGGATTACAAGTGCCAGCTGAGGGTTGATTACTGGTGGAAAAGTAACTCCATGCTAACTGAACTATTTCATATGAGTCTAAGATTTTATCCTGAACAAGTTTGTATGGTGTATAATTGCTATTTTCAACAATTCCTCAGAAGCCTGAAGACAAAAAGCTAAAAAATGTGCAAAAATAAAATCGGAGATCACACACCCTCACACACACCTCTTCAGGTGAACTACGCAGATGTCACCTTGAGGAACGAGCATGCCAGCTGTAGTGATTTGTAATGCACAGCTAGGTCTGCCTGCGTGACCACTTTCTATTAGTCCACCGCAAATTACATCCACTCATACTTAATAATGTATTCAGCTCACACACACACACACACACACACTTGCGAAACATAACGTGTGTAGCTACCTACATTTCCTTACATATATGCATAATGTCAGCTTTTATGTATGTTGTAAGTCAAGTGCACACACTTATGCACATACAGTATGCATGGTAAGCCCATGCACTCAAACGCATCCACACACACACTCATATTGTTCTGTAACAATAGAACAGAGTTTTCTCATAATTAATGGATTAATCAAGGAGTAATGAGTGTGGAGTGGCTCCACACGGTGCTGATTAACACAGATGATGGAAGGGCATGGGGAAAACTCTGCAAGGGAGGAGTGTCCATGTTTGATTCCTAAAGTGTAGCTGAGTGAGTGACAGTGTGATTGAATGTGTGTGTATGTTTGTATGTGGGGTAACATACAAGCTAACATTGTCGCACAGAAAGAGAAAGTAAGTTGTTTTCTGGCTTCCGCTTCCTTTTAATTAAATGTATGTGTGTGTGTGTTTCTATTTGTGTGTGTGTTGTGTGTGTAATCACAGTGACTTTCTCTTTGCAATCATGGCTTTAATCCATCAGCTGGCTATTGCTGTGGTGTTTCTCTCTCCACCCAATCAAAGCCAAGCGAGCGAGCACGATCAGAGAGAAGAATCACATAACTTCAACATAGTCTTTGATACGCTGGACAAAAGGATGAAGGAAGGGGTGAGTAAACAGTAAGTGACAGCTAATTATAAATAAGACTGAAAGACGTAAATACAGAACAAGTAACTGTATACATGCAAGCCTTCAAATACAGTGACCACACACACGAACAAGATATACAACATTCAAATATACTGAATTTAATATTTTCCATATTTGCAAATGGGAATTATACTGTGTATATTATTGTGATGGGGTCCTTTAAGTTCCCAAAAGCTATTTATAACTCATGACTACGAACTGAAAATTAATCAAATTAACTTAACTGAATTGGAATAAATCCACATTTGAATTTATTAATCAGTCTGAAATTTCATTCAAAACTAGATGTCTTAATTAAATAAGACACTTTAAAAAAATAAATAAATCTTTTTCAATGTTTTGTTTTAGTTGTTTGTGCTCATTTGACTTAAACAAACACTTTTCCTTGTCTCTCGGGCTGCTTTTCTTTTCATTTGTACATTTATTTAAGCAGGCAGGTCAATTAGGAGAAAATTCTGTTTTACTACGACTGCACTGCAAGCACAGCTGCTCTCACTGATCCCAGGAGGGAGCAGCACGACTGGCGCTGTGTTTGTATAGGCATGAGCAGACATTGGACAGTACTGTAAGTGGTGCGACCAGTTTTTCTTCCATATTGTGCTCCCACAGAGTCCCTCTGGCGATGTCAGCATGTCTGACTGTGTCTGTCTGTCTGTTTGTCTCTGATACAACAGAAGCCTCCAGAACCAAATCAAAGTCCAATACTCACATTGACTTCAGTGATTAATAGACTCAAACGATTCTTCAGTTGAGAAATCGACCATTTTTTTCTAAAAGTTCCACAGTAGCAAAGGTGTATCTTTGCCACGTCTTACATGCTGCTGCAGTCAGTGTGAAAAGATAGTTTTAAAAAAAACGATCCATACACTGTGATGTTAGGTATCTGGCTACCATGTAAACGATTCAGAATGTACTCATCATACACACACATACTACACACAATGGAGGAGGCGCAATGAAAGCTTTCACTCTAACATGATTAACAACTGGAGAAACATGTAATTCATTGCACACAATTTCCTGTCACTTTGTGCTGCATGCTGAAATACAGAACTAAATAGTTAGACTACTCTGTTCCAAGCATGTCTACACATAATGATATATCTATATATCTGATATCACAAAAAGAAAAACAAGCATATATTTTTCAGATATCCCAATGGGGTTTTTAATGGTTTATTAATTTCCAACACCAAGCGTATATGTATGATGATTTCTTAGAAAAAAGTGAATTTTAGTTTCAGTTTGAGTTTAAGAAGTAGGTGAATCTTCTCAGTTCACAAAGAAAATGTAAAGCTTGAGCTCAACTGAAAAAAAATCACCAAATTTGGAGATTCGTGTTATTCACTGGCCAGCAAAGTTATTGTATGTATTTCCATAAAATGTTTTACTAGGCTGCTTTGAGTTCTTACTTCCTGAGATGTGGACACATGTAGACACAGAATATATGAGCTATGCAATAAAAAATACATGACAAAGTTTTCGCTGTTGCACTAGAAACGTTCAGCATGTGAACCTCCCCCTGTGATCCGCAATTCGAGGGAAGGAAATGGAGGACATGACAGTGAGAAGGATGAAGCTCAAGAAGAAAGAGATGAAACGGGCGTGTCATACAGCGAGTCAGAAAGAGGGACAGACACGTTCAGAGTGTACCAGGTGTCCAGACCTTGTCTATTTGAGAGTAAACAGTTTAGATGGAATACAGCTGTCTTCACTGAGGCTGTCCTCCGCTGCAAGGAGCAGCATGGCACAGCTCGGCTCTGCTCACAGCGTGGGCAAAGTCACAACACAGCCAAATTACAGTCACATTAATCAATAATGGAAAGTTTCATTCCGAACCGAGACAGCCAGCTGTGAGCACAAAATGAGTACAAACAAGAGCCCGACGAAATGGAAACGTAGGACAGAGGACTATTTTGGAAGACAACAATTATAGCAACCATAACAATTCAGACATCGCTTGACCTTTCACCATCAGCTGACTGTGGCACTGGAAAGCACTGGACTGTATCTTTCCTCACAGTGATTACTGTGGTGTAGCTCAGCTCAGAGACTACAGAAGGCAGCAGAGTGTCAGTGGAAAAGAACAGAGCAGAACTCCCTGTCTCCCCTCTCCCTGTCTTACCTCCATACTTGGATTTATCATTTCCAGACCCTGACCTGTCCTCCCCAACAGGACAGCCCTGCCTTGACTCAGCCCTGCAAATTACTGCCAGCCCTGACCATGAGAAGTCTTTGTCCAAATCGCAGAGCCTGTGATATTGGAGCGAACCTGACATTGACTCTGACCTCCGCATATGGATATTTCTATTGCTGGTTTTGAACCCCAGTATGATTAGAATGTGAGGAATTACATGGCGTATATGGTCTGAAATTATTACTTAATCAGAGGAAGATGAATGTTGACTGTCGTGGGCAGTCTGATGTGTTTGTTTTCATGTGTTTCTCCTCTGACTCATTCACCTGCCTCTAGCACACTAAATGAACACTGCTTTTGCTGTCTGGGCATTTCACACCTTCCGTTCACATCTATTTAAGCGATGCAGTGGTGTCATTATCAAGTCCTTCTATTCTTGAATGCCCAAATGTGTGATTGGCCGTTTCACACATCCTGCTACCTTCCTACCCTCCTTTCCACCTTAATTTTCTCCCTCTTCTTATCCGTAATTCCTTTCTTTTTCCCGTGGCCTCTCGCTGCCCTCCATTTCTTCATCCTGCCACTTTGGCCACTGCTGTGCTGCCTATGTTTCTTTCCAGAGCTGTCTAACGTGCTGTCATGTTCCAAAAAATGCTTTGTGTGTCTCTGTGTGTGTTTGCGTGAGCTTGTGTGACACGGGCAGTTGTAGGAAGCTTGGGTGATTAACTCTGATAGCCACCAGATGCCTGACTTAGAGGTATAGTCACACACAGCAGAGTGACAGCAACTGAGCGAAAGCAACAAAAAAAGGGATCGACTTGTAAAGAAGACAGAGAGTGAGTGAAGGAGAAAAAGAGGTCCAACATCTGCGTACAGTACAGTATGTGTTTAGCATGTTTCAACGGTGTGCAGAGTGCGCTACAGAGCGCTGGCTTTGTTCTTTAAAAAAAAGACATGGCTGTGTTTTTCTCCTGAGCTTTATTTTAGGAGAACTAACAACACATGAGTGAGGGCAGATGACTGTCATGTTTCCCCAAAATGGCTGTGATGTGACCTCAGATCAAAGCTTTGACTGGCCAGATGCCGCAGATGTTGTTTCCTCCCTGGTATTTGTTCATGTGTGTATGTGTGTGTGTGAGAGAGAGGTAAAAAGAGATTATACTGCTAATAGTCATTTACCTTAGGACTGATTAATTGACTGTATTATATATATCTGCGTGTGTGCGTCCTTGCGTGCGTTTTTTTTTTTTGTGTTCATTGGAAGCCCTCTATCAGTCAGGCCTATCAGATTGGGCAGTCAACAAGCATCTGGCTCAGACTGTGGGACTGGCTGATGTTGCCTGTCTGAACTGCCAAATGCCAAAACCCTGGGCCCGCTTGTCACAACAACTGCTGTAGAAAAATCTCAATATAACAGCTATATATACTTCTTCCGTAGTTACCTTTGAGTTATGTTCAGTGGAGAAAGAATATAATGACAGATAGAATGCAATCTGGAAAATTTAGGCTATATTTAAGCAACAGTGCAATATTTCCAGCTGCAGGAATAGATTAATATTTCGAGAAATGGCTAATAGTTGGATGTCATTATATCACTGGTTGAATGCTCGAATACACATCTATCAAATTTTGCCCGCTGTAGTCTAAATCTGGAGCCATTTAAATAGTTTAAGGCAGTGTTTAAAACATGGGTCAGGACCCCAAGTGTTTGTTTCTGGTAGGTCCTCCATATGTAAGGAATACTAGCATATTAGCTCTGACCAGCAGCTTGAGTATGTCACTCTGTTCATGTGTTGGTTCCAAATAAGTTTAAATAGAACTGAATACTCTTCTTCTGTATGACTGTCTATATGAGCAGCCTTTTGTTGGCAAATATTATTAGGCTACATGCTTTGCTGACCAGCAGTGAACAGCACTTCCTTTCATGGCCTGGTCCTCCTCAAAGCACCACACTAGATGCAGCTTATCAAAAATGATGTGCTTATTTTAATGAGGGTGACGCCTACAGTGGAAGTCGACCATATTTAGGGACCCTAAATTTCAGATCCCATGGTGAGGATGCTTCAAACACCACTGATCCCCCCCCACCCCGTTTCAGGTCCCAACCTACCTCAGGAAAACACCTTACGACCCAGTCTACCAAGTTCCTCAACATCTGTGCTCCAATCAGCCCTACTGTGCTGTGACATAACTACCTGCATGAGTAACACTTGGCAACCTGCTGTCACGTTGAGCTGTTAGCACTGGCAATAATTAGCATTAGCATAAGTTAAATGTGGGGAAATTAACATTTATTACACTGCTGCTACACTGGGCTTTAGTCGGCATGAGGAAAAAGTTGATTATGATAAAACGCTATGAAAGCTGAGAAACCAGATGTTATTCTGGAGAAACATTAGCATAGCAGCTATTTTCAAAAGTACAGTGTTACTGTATGTGTATTTGACACAATATGCACTTTCCTACATACAAGTATGGTTCTTAAACTTCTCCACAATGACTGACAACAAGCAATAGAAGGGTTTAAACTTGGGGTCTCTTTTTAAATGCTGTAATGAAAGATGAGAGACTCGAGGGAATGCAAGGCAAGAGTCACATAAATGACAGAAGCAGCTAAAGGCATCAATAGGTTACTTTTTGGTAGCCCTGTGCTACATGTGCTGTTCTGTAATCAGTTGAGAAGCGGACTTATCTGTCTTAGAAAGTTAAAAATCAATCCCAGCGAAGGGAAATTTGAAGTAAGGTTTGTTAAACAAGCTGCTCTGTTCTTTTTAAGCTGATGAATAATAGAATTATAAAAGAAACAAACTGGGGCTAGGAAAAGACTGGTAGCCGCTGGGATTGTAGCCAGATTTTTAGGGGAAAAAAGAATACTGAGGTCATGGCTTCCCCCACCCTCAGACAATTTCGATTTGTTTTGTAATTATTTGTATATTTTTTTCTATTTTCTTTAATTATTTAGCAAATTTTATATCTTAACATTGAGCTCTAAATGGTGTTTCAAAGATCCACAAATTTGGGGGTAGAAATGCCCTTATTTATTTATTTATTTATTTATCATTTTGTTGGACACATTTTCATGCATGACCTATTGGCATCACTCATACACACTAATATCTGTCACTCTGTGTATATGAGAGACACTGTATGCCTGTGTGCTTGTTGTACATATACGTGTATGTGTGTATGTGTGTGTGTGTGTGTGTGTGTGTGTGTGTGTGTGTGTGTGTGTGTGTGTGTGTGTGTGTGTGTGTGTGTGAAAGGTAACAAGAGGGCTCAGCGGTGCGACATGGTTCCCTGTGTAAGTGTTAATAACCCAACCCTGGTAATTGGCATAGAATATTGATAGAGAGGAAAATGGCCCAAAGCAGATCTCTGCTTCATTAGCGAAGACTAGGGGGACGGAAACAGGAGAGTTTGTAACAGTCGAAGGAGGAGAAGAGAAGAGGGGCGGAAGAGTGAAAAGGAAGGGAGGAAAAGGGGGAAAAAGTGAACCCAAGAAGACTGCTGCTAACCACAGATGAGCAGACAGACACAGAAAGGAGAAAAGGTGATCAGAAGGATGAGGGATAGCAGAGTCGGTTGAGAAAGGACACTGCTCCGCCCCTTTAGGAGAATAGCGGCGGTCTATTCGCTCCAATGGGAGAAGTGAATGTGAGCACAGATTATGACCAATTCTTTCGCCCCATAGTCACCAAAGTAAATACTGGAGCCGATTTTCACAAGCCACATATCTTCCGAACATTCTGAAACTAAAATGGCATTTTTCAAACAGGCAGATCACGAGCAAATTAACGTTGTTCGAGACCTGTCTCTGTCTCAGCAACACACTCTTGTGAGACCTGGAAACACAAATCTCTTCTCTATGTTGATGTGTTGATGCTGAACCGTCAGTCTGGTTTCACTGCTGTGCTGCAGACCTCGCTTTCCAACCGGATACAACAAAACAGAAATTTAAAGGGACAATTGAAATAAAATGTATATTTCTTTGCTTAATAATACTATTATTGTTATTATTATTGAAGTGGGGAGAGGCAACCACGCTCACTTAGGAGACAGGAAGTTTATAATTTCACACCATTTGTTCAGCTTGTAATGTGAAAGATGGTCAGAGGAAAATGAGGGAGAAGGAAATTGTTTTGTGGGTTTGTTACAGCTTTCAGAAACCAAAGGATATTGAATCACTCAGTGCACGAGTGACCATGAAACAGTTCCAGTAACAATTAGAAAAGCAGTTATGTCATTATTTCCCGACAATTCATTATATTTGACTGAGGTGACCCTTTAAAGGTCTGAGCCGTATTCTGGCCTCCATTGAACAAACTATCAGGACATTGCAACCATCACAATGATTCTCCCAGAAAAACATCTTCCTCATCCTCCTATCTCCTTCACTCTTTTCCTCTTTCGCTCTCTCTCTCTGTCCCTGTAGGAACATAGTGTTTGTTTAATCTGGTATCACCATGGTTACCCGTCTGCCACATTGAGGTAATGTCATTAATCATCAACTTTATCACACTGCAACCCAGGCGCATGCACGCAGAAGGCCAGCTATGACATTTTACACTGTCCACTGCAGAAAATATTGAAGGGAGCTATGTTTAAAGTTGTTAAACAGCAACAATAAACAGGCTGAGGTATGTATTCAACATGGCTACATTAAGGTAAGTCTGTGTTTTCACGTGCAAAAGGAAAACATGAAGAATTAAATTCCACCATATACCAACATATACTCTCCTTATTTCTCCTCTCCATCCCCTCCTTTTATCTGTCTCTCTCTCTCTTTACGAGCGTGTTGAATCTCTTTTGGTTGACATGACAACAGACGATGTCGCGCCTCTTGTTCTGATGACATCACTACAGGCGCCAAGCCAATCCCCTAAAAAACCTATCATCTCCTCTTTCCCTCTGACTCTCTCTTTCTCTCAGACATATTGATCTAGAATACAAATCACAGATGCGAAGAGGAGATGAGCAGGGGTAAAGGTTGGAGAGAGGAGATGACAAAAAGGAGAGAAGAACAAGAGAATAGAGAGGGAAGCAGAGGAAGCAGAGGAATACCCACAGTTACATCTGAACTACCACCACGCCCACTATCTCCCTTCAGTTGGCTGAAATGGAGTGTGTGTTCACTCTCATTTCCATACCGGGTGACTTTGGTATAAACCACTGACACACACACATACAAAATCAATTTTGTCCCAGGAGGAAGGCTGACATGGAGACATTTTTTGTGTTCTGTGTGTGTGCATGTGATTGAGAGGCTGAAGTTTAGTGTGTGTGATACAAAATGCATGAAGAGTAAATGTGCAACAACCTTATAGTACACACAAGAAAAGGAAACTCAATATGAAAGGCTAGGTTTTGTATTTAACACACATTGACACACACACTCAACAAGCATTACCGAGTCTACAGCCATGCTAGTGGCTCTGTGAGGCTCACCAAAGTTATTAGCATACATCCTCTGGGAACCATGAATATGTGTAACCACATTTCTTGCCAATCCATCTGATATAATTCAGTCTGGACCAAAGAGATGGACTGGTCGAAAGACATTACCATCCACACAGCCACAAAAACACACCCAGAAGCTACCCTAAATAGTTAAAGCAGCAATTTAAAACCCCCACCTGTTCATGGAGTTGGTTATAGAGCTGGTTTCATCTGGAGATGAAAACACACACACATACTGTAGGAGTCCTGTAACAGGCCTGTTTTAGCCATTATGATTCAACAGTGTGAAAGTGAGTCTGGTCTTTTGGGAAGTGGACTGCTCTATACAGACATACTCTTTCCCTCCCTCACGCACACACACACACTGGTCTGTGGGGAAGTGGTCCATGGAGCACACACATCAAGACTGGCCTAGATAGATGGGATGGCAGGGGACACACACTCACTCACACACACACACACACACACTGGCCTCTTCCCTTTTACACACATAGACAGTCAAGGACACTCTCATGGCCTATTTAGTTGGGTCATTTCATAACGGAACACCTTACCCTTGTCTTAATACGAAAATAGAGATGGAGAGAAGAGAGATAAAGAAGGAAGGGAAACAAGAAATACACACACAACTGGCAAATTTCAAGGAAGACAGAGTAGGAGATCCAAAGGTAGGAAGCAAAACCACAGAAAGAGAGGAGAGATGAAACCATGAAATAAAAAAAGAAGAGGGGAGAGTGAAAGAAGAAGGAAGGAGGCAGGAATGTAGCCAGGTTTTTTTGAAGACTCGCCTTCTAACCTTAGTTTCATTCTCTCCAGTCCAGCCCCGTCACTATGGTAACGACAGATGAAAAGAACAGAACAGAATGCAGAAATGCAGACAGACTGGACAGAAATAAATAAACAGAACGAGACTAAAAGTCACAGACACAGTAACCAGCGCATCTTAATCAAGTTAATGACCATTTCTTTATGGTGTCGGCATTGGAGAACCATAAGCCAGCAGCTACAGAGATTTTAAAGGGACACTTCACCATTCTTACACATGAAGATTAGATTACTTGGGGAGTTGTACTCAGCCTATGAAACCAGTTGTATAATGCCTCTGGAGGGACTTAAAATAATCCTGATGATGTCATGGTGGTTTTTTTCAAGCTTAACTCAAACTAAGGACTAAAAGTCAGGATATCTTACCCTCTGCTGAATTGATTTTTACCATTCTTTTTTCAATCTATTTCCCATAAGTCTCTCGGCCTTATGAAAGTGTGGTACTAAATCACTGGAGTTTCCCTTTAAACTCGAGTATGTAGTGTTGCTGTACATTCAGTGGCTTGTTATGAGATACAGTAACCTGAGAGATTAACAGAATGATGTCACATCAAACAAATGCATTACGGAGCCCTCCAAGGAATTATTACTTCCTCTTCAATGTCTTATATGGAAGCAGAGCGCTGCTATAAATGGAAACATCTATTTCTGATCAGAAATGATCAGAGCACATCATACCTGCAGCATTTCTAAAGCATCCCAGTATCACTTGGAAATACATCCATATTGGATGATTTCGCACCTCATGATTCTCATCCAATGACAACATCCAATGGCAATGCATTGCAGGTACCCTGTATGTAGCAAGGTGGAAAGTAAACGCATGGAGGTCGGGGTGGCGAATGGACGTGTAGCATGTTAGACATTCATGCAGGAGACTGGAGTTTGTGTCCTGTGACAGGAATACAATTAATATTCGTGTTTTTATTAACCATTACCATGATCTCTCACTAACCTTAACCAAGTCTTTTGTTACCTACCCCTAACCATACCTTAACCACAGTTTGTTTGCCATAAACACAATCTTTACCTATCTTTCCCCATGCTGTAAGTTCCACATGGAGATATTGCATAAAGTGAGAACTTTAAAAACAATGGCACTGGATGTAAAAAAAAAAAACATTGCCACTGAATATAATCCAGGGTTTTTGTCTTGCGATAGGGCTGTTCTAAAAAGATGGCATCTTTAGACCAACTGCCCTTCCCTCTCAAGATGCTGAAGTGCTACTTAACCTTTTCCTGTCTGGGTGTATAATAAGAAAAGTAACAGAAAGTGCTTGGTACCCCAGGCTACACAACAGGCTTTTGTTACCCATGATTCTTAGCTGCAAGAAGTGATTTGACAGCTATCGGCCCCAGACACGCACACAGAAGAAAGTGCCCAAAAAAATTTTCACAACCACAAACGCCCAGAGGCAGAAACACACACACACACACACACACACACACACACACACACACACAGAGAGAGAGAGCAGCATCACTCCACTCTTCGTTTAATCTATATTGCCTGGGTGCTGTCACCCAGCAGGGTGACGTTCACTGCAGATGGTGTGTGTGAATGTGTTTGTGTGTAAAGGCCTATGATGACAGACCACCTTCCTTGTAGTGCAGCTATCCATCCATGACAAGCCCACCAGAGGACTGACTAACAAGACTGCATGAACTAAAGGCCTGATAGAAACACGACTATACATCCTTTGTGCTTCAAACCTCACTTCCTGTGAGACTAAAGAGCCTGTAAAGGCAGACGTTCCTTTCTCAGAGAGGAACCAGGTACACCAGAATTTTTAAACCATTCGTCCTGGTTTCTATCATTTTTTCCCTTGGTAAAAGGGTTTTTTTGGGTAGTTTTTCCTTAATCGAATCGAGGGTCTAAGGACAGAGGGTGTCGTATGTTACAGATTGTGATGCCCTTTGAGGCAAATGTGATTTGTGATATTGGGCTATATAAATAAAATTAAATTGAATTGAATTGAATATACAATCAGTAGCAGCTTGATGGGAATAAGACACCTTATTCCATATCCTCAATTTGAAAAAAATCCTCATTCTCTGCTGGGACAAACAGGCTAAAAATAAATGCACTAATGGTACTGTAAAACACTCTGCTGTTCATAAAATAGAATCATTTATGGTGCTTAAAATAGAAATAAGACACTTGGAGCGACAGGATTCCAACTCTAATCTTCTGCTTTCAATTAGCTGCTCGACAGGTAGGAGCCAAGTGTAGTTGTTAGGACTCATTTCTGCTTAAAGAAAGAGATAGGTCAGTGTTTATTACAGAAACACAAATAAGAGTGCACAGACATACACACTTCTCCGCTGTCGTGAAGAAGTTGGTGGTGTTCCTGCAGAGAGCCTGAGGGTGACTAACGTTCCTCTCCCTCCCTCTGAACCTTCTTTCCCTCTCGTCCTTTTTCTCCTCTGAATCAATTTTACTCTTCCTTCTCCTGCTCTCGCTCCTCTACCTCTTCACACTCTGAAATTAGCATCATGAAAAATAAATTGTGAGAGATGGTATGTCTCATTTTTGGTGAATCGTGAGGGTGGGAGTGTTTGTAGAAGGAGGTGTTCGTGTCGTATGCACCACTGCTCCTGCATACACTGCACTGCATGTGATCAGTGTGTATGTGAGTGTGTGGGATTAGAGCCACTAATGAGGATGGTAGTTTGATCGTTCCTGCAGTTCACACAGTTCGCCCCCAACAGCCTGAACACTCAACTGGAACAAAGGGCAAGCCTGCTCTTATTGAAACAGTTAGGGTGAGACTTTCTGTCATGAGTGGGTGACAACTATTGACAACCCATACCTGTGCAGTGAAGTGTATCATAGGTCAAACCTGGGCATGACCTGGCAAATAGTAGTTACTTTTGTGATTGGGTGCACAAATGGGAGAAATATAGTACGGTAAAGAAAAACGTGGCCAAGGCAACATGTTAGATTGAAGAATCATTTCAAATTGGACAAATATCTATGATTTTAAAATTTGAATTACACTGCAGCAGTCTGAAAAAGGAAGCTGAGTAACTTAAATAACCATAACAGTGACTGTGCATATTTTAGTCCATTTACTAGAAATCATGTGTACATTAAAGGCCCTAAAAACCTAAATTCCTGTACTATGACCAATTGGGTCCTACTGTACATGAACATTTTCTGCCAAAATTGGAGAAGTTTTGGTTATCTCACATGAGAGCTTTCTGGCCTGTTTTGTCTGTACTTTCTCACTGGTTTGAAGTGGGCGGATTTCAGCAGGAAAAAAAGTGATGTCATGAACTTCTGAAACACAATCCTGATGAAGCAGATTAGCTGAGATTTTGAGGGTTATGTTCCTTACTTGGTCATGAGTATTTGATATTGTGGGGAAAAAACGTAACTTTAAGCTCACCATTTTTCAAACCATGTTGCTGCTTACTGCATTCATTTCTGCAGTCAAATTAGTAGACTGTAATCTACTAGTAGATTGTAATCCATCACAGTCAACAGTCAAGTCTGCATTTATTCGTGTCAAAGTAATTATCATGAAGTTAAAGCAGTGCAAAGTAAATTGAACTACACTTATCACGTTTGAGTACAAATAACACAAATTTGATGTTTAGAGTGATAGAATACAAATCTATAGGAATTTCAAAAGTCAGCTAATCGAATGTCACGTTGTACAAAAATGAACAGAAGCCGATGGCAGGGGAAATACATTTAAGACTCAGCCACTCTACAGCTTGCATTGGAAATTGGTC
This sequence comes from Coreoperca whiteheadi, assembly GCA_011952105.1. NCBI lineage: Eukaryota > Metazoa > Chordata > Actinopteri > Centrarchiformes > Sinipercidae > Coreoperca > Coreoperca whiteheadi. The sequence goes on from CM022484.1 coordinate 13,532,609, forward strand.
AGCAGTAATGTAAAGTAAACATACATTTTTAGTTATCAAACTTCCAAAAACACCTGTATACTAGTTTGTCAAATACGCTGCTGATTTCAATTGAGTTAAAGTGCTTCTTTGGGGAGGGAACACTTGGGTGATGAATTAATGGCAACTTTTGACAAATTAACATGTGTCAAGCTTGTTGAGTGCCATCAATACTAAAATGATGTATCTCTGGCGGACAGTGGACTCACAGTGCAACTTTGTAGCGCTGCAGGTTTAAAACATCTCCATCATCGTTGTTGCATGCTATCCCCTCTGTCATCTGATATAATTTTTCAGACTCAGCTAGTTTAGATTCACTGTTTACATAACTGATGTGAGACAAGTATTCCGATGAATGATGATGACAACATACACACCTATCTATTAAAGTGAAATAGGTATGATTCTTTCCATTCTTTCTCTTCCTCTCTAATACTATTACAATGAAATCATGTTTTTATATTTTGTATTTACTATAAAAAATTCCCTACCAAAGAACATTGATCATGCTTTGTCTTTTTTTTTTTTCAAATCAGATTTGAATGGCAGCTTTGGTACTGGACGTACTGGTGCCGAATACATGAAAATGTCAACATTTATCCAAAGTGTACCTCAGCTTCATGATCTTAAAACAAGAAGATCACCATGCACACACAGTCACAAACAATATTCATGTAGTCAAAATGCAACCCTAACCTAGTTTGGTAACAAAGACTCCTAAAGCTTAAACAAAGAACACAGAAAAACCATGGTTACCTTGTTACGGTATCAAGCTCACATGGTTAATCATTTAACAGTGGATTTATATAAGGCTATAAACCTAGATTTACCCAATGGGACCCATTCTAACACACATCCTTAACACTTATATTGCCTACACAATTTTGGGATCAAACCAAGCCTGCACACAGTGTAGGCCAGCAGCTTATTATAGTGTTAACTACATCGGACATGTTAACTAGATAACACTAGATAAGTTGCTTTTATAAGTGCATGGAGTTGTGGGTCGTCCACTTCGTGCTGTGCAGTGTTTTGTTTGTTGAGCTTACATTCTGAATTCCCCGATGGGACAATAAATTGTGTTTTGTACCATGCTTTTCTGTGGTTAGATCTATTTCGATTGCTACAGACTGTTACAGTAAATGCAGGCAGATGGACTGATTAATTCATAGAGGAAAGGAAATGCGGTCTCACTAAACGATAAAACTTCCAATGAACTAACGGTGAATGGCTAGCTGAGTGATGGAGAGAGGGGGAAAGAGAAGGGGGCAAAAGAGAGAAAACAAAGCAAATTATCTACAGGGAAAGACGGGTAAAGACACGGCGAGAGAAAGAAGGGAAGAGAGGACGGACAAGATAGAGACAGAGGGGAGGAAATGCATGGTTGGGCATGAATAATATAGACTGCTTCCAACTCTCGTCTCTCTTCATCCCTCAGCTGCTCCTGTAACCTGGGATACATACACACGCACGCACAGAGTTGTTGAGTTGTTTTTCTCTGTGCTCAGAAAACAGTAGCATCATTTTAATATATCAGAATAGGAAGAGCACTCCTCTAAATGCATAAGAAGCACTCCTTCACAAGGTTCACAGGAAACGACATGTAAATGACATGTAAGACTGAAATATTTAAGAAGTTTCTACACATCCATGTAAGTGCTTATCTTGGGTTTCATAAGTATGGGCAGAATGAAATCAGAAAACCCCTCAGAATATATGCTAATGCTATCTATGTATATGTGTCATACTTAATCCTATTTATATACTAATAATATAGATACATGGTGCATTTATATACAATTATTTCAGCCAACAAATAGAACACAGCTGTGAGTTCATGGTAGTAATTGAAGGCGATCTACAGAGTATCAATATTTTCATCTATTCAAAACTTCTCTCATTTAGATTATGGCTGCTGGGCAGTAAAATGACACTGATGAGACACTAAATCAAAGTTAATCAAACTGATACTGGAAAATTGGGCAGAAGTGATGCCCTTCCAAGAGAAATCTTGCAAAAGGATTTTGATGAGTCTACCCTTAACACTGTTGTTCAGCGATGCTCTTCAGAGGATTTTTAGGCTTGTAAGCACTTAAATATTAATTTAATTTTCAAACATATCATTTAAGGGTTCCTTGAGGTGAGGGATGAGAGACAGAGAATATGCAGGAAAAAAAGTGGAAGAGAGAGTATGAGCTAGAGCAAGAAAGGGAGAGAGAATAAAAGATGATACTACAGGTCTGGAGTCATTATTTCCACTGGTTGCTTCAGCCAGATCAATAGACTATGAGGGTGTGTGTGTATGTGTGTGTTAAAGAGGTTGGACACATAAGCACATGTCCAAACTGAGTGGTGATTGGACACACACACACACACACACACACACACACACACACACACACACACATATACTCAGAAGGAGGCCGCTAAGCTGGCACAATGCATATGGGCAGGCTGCCAATTCCAACTGCATACTCTCTCTTTGTCACACACACACACACACACACACACACACACATACACACACACACACACCGTGCTGCCGGTGTTGGTGGATTGTCCCACCAGAAATGAAGACTGAGACCAGATAGCACTAAGAGCAGAGGACAGCCTCTAGATAGATTTCCAATACGCAACCAGAGGCTTAAGCAAGACAGAGTCATGGATAATCCTCCCTCCTTGTCTTCCTCCTCCTGTGCTCCCTCACTTCTCTCTCTATCCCTCTGGCCCCCCCTCTGTCTTTGTTGCTCACTCTGTTTCTCGCTCATCCCTGTATTCCTCTTTCTTACAGGTCCCTCTTTTCTTTCCATTGGCTGCCTCCATTTGCTCCTTTCCATCCCTCTGTTTCCTTGCCACCCTGTCTTTTTACTCTGTCCCTCTTTTCCGTCCCCACACCACACGTTTTCTCTACTCTCTCCATGTCTCTAGTTCTTTATCTGCTTTAATGCAATCTGTCATTCTGTTCTCCTGTTTCTCCTTCGATCCGCCCCTCCCCTCTTTCCTTTCCTCCATGTGTTTTATTTGTCTCTCAGATGGTGTTTAATGTTAAAGAGCAGCTGTTGTTATTCACATCCTTAAGTTAAAGCCATGACACACTCTTGAGGCGCTGATATAAACTTATTCAATGCTTACCTCACTGTGACTAACACATCGTTAAACACACATACAGTAGCTACTGGGTTCTCACCCTATACATGTAGTGTACAGTATAAAGCCTGAAGCACTGACAGTGTAGGGCAGTGTTTCACAGCCTTTTTTCCTTGTGACCCCTTAATGAAAGGCAATGTCTACTTTGGACCCCTCTTCACAGGCTGTATGAGTTCTGAGTTGTATTACGTTCAAGCGAATTATTTTCACTTATCATATTGTTCTTTCAAAACATCTTTTTATTTCATAAAGGCAAAGATTAAATAAAAGGTAAAGTGAAAATACACAAGATTTTCTCTATCAGAATCTGAATTTTCTACCCCGATAATCATCTTGTGACCCGTTAGATTCATTTGCTACCATTTGTAGCGGTGCTGAACATCTTACTTGGAGTCATTGGTGTGAGGGATTATGGGTAGTGAAGTCCAGTACAGCATTAAATAATATTTTGGTTATATTTTAGGTGATATTAAACCTGCAATAACAGATTTTTTGGCCACTTTGGGGCAGTGGAAACAAGGTGTAAGCACAATACTGACATACCACGATTTAAGTTACATGACAAACTTTTAGCACATTGTTACATATTTACACATCCAGTAGTTACGGAGCAACATTAACATTCATTTGGAGTCATGTTTCTGGCCACCTGGCGAATGTAAGTCCAATATTCACTCTCTTTTAGCTCTTTTTTTGGTCTCCACCAACTCCTGACCACCATGTTCACCAGCTGGTCACTGACTTTGTCTGCCTGCGGTTTGGTGCTGAGCAGGTTGTGTACAGTGGGTTTATAGAGTTTTTTTGCTGAAACAGTTGCCCATTGTGGCTGAAAATGACACTGACGAGAGCAGTGAGACTGACCAAAAAATGTAATTGTTAAAGTACTCCGTACAGCTGAGGGGAACTGCAGAGTCAGGTGATAATTTTCTGTGAGTTTGTCACTACCGGCAAACCCTTTCACATACAAACAGTCACGTCATTGATTGTTAATATAACAATATTGATTGTAGCTGCTTTAAATTCTAAGTAGCATGACTGTCAACCCTTAAACCACACACAAAAAAGGCTGTGACTACAAATATAAGGGACGGTAATAATATAAAATGGGAAATACTAAATAAGGCAGGAAAGTAGCATTTTGATTTATCCAAATAAAATTAGCTTTGCGTACATGCTCTTTTTTTAGCAAGCAGGAGTAAAGTGAAACAACTACTGAATTAACAACTACTAAACCCCAATTCCTCTGGTAAAGCAGCTCAGTGGGCAGCAGCAGAAGACTGTGGTTGAATGAATTTGAACACACATGCAACAATTCTGCCTTATTACTTAAGCTTTTCTGCCTCAACGCTGAATTATTAAAGGTGATAACATTCTCTGTAAACCACGGCAAGGAACAATCACTGCAAAGAGACACCATGTCTCTGTGCTTCTCTGTTACTCACAGACATGGACAGATACAGACACAAATAAACTATCAGAAATGGATAGACATGCATGCGCGCACATACTGTATCCTACCTTGTGTGTGAAAGCAAATGTAAATTCATTTGGCCGGCTTAAGTTTGGGAAGTAAGGTTGGGAAAAAAGGGGGGATATTGTTTGATCAAAATGGGCCATGTTTAACTACAACACACTAACAAGGTGGGTTCTTTATTGTTGGATATATAACAAAGTTTATCAGTGTTTGTGTTCACTGGAAAAAATTGTCAGTCTTTAAAATGGTTGATGAAGGTTTCTCAAAATTGTTGCTTCAAATGCCAGGATCTTGAAGAAAGGACAGTCACTGAAAATAACATTTGATTAGAAAAGGCTTTGAATGCCAAGTTAAGTTAGCTACAAGTTAAGTTAACTCACTGTTGCCTCTGAGCTAAAACTGGCATGCAAGCAGTCGTAAAAGACCACATTATATGTATACCATTTCGACAAACGTTAAGGGACAAGACAGATTACTCAATTATGGTGCACAAAATAGCTCATCAGTGTAACATACACAGACCAAAGCTACAAGATTAGACAGAAATGTCCGTTTTTTATATTATTTTGAAAGAAAACTTTCAAAGCTGTAGCCATATTACACTATACTGACAATATCCGACAAAAGTTACCCAAACTAACCAATCTAATCCGATCTATTCCACCTTACCAGGAATTAAGTCCAACCTGATATTGAGCATCAACTGGATTGAGTAACGGTAGAATGGTGCTTAATTTGCCCAGATTTCCATCTACGTCAAGCATACTGATAGATGGCTTAGCTCGCTTAGCTAATTCTGTGCCCCTGTGGATTCTAATTAAAACACATTTGAAAGAAGTACTTGATTAGTTGTTGCCTTTATTTTGAGAAGGCAACGACCTTGCCACCTGCAGTTTGCCACCTGTTTTCACAAAAATATATTAAATCAGTTGGATTTTCTTAATTATAATGGTCTTTGACTGTGACGAACAAAACTAAGTCTACCTTAAATATGCTCTTGAAAGGTTGCGTCTGTGAGCATAGCCACTCTTCTTCAGTGCCGAAAATCCTCTGGCAACAGCTCTATGTGAGAAGCTACATATAAAGTGAACACATCAGTGGTTGTTGCATCATGTCTTTTGAGGTGACTTCAATGGAATCAATGAGCATATCAAGTCAAGTCATTAGAGTGAGGTGATTTGGCAGGTGGCCAGAACCCCAGTGTAACCATCAGAAACCAATTATCCTTAAAGGAGGTATCATGCCTCTGGCACAATGCCCACAGGGAAAATCAACTCACTGATTACACAGCTGAAAACTGCTGCAGTAATGAGTGTGTCTGTACATATGTTTGTGTGTGTGTGTGTGTGTGTGTGTGTGTGTGGGCATGGTCCCGTCTGTGTGTTTGTCCCAGAACAGTTCCCTGCTCTACATGCACTGACATTAAATGCCACAGGTGTGTATTTGTTTCAAAGCCACATCAGTTACTCATGTACAGTCTGCATGTGTCTGTGTTTTTTTTTTTCTGATCGTGTGTGTTTGAAAGACACAGGCACAACTGATCATTTGTAAAAATAAAAATAACTATGATTATATGAAGATTATGTAGATTCAGTATAATTGGTTCATTCAGTGAACATAAGCATTCAGTGTAATCATGTGTAACATCAACTCTGTTTGAATAACAGAGTAGATGGAAAGATGGAAACTGACTGATAAAGGAGAGAAAATCTAATACCAGTGACAAAGCTGGTGTTAGGTATCAGGAACTGTAACATACAGCCTCAGAATATTAGCTTTCTTCTGCTCTGTTTGTATGTGTAGGCCAGACTTTTTGTCCCTGAATCCCTCAAGGAGAAATTTGTCTTTCCTTTTGCCTCCATCGGCAGAGAGAAGAGAGATCCGGGTCAGCTACAGAGTGGCATCTAAGGAGCTGATTGGGCTTCATTGTGGCAAACACTGCGGGTTAGGGTTAAAAATTCAACTGTTGAAACTTTTGGTCAAACGATGGTCTCTACACTACACCAAAGTGCCACTGCCCTTAATAAAGAACAATATAGGTAAATTTAACATGTATAATTGTATATGTCTGCTATGACTTGTATACCATGCAACTGGATGCTTGTAAAGTTGGTGATCTTGTATGATTTTGAGCTTTTCCTAATGTTCAGTCACACTCATTATCAGAGATGTGATCAGCTAAATACCTGAGCTGTAACATATGGAGACAACTCTAAGAGCAAAGCAGGATGCAAACAGTGAGGGGGTCAGCGCCAATGTCTGTCTTTTGTAACTTATCCATTGCTGCCATGTAGCTGTCAATAGTCCAATGAAGAATGAACTGTCCGTGGTGCTGAAACCACCACCCAAGTAGACTTCAGCCAGAGATGAATTTGTTACATTCACTATAACTGGGCCTAACCTATACTTAAATCACAATGATAAGAAAGACATTAAAAAGCTTATTCAGACACAGATCGATAGGCTTGAAAATGTTTATGAAATATGATTATTTTATTCAGTTCTGGTGATCTGGAGAAGTCTGGTGTATTGGTTCACTTCAACTTGAACAGTCATTACTCAGGTTTGTATGTATTTTACCACCTCCAACAGACAAATGAGACAAACACTGTGCATCCACAAGCAGAATCTTGTGTGTCCTGTTTTGTACTGTAGCCCTGTGCTGTGGACTCACACCTAAGCTGTGACATTTGAATTCCTTTATTAGACTTTTGGATCACTTACACAAAGGCAGCAATAACTTCAGAGTGGCACAATCATCTCATGCTGACCTATAGGGCCACCTAATCTTGAAAGGAATTTTGTGTTGAGCCATGAAAAGCCACTGTATATCAAGGATCTACTTGTGAACCATAACTATCTACTTGTGTCTTGGACTAAAAGACCCTTTTTGATAATAATAGATTAAGATGACATCATGGTATCATGGTAATCAAGGTAACTGTGATTTGTCTTACAGAGTGTACACACACACACCCACCCACCCACACACACCTGCCCTTCATGATGATGCCATTCTGTTTGTTAGCTGTCTGAACATGACGGCGGCTTCTGCAAGTAATATCCAACCTGTGATTAGTTGCTCCTCGGATACAAACTGTTGGTAATTGTGCCTCGCTGCGACACAGATGCACGCGCACACACACACACACACACACACGCATACACAGACACACGCACCGCCACCCCTCTCCTCATCCCCTGTTGCTATGGAACCTGTCGCCAAGGCAGAGGTATGTGGTTGTGGTGGAAGTACTGGACGAAGGCGACGACAACGATAATGAGGATGGCCATGAAGATGATAATAGTGATCGGATAAATAACCCCTTGCTGAATTACAAGGTCCGGGCGGCCATAAACCAATGCATTGCTGGGCTTTGCTCTCTGCAACGTGGGTGGATGGAGCGACGCGTAATACTGCGCAATGCAAACAGACCCTTTCCTCACCGTAAAACAAACCACAGCCACGGATTTCGATTCACACTTCACGCGTGTTGCTTTTTAAACACTTAAAAAGTCGCCACGTTGAACTTCGTCCGTGTCTTCTGCGAAACAGCCTCCTGTCCTCGGCTGCCTTCCCCCGAAATAGCCCACCGTCAACCCCAATTCTCAGCAGACAAACATGTCCTGCAGGCCCTCCTACTGCCACCTGTCATCTATGCGATTTCTCTCTCGCGCGCTGCTATTAAGGAGCCCTGCGGACACGAAAACTTGGATTTAAACGTGACAAAAACGACTATTGATTATAGAAGAAGGGAGGATCGATGGGGATCGAGTGCGCGTATCGGTGGGCGCTGCTCAACTTCCGGCTCCTTAGCGAGCACCGTGTGTCCATTTCTGACATATAGCCAACCCAACGTCGGCCTGTGTGTGCAGTTGAGTTTATTTCCTAAAGCGAAAAGCATTGGGGAGACAATATGCCAAATAACTTGTACAGACACGCGTTTGCTGCCATTTTCTGCTGGAAATGTGTCTTAAACAATAATGTCCCCCGCCTACAACTGCCTGTTGGCTAAATATGACCACTGCCCACCCATTCTGCCACAGTTCTGTTCTCGGCCTGTCAAACCCACAAGTGTGGACTAAACCAAGCAAGAAAAAGGCCTCATCCATATCTGTCTGCGGCTACCTGAAGCCTTGTGGCACAAGTTCACATGCCGCTCAAACTGCACACAGCGGGGGAAAGATCAAATAAACAAACTGCACACGGAGGGAAAGTGGAGGAAAGACAACTGCATCTGTCCATCTGTTGAAAAAGAGGAGAGCGCTAGCACCCCTCTCCTTTTTTCCCTGTACCTCCTCTCCCTTCACCTCCTCCTCCTCCTCTTTCCCCATCCCATCCCCATTTCGAGATCATCATACCTCTTTTACTCCCTCCCTCCTTCCTTCCCTCTCTCCCTTCCCTCGCTCATGCACAGTTGCAAGATGTTTGCCAGTTAGAAATAAAAAAATTAAAAAAACACCACATACCTTGATGGTTCTCAAGGGTGTCCTCCGGGATGTACATGTTTTTGCTTTCATTTACCATAAATGTAGTCCGGCGTTATCCCTATGGGTGAATGGAAGAAAGAGAGAGAGAGAGAGAGAGGAAAAAGCTGGAGAGGAGGAGGGAAAATAAGAGGGAAAAAAGCCCCCCAAAAATAAAGAAATTAAAAAAGAGTAAAAAAAAAAAAAAAAGAAAAGAAGAAATAACTGTCTGACAGGGACAGTTTTGGGTATTCCGTTATTCTTATTTATGGGGAGGGTTTCTTCGGATGGAGTGAATATTACCTAATCCCCATGATGGAGGTGAAGGCGAGAAAAAAGAGAGAGCTTTCGGCGGAACCGGTTGGGAAAACGCACCGGTGCATCTCTCGGTACATCCGGGCCCTAGGCGAGAAACATGAGACCAGCACCGCGTTCAATTCACTTCACACCTCGCTCGCTCTTTCTCTCTCTTTCTTTCTCCCCTCTCCCTTGTTGGCGTTAAAAAAAAAAGAGGTTTCAAAAGGTTACGAAGCACGGGCGCTGTCAGTGACGGTCGCAATGGAAGTGCGCAAAAGACGCATTCGTGCGCATCTTCAGCAGCTTGTCAAAATGTGAGATGATGATGAAGAGGAGGTGGTGGGGGACGAGACGGAGGAGGAAGAGAAGAGAAGAAAATATAGAAAATGAGAAGAGTGTAAATATTCCATCACGGGTAGCACGGGGTTAAAACTCCCAATAGGTTGTCGGTTATTCCACGTAGCCTATCTATAGCAGAGTCCCCCCAAAAAAGAGAAGCCAGGCCGTCCTGTCTCATCCGGAGACGGGTTTCTCTGTCCTGATCCAGTCCATGATGGTCCGGCGGTGTCTGTTAGTCAGTCTGTGTGCCTGTCTCTCGGTGTGCCTGTCTGTCTGTCTGCCTGTGTCTCACTGTAGGAGTTAGAGCTCTCTCTTCTCTCTGCCTCTGCTGCCCCTGCAGCTCAGCTCTGCAGTGATACCGAGAAAGAGAGAGAGGGAGAGAGGCAGCCCCCCCTCCCCGTGCATGTAGACGCTCTGACTGTTTCCAGATGTGTGTGTGTGCCAGAGAGAAAGAAGGAGAACGGTTGAGATCCGGCGGCTGGTATCCAGATGATGATGGTGATGATGAAGAAGACAAAGATGATGATGATGTTGGTGAAGTGTGTGTGTGTGTGTGTCTTAAAAGGAGCAGGGGGTTGGAGAAAAGACATAAAAAGAAAAGAAAGGTGGCCAAAACTCATGCATGTGGTACAGACAAGAAGATAGCGAGCAAGAGGAAATACAAAGAGAAAGTGTGCCTATTTGTGTGTGTGTGTGTGAGTGTGTGTGTGTGTGTGTGTGTGTGAGTGTGTGTGTGTGTGTGTGTGTGTGTGTGTGTGTGTGTGAGAGAGAGAGAGAGGGGTGGAAGGGGGATAATGATCCATAGCAGGTTCAAGCCTCTAATTTCTGCAGGAAGAAACTGAGATCGGAGATGTTGTGCCTACATCTGATTTGCCCATAGTCCCTACACATCTGGACTGCCTCAGCCCTATTCTTTTCTTTGGCCAAGGCTGTGTTTACACACACACTAAAGATCTGGTTTTTCAACTCTTTTATGACTCAAGATCTGATCCTTTCATGGCTCTCTTAAACAGGGAGAAACCGCAAGGAAGCTGATTTTCAGATCTTTGGATTTTGTGTAAATACAGACTCAAACCTCATGAAGTGGAGGGGCTCAGGAAGGTCCGTGCTCAAAGACTGAATATATACGTTTTTATGTAGAGGACAATGAAATGATTTTTAGAATTCAATTATGTTTTTTTTTTTGTCTTTTTTCTTTTTGCCCTCAGGACAGTGAAACATGTTTTGACATTGTTCTCCATGGCCAGGAACAAATTTGCCCTGGCCCATAAAGCACACAAAGTCATTTTCTGGAAACATGGGCCCATTTTCTTAGGTAACACAACAATGGAATGAAGCTCATTTGGGAGTAAAATGTCAAACATAGTCAACAACATCAGCTCTTAACTAAATAGCTCTGGACCAGGCTTTGATGACACTGAGTCAGCTTGGCTCTATAGCTCCTACTGAGGCTTTTGGATAGAGCTGGTTGCACAAATAACATGTTGATTCTTAAAAAGAGATGTTTTCTTAAAAGCGCTCCACGGGCACCTTGATATAAAAGATAAAAAAGAACAATTTTTTTCCCATTATCTAGTGAGTCTTCAGACGGATCTTGACCATCACCTTTTGAAAAGCAGTTCCTGTCTTATGGATGTACTCAAAAATATTTTATACACCAATATTTTATATTAATGGATGAATTTTAGATGTCAAATGTGTAAAAAGGGTATGGCAATGCTTCACAAAACAGAATAACTGGGCTCAGTAATACATCAGGATCTATTGAAGGTACTGAGCAGCATTTTCAGATTCTAATTATGGTTCCGGCCATCCCATATAATTGTATTTGACACTGAATACGAACTTCACAATGTGCAGGCCTCATGTCAATCTCACTGCAGGCTATAATCAGGAGGTGAATCTGATGACTCAACCCAGCCTGTATTCATTTGTTCTGTGCCATAGCACAAAATCACCTCCCACCACCCAGTAATAGAATAAAGTTTTTTGTCTACATGTGTCACTCTAGACATAGTAAAGACAGGGAGGCAGCTGATAAATGATTCTATTGATGACATTTGACAGATGAATTGTCTTTTTCTGAACAATATATAGCGTTTTCTGATGCAGATGTTATTAATATACTGTATATTTATTTATTCATTACCGGCGCTGTTGAATAAATGGAAACATTCCCAGAGTTTTTGTTGTACACACTGAATGTTTTAGGAAAAGCAGCATCTCAGCAGATAGTAAGTACTTGTTCTGCAGAAGAATGTGACCTGTGACTGACATATTACTATATTATACATTATTAGATTGTTAATACTGCTGCATTGATGCATACGTGGCATTTTACTGTTAAAGCTAATCCCTAATGCATTGTCATATGTTTTTTGTTTTATTTAAAGTCTGAATCTGGAAAGTAGCTGGTTAGTAACTATGGCTATAAGTTAAATGAAGTGGAGTAAAAAGTACAATATTTCCCTCTGAAATGTAGAACAGTAGAAGTGTAAAGGAAGCAGCAGAAAATGTAAATCATCAAAGAAACTAAAGTACCTCAAAATTGTACTTGAGAAAATGTACTTGGTTACTTTCCACAGCTGCAGATGACTGCCCTGTGGAGATAATGAGACATGTGGACATTGAGTGGCATAATGGCGGTCTGATCTGATTGTCCCTCTCCCTTTCTTGCCAAACCAGCCTCTGTTTGATTACACTGGCCAGTGAATGGAAGGACAGACAGAAGGAAGGATTGAAAGAAGGAGGAACGGATGGAGGGCAGGTCGTGGGAACAGACACTTGTGCCCAGGGGACACACAAGCACACAGACTCACATACACAAATGTCCTCAGTAATCCAGCCTGCACATGGAATATCTATTCTATTTTTGACTGTTACTATATTTGTAGTTCCCGACCCCTTTGTATGTGTGTGAGTGTGTGTGACTCTAGAGCTCAGTTGATCTCTGGGAATCTCTGTACAGACAAACACACTGTGACCAGCAGATAGTGGGAAACCAACTATCTGCTGGTAAGTAAAAGGGGAATCCCATCCCGACAGAGGCAGTTACTTTATTCAAATGCACAATGTGAAATTGAGGTTTTAGACCTTTATTCATTTATTGCCTAAAACCTGATAGATTCACGTGCTTAATATGAATAGGATGCTTTCTCTTGGGATCCTTTCCACACTCAAATGAAGACCATAAAAATATATTTAAATGTTGCCTTTAATAATTTATACCTGGTATTTGTGAGCCTTGGCATTAAATAACGTACCTTGTCTCTTTCCCTCCCAAAATTAATAAGCAATAAAAATAAAGATTACCGGGATAAAATTAAATGTAATATGAAATTTCACATTAACTACCAAAGCAGTAGAACACTTTCTGTTTATCACTAGATAAGAAAGTGAAGTGAAGAAAATCTACAATTATACTGTTCATTATTAAGACTCATTTTTTATATTGTAAAATTCAAAAGGAAAATGAGGACTAAATTAGAAAGAATTGCTTTAAAGTTTTCACATAATCTAAGAAATTGGCCTGTTCCAAAAATACTCAGTGCAGTAGACAGTGTGAAAATAAGACAGGTGAGCTATATAAAATTGTGTTTACAGGTTTACTTAATGCTTCTTAGTGCTGTTTGGCATGTAGCGCACTTTTGGCTTTTTGTTTCATCATTCAAGGTATCTTAGACATTTTCTCTGCACAATGGACATAAGGAAAAGTCTTAAGATTAGGCCTACATACAGAAGATGGAAACATTCATTAGGCCTCAAATGTTACTTGGTGAAGAGAGAAAACCATGTGCAAAGCCTCTCAACTACCTGCAATCACTTTAAACCTTATACCTCCTCAGAGGATCAGTGTTAGCATTGCCTTTTAGAAGGTCTACCTTGATGTGTTCCAATCTGCAAAAAAACCAAAAAATCAAATGAATATCTGTAGGACTGTTCATTGATTAACAGCAAAACCCTGCGTCCAGTCCTCCCTGGTGTGAATATTTCTACATGTGAAAGTATAAAGAATATGGCTATTGCGAAACAGCTGTTTCAGTTCAGCTTTCCTTTTGTGAATAAAGGCTACAATAAACATGAACTCAGGTTCTTAAATTCAGTGTCAAATGAGGACCCAAATGCAGGATATAATTTCTCCACCTGGAGCACCAACGGACCCATATGACACACCCCAGGAAGGGCATCTATCACCCATTCACTTAGTCCCTTTACCTTCAGGCCTATGTGCATCCATTTGAGTGGCTTTAGCAGGAAAATTGAAATCATGCAATCTATCCTCTATATAAATTATGGATTTGTTTCCCAACAATTATACAGTCCCCCTGTAATAAGCACATATTGTTTTCAACAAGCTCCCTGCTCGATATAGCCTATTATCCTTCCTGTCTGTGAGCCAATCATCAGCATCTTTTTGCCTATCCCCACCAACCAGAGTCAAATACTCAATCTTGACTGAATGGTTATTGACAGTATTGACCTGCTGATGGATAACTCATTAGCCTCATCATTGACAAACACCAGATACCACCCTGACAAATAGACCCCATGAAACACACACATCCATATACAATCCACTACCACACTGACTAAGTCATTGACATACTTGCCAAGGGACAAACAGGCCCATACTGACTCACAAAGTTAAGGTATTTTCATATTAATGGGGAAGCACACGTGTCAAAGTCTGACCTGGAAGGGCTTCATTTACATTTAAGAGAACAGATGTTTTCATCCAGTACTGCTTAAACTGAGTGAGCAATTGGATGGTCATTGTTTTTCTCAAGGACACTCTGACATGGCTGTTGATGCACACCAGCTGTTGTACATCTCAAACTTGTAACAGTATAAATCTAATTACTGAAACAGCTATTGCAGTACACTGCAGAGGATAGGAGGAGTGCATATTTTATATATAATGCTAAATAGTGAGTGATACAATAGGAATCCATCTATGATGTTCTGTCTTTATCAGTGGCTGTAAGTCTAACTGACTATACAAGAAGGAATCTGCCATCAAATGTGTACAGAATGAAGGGGCTTATGTAGAGGTGGCTATTTACTGTATGTCCCCTCAAGTACCATTGCAACAGAACAAGATATGTTGAACTGAATATGGAGATTCACTGTCAGGTGAGATATTGTGAGATGTGGGTATGGCTGATATGGATTTCAAGAACTTAGAGTCCTGAAAGTCCGGTTCCTGTATCAGTTACTGTCCTGTCCTTGAGTATTAATTTCAGCAAGGATTTGTCTCATTTTCGGATTCTAGAGCTGGTGCATTATATATATGTAGTTAAAATACTGCATCTGCATTAACCTAGGAACAAGAGGAATACGTTTCTTTACATAACAGCATAAACACACAGGAACAGCAGCTAATCATAAACATTTTAATAATTGAACACGGAGGGAATATAACCTGGACAACAATTTGATAACTGCACCATCCACCAACTTTGTTCAAAATTGCCTTAACTGGGCCCATGGATAAGACACTTAACACTTTCCAAAGAAGATGCTGCATGTGCTGGTGTGTCCATCACTCATTCACAAATAGCTGGAAAGACACCTGCAGTCACTCAGTACAAATAAAAACATCTTTAAAAACATGTTTTATGCAGGATGACAGGAGCGTTTTCCACAGAAAGAAAGAGAGCGATATATCATGAACTGTGCCTAAAGTGCAAAATTCAGGGATTCCTCTTTGCAGGGGAGCGGACCCCAGTGAAAAAGCAGAAGTGAATTTGTATTTGTTTCTATTGGGAATCTGTGTAACATGGTGTAACTGCAATTTCATAGGCGTTCCCTTTCCATTAAGACAAAACTCTTGGGGGATACTTACAAACACATTCTTGTTTCGGCTTTCAGATCAACTCCAGCCCATGCAGTAAATGGATAGAGCAGGAATGGTTATGTTTTAGCCATCCCTTTGATGCCCCCTAGTGCATTTTATGGAAAATGTAACTGTGAATTGGGATACATCAGTCAAGGTTCATGTTGCCCAGCAGTCAGAAAAATACAGAGATGAAAGACAAAAGACAAACATCAGCAGCTTACGTGTATAGGGAGAAGTGACAGGGACATACAGTTCAAACAGAATCAAACAGTATAGCATTTTTTCCCCCTACAATATTAAGTCACCCAGCAAAACGTGTGTTACACACAAAGTGTGCCTAAACATATATACCACTAATACAGATGATTGTAGCCCCCTCCCCCCGTGTCAATACAAAATAAAACACAAATAAACATATTCCACAAGCAATCCATTGGCAATGCAATGAACCTACCTGACTTAAGCAATGATTTAATTATGATTTAAATTATATTGCAGCTACAGACCTAATGGTACCCAGCCATGTTTCTCCTGACATTATCATTAATTGTTTGAAAAGAGTAAAATAGAAAATCCTTGCAGTTGACAGCAGTAATTCTCCATTGATTTTTCCAAGTTGATTGATAAGACTGAAATCTACAAGTCTGCTACGCAACTACTCATGTCTAGTTGTTTACAATCTCCCTGGCTAAACATGGCCGTTGACAAACTCACTCACGGCAGTTAGAACTCGGTAACTGTTGAAATAATTGAACGTCTTAATTTCCAAAACAAGCTACTGTGTAATTATCGATTCAATTACCTTTTTTTTTTAACCTTGCTGCGGGCTTGGTTTTTATCTCATCTTTCCGCGACTCGTTAGCCGCTGAAGCTACTTAGTGAGCTAACTTCTCCATAGGGAACAATGACAGCGACTTCTGCAGGTATCAGCAGCTGCCTCACCGCGAAAGGACTGGACATAAGTCTGGCTGCTCTGCAGCGACAAGACCCATACATCAATGACATTGTGGACGTGGCCAGCCAAGTTGCTCTTTACACTTATAACAACAGGGCAAATGAGTGGGTAAGCCTGAACTTTGGTTAATGATATCATGCGCTAACGTAGCTTAGCTTACTCATCCTCCCTGTAGGCGCGCTTTGTCACTGACAGATTTAACGTTACCTCAACTAATGTTACAGCACTGTTAACCCAGCTGTGGGCGTTTAGGGTCTACAGAGTTATATTCCACCAAAGTGGAAACGATGAATTATCTATGAATTGATTCCCTTGAATATTGTACCTGTAGATGGTACTTATAGGTGAATGTTGCCCCTAGTAACAAACTCTATTTTCAACTTGCTGTCCTCACTCTGTTCACGAGAACACAGTCGAGTTAAATTCAGCTGCTTGGTCTTGTACGTAATTATTTTTTGGAGGCTTTGTTATTAGAAAATATTAAATTTTGCTTGTCCCAGTGACACGTCTAACCTAGTCTAACATGTTTCACACACAAGTACAGTGTGACACAAATTAATCCTTAAAGAGATTTGGCACACCAGTTATGTCAGTTATATCAGTTGTTTATTTGTGTGTGTGTGTGTGTGTGTGTGTGTGTGCTTGTTAGGAGAAGACCGAGGTGGAAGGCACCCTTTTTATCTACACAAGGTAATGAAGTTAATGCTCGACTCTGACATCTTGGAGTCTAAAGATTTTCCATGCCAATTAATATATATTTGTCGAGAATTCCTCTTTAACAGACATATTGAAACTAGACCCATATTTAAATGCTTACATGAAAAATTGGGACCAATAAATAATTGTCTTTGCCCTATCAATATGGAATTTTTTAGGTTTTTTTTTTTTTGGCACAACCGTTTCTGTGTAATATATCACGGTGAACGCGGCAGGGCATGACAGAGCTGAAGTGCCTCTGGTTTCAAGCTGTGACGGACTCATTTTTGCTTGAATTCCTCTCATGTATCTCTGTGTTGTGTCCTCTGTATATTTCAGACTTGCATCTCCCAGACATGGTTTCACCATTATGAACAGACTCAGTATGGAGAACCTAACAGAGCCAATCACCAAAGACCTGGACTTCCAGCTCCAGCACCCCTTCCTACTTTACCGCAATGCACAATGTAAGGAGAAGAGGCACACACAGACACACTTCTTATGTCTGCCTGTTAATTATTGATACCTTCAGTTTTACTCTGACACATTTTGCTCTCAACACCTGTTGAGCACAGTTTATGCACAGGCACCTTTAGTGTAGTTTTATACCTATTACCATTTTTTTAGTGTGATATTAATTGCATAGAATCACAATTATCAGTGCCAGAGCGATATGTATAAGGTGACAGTTTTATTGCTCAGCGACTTTCAGTGTAGCTCACTATATGCTGACTATCGACCATCATCATAATTTTAATTTAGAATAAATTGTAATGGAAAATGTTTAAACCTTGGTTATGCAGGTCTCAGTAACACTAGAGTTAGACAGTCACAGACTGTACAGACATAGATAGGCTAAATAACAGGACTGGCCACATAGACTAAATAGTTTGAAGAGACATTGCTGTGCTCAACAAGCAGCCAGACACAGCGAGGCAAACTTGTTGAAAGGTAGAGACAAAGACAAACAGGAAAAGAGAGAAAGCAAGAGCTAGAGAGAGAGAGAGATTGTTTAACAAGAAAAGAGATGGATAAAAAGGAAAATATCAAACAGAGAGAGCATGGGGTGTCGCCCCCGTTTATACAGAGATGTAGATAGTGAGGACTGGGGAGAACATTAAAGTAGATTAAAAAAAAATAAAAAAACCCAGCTAGAATTGTCCTTCTCAAAGTTTTTTTTATGGTTGTGATTCAAAGACTCCTATGTCTTTATCACTTTTTGTAACTCCCCTGACCCTTCAGATTGCTGTTATGCCTGTAAGCTATGCAAACGGGATTGTGTATAATTCACCTCAGAATCCACACGAGACCAAATCTTTGTGACTTTAAAGACCTGATATAAATGTGATCACATCACACTTAAAATGACAGGTGTATCTATAGCCACAGGGAGGAAGTTAGATAAAAGATGAACAAGTTGATAGAGTGACCAAAGTGTCTAGCACACTGTTAATTTGAGTGGGAAACATTAATTCCATATAAGGAGCAAAGTTTTTGTGGTGACTCCAATTCTATCAGCCTGTCTCCCTCTGAGACCTACATCAGGCTTACACGTGTACACACACACACACGTTTCAGAGTGTGCCTGTGGGAGAAGAGCCTGACAGCACTACAAAACCAGCCAGTAGAGATTAGATACACCACAACAGTCACTGATAATATAAACACACACTCACTCAGGAATCGCTGACACACACAGACCTCCCTCCCTCTCTGTCATGGTCTCACACTCTCCATCAGGCTCACTAAGATGCAGGTGGAATGCTGTGTTTAGATACCAATGGATTCCTTACGCCTGTTTTGATCCCCTTACTGTAGTGCTTCATTTGTCTTACTGAGACTTACAACATAGACATTATTAAACATCCTGAAGGCTCGGTGAACAAATGTGTGTGACATAAACCTTTCTCTGTGACCTCTTAACACCTTTTACACCAGGCTTAAATGCACTCAGGATACATGAAAGATGATCTGTGAGAGTTCTGGCCTCTAGATGTGGTCAGAGCATCG
The DNA here is from genome assembly GCA_011952105.1 of Coreoperca whiteheadi. Taxonomy (NCBI): domain Eukaryota; kingdom Metazoa; phylum Chordata; class Actinopteri; order Centrarchiformes; family Sinipercidae; genus Coreoperca; species Coreoperca whiteheadi. The sequence goes on from CM022484.1 coordinate 13,551,851, forward strand.
GTAGTAGGGGAATCAATTGCAAGTGAACAGCTAACTCACATGTCTTTGGAAGGAAGGACATTTTAAAAACACATAAAACCAGTAATCACAGCTCATTTGATGACTATTTCCTCTGATAAAAAGGTAAATATAGGCAGGGGTTATATAAGTTTAAGAGTGGGTGGGTACCTAATAGACCTAATGGCCAGTGGCTCCAGCCGATAACACTGAGTGCAGACGGATAATAAAGCACCCAAATAAGGAGAGTTGCAGTATGGTTGTAATCAAACTGATGTTTATCACCATAGCTGCTGTGATTTACTAGGTTTACTATTGTTGGACCCCAAATGAAATTTTTAGCATGCAGATATGTGACAAGATTGGGCCAGATTTAACTAATAAATATGCACATATGCACATAACCAGAGAAACAGCACCTCAGATGCTCTAAGAGACATCAAAATGTGACTACCCAAGTACAGAATGAGAAAGCCAACAATCACTGAGCGTTTACCGGATGATGGTGTGTGTGGGTGTGTGTGTGTGTGTGGGTGTGGGTGTGTGGGGCGGAAGAATCTTTTCCAGAAAACTGTACACACAGGAACACATCTCAGCTCAGACGATATGTTTTTTCACTGACTAACATCTGATCTGTATGACTATTTAGGCCCCGGGCTGTTGGTAATGCTGCCAGTCCCACTGCGCCGTGACCTCTGTGTGCAAGGGTCGTGGAATCTTATCATTAGACAAACATGTAGCTCTCAGTGCTGCTGTTACTTCCTGGAATGGCAGTTGGCACACAGTGGCATCCCAGGCTAAAAATAAACAGTGGAGATAGACCAAAGAACAGGGCAAGATTCAGGGAAGAGAATTTTAGTTTGAGCAAGTTAATATTCCTCTCGCAAATATCCTAGTGCAAAGGGACTGAGAAGGCTTTGTGCATGCCTTCCTATAAGCATCTACAATCCCAAGCCGTGTTTCAGTTGCCCCATTATCTGTACATGGAGTTGATCCCCTAACCGTGGCAGTCTTAGTTTCTTGATTTTGTGGCTCTGGCTGGTGAGAGCTAAATCTCTTGGATAATCTAATAATCAATGTAAAGGCAACTATTTTGATAATGATCAATTAATTGTCGAAATATTTTTTAAGCATTAAAGCCAAACATTACAGCTTCTTGACTCTGATCTGCTGCTTTTCTTTGCCTTATGTGATAGTAAATGGAATATCTTTCTGTTTTGACTGTTGGTCAAACAAAATTAGCAAAATGACGACGTCACCTTGGCCATTAGAAAAGTGTAAGGGCCATTTAAATAATTTTCTAACATTTATAGACCAAATAACTAAGCGCTTAATCAAGAAAATAATCAGCAGATTAATGGATAATGAAAATAATCATTAGTTGCAGCCCTGATTTATTGTATTATCAGACCTTACATTTAACACTGTTGTGAATCTGAGGATCTTAACTGGTGTTTGCACTGGTGCCCACTAACCGCGTACACTGGATGTGGTTAACACTAGAACTCCACTTAACATGTCTATGGCGTTCTGTATATCAGGTGTACGGACAGTCTTACCTCCAGGTCGGACGTATGTATATCCCAGGTCTCTCTCTGACACCAGCAAGCCTTTAAATCTGACCTCAGGTTCCTCCTCCAGTCTCTCATGTTTAGGTTTCCTCTGAAACAGGCCTCTCAGCATGGCTACACTGGTCTCTCAGTAGTCTCACAGACTGGCAGTAATTGCCTCTTTGAGTCTCTCTAGAACTTAAAGTTGCTCAGACTACACTTAAATTGCAGCTCTAGTATTTCCTTATTTGGTCAAAAGTTCAATGAAGGTAGTGCCAAAGGTGATGCGACACTTCCTCTCATAAGATTTTTCTTCTTCAGAGGCGAATGATGCATCGATGGTGCACTACGTTAATGGGTAGCACTGTAAATGTCCCTTTAGTCAGGTCCGGTAGTTCACATACAGCTGTCACAGCAGTTATGGCAAAGTGTCCTTAGAAGTGGGCTTCAGTAACAAAAGAGCAATTTGAACATACCTGTAGTTAAGCCTCAGGGGGGAGCCGTAAAGGTTTAACACCTTAGAGTTATCGCTAGTGGTAATGTCTTCTTAATATAAAAGTTTTGGTAGCTGTAAATCTCAATATTTATTCCTCCTCCAATGTCATGAATTCCATTTCTACAAACAAAGGAAGTGATGGTTCTTGTCGGACAACAGTAATTCCAAGCATGGATGTGTGTTACTGTAAGAGCACCTACTGCTGACAAACCTCCAATAAACTAAAATAATATCAACACTGTTAATCATGACTGATGCACTGAGCTCTCCTCACAAAGCTGATCACATACTGCAGCAAAAGCACACCTAATTCATCTTGGACAACAGTGCTGCTTACAAATATGTCAGAATTTCTACTATATGAAAGCTAAACAGAACATAAAAAGTATTCTTTGAGTAGTCCCAGAACTGCATTTAAGGGTTGGAGCCAAGCACAGTTACTGAATTGTCAAAATGGAAACCTCCTGGAAAATGCGATGTTGCTGTGCACGTTGACCAAAAACATGTAACTCAGATACAACTAAAGATGTCTTCTTTTAAAAGCAAAGTCCCATCAGAGTAGTTAGAATAGACGATGACAGGTTGAAGTGTTGTTGAAGTCCTAATAAAATAAAAAATGTCTTTTTGTGCATCCAAACCCCACTGGACTCCCGTCAAAGAGTTGCGGTAGGTCTAGTAGACACCACACGTGCGCCACAGTTCGCTGTGTGTCAGTAGTAGTCACAGAGGGTTTGCAAGGACCACACAGCTGTAGTCCTGGATCAGTTACAAACCTCAGTAATGACTATTGCCAACGTATCCAATACTCCTTGTTCAAACTGTAAATGAATGTCGTCATATTCAGAATTGACGTTTCTCAATTAGTGACCCGTCCTAATAGTGGTCTCACACGTCTGTTGAAGTCATCTGCCCATGTGATCGGTCAGTGGAGTTCGCAGTCCAGTTCACTTGGTTAGGATCTCTGCTTTACTTCTACAGTACAGATGTCCCTCTGTCTTTCTTTCTCGCTCGCTCTCTCTCTCTCTCTCTGTCTCCAGTGAACCCCTTTCTCTCTACCATTCACCCTGAAAGCTTAACCTTGTGGCCACGGCCACTTTTTGGTTGGTGCTACTGGTTGTAGTCCTCCTCCCACTCTCTCTCTCTCTCTCTCTCTCTCTCTCTCTCTCTCTCTCTCTACCATTCACCCTGAAAGCTTAACCTTGTGGCCACGGCCACTTTTTGGTTGGTGCTACTGGTTGTAGTCCTCCTCCCACTCTCTCTCTCTCTCTCTCTCTCTCTCTCTCTCTCTCTCTCTCTCTCTCTCTCTCTCTCTCTCTCTCTCTCTCTCTCTCTCTCTCTCACTCTCTGAGGGGTTTTCTGTCTTGTGGAGCTTTAGACTTTTGGAAGGTCAGGGCAGCTCAAATCTTGTGTGATAATCTCCTCTATTAAACAGTTTCTATCTTGTCCTCTTCCTTTTCTTCTCCTATCTTTCTCTTTTTGAGGGGCCACGTCAGTTCAACATTTTTTTCATTCATTGAGAAAGCTCAGTCTCTGTTTCCTGACAGCTAAGGAGCTCTGAGAACTAAATCTTTCCCTCTTGATGGGCTTGTTGATAATCTTCTCTCTAACACACCTCACGTCTTCCTATTTTATATCCGTCTCGCTCATTTTTTCTCAATTTTCCAGCTCTCTGAATTTGACTGTGTGTCTCTCGGTCTCTGTCAAACAGTCTCTTCCCCAGTGAGCATTAAGTGGCTCTGGCTCCACCAGACAGTCTCCCACTGCAGTTACTTATTTGGTACTGGGCTGATTTTCCCAGGCTCAGCTGAAGCCAGTGTGTGCGTGCGTGTACGTATGTGTCTCTGCCTCTCCCTCTCTGTCTGTTCCCCTCATCCATATTGACCTCAGTAGCTTGTCCAACCTAATTTGTAGCCAAATGTGCTTGTGTGTGTTTTTGTGCATGTCTGTCTGTGTAGAAATGTGTGTGTGTCTCTTTGATAGCACTGTGGAGGTAACTTTGTCCAGGAGACCCCACTTTGCTCTCTGTTCTCTGTCTCTCACTTTGTTCTGTCTAGCTTCAAATCCTGCCTCTCCCCTTCATTCATAATTTCTCTTTCCTGCTTTTGCTTTCTCATGTCTTAAACACTTTGCCTCGTTTCGTTTTTGGCATTGGCCTTATCTTTTCTGGAGATCCACTTTAGAAAGTGTGTTGAGGTGTGAGATGATGTCCTGCTGTTTTGATTAGGGCTTTGTATCAAACCTCAGTACTCTTTTGGTACCAACTGAAATGTGTTTGCAACACTAAGTATCAACTGTTAAGTACCAAAATCTGGCGTTCACAATCGTTCCTCTTTTTATCTTATTTTCTTATTTTCTGATCAGACAGTTTCTGATTTAAATGAGATTTTTGCCAGTTGAAGTCTGTATCTTTATTCAGGCAAAGTTCTTGTTTAGCTGCTTGTGTTAAGACAAAATGTAGCATTTTAGAATTTTTTTTTTTTTGTGTAAAATAAGAAAAGGTATTTTGTAGAAAAAAACACGTTTATGTTCCATAAAGTAGGGTATCCAGAAAAAGTATTGTTTAGGTATAGTTGGTACCAAAATTCAGGTACCTCATTGGTACTAGTATTGAAAAATTCTACACGGTACCTTGAGACTTGTTTGAAAGGATTAATAAACCGGTTGTGCGATCTGGACATTTTTTAAGACCACTTTTTTTATTTCCTGATACAAAATTTTGTTGCTGGGCAAAATTATGAGTCTTTCCTCACTGACTGGAATTAAAATAAGTATGCGACAATGCTACCTGTTTCAATTTGCTTTTAGGAGTAAGTGCCAATGAAAATAGTAAAATGAGTCACTGTGTAATGTAATGCAAGGCAACTTACTTGCTTTCTGCTGTGTAATCCTGTGACAAATGGGTGTTAGTGTTGCCTTTTTCCTCCCTTGTTGACCTTGTTTATGTAGTTCAGGAAACTCATGGGGCCCATAATGGCACTGCTGGCTTCTGTTCCCATTGGGAAATGACTCATTTTAAACCCTGGATTTAGGCCCAGCAGGGCTAATAATAAACGGTTTACATGTCCGTCGGGCCTGCACTGACGTCATAGCAGTGGAGTTGTACAACAGCATGTCTGTGCATTCATTTGATTGTAAGGATATGGCAGTTCAGAAAACTCATTTTGTTGTCTGCTGACCTTACTGACTGGTGCATCTCAAAATTCAAAAGGCAGTTTCTTTATTCCCCCGGCTAACTTGATTTTTAGCATCGACTGGGGAAATTACTCCAGACCAGGTTCTTTGTTACATTTTAGTTTATCAAACATGTTCTAAAGTTCACTTCTCTCTCTCTTTCTTTGCCCCTCATTGTCCCTCTCTTCCTCTCTCCCCCAGTGGTTATTCATGGGATTTGGTTCTATGATAAGGAGGACTGTCAACGCATTGCCCAGAGGATGAAGATGTAAGTGCTTATATAGCCACAAACTCTATGTATACAGCACTTAAAGAAAACAAATTCAAATTTGGTTCCCTAAACTGGGACTCGTGAGTCAACTACGGTCCATTAGCCAGAGAGTTTGTTTCACATTTTAGTCTGCACGCGAAAGAAACTACATGTCTCTCTTAATGGATCTGTGTCTGGGGCTTAGAGCCAACAAATGGAACAGGAGATTTGAATGAGCTTGGCTCCCAGCGTGAGCAAATATGTTTCTTTCACATGGGTCAAAAACATATATTAGGTGTAAAGGTGAATTGGTAGTCTCATCCTGACAAAAGTACTCCATTTGTCTTGTATGGACGTGTGTGTATTTATAGTCTGGCCCAGCAGGAGCAGGTCCTGGTTCAGTCTCAGGGTGGATGGTTGTCCCCAGGAGGAGGAGGACGGGTAGTTGGAGGAGGAGGAGGAGGAGGAGGAGGAGGAGGAGGAGGAGGAGGAAGAGGACGAGTAGTTGGAGGAGTAGTAGTTGGGGGAGGAGGAGGAGGAGTAGTTGGTGGAGGAACTGAAGCAGTGGACATCATCCAGATGTTGACCAAAGCACGGACAGAGTATGAAAAGGTAGGGAAACACCAAAGACTGTGCAGGCCTTGAGGGGGGAAATGAAACAAAATAGAAAATTGCAGATTAATATTTTGGATGGCATGAAAAAAATGTGTTCTAGAAAAATATGACACGTTTTATTTGATCGTTTGCATTTCCTCATATTGACCAGTGTGGGGTACAGAATCATTTAAGATCTTCTTAGGTCACTAAATCTACATTTTCTGTTTCACTGAATATAGCCAATTGAGTTTCTCCTTGTCACTTTGTTTATTGAAAAAGAGAATATTCAGCCATTCTTTGTAAAGGGGCTGTCTTTCTGACCTTGTATCTCTCTCATTCTCCTTACTTCACATTATTTATTTTCCCCCCCTTTCCTTATGTCTCTCTAAGGTGCAATCTACATCAGAGCCAAAGGAGATTGGTGGCAGCAGTGTTCTTTGTGGAAACCCCAACCTGATCAAACCAATACCTGTTAAACCGAACACTCAGGTAAAACACCCACACCCACTTCCTATTTCATTCCAGGCTTGCTCTTACCCTTTTCTCTGTTTGTCTCATCCAGGACAGTGAAGGTGATGAACCCAAGTCTCTCTCTCTGGCCACTCTTTTTGGCTCTCAATATCAACATCACCACCCATACAAACCTGACCCAGTCTCTCCTTTGGCCGCCCCTGGGACGGGGTCATCAATGGCAACAGTCACTCGCCCACCAGTAGCCCGCACGCTGACATACGAGGATACAGTGGGCTCTGACAGAAGTGTGACCTCAAAGGGAGGGAATGTCACCATGGCTGGGCTTTCAGATAGAGGGCTCAGGGCTGTGATTGGAGGACAAACAATCGGGGAAAGTGGTGGAAATGTTGTTGTGGGCTTGCTGCCGAGTCCATCTACCGCCCACCAACAGCAGCAGCAGCAGAACCAGCCTCAGCACTGCCCAGCCATCCAGAAGCTCATGCAAGGACAGAGGGGGGTCGGAGGGGTGCTTCAGACCCTGTCCGAGTCCCCCGAGAACAGGTTGTGTGACAACGGGGTGCCGCTGGAGCATCACCACCACCATCACCACTTGTACCATCATCATCAGCAGCACCACCACCTTCATCATCAACAGCAACAGCTTCAACCTGACCCAATCAAGAGACTTTTCCAAATCCAGCCACCTCCTCCCTCCTCCAACCCTCCTCGTCTGCAGCAGAACCCCCATCTCTCTTCCCAGCCTGGAATGGTGGATTCTGTGTCATGTTCCCACCTTCATGCACAACAAACTCAGCAGCTGTTTTTCAACCTATCTAAACCTCAACCAGAGGCACAGCACAACAGCCAGTCAGCTTCAGCTATACAGGGAACAGGTGGGACTTTTTTGTCTTATCAGTATGTGATGAATAAGCAGTATGACCATGTACTGAATAAGTGTACCACATATGCTTACGCTAAATACTAATACTTGATAGTATAATGTATACAATAATAAATAATAAAAACTCCCTCAAAATTTTTAATGCTATTTTTCCTGCTTTTTACCAGGTTTGCTGCCATCTCAGGTGACCAATGACCAAGTCCATCAACCTTTACAAGGTATGATATCAGTTTCCTTAAAGTAACTTTGTAGTTTCTGTTTTCTGTCACACAAAATTGAATACCTCTAATCTGACAAAACTATGTGAGTTAACCATTCATTTAATATTTGTTCCTTTGTTTAATACTCACAGGTATTTGATAATGTATGTATGCATCTGTCTCTATTTAAACTTTAAAATATCTCTGCCAAGATGCCTGATTTATCTGTAAGCTGATAAAATAATTCTAATCATTGGCTCCCTCATTTTCTCTTGTGAGGTCTGTCTTCCCAGATGCCCGGCGTGGTGTCGCCTCATGAGCTCCTGCAAAAGCTCCAGCTGGTCCAGCAAGAGCAAAGCCTGGCTTCCCATGATCTCCCTCGACTCTGTCCAGGACTGGCCCCTCGATTTCTGGGACCCACTCAAGGTCAAGGTGCAGGCTCAGTTGTAGGCCCAGTCCCCAACCAGAACACAGCCACTGCAGGTCAAAAGGCTGCACTGCAGTTTCAGGTAAGCACTGTGAACTCTGTTAGCAGCTGACTTGTTTACTATTTGTGTTAATTTTTATCTTTTAGGTTGCTTGGTTATGTATGTTACATAATGATTCACATTATCAGTCACATATTTAGATTGAAATTTAGCTATTGATAACTTAAGAGAACTGAAATGTAATGGAGGTGGAGGCAAGAGTTTTTTTTTTTGTCACAAAAATTAAGGACTACTAAAGACTGTCCCTGTCTGTCCAGGTTATCTCCCCCAAGCGGATACCAGCCACTGTGGCCCCCAACCTGCTCCTCTCTCCCAGTGTGTTCACTCAGGCAAAGGCTAGTGACGGGTTGTCTGCAGTTGCCCAGGACAGCTGCCCTGCCCCCTCAACCCTGTCCAGACCCCCACTGCAGGAGGAGATCAGAGTACTGTCCAAAAGCCAGCTTCAAGCCACGCTTCTGCATCTGATCCAGGTAACAATAATATTACCCGAAGAACCTGACACCGTCACATCGTCCATTTGTTGTGTTTATGTTTTATTCTAAGCTGAGCACACGCAAACATACAGCGTGATGATCCTTGCTTGTGTGTTTCAGACTGACAGCTCATTCCTGGACACCATCTATAAAGCCTACGTCAGCCGCTTTGCTAACGACTCCAGCAGCAAGTACTGATGACTCTTCACACCCTCTGTCTATGCATTCACCCTGTCCAGAGCAGCGAGGCTCTTTCTTACCTTTTAATATGGATGTACCACCACCTCCTCCGAATCCCCACTCCCCATTGCCATTCACTGAAACTAAATCCTAGTAGGTTAAATTTACTCTGTTGTTCTTGCTTGGACTAGTACCTCGAGTTACGGCCTGAATCTGACCCTGAAACAGCAGGTCTGTTACAAGCTTAGCTTCCTGTCGGTAAAATAGGAAGAGGCTCATCTCACTTTGACACCAAATGAAACTAGAATGTAAACTGAAAACCACTAAAAAGTTCTGATTGCCGTCACTACTCGCTGCAGAGGAATTAGGGCTCATCGGTTGGCACAGTCACAAGAGTTTTCTTAGTGAGGCCCTTGACGTGGTGTCGTGACACACACAGACACTCACTGTAACTCCTCTACACTGTATAGCCAGTCAACTCGACTCTCTTCATTTCAAACCAAGTCTCTCAAGTTGCAACAAAAAAGTAGTTATCAAAACTGATACATTTTTGTTTTCATATCCCAACTTTTCATCCTGTGACTCCCCTGACAAAAACAAACACATTCTCTCAAGCTGAGGACCACTAATGTTAGGCACAAATGTGGCATGACCATACAGTCTGGACCTCACCTGTAGTTAAGGGGAAAACGTAGCCTATACTCTAGTTCACTCTCAGTAAAGACAAAATATGCTGCAACCTCACAGGTGCTTGAATTTAGTAGTAACCTGCAGTATTTTTCTTCACCAAATGTAGCAGAATAGAATAATATTTTGTTGTGTTATAATCTGTAGTCTTTACTCCGACTCAGTCGTCTAACACCAGCCAGCCTTCTGGGCTTTAACAAACAAGTCTTCCTAACGTAAACGGACTTGAAGTTGACTTCACTTATAAAATGAAGCGTAAAACATGTTAAACATGTTTTGTTTTCTGTACATTTGGAAAAGTAAGTATGTTGGAATGTCATCAGAATTTGTTGGATTTTAATTTATAATTCTTTTAAATTAAGTTCTTACCAGTTTATTTTCTAAATTAATTTTAAGTAGTTATGTTTTACTATCCAAATTCTTTTAAAGTTATTATTTATGGGATGCCTTGCCATTTTGATTGTTTTCCCCTTTTTTCAGCAGACACTAGCTGTGATAAATATGTCTTGGTATTTTAGTTACAGTAACTAAATGTTGTCACTGAACATTATTAACATGGTGAAAAATTCAAAATGACATGGTATCCATCTAACTTGAAGTAACAAGGAAAGTTCAGGAGATTGGTAACCTGCACTACCTCACAGAGAGCTAGTTCGGAGGTGGACCTGTGTTTTTACTTAGTGGCAGATTGTCAGATATGTGAGTGGACAATTTTAAAGGTTAAATAATCCAATCAGGATTTTTGTTTCAATTTAACATAAAGGTTTTCTTCATTACAGGAAAAAAAAAAAATCTTTGACAACCTTTTAACACACTGAAATATCAGAGCTATTGTTGTAACTTGACAGTTCCTGAACATTCTCTCTGCCAAACAAAACAATTAGACAACAAGAGGAATTCCCCTCAGGAATAATCAAACAATTAATTGATCAAATGCTTTGCTATTGGTGGTAAATCCAGTTACATAATGTATTGATTGGTTAGATGGAGATTTAAGGCAATAAAAAGCAGCAAAGAGGCTAGCTATATCAATATATCCGATAATTGTTTGGAGTTCACAGGCCTGTTCAAAGCAAGTATGTAGAGAATGTTATAGATTTCCAAAATACTGTTACCTTATATTTACTGTATCAAATGGTAATCAACCAAACTCAATGTCACTCCGTTTCTCACTCAGTGCAGTGCAGCAGAGAAGTCGCAGTCAATAAAAATGTTTTGTCAGGGTTTGAAGTTTGTTTAGCTCCAGTGCTAAACTCATATATAGCCAGACTCTACAGTAGCTACCAGAGAGTACACATAAAGAGCAGCAACAAAAGAAAAAACAATACATACCAGAATATCTTTTCCTATTTTTGTATTCAAGAAGCAAAATGTATTGTTCTCATAGTACAAATAACCAGCATGTTACATCACAATTAAAATGTACAGCTAAGATATAAGTAAAACATTCATTCCTATACAACATATTTACAGTTATTTTATTTAGTTTTGTTCTTTTAATTCAAAAGATGTCATCCATAATCTTGTCATTTAAAATAATATGAGACATTAGAATGTTAATGGCAACATTTTTACACAATTTTTATTTCTTTTTGTCAGGAACGTTTTGCTCTTACATAAACTGGAATATATTTTAATTGGATATTAAATGTTCTCAAACTGCCTCTGTTCTTGCTTACTGTCTTTTTTGTTGTCTATATGGATCTACATGGCTGACTGGTGTTATTATTATTATTCAAGATTGATCCAGCCTCAAGTAACACGAATCACAGTAAAGGTACACTCGTTATTGCTTTAATGTCACCTCATTGCTTTCTTTTGCCACAATCAATAGTGTAACATAATGTCTAGCGATTAATCAGCTGTTTTTTACACACCCAGCAGTATTGAGAGACCCTGCCTAATTAACTCTAAATAGACTTTATACAACATTAGTTTTTTCCCAATATTAAATTGCTCCCTATGTTTGTCATGCCTACCTGAGCACACAGTACAAGCCAATAAAACAGAGTTGCTGACACAACGGTGTTAATTTGACTGAACAGGGGAGTTGTCCTTTGCACCAGGACTAAAGAGGACCCGGTAGCTTTTATGCTTAGAAAATGTCTTTTACACCTAGAGCTTATGATTTGAGTGTCAGCTACAAATGCAAATGGATAGAATAGGAAGACGAAGTTTAAGGACAAAAAGGAGGAACAGCAGAGTGGAGGACAATAAACTAAAGTTGCTTTCCAATGTCATGTCAGGAGAATAATAGTAAACTCTTAACACTCTAAAATAACAAATAAAACCTTGAACCAGGTGAAACACACAGACTTAAACGTAAGATACATAAAACATAATAAAAATACATAATACATAAAACACATGCATACGATAGAAATCAATAAAACAAATGGTAAAACCCACCACGCGAGCCAACCAAAAACATTGTACATCGACATTTTCTCTAGATGCTCGTGTTTTTCTGGTTACTTCAGTTGTTTTCACAGCGTCGGGGATGTTGAGTTCCACAGTGCAGCTTTGTGTTTTATTCCCAGTGGAACAATGGCACTTGCTGGTTCTGAGTAAGTGGTTCTGCCTTATTGAGCGACTCAGAAAGTGGCCGCTCAGATGAAGTCATCAGCTGTTCTTCATGCTCTGGACAATGGCGGTGATGACCTGTGACTCACTATTTCCCCATGCATACATACAGTATGTTTCTTTAGATAAACAGACTGCTTATGGCAAAAGGAATACAGTGACAGGCAGTAAATGTGCTCTGCCCTCCCTGCCTAGTGTTCGTAGTATTTTTCGGTATCTTTGGAAATCTAAGATATTCTCTTAGTGTGCACGTGTGTGTCTTCCTGTGTGTGACAAATTCTTATATTAGTCCATTAGTACTGATTAGTGTTTTTGTTATCTGGGCTGTTAACGGCTCCCTAATAACAGCTGGGAATCCAAACACCGGTAAAAAATGCGGTGTGAAGTGATCAGAGTACAATCAGTCTGCTGCCCAGTTTTTGGTTACGCTGTGGGAGTTTGGCTGCCTCTCCCTTCCTTCCTAACGCCTCTCCCCAACCAACACTGTGGTGTCAAACATCAGTATTTACAGGAGCAGATGCTTTATACCCAAAACCGGAATCAGCTTCAATCCACGTATACCAAAAAAACGCTGGAAAATATATTGTTAGGCGCGCCGTATCAATGACATAGCATGTTTAGAATGTTGTTTGGACCTTCAGATTGTCTTGTTTGTTCAGGAGTCACAAACACACACACGTTGTTTTTTTCTCTGAGACTAGGATGTTCCAGACCATTGGTTTAGCTGATGGAGCTAAAAGTAAGGGCTGACTATTAGCCCTGGCTTAGAATAATCAATGATTTCTGGTGTGTGTGTGGGTGTGTGTGTGTCCATGCCCAGAGAGGCGGGGTCTTCAGTTTGTACAAGGAGTCCGAGCCACTTTTTTTGCCACTGTTTTCTCAGCCGGAGGACGTCGGTTTCGCTTTGGAAGCCCAAGAGTTGATGAATCAGGCAACACTGATTCAACACCATCAGACATTTATAGAGTAATAATGTATTTTGTAATTGGTTTTGGGGTTTATGGTTTTTTATATTTTTGTATGGCTTTTAATCTTTGTTCATACAGAAAAAGAGTTGTCCTGTGTTCAAACTGTATTTTAAGAAACATTCTTCATGTCATTCTTTTTTCCAGTCTCCTACATTCAGACAAGTTGGAACCATAACTAAGCTCTACAGGGGCGCAGGTGAGTGACACTGCTCGGAGTTTTCTTCAGTATTTATTGCTACAGTGGTGCTTGATGGTGTTTGAGGATCATTGCATTTTATTATATTCATATATACATTTATGTGATAAAATAGAGATCTCAGTAAATGAAAAATAAGATAAAAGTCATTTAAAACCAAAAAAGGGCAACATTTTTGACTAATTAGGAAAACATGTTAGTTTTAAGTAAAATATAGGAAAAGAAAAGCCTGTAAAGCTGGAAAACCAAAGACACGACTGAACTGGATAGAGGAGAGTAAATGAAAATAGAATTATTCCACATCCTCATTTGGTTCTAGTTTGCAGATTTCAACACAATTTTTTAGAGAGCATTTCTGCAAAACTACAATTTATACAATTTTATTTACTGCACTGTAAAGGTGCTTGCAAGTGTTTGGTAAATGCCGAAGGTTTTTTACCTAGCAGCAACCAGACCGGGCTTGAAGGATCCTTCTGGTTTATGTCAGCCTGGCCTATTGAAAATAAAGACAAATCTTCGTACGTTTACTAAACTGGTTCTTTATTTGGAAACTAAACCGTTTTAAATTCTTAATTTTCACCACCCACGTAAGCCAATCCCAGCATGCAGCAGATATTAGATCTAGGGAACCACGATGTTCACACAGACAGTACGGTATATGGACATACACCTTCTCACATTCACACCTGCTGGCAGCTCAGAGCCTCCAGCCCAGCTGACCTGATTTGTCTTTGGACGGTGGGAGCCTCATTTATCTGGAGGGTTAGAAATCCTTCTGTTCTATTACTCATCCGTTTCTTTTATCCACACCTCATCCTTTTCTGATTGGTATAGATTTAGTAAGGGAAGTAAATAAGGGATAACAGCTATAACTTGGATTCATCTCAACAGTGTATTTCAATTGGAGGTTTGAAGGATGGTGGCAGAACCTATTTTTGTAGAAGTAAAATCAAGAGTTCTTCTATGTTTGGGGGAGGGGGGACTAAGAGTTCATCCCCACATCAGTGATCTGGGTCAGTGGGGGAGGAGGAGTCCCACAGCTGTTACACCCTGTTGGTGTGTGTGCATGGATTTATATATATATATATATATATATATATATATATATATAGTGTGTGCATGCATGTCTGTTTGCCTCTGTTTTTGTGTGTGTTCCTGTCACTAACTGTCAGTCAGTCTCTTTACCGTTTCTATTATTAATCTGACCCTTTCTGCATTTACTGATATTGCTTTGTGTGTATGTGCCAGGTTGTTTTGCTGCATTTTAATTTCCAGAACAGCATGAGCAGAGGTTTTACTATGTGTGTGTGTGTGTGTGTGTGTGTATGTGCTTATAATATATAAAGTTGCAACTGTGCATGTTAGCTGCATTTACCTCACACTGTATGGTTGTGTGTGTATGCGTGCGAGTGCATGACTGTGTGTGTGTGTGTGTGTTTGTGTGCATGTCCGACTGTGTGTCCCTGGTATTTAGTTAAATGTAGCTTAATGGTCCCAGCAGCAGAGGTCATTTCACCGTCATGTCTCTGCTGTAGCTCTCACCCAATTTAAAATGTCATTTGGGCTATGTGTTGTGCAGTTTTAGTCTAAGCAATAAACACAAAATAACTTATTTAAACAGTTTATACAAAGCTGTAAACATGAGCCAAACTGTTTGTAGTCTGTAGCCATGCTGGTGGCCCCATGAGGCTGTTCATTACACACCAGAATAACAGGTTGTTTTGATTCTTAGATCCTTAGCAATAGTGGGGCAAAATAGCCAAAACGTTGCCTGTAAAATAGAAAAGGTCACTCTTGAGTGACCAGATTGTCACAATCTGTCACATTGCCAGATGATTTATTCTTCATAATAACATTTCCAAATCATTTCTCAAATTTCACTTTGACAAAACAGCAACAAAATCAGAAAGTATAAATGATTAACGAGATGAATGTACAGTACATCTTTATCTTTTTTCGCAGGCAGACCCAGCAAGGCCAACCATTTAACATTTGAACATGCATTACTCTTAGGGCAATTGAAATGGATTATGAGGTGAATGCGGTATTGCAGTTGTCTTCATTTAGCTTCAGAAATATCTTATACTTTTTCCTAAATAAATTGGAAAAATAACTAAAAATGAGAGCAGATTTTTAAACCTACAGTAACTTGGATTTTACAATATGGGACACATTTGCAGAGAGGATAAATGGATGTTGCAGTACCCTGTGCGAGTGAGCGTGTGAGGCAATGAGAGGCCACTAGGTGTCTCAGTCTGTTTATATTATAAGATTGTGTCAGTCAAGTGCGTCTTCCTCCACAAATCACTGCTCCTACAACCATCCCACCAGGGCTCTCTTCTCGTTTCTCCTCTTTTGCTCTAAATTTCCTTGTCTCTTTTCACCCCCACCCCCCCCCCCCCCCCCCCCCAACACCACCACCCACTCCATCCCCCCCCCCCACCACCAACCCCCTCCCCTCTCTTTTCTTCCTCCCACCCACGCCCTACATCAACACAAAACAATAAAAAAAGA
>CM022484.1:13567579-13612579 GCA_011952105.1 Coreoperca whiteheadi
TTTTCCCCCCTTTTCTCCTACTTTCCTTTTCTTTTTTCCCCCCCCCCCCCCCCCCCCCCATGACAGATTACTACACTTAATTCTTACTACCACCACTACTTACTTTTCCTCTGCCCATTCTTTCTCTCAGTAAAAACAGTGAGTG
Organism: Coreoperca whiteheadi; assembly: GCA_011952105.1. Lineage (NCBI taxonomy): Eukaryota > Metazoa > Chordata > Actinopteri > Centrarchiformes > Sinipercidae > Coreoperca > Coreoperca whiteheadi. The sequence continues at coordinate 13,567,725 of CM022484.1, forward strand.
AAATAAAGCAGTAAGTACTGTAAGATAAATGGAGAGAAGAAAGGAGAAATAGCAGGTGAGGAAAAGCCTGATGAGCATGAGAAAGAGGGAGTACAAAGGAGGGAACTAGGACTAGAAAGACAGTGGGTCAAAGAGCGCTAGAGAAAAGATAATGGGCAAGAGAGAGTTAGGGAGCGATAGTGTTTGTGTTAATGTGTGTGGGAGAGAGAGAGCGAGAGGGATGGAGAGAGAAAAGGAGGGATGGAGGGAGGAGGGGTTTAATCCTGCCTGGATTATGGTATAAACTGGTGCCAGAGAGCAGGAAGAGATACGCTAGAGAGAGAGGAAGTCCCACTATCCCTCCATCCATCCCTCCATCCGGTAGCGTATTCGGGCACCAGTGCTGCCTGATTCTGGTTTGGATCCACCAGGATGTGAGGTCAGCAGCAAGGGATCATTCAGGAAAGGACGGCAGAGAAAACTCAAGTCTCTTTGGGAATGTGTGTGGGTGCGTGTCCTGCTTGGGAATACGTCGCTGTCTGCTAGCAAGGACTGAACTAGTGTGAAGACAGAAGTTCACCAGGGCGACCCAAGTCTTTCATCACTCTCCTTCCCCCCCCCCCCCGGCATCCGTTTAGATCGAAGAGCGTGGAGGAGAGAAGTGGATGATGGGAGGAGTAGAATTAGGATTAAGAGGTGTAGGAATATGGCGAGACTCCGTCGTGACTCCCGGTGCGCAGAGGTGACCTTTGACACTGGAGACAAGAGCTTTCTAGACTCTCTTGTATGCCGGGGTAACCAGCTGAGCTGACATCAAATCATCAATCAGACACTTTAACAGTCATATTCAAACTTTCTTTCCACAGCCACATGTCTCAGAGAGAATGCTTCTAAAGCTTTGACCACATGACGTAGTGAGTAATCTTCAGTACCATTCTGTCTATAATGATTTGGGGAAGTATTTTAATCTTCCTGCAACCCACTTTTGGACTCCAGCTTGTGTTTCTTTTAAATTAGCATCATGCGTTTCTGGACAGCACATGGGATTGTTTCAATCTTGTGTCTCCCAGGAAAAGCAGCTCTAAAGGGTTTCTGCTCAGAGACTGTGGCTTCTCAGTATCATTCTTAAATCTGGGACTGCTTCAAGCTTTCACTGTTGTTGGATGCTGCATCTGAGCTCTCTGGATCCTTGTATATTTTAGACTGCTCACAAAATCTGCCTCTCTTCAAGTCTCTGGGGAGTCTCAAGGTTTGATCTATACATGAATGTCTTTGAGAAAACTGTGGATTGGATCTTTACATTTTTGTAACGATTACTTTACCAGGCAAGTTGACTGTGTGTGTTAGATTTACCCTCTACTTTCAAAATTAGTTGATCTCCTTGTGGTACAAAATAATGCCCAGATTTATAGTGGCTATAATCAATATTTTTATATTAAAATGGAACTCATGCAGTACATTGGTTGCTTGTAGTGATGAATGCACAGAGAATTACCACCCACCTCGGCAGTTGTACTCATCTCTATGGAGCTTTTTAGCTTCTTTTAGCCCAGTGTTTTGGTTTCTTCTTTTTGGCTGCAGCAGGCAGATGTTTTAAAAAAAAAAAAAAAAAAGCCTAAAAAAATCCACTGTACACGACTTGCCCAGGACCAAACAACAGACAGACACAGTTAGCAACTAGCCGGTGAACGAAGTGGAGCATGTAGCAGCTAAAGAGCCAGATATTTTCCTCAGGAGTTTGTGGAGAATATTGGTTTGCTTTCTTTAATGTTTCTGAAACCTGTCAGTTTTGTGTAGAAAGTGTTTCATTATTGAACATATCATGGAGAGCTGCAATGCATCTGTGTTTTAACCTCAGGCAGGCTGTTGCTCGTCAGTCTTATGCAGAACAAAAAGGCTTGCAAAAAAAACTGTGTTTGACTTGTTCTGTTAATTATTATTTGTTTAAATCAATTTATACAAGCCACTTAGCATCCATTGTTGTTTTAGACACTCCTTCACAGGTTGTACTCCGGCAATTATCAGGACTTCCACCGAGATGATAATCACGAGCTTCTTCATTGCACTTTTAACGCTTCTCTCTGTCTGTGTTTGCACTGTGACCTGAGCACTTCTAATCTCACTTTGCGGTGTCCTAATTTCATCCTTTTCCCATGGAGGCAGCGTGCAACAATTGGCGGACTGATGCAGATCACAGCAGCTACAGGGATGAACCGCTGGAGCTGGGGAAACGCTGGGAATGCCAGTAAATCGTACAGAAGTGGGCCGCACAGAGTGAGAGGGAGGCTGATGCTGCTGCTGTGGATTATCCTCTCCAGCTCGCTCTGCCTGATGGTCGACGGCCAGATGAAGATCTCACCAGAAACGTGAGTACAGTTGCACTAGAAAACACTGAGTTTTTTCCCCCAGGGACTGAACCATCAGGATGAACCATTTCAGTCAGATCAAGTTCTGATGTCAGTGTAAAAGCTATATATACATATAAAATAATGAAAACACACTTGTTTTGCATTTAGTTGTATCCACAGCATGAAGATGACAAACAAAAAAATGCTTATCATGCAGGTTTGAGAGACTAATTTGCCCCTATCAATTTGCTTTTCACACACATTTTTCACTCCGTTAATAAACTTCCAATTCATTCAAAGACTTGATCTCATAGATTTTTCACAACATTCAGTCCAAGGATCTTAACTTGACTGACTTGACTCGTCCACCCTTTTCACAAATGTTTAATTATTATTATTTGCCCCCTCACTACAATATACTGTATTTAATAGGTGAAATAAATGAAAATCTGCAAAGCCTTTACTTTCATTCACCTGACTGGATGCTATTATTTTATTTACCTGTGCACTATGACTGCATCCTCACTTACGAGACACAATGTGCTGCCATTCGGCGGTAAATACTTGCTAGATTAACACAAACCTAATGCTTTATTAAGACATTACTTCAACGATGGTACCAGGTCATTTCCCTGTGGACACCCTGGCAAGTCTACATGTAGCCTTATCCTTCTCGAAACCACACATCAGATGGATGAGTCAATAGTGTTCTTTCTATTTTGGCTGAGTACTCCACACAGATACATATGGGCCATATGGGCACCTGTGGGGTACAGCTGACTGCCAAACTATCCTACAGCCTCTCTACAGGTACAGCCAAATAAATTGAAGTTGACGTACCATTTTGGGTTACATTCTTACATTAGAAAACGATAATAAATGCACAGACATTAATAAAAATAAATAATTTAAAAACAAATAGATATGGTGGTCATTATGTTTCCTATTTATTATTTCTGTTGTGCTTAAATTTCCAGTTTAAGAAAAATGGGCATTTTGCCACAGTAAATTAGGATGTTGAAGTCAGAATTAAACACTTACTACATGACTGAAATCATCTTTTCAGTCCACTGATATTATACATGTAAATTTCCAATTTACACAATTAACACTTTATCAGCATCAGTAGTACTTTGTCTCTCCTTTTGTGCTTGTTCTATTATATGAAGAGTTCTCCTGATAGTTTGGTGACCTCTTATGAACCCTGAATGGTCTTCATCTGTAAGTGCTGCTAAACAAATATATTTAATCTTTTTGAGATAATTGATGTTTACAATTTGTAATCTATGTTTAGAGCTGAAATTTGTCTGTAACTTGCACCAGTATCCTTATCTGAGATTATTGCTTCTGCTGATGGTGGTTTATTTTCTTCGAGAGTCCAATTAAAAGAGGGCAGTAATATATCTTTTTGGAAGGTGCCAATTGTTCACATTTTTTTTTGTTCAATTTGAAATTAATATTATAACCCCTCTTCCCTGTTCTTGTTTAAATGTACTGTAATATGAATTCCTAAAACCATATCTGTTAAATTCTTCAAGTTCTACTTTGGATAAGTGCGTCTCTTGTAGATTTATGATTCCCTGTTCTATTTAGACCATTCCCGTTAATATAAATGTTTTCCCAAGCAACTAAACATCCATGAAACCCCCCCCCACCCCAAAAAGTACGTGTTGGTGGGTAGGACAGGAAGTCCTCATCTTCAAAGAGTGCCCATCGCTAGACTCAGAACTATACCCAATAAACAGAGTTCCCCTCAGTCTAGACATTAGTAACTTACCCTCACTCAGTCAGCATATATTGGACTGAAATGAATGAATCCATTAAGTTTTTAGTAAGTTCCAATAGTGTGTCAAGGTCACAGTCTCATTATCCAAAGTGTAGGAAAGGTTCCATATAATAGCCGACATTACTTTTTACTTAGCAAAATGCAAAGTTGTCTGTACATCAGGGCTTGTGATTGCATTGTACCGTGAAAATAATTTTGAAACTAGTGCTGGAAATACAGTGCTAATCAGAAAAGAATCACCAAACATTTCCCAAATACAAAGATGGCTTTTACACAAGGGAATTAAGGGACAATAACTCATAATGCCTAATGTGTTTTTATTTTCACACTTTGTCAGATAGATAGTCAGTTTTTCTTTTGGGAATGAAACGCTGCGTTTGTTTGTTCTCCGGAAGACAGACGAAGCGCTTTCCCCTGAACAGTTTTCAAACCTCCTGCTGGCTAAAAACACCAACAGATCGATACAGTGCTGTCAGACCACAATAGCCTATTAACTCTGGGTTTGTGTGGGTTTGTGTGTGTGTTAAAGTGGACGGAGTTGGGATGGACAGAGAAACACAGACAAATACACAGCATATTGCACTGACTGGATGCTGTTTACATTTGTGTTTGTTTGTGTGTGACTCAGGGGCCATAGATACTTTAATAGTGGGGGTTAATCCAATTTGAATAGATTTATCAACAAAAATGGAATGGTTGATTATGCAGTTTCAGGATATGTTTTGTGTATGTGTGATTTTTGTACCTATGCAGGTCAGGGAGTGTGTGCTGTCACTAAGGTGGAGGGAGATTTAAGCTCCAGGGACAGCAGAGTTCAGCAGGCCAACACAGGTCACTGAGCCCAAAGTGCTTCACTCTGCCTGGGGAAGATTTGGCAGCAGGGCCCCTCTGGCTCTGGAACATTTCAGGCCAAGAAGGTCAAATCTTTAGCCTCTCAGCGAACATTGCTGAAAACAGATAACTGGCTATAGAAAATCAACAGCAGAGACACATTTTTAAAGCACCAACTGGAGTGAACACCTTTTTTTGTCTGTGTAACACCCACGTAAATAGCTGTGAGATTTTGTCATTTTTCAATTAGGCAAACAAAAAAATGACTTTCTTGGTCAGTAGAAGGAAACAGTTAGCAGTTGCTGCCTTTTGCCCTTTTAGGGTACCGTAGAGAGTTACGTACTGTGTTGTATTTGGTCCACATTTGACCCAAGTTTGGCCTGCCTAAGACTCTGTCTTAATCTGACCTTGCTTGGCTAGCTTACGGCAACATTGCTCTTTGACGGAATACAATCTTAGATGCACTGCAGGGAGCGTGCAACAAACGTTTCAACAAGTTATTTAATTGTCTAAATTAATCAATTCCTCATTTATCTGTCAAAACATTCTTTTGATACTACCTTTAAACAGTGACAGTGATCTAACTCATTTCAAGGCGACAGTCAAGAGAGCCTGAACAACAGAAGAATATTTACAGTACAACAGTCTGTTTACTAGCACCTCTACACTATCAGTCCTCATATTTCAGAATAAACATATCAACAAGTCAAAAAATGATCAGCTCCTTTTCAGTACCGAGGCTGGCAGGCTAGCCGTGACAACGCTGCCTGCTAACTAGCAGCGAGCTGGCTGACCCCCCATAGGTGGAGCCATCTGTCACATCCTGTCTACTCTCTAACCTCTATTACCTCGGCTGCATTCACATGGGGGATTTGTAGAATTACTGCATGTTATTGAGCAGAGTAACCCCTTGAAATGGAAGACTGTCAGCTTTTACTGTCCCCTTAACAGTAATCGGTTTAAATCTGTTATTGGTGAATGCAGGGCACTGAAAAAAGTTCAATTAGGATTTATTCAGCAGTTGTGAAATTTACCCCAGAGTGCATATATTCAGTTTTTTTACAATGCATTTGAACTATTTTCTGAATTAGCACAGTAACTTGTGTAACACAGAAAGGCGATATATAGTTATTTTATAATGAAGAAGTTTATTTTCCAAAATGTCAGTAATTTAACGGATACCCCTTTCTAATAAGCATCTCTCTATAAAGGGGTTTTTAACTAATAGCTTTATTAATGGTTAGCATTCATGTAGTAATTCTTTATAAATCCCTTCTAAGCAATCGATAAGACCATCTTTTGAGTTGCCATGATGTGAAAAAACCCTTTAACTGATTGGACCCTATGACCCCTTACCTTCCGGACAAGGATTGCATTTAGAAATGAATTACCAGCGTTTGTGATTGCATTACTACCAAATACAAACCTGATGAATATGAGAGGGACAAACAACTTATTAATGACTCCAAAACCTTTTGTACCTATTAGTCATTTAGACCCCAAAATATGTAAAAACAAGGCCCACGTTTAAAATACTGGAATTACCTTTATGCCTTATGTTAATCACTTTGAATTACCTTCTTAATAAACCTGCCATGCCTTGCCTTTAAATTGTGTGAATTGTTTTCATAAATATTGATAACAGCTTTGAATATCTGTCACTGATAGTGTTTTCTCCGTGTCCAGGGTGCAGCAGTGGGCTGTATCCTTTGGCAAAGAGATAGCTGCCCTGTCCACCAGATACTCGGGAGCTAAACTGCTACAGAAGGTAAGAGATCACACACAAAAGCACATGGACGCATGAACACATACAGACACACACAAATAGACACACATGCTGTTAGACAGACACATGAATACACACATGCACATGCCAAAAACAGCTGTAGCCACACGTACATATATATATATATATATATATATATATATATACACAAAATTCAAATGTTTCCCAAGGCATCTCAGTTTCACGTGTTTTGAGATTAATTCAAATGCATCATATTATTTTTCATTAATTTCTCATTTCAGACAAATCAGTGACGTTGAGTCGTTAAGTCATACAGTATATGACCATACCAGAGAATGTATACATCATAGTCTCAATAAATTACTAGCTATTTAAAGTTACAGAATACAGTTAAGACAAGGAGTGAAATCTAAGACACAAACTTAAATGCCGAGTATGTCTCTGTAATGTACTTTACAGTAATAGAGACAGCTGGATAGAGAACACATGACATCATCACATCAGACTGAGACGGGCAGGGTCCGTATTTCCTCCCCCTCCCCACTTTTCCATGGACCAATAGGAACACGACTGACTGGCATACAGTTGCTGTACAACATCTGCACATGGCCCAGAGACCAATGTGATGACACACTTAATTCAAAAGCACTTAAATGCACTAACACACATACTTTATTTTTTGCTTGTTTTATTCTAGAGCATGACTTTTAAAACTGTTATTGTGCTTTACCAATACATACAGTAAAATGTCCTGCTGACGTACTATAGCCCGTTGAACTGAGTCGAGTTTGACGGAATTGTGTTCATGTTTGTGTGACTTACCTTAGAGACTCAAGAAGAGGTTATATTTGTGTCTGTGTGTGTGTGTGTGTGTGTGTGTGTGTGTGTGTGTGTGTGTCTGTGTGTATGTCTTTTAGTAATTAGGATGTGCGGTCTTCCTCTGCATGCCACCCTGTAGAATCCCTAGCAGGCCCATGCACCATCTGCCACACACACACACACACACACACACACACACACACACACACTGTGTTCACAGAGACATGCACCGACTGACCATCTCCTTCTACAGCGTATATCTTTGTTTCTGTTTTGCCACACAATCTTCTGATGTAACATCCACCAAGCTAGCTGCACAAATAACTAACTTCCACAGATTTCTTCCAAAACAAACAGAGCACTGTGTGTTTGTTGTTTGTGCCTGTATTATAGACTGGATTAACCTCAGATAACCTCAATGTTTAGTTGGCAGAAACAATTTTCCAGAGTGAGCACCACACAGGATGCAAAATACTGACTAACTTGGTCAAGCAGCCCAAGAACAGTTGCAGTAAAAGTGACGATATTGAAATAGGAGTTGCAGTTGTCATTGTAGTAGCAGTAGAACCAGTTGCCGTGGTAACAGTATCAGTAATAGCATTTAATAGTATTTATATAACATAAGTATATTTCACCTAGTTGCATGCTTTATGTTTTTATTTAGGCAGTGATGTGTAAAAAGCACCCAGTGTTGTAGTTTAATCTCGGCAACAAGAAGTCATCAATCATGCACCTCTGTCTAACTGATGGCTTTCTCGTTAGCTGTGGAACATTTACTGACTCCGTCCTCTTACCTGAGTAAACTCAATAGGATATTGAGTGTTTGAAGATAATAAAAACATTGTTGGAGCTTTACTTTTGTGGGAAAGGGATTTTTATGGTTTTTTTGTAGTAGGAGAGCTCTTTATCACCTTTTTCTCATTTTATATCTGTTTGTCTCTCTTATCTTCTAATTCAGGCTTTCTCTCCCCTGTAAAGGAAATTAAAAAGAATCACCTGTGAGAGGGAAAGTGTAATATATCTTGCGTTGAATGACAAATTGGGCATTTAGTTCTTTCCCCCCAGTTTTATAAGTTTGCAGAATGTATTTTTAGGTCAACAGGCACAACACAAATTTGTAATTGACATGCTAAAGGGCCTTTCTCCACATGTCTGGGACTCTGGGAAGATACTTGGGACTTGGACTGATCGGTTTGAATTAAACAACTTGATTTGTTTCTTTCTGGCCATTTTTTCCCAAGTTCTTTGGTGATTTTGCACTCACCAAGTTTTGGTTAATTATCTTAGGAACAAAAGATAAGAAAAAAAGAAAATACGAATGATCTTTTAAAGCTCAATAAAAGAGTTATTAGGTCATTGTTAACATGTAGTATTATTGTATTATTGTGCAATGTATATGCATCAATGTGAAAATATGACTTTTTATATTTAGTTTTGTTCATATATTCCATTGTTGAGTTATCATTTTGACATAGCCATTGTAACTGGTGTAAAAACACAAACATGTCAATATGAAGATCTTTGATGCCTTCAACATCAACTTGAAGTGAATTATAAGTGAATTATAAACCTATAGGTTTCATGAAACCATCTTAAAACACAGTACAGTCATTAAACCATGCACAGATGTCAGTCAGGAGGGGCGGTGTGCAGTAGAGGCTTTTCTTGTGGCATCACTGTGATATTGCAGATTAGAGAGGGAGTCTGGAGAGGGGATGAAATCAGGGCTTGACCCCCATCTGTACTGCAAACTGTAAGTGTGTGTTTGTGTGTGTTATTTTCAATGGTGTATTTAAGCAAATTATTGTATGTAACTTCTAAATGTAAAACTACAGTGGCATAAGTTTGTAGTCAAACTCTTAAAATCCTTACTCTCTGCGTCTTTTTGTTTTATTGATTCAAGGAGATGGCGTGACACTCTGTTAAAGGATGCTGATCAGTACTTACTTTGAAAAAAACAACAACCTTGTTTCTAATGAGCCAACTGTGTCTGTTTTGAAGAAATACAAGGAAGTTGAGGGTGTGGTGAAGATCGAGGAGGTGGACGGAGACGAGCTAGTAAAAAGGTTTGCCGAGGAGATGGAGGGGATGCTTGGGAGGAAGATGAAATCTGTGAAGGTAATATTGAGACATTCTGTAAAAGCAAACACATTTAACGTGACCAATTGGACATGAGCTGTTCTGCAGACATGCCCTTGTTTAAACAGGGATGGAGAATTGTTGCAGATATAATCTAAGCATTAAGTTTAGTCTGTGTGGTCATGGACCTGATAATCTTTCAACATGGGCAATTATATTGGCAGAGTGTATCCTTAACCTGCTGTATTTTATCACAGCGGTTGGCAGAAGCAGCAGAGGATGCTGACCTTTACCACGAGTACAATGAAACACTGAAGGTATGCGACAATATGCTTCAATATAAGAACATTCACCTCTGTGCACAGTTTGTGACTTTTGAGCTCATACAATACATGCAGAGTATGTAAGCACTGCTTTATACTCCAAATATACTATTCTTTATTGGTACCCCTTCTTATTTGGTGGTGTCTAAATTACTATACTATCTGTGCAGTAAGCACCATCACCATCATAGCCATATCTATGTTAAAGATTATCTGCTCGTGTCACATATTTTGTCTTCTTTCACCTCATTAACAGTGTGTTGCGCATGAGCATACTGGACTTCTAATCATAGCAAATATGCAAAGTTAACAGAGGTTTTTACTGACTGACAATGCAGAAAAATATCGCTGCATCCTGTAGAATCCCCACTTTCAAACAAGTCTTCAATATCTCATCATCAAATAATCTATGAGCTCGTCATCCTTTACTGTTATACCTAGTTTGACTACTATAACTCCATGCTGATCAACACGGTGGATGAGGATGGCAATCCGGTGCCGCTGGGAGGAGAATTCTCACTGGAGAAAAATGAACACTTCAATAACATGCCAGTCAACACACAACAGAGTAACATACAAGTCCCTACTAATGTCTACAACAGAGGTACAGAAGCATGAGCACCCACACGGACACACACACATGCAGCCTGCATTCCCTTGCACACGCTGTATAATACACCTGATTGCCAGTAGAATATCAGTTTCATTCTTTCTCTCTGTTTCTGTAGATCCAGATATTCTGAATGGAGCCTATATGTCCGAAGCTCTGAATGACGTGTTCGTTGACAACTTCCAGAAGGATCCGACCCTCACCTGGCAGTACTTTGGTAGTGCTACGGGCTTCTTCAGGCTGTACCCAGGTCAGAGTCTGCTACGTTTACGACATCAATGCATGCTTCAAAATCTCAGTATTTGCAGTTGCACGTTTCTCCTGTGTCGGCACAGTGTTAAGACAACATGAGCGGAGCTGTAGATAAACATTCGGCTATGCAAGCCAAACAGTATACTTACACTGCAACTGACGATGCAGGAAACTGTCTGTCAAACGTGATGAGTCAGTCTCAGCTACAATATGGCTGCGTGTGAATTCCCTCCAATGTGTGTGTGTGTGTGTGTGTGTGTGTGTGTGTGTGTGTGTGAGAGAGAGGAGTAATTAGCGGAGGATTTGTGACACAGCTTGTTTTACTCAGCTGCTACCTCATCCAACTCTCCTTTATGTGACAATCTGTCACTATCCATCCATGCATCCATTTGTTCATCCGTCCATCCGTCCTGTCAGCCAACCAGTCAGCCAAAAGGGAGTTTTCCATCTGAGCATCAACTTTTGCTGAATATCTCTCTCTCTCTCTCTCTCTCTCTCTCTCCAGGGATCCAGTGGATTCCAGATGAAAATGGTGTGGTCACCTTTGATTGCAGAAACAGAAACTGGTAAGGCTATATTAATGTCAACATCAGTTCTACTTCCTGATTGATGCCTTTTGAACGGTTGTAGCTCTCTGGGTAGTTTGTAGATAGCAGATAGTGCTTCTCAGGATGAAGATAGTGCTTCTCCTTCTGCACTGATGGGTGGCAGAGATAAACCATGACACGTCAGCTCAACCTGAAGCCCCCAACCCCAGTTATGGGCCCTAACACGCCAAGCCAGCAGTCATTGAGCGCCATTAGACAATCGGTGTCTATGGCTGATCATCACATGTAGTTTTTTCAGATTGAGAGTATATACAGTAATGGCACAACACTTGTTCAAGACTTGCATATACATCAGCAGCCATATAGCCTTTTGCAAATAATGCTGCGAATGTCCGATGTTGACATTAGGTCTTTTTCACAGCAGACATTTTAACTAGTCATAGTAGGAAAAGCACAGGTGTTTCTAATAACATTAGTGTTATGTTCTGTTCAAGTGTCCCAGTAAACCGTGACAGTCAGCCAGCATGCACAATACCAGGACCCTGCAACTGGAGCAGCTGCAAGGAATTCAGCCATCATTAATTTTATTTTTTACACCTGTGCTTTTCCTACTGTGACATGTCAAAATGTCTTGCGTGTCAAGCTGAATAAGAGCTGGATTACCGTTGTAATCAGTTCCTGTAAGTCAAGTTCCAGGAACTCCGTCTGGTCCTCAGACAGGAACAAACTGTATCCTGGAAGGCAGAAACGAAGGATCAGGACAGTGTGGCTCTGGAATTGCTAATCACAGCTGCGGTAGGGGAAATCTCATTGATGTTAATGAGCTTGGAAAATCAGTGGATGATAATAAGGAGATGAAGAGAAGCATGGACGGAAGAGCAGAGGAACAAATAAAAGGATAAGCCTTGAACTCTGCCTGGTAAATAACATACAGTCTGGTCTGTTCAGGGCAGAGTGGTATTTGGTTGCAATAAAGTCATAAAAGGTCTTTACTGCTTCCTACCTCGACTCTCTGTCTCTTTCTAGGTATATCCAGGCAGCCACTTCTCCTAAAGATGTGGTGATCGTGGTGGATGTCAGTGGCAGTATGAAGGGACTCAGATTGACCATAGCCAAACACACCATCAATACAATCCTGGACACACTGGGAGAAAATGATTTTGTTAACATCATAGCTGTAAGCGCGCACACACACACACACACACACACACACTTCTACAAAACAGATAGACACACGAGCAGTCTAAGATTCACCACAGGCAGAGAGTGTCTAAGTCTTAATGAGCCTGCCTTTGAGATTAACTCTGTAACACTCTGTACAGTATAGAGGCTGGGGTAAATACATGGAAATAGACACATATGTGCAGACAGGCCCAAATACAAACATCAAACATTCAGTTCACACCAGGCATTCATTTTCAGTAACATCAAAGCTTCAAAATTCATTTTGTTTTTAGGTTTTCAGGATTTTGGCCGTGTGTAGGCCTACAACTACAAATCGGTGTAATAAGCATGCTTTATCCTGGTATTACTGTGTGTGTAATCATATGCCTGCTGCAAATCCATTGCCCTTAAGCTGTTTTTACACAGAATTTAAAGCTACACTCCTTTCGATGGAGTGACCATGCAGCTCATAAAAATCAGTGATAGAGTTTTATTTAAAAATGAGATAGCCCCAGTCGGAATAGGGGTTTACGCATACGCTTTCTTGTAAGGAACAACATAATGTAATCTGACTTTGACCTTCTATTTCAGTAAACTACCCACTATAAAATATGAAAACAACATAACAAAAAATAACATGCTGACATGCACACACACAGCTTCCAGGAATATAAACACCACATCCAGAATTTCCAATTTTAATCTGATAAACAACAAACTGTAGAACTGTGGAAAGTAAAGAGGACATGTACTACACATTTCATATTAATACAACAGCATTCAAATATTTAAACTGTCCTATATTCACATTATTGACACTTAAATAGTTTCTATGTTACACAATCAGAGTACATAAATGTAATATAGTTAAGGGATATTGTGACATTTTTGGGGGGTAGTGAAACTTCAATAACTCTTTATCCTCACCTCTAATAAAAGTTAATCACGTTGACTGCTCATCATGCAGATAATTGATTATAGGTTATATATTTGGTTTCTCTCTCCAGTACAGTGACTATGTTCGCTACGTGGAGCCCTGCTTCAAGGGCATACTGGTACAAGCTGATCTGGATAACAGAGAGGTAACACACACACACACACACACACACACACAAATGCTCAAGCTAATTAATTCACTTAGCCTCTGCTAACCTATTAATCATATGATGTTATCTCACTAATCCTCTAAAGACAACGATTATGCTGTCATCACATCACAGTTAAAACATCACAATGAATGTGTGTTATCAGGGTTTCAACCTGTTTGTTAGAGGATTCAGCGATGAAATGAAAGTTCATGTGTGGTAAAAGTTGAGACTGTTGTGCTCTGACTCTACTAGTGTTTTAAGAATTCAGGTCTGTCCTCTCTCTTGCACGTCCCTGCAACTTCTCCTCCTCCTTTGTCTTCATTCTCCATCTTTCACTTTTCGACTCTTTTTCTCTTCTCTCTTCCTTTGCACTTTTTATCGCTCAACATCTCCCTCTCTTATGTGAATTTACAACACCATTAACATATTAACATATTATTGTTTCACTGCTGCTTTCTTTTCTTTTTTCCTTCTCATCTGTGTTCCTGTTTTGCACATTCCAACACATGCTCAGTCTGTGTGTGTGTGTGTGTGTGTGTGTGTGTGTCTGTGTGTGCACTATGTGTTGGATGTACGCCCTACTTTTACTCCCCTTCACATCATCGCAGATCAGGTGAGGTCGCTGGCCGCTGACAATTTTAAGTAGGTCACATGACCTGTCAGTAAAGGATTTGATTGCTTGAATGCCTAGAGAGGCAGGCTGTAACAGAATGGGCTTACAGATGTTGGCTGACACACTCACGCATAAACTCATGTTGGAACACACACATAAACACACATTTACAGGAAGACTTTTTGGCTGTTATATAAGGGTTCCTACATGCCCAAACAATTATTTATCTTGTTTACTCCCACTGTAAGTCAGAATGAGTTTGCCCAAACTGTAAAAGAGATCATGTGTGTTTATAAAAATCATTTTAGTTATCAGTATTGTCTGATTTTGCACAGGTGACTGGAGGTACACATCTCTGTTTTATGAAAAGGGACACCAGCCATTTGTCATAGTGTGTGCGGGTCTGTGTGTTGATTAATCCTGATTACCTCCTGGTGTTGTAGTGACTATTCCATAATTGGTCAGTGTGCCAGGGAACCAGGGGATAATCCCTCCTCTACTCTCGCTCCCTCTTTTTCCGCGGTGACGTGCATTCATCTGCATATTACCAAAAGGGTAAATTCCATGGCTTTGTGACAGTGTCACTTTAGTGTTTATTTGCTTTGTGTCTCTCTTCAGCATTTCAAGCTTTTGGTTGACGAGCTTCATGTCAAAGGAGAGGGCAAAGTGAAAAATGCAATGAAAGAGTCTTTCAAGATCCTCAACGAGGTTTGTGCCTCTTTGAAACAACCACAGCAACTGCTAGGACTTTACAATATACAGCATTGCTAGTAATGAAGGAATATTGTGTGTGTGTGTGTGTGTGTGTGTGTGTGTGTGTGTGTTTAGGCTGCAGCGCTGGGCCAGGGCAGCCTGTGTAACCAGGCCATCATGCTGATAACAGACGGAGCCATGGAGGACTTCCAGGATGTTTTTGAAGAGTTCAACTGGCCAGAACGACGGGTGTGACACACAAACACACAAACATGCATGAAGTGAAATGTACTGTAAGCAAACAGAAACATATCTCAGTTGACATTGACAGTATTTATATAAAACTATTTGGAGTACCAAATGAGTGGGGTTTATCACATCTCACTATATTCTTTATTGTCTCTCAAAGGTACGAGTGTTCACCTATCTGATTGGACGAGAGATGACATTTGCTGACAATGTTAAATGGATTGCCTGCAACAACAAGGGTAAAAACCAAATGGGGACGAATCATTAGCCTAAAGGTCAAAGAATCTTGTTTGTGACATAAAAGTTGCCCGTCTGAATCCCTGTTTCTGCCACAGAATGTGGAATAGGAAGTTTGGGTAATTTCAGCAACAAGGAATAACGTAATAGATGTGAAAACTACTGCAATCACTTGCTAAGTCTTAAATAAAACAGTGCCCCCCTTATGCAAGAAAGGAGGTCTGTTGGCCCTCTGTGGTGTTACCAGGTGCTGCTGGATTGAACTGGGTTTCAGGTGCTGCCCTCATGTGAATTACATGGGGTCATGCAGCAGCTCAGACCTGAAAATAATCACTTCACACTGCTCTGAGCACATCAAAACCCCTGACTAAATACCTGATTATCAGAACAAATACACTGTAAACAGATCCCTGGCCAAAAAATATCATATCTGCGTATGTGTGTGTCTGTGGGTGTAATGGGTAACAGGTGTACTCCCTTCTGTCGTGTACACTGGCAGTTGCTTCTGCCAACAACAAAATATCTACCTATGTCATAACCAGACAGCTTATTGTTACACTTCTGCAAAAACCTTCTATATAGAGTTTCAGTGTTAGTTGAATAAGCAGGTCTACTTAACAATATTCACAGTAGCACTCTTGGGGAGACGTTGGGGAGACAAAGAGGAAAAAGGTTGCTCAAGGTTCATATTTTCATACCTGGCAGCGCTTCAGTAGCCTGTCGATGAGCAGCCTCACTGCAGGTATCCCATTGACGTCATTGTCTCCCACTTGTAGAAATGCCATAAACCTTAGACTAAGCCAAGCTTTAAAGAAACGTCTAAAGCACATTTGCATTGAAGGGAGGTTCAAGCTGTTTTTTCATTAAAAACAGCTTAGTGTTTTGGGGGAATACAAGGTTTTCTGAAGTTGGATAAATTAGTTTGCTGCTCTAAATGAAATACCCAAAGGCCAGAAGCAGAAAGATAAAAATAATATGGTGAACATTTTCTTTGCTAAAATGCATGGGTCCTAGTTTTTCCATCTGAGTACAGTAATTTGTGACACGCTGTATGTGTACATGTATTTGTGTGTCCTGCAGGTTACTACACACATGTCTCCACACTGGCTGACGTTCAGGAAAACGTTATGGAGTACCTCCATGTTCTCAGCCGCCCAATGGTCATCAACCATGATCATGACATCATCTGGACTGAGGCCTATATGGACAGTGTGGTCAGTCCGCTGCTGTCATTATTAGTGTGCTTTCTGGGCAACGCACACTATTATCTTGCATCGATATTATCTGGCATATGTAATCAAAATGTCAGACTCATTTAGGGTGCCTGAGCTATTACTTTTGTTAGTGATCATTATACATTACATTTCTTTTTTCTCGAGGCCACCTGAGGATAAACATTAACATGCAGTATTTCTGTCTCTCTTCATGACAACATTTAAAGCCAATCTATTCATCTCTGTGCCTCTCTCCATGGAGGTGAAACATTCATGACCCCTCCATCCCATTCATCCCAGACACCAATACAATCTCCTAGCAACATCCTAGAAACTACAAAGAACGCCATAGCAACCATGTAGCCATCACCAAGTACTGCACTAGCAATAGCTACAAAAATACCTTAGCTAAAACTTAGCAACCACCTAGCACTGGCCTACTAACAGCAGAGAGCACCTAGGCAATGACCTGAAAACCAGTGGGACCACCCCTATCGCCTTATAACCTACCTTGAAACACCATGTCAAACTACAGGAACACTGAAAAAGTATGTAGCAACCACTGCTGGGCAAGTTACTTGTATTGTAGAATGAAATAAATTACTAATTTAGCATTGTAAAAATTAATTACATTACTTTAACTTTAATGGAGAGCATAATCCTGCACTTTCTGGCAATAGCTAAGCTGCCAGCCCCGACCTCCAGCCCCTGGAACAAGCTAGACAAGAGGACCCTGCCATTTAAATCATGGGTCAAACATCAAATACCCATCCCTGAAATTATAAAAGTATTAGTAACTGTAATTTCATTACTGAATTTTAAAATGGACAAAGTAATGTAATTGCTTTAACACCTTGAGCAACACTCTACAAACTATATAGCATCCAACCAGCAATGCTCCAACAACTACTAACAACACTTCAGCAAAAGTCCAGTCCAAGCCAATTTTACCCAAGCAGAAATACAGAAATGTTCTAAATAATTCAAATGTTTCCTTTTCTAGTGCATCTGTTGCTAGTTGCTACCCCACCTCTGCCTGCTTCTCATCTGTACCTATGTGGAATATCTTTTTACATTTCATGTTTGATGTCTTTCCTCCCCTTCATCTCCACCTTCAGTTCCCGAGCACACAAGAGGTAATCATTTAACGTCAGAGCTTTAAGTTTAATTTACTATACTTTCTTTTTGAAGTAGTGTTAGCCATATAAAATACAGATTATCTGTAACGTCTTGCTTAGATTTTAGTTATAGTTTACACCTAACCGTTCCTAGTGGTCTGAAGTAACGTTTCTCACGTTCTCCCACCATTGCTTCAAATGCTAAAATCATTTTAGCTCATCCTCTGGTAAACTAGCCGAGTTTAGTCAACCATAGATTTTCACCTGAAACCCCAAAGGTTAACATGCTGCTTTGACATTCAATTCCATTTCAAAAACTTGACTACTACTTGACTTCACTACTTTGCTACTTAACTCATTTTTACAGGAGCATATTTTTTAAACTTGAGTCAACATTTCTTAGCTTTGCTTGCCCTAAAGTTTGTAAGACGTTAGCTTGGTTAATGTTCTTTGGTTCAGACAGATTTAGCGTTACTAAAGCTTTACTAAGTCTTCCATTTCATCGCCATTTCACCTCATTTTCCACCTTTGGTCAACAGCAATCAACTCTACCAACTTCATTTAGACTCACAGTTGTTTTTTTCATAACTTAGCAAACTAATTTAGCTTGTCAACATAAACAACGTGGCGTAAGTCATTGTGGCTGTTTTTGTGTGTGCGTGTACCACAGCTGTTCAACAGTCAGGCCCAAAGCCTCCTCCTTATGACCTCGGTAGCCATGCCTGTGTTCAGCAAGAAGAAAGAGACTGTACGTATTCATTTTAATCACCATTAATACATTACCCTCAATAGACTTTGCCTGAAATTGTGTATTCATGAACCTGCTGTGTGTTTCCCGTAGTTGTCTCATGGGATTCTGCTGGGAGTGGTAGGAACTGATGTGGCCTTGAGAGAACTGATGAGATTAGCTCCGAGATACAAGGTAAACCATCCATATACAGTATAATGTGTTTTGAGCAAGGATGGAATACTGTGTATGTGCTCTGTATTGATTCTTCACTGAGACAGCCTATGACATTAGATTCATAATATTAATTATCCACGTTAATGATCTGTGCCCTATAGTGTTGTGTCCTTATCTCTTTCTGTCTTTTCAGCTGGGTATTCATGGTTACGCGTACCTCATCACCAACAACGGCTACATCCTGTCTCATCCTGACCTACGACCTCTGGTACAGACAGTAAATTATCACATCTAAGAAACTGTGTAAACTTTATAACCCTGCTTGACAGACTTATTGCAATTAACCAAGCATAATGAAATGGGATAGGTTGCGAAAACATTTTTTGTCTGTTTTGCTGTTTGTATGTGTGTGTGTCTGTGTGTGTGACAGTATAAGGAGGGGAAGAAGCTAAAGCCAAAACCCAACTATAACAGTGTTGATCTGTCAGAGGTGGAATGGGAGGACACTGAGGAGAAAGTGAGTCACACACACTCACACACACATTTCTCTCCTTTTCTGTACGTCAGTGTGCGACGTGTTCTTCAGGATCCATAGCATGGTATGATGAAACAGGTGAAGTGCTGAGTACGTGATGTCTTTTGTTTCAGCTGAGAACAGCCATGGTCAAAGGAGAAACTGGAACGATGTCTTTAGACGTGAGAACTTCAGTGGACAAAGGAGTGAGTACTTTTGGTGTGTCTGTGTGTCAATGCAGCACGAGGCGTCTTAAATATTATATCAGAGATGAGATTTTCCTCTCTTGCTTCCTGTGGGGTTTTCTTTTCTTTTCTTGTATTATCCAAGTTTCCTTGTTTTAATAGTCCATTTGTATTTTTTTTATAATCTTTTGGTACAAGTTGTCTTTCTTTCTCTCTGGTTCACTATTCGCTATGTCTCTCGGTCTTCCACAGAGGAGAGTGATGTTCCTGAAGAATGATTACTTCTACACCGTCATCAATGAGACACCATTCAGGTTTGTCTGATCATATTCAACTTAACAGGATCACCTAAAGTGTCAGGTTTTAAAATGCTATATCCACCATATCCAGCAAAGCAACACCTCTACCTGATTGAAATAATTGATAGCAAAAACATAACATCTATGTAAGTCATATCTCTTTCGATTCATTCTGAAATTACGTTATGGTAACGTTCTCTAATCTATGTTTGACAGTCTGGGTATAGTGTTGACTAGGGGATATGGAGAGTATATCTTCATCGGAAATGTCTCTGTTGAGGAGGGTAAGTCTCTCCCTTCTGTCTTAGTTTATTTGTATTTGTGTCTGCCTTTATTACTGTCGTTTTTTATGTCTGTTATTTCTTTCTTGCTTCAGGTCTCCATGACTTACTGGCTCCAGACCTGACCATAGCCAGCGACTGGTGAGTACTGTACTAGCAGAACGTAGACGTTATGGGACTCCCACCAGTGTAAGTGTAGCTCTTCATGAAAATATGATTACAGACCATTTTTGTAGATGTACGTGTGTGTGTGTGTGTGTGTGTGTGTGTGTGTGTGTGTGTTCTTGTAGGACCTACTGCGAGACAGACATTGACCCGGCCCATCGTAAGCTGAGCCAGCTGCAGGCTGTGGTGCTATACCTCACCGGCAAAGAACCAAATCTGGAGTGTAAGTGCACACTTTCATTTCAGCATATCATCCTTTTTATTTTACGGAAAATAAATCACACTTTAACCCTGCAATTCATCAGCAAATGGATGCTGTGTGTCTACATACACACCAGAAATCCAGAAATGAACACAGCACGCAATATGCTCAAACACACACTGTATCCATGTCAGCTCGGCTTTTTTCTAACTTTTGAGAGACTTGCTTATTCATAAATCTCAGTAAAATCAAGAATAGTAACCAAATTCAGACAAAATATAAACAAAATTACGGGTTTCATTTATTGCTTCTTAATTATTGTCTGTCTCTCCTATGCCTCAGTCATTTATTACCAATAGTGTTAGATTGATGTTTTTTTCCTTTTGTTTCTTTCTACAGGTGATGTGCTGTTGTTGCAACAAACTCTATTTGATGCTGTGGTCACGGCTCCTATGGAAGCCTACTGGACCGCCCTCATGCTCAACACGTCTGGGTGACTATTAACACACATGCACACCCACAGAAATGCTATTTTAACTATTAAGACATGGACTTTTTACATTATTACTCATTCTATTTTTGTTTTACAAATATTTGTCCCTCTCTGTCTGCTCCACCTCCCTCTTTTTCTGTCATTGTCTTTCATTCTTTCTCTCTCTCTCTCTCTGACAGTATGGAAGAGGGAGTAGAAACGGCGTTCTTGGGGACCCGTTCAGGCCTGATGAGATTCCAGAGATACACTGGTATTGAGAAAAGAACTGCCAAGTGAGTAAGCAAAACAGTCATTTGGAATATTAGATATCATCACATCAAATTATTCACAACCTTATGCACAACCAAAATGTTAAAAACTGGGGGTTTAACAAGGTCTTAAAACTGTTTATGTTAGAGTATTAACAATTAAAGAGTTGAATTGAAGGCGACATTACAGTAAGGTGAGAGGTCGCCCTCTGGTGGTCAATGGTAATAAGTCTCCAAGTCAAACATTTATTTTTGGAATAGTTTTCTGTAAAGAATCCCAGTGAAAGTCTCATCACTCCAGACATGCAACTTTATTACATGCAAAAACAATTAGTGTTGCTCACACTAACATACATACAGCGTACAGTGTGTACGGTATATTTGGATTGTGTCTACGTGCAGACATCCAGCCGCTGAGAATATAACACCTGCAAGCTCGTCAACAACAATTCATTTAATTTAAATAAAATAAAATTTTTACTATCATCCTATTTAGTAGAATTTATACACTTAGATTTTGGATAGGATGACTTATGTAAATAAACTTTAATAACCAAAACTGTACTTTATTGCAGGAAATCCTTGTATTTCAGCTACTCTCTGGGATTTCAAAACATCACTGGATGCGAATGAACTCATTCTTTAGTACTTTCTCCTTTAAATTTGACTTTCTTACTTCTTCACTCTTGTTCATTTCTTCTTTTCCTCTTCCCCCTTTATTTATTTTTCCACTTCATCGCACTGCTTTTTTTGCTGTTGTTTTTAAATCATATCCTTTCTCCATATTATCATTTACGCTTTTTTTCTTTCCTCAACTATCCTTCCATGTTCCTGTTGTCCTCTTTATCTTGTCCTCCTCTTCATTCTTCCTTCTTTGCTTTTGTCATAATTGTTAGGCAGTAGATAGTAGGTTTTTCTTTAAACTTATTTTTGTCTCTCCCCAGGTCTTTCCTGACCTCCACAGACAAGGAGAATATGTTCACATTGGACCATTTCCCAGTGTGGTACCGCAGAGCAGCCGAGTACCCAGCTGGAAAGTTTCTGTACTACATGCCCAGACAGGAGACTAGAGGTAGAGGACATACCTTTATTAAGCAAACACAAACACACGGATAAACAAAACACTTTTTTTGTGCTTTCTTCTTTCCAATTTTCTCAGCCACATTCAGCCGCTTGAGTGCTCCTTTCTGATGACTTTCTTGCATTTTTATGTAGTTTGTATCAAATATATATTTGGAACGTTTGAATAATGTTTTTTTTTTTTTTTTTTTATGCAAAATGCCCAAGTGTCAGTTCGGTCTTGATGGATATTCTGTTTAGGCTTATTCTGCACCATGGTTCACTTTCTGGGAATTTAGCTGTTGCTGTGAAGAATAATCAGCAACTGCAGAGTGACAAAGTTAACAGCTACCGTCATCATGTTTATCATCACATCATACTAACACCTAACTCCATCTTTAAATCTAGTGGAGAAATGGAAGTCAGTACATTTTTGAGCCTAGCCCTTCTCTGCCTCTGGATTTCATTTTCTTATTTAGCTCCACTGGAATGAAATGTATTTTTAAAGTGCTTTAAAAAAACATGTTTGCTGCAAAGTGCTTTAGGCACCGACAAAGGACATACATTTGAATTGAATCTTCACTACATACTGCAGACTAGGCAGCTAGGGCAAATAATGCATTTCAGAAGCATTTTTGTTATGTATTTTCAAATTCTCTTGACATCCCAACAGCAATCTATAAATCAAGTGTTCTGGGAAAAAAAGACAAAGAAAAAGATCCGGGATCTGTGGCTGTCACAGGCCTGTAATTATAAGCTGCCTACCTGTGTGCACTCATTGCGCGTTAAATGATGTTTTGGGGGAGTGGCTTTGGAGGGAGGCCTGAACGGAAGGGGTGGGATTTTTTCATTTATTTTAGATATTTTTCTCTTGCTGGTTTCTCCAACATTACAAAAATGGTCTTATATATGTTTAAAGTTGATGTTAGATATAGTTTGTTGTGTTCAGATATATTCAGGGACTATGAGGCTGACTATAGCGCCACCTTGAGTGCAGAGGAGGTGGAGCTCCAAGCGGAGGAGGGAGGGAGGAAACGAAGGGAGGCGGATGAGGAGGAGGAGGGTAGAGGAAAACGTTTAGTTATACTTGGCATGCCTCCTCTTTTTCTTTATCCTCATTCTGTTCTTCCACACCCCAAATTTCAAAGCCTGACGAGTGCTGTGGTCTCTGACTTTTCCGTTTCTTCACCCTTCTCTGTTGTCTTTGACTTTTTCTAGCTCTGCTCTTTTTCTCTTATTTTGCGTCCTCCTCCTGTCTCTCTCACTGCACGAGCATGCAATCAAAGTATGGGAACCTCCTCTCCTCTTTTTAGGGAGTCATTCATGTTTCTGGTTCATTTGCATTGTGCTGACTCGGTATGTCTTCTGTCTTTGATGCATTCTTGTTGAGAAGTATAAATCTGGTTTCATAGAGTTTGTTGGCTGTGTTACCTCTGTCATTCTGTTTCTACATTATGTTACAATATTCATTGGCAAAAAAACCCTAAGAATTCCCATTCTCATCAAAATCGCAGAATATTCTGAATGCATGATTGTCATGGAGGCATACACTGGTTTTGTCTTAAAGGTGTGAATAAGAGAAATATAAACATAAGGCACATGGAAACACATAGTACACACACACCAAGTCCTTCTGCTATGACTGTATTAGTCTATTAGCTCACATACTCTTTGTTACATAACACTTAAACTGTTAATCTGGCTGGAATCTGTGGCTTGGTGACAGTTGGCATCAGCTGGCGTGAATGCTGTGAATAGACACACAGAAGATGAATGCATGACTTTATTAAATATTACCTGCTGAGGCCAAGTCAATCTGTCACCCACATATTTTCAAACACATTTGAGTGTTCACAGTCTTACAACCGATGTGTTCAGTCAGTGAGAAAAAAAAATATTTCTGGGAACATGTTCCTTTTCAGTTCTTGTGCATGCATATACTCGTGCATGTGTATATGTTTGGAAGGAGTATTTGTGTGTTTGTGATGCCCATGCACGCACCAAGGTTTCTACATGCATGTATTGATGAAGTACTGTAAATTCTTGCTAATTGTGTGTGTTCCTCTACCAGCAGGGAGGATAGTGATCGCTACCACTGCTGTCACTGTTACGGTGGGCAAGAAAACTGCCATTGCTGGAGGTAGGATGAAAATTTTTGTTCAGCTACACGCTCTCTTTGCCTGTCAATTCAAACACATTTTATTCCACTATTCCCTCTCTCTCTTTTCACTCCTTCTTTGTATCTTCTCTTTTCATCATATGCCCTTGCGACATTTTCTGTTTCTTAACTTTCCTTTTCTCTTGCAAAGCGCCTTCTCCCTGCATGTTTAAAGCATCTTCTGCTTCTTCGTTCTTGGCTCTGTCTCTCTTCTCCCGGTCTTTCGTTTCCCGCGGGGGAATGCCGATAGCATCGCCCTCCAATCAGCATTTCGGTATCGATGTGCTGATTTGTCCATGCTTATTGGATGTGCTGTGGATTTCACTCCAAGACAAACTAATGACAAACTTGGTTGTTTGGTTTTATTGTAACAGATCACAAAAAGAGTTGAGCTTGTTTACATTCATAGTTTGGTATTCACTTAAATTGATTCTGCTGTTGTACCCACTGGAAATTGCTCTGGATAAGATAATAAGGCCTTCTGATGACAAGAGGATTGTGTGAACTGTGTGAATTGGGTCTAAGATGTAAGGATCATAGGTAAACCCATTGGTTACATTTCCAAAGTAAGATAAACGATTTAGAAAGACATTGTGATTAGAACTCAACTTGACAAGTACTTGATCAGTACTTAAGGATGATAAAAAGCAGATGACAGTTTACTGTCATACTTTGTTGCGTCTGGTTTCTTCAGTAGGTCTTAATCTCTCATTTCATTTAGGCTTCCGATGATTATGTGTGTGGTATCTTTTCTTAAAGATGTTTCAGATGAGTCC
Organism: Coreoperca whiteheadi; assembly: GCA_011952105.1. Taxonomy (NCBI): domain Eukaryota; kingdom Metazoa; phylum Chordata; class Actinopteri; order Centrarchiformes; family Sinipercidae; genus Coreoperca; species Coreoperca whiteheadi. The sequence continues at coordinate 13,592,707 of CM022484.1, forward strand.
ATAAGGGCGAGGTTTCTGGATCTGTATTTGAGAGTGTCTGTGCTTGAGTGTGTATTTTCCACAGAAACATTTTGTGTTATAGTTCATAGTCTCTGGCTTTGTTTCACTGCTTCCTGATGCGTGTGTCACTGTGTGTTTTGTGCTCGTAAGCCCATCTGTGACTGACACACTCATCAGTCATAATTATCTGAGTGAGACCAGACTCTCTGGAGCTGCATCCTGACAGCATATGTCTGTGTGTGTGTGTGTCTGTGTGTGTGTGTGTGTGTGTGTGTGTGTGTGTGTGCGTGCGTGCATGCATGTCTGAGTGTATACCTGCATGCATTTGGTGTCTCCTTCCGCTGACCGACAGACAGAAAAACACTCCATACACACATGCACACAAAACACATGTGCTTATCTGTATTTCCCAGCTTTCGTAGAAATTGTCTCAGGTGTGAAAATCATGTTATATTTGGAAATTGAAAACAGGCAGAGCAGGGAGAAGTGAGAAAGAGTTCAAAATAGATGTGTTTCTGTCGCTCTGTTAATTCTCACTGCCTCTCATTCGTACTGCTTTTCTCTTTTTTCCTCCATTTTGCTTCATTCTTTCTCTCTCTGCTTGTGTGGAAACATTAACACCACACAAAATGTTGAATCCAGAGCTCTGCCACAGATTGTAAATTCTCAGTAACATAGAAACTTGAAATGACAGAAAGAGCTAAAATAAATAATACATCTAAAAGCTGTATTTACATGAAAGTCAGAGTATTAAGAAAAATATATTCAAGAAGACGCAAAATGAAAAAGATTTGTAATAAGTTATATTAGTTGATATAAAGAGGGTTTTTGGCTTTACTGAAAATGCAACAGATTTGTTGATAGATTGTCATAGAATGATCAGCAATTGGAGGCCAAAGGTCAGAGATTGTCTATGTTTTTATTCACCGCTGCATCACTTGATGTCAAGTGGAACAGCTCTACAGCTGCTTCACTTAAACAAAAACATAGAGGGAAAGGCAGTATCAGTGTTTCATGGTCTTGCTCCCTCTCTCACTTTCTTTAACACAGCCTCACACAAAGATTCAAACATGTGCACGCTACTCATCATGTTTCACCCTTCCTTATCCTGTTAAACCGTCACATACATCTCTCTTTTCTTAGCTTCGCTCTGCCCAAGCTGTCAGACCTGTCTCCCTTCCTCACGCTTTTTTCTGTCTTTCTCTTCCCCTCGTTACTCTCTTTTCCCTGTCGTGTCATTCTCTCTCTTATTTCTTTGTTCGCTCACATCCTCTTCACATCTATTTCTTGCTGCATCTGTGTCAGCGAGGGCGGCTTTCTCACCAAGGGTCACGTTTACCTTCTGAACACAAGGGGATAATGAAAAGCTGCCTCGTCAAGGGGCACACACACACACATACACATACAACCACAAAGATATTCTGTACCCACCTTTGGCATGATTAATATACTTCTATGAGTGTGTATTAACTATGTCTTCATCTAGCATTTGAATGAGTTTCCATGTGTATACTGTAGAATCAGAAAATGCAATGTAAACGCTGTACACAAAAAAACGTTCAGATAAGATCTGTACCATGCAAATATGGACCACTGAAAAACAGTACAGTGGCTTCACGTTCAGTATCTTGCTCAGGAACACTCACGCAGCACAGAAATTTGCAGACAAAGTCCCCCAAACTTGGGTCATTTAGTTGACATATGACTTCCTGACTAACCACAGTGCCATGTTGCAAATGCATGTAGCAAATAATACTGTAGCATTATGAAGATTAAACACAGTGGATAAAAAGCTGCTATTTTATTTCATAGGTGAAATGTGATGAGTTTCTGTATACAAATAATACAAATAATTAATATTTGCATGGCAATAAGCCACAAACAAGGTTGTGATTCCATGCCTGACCACTGAGTGTCAGTGTTTGTCTGAACAGAATCTGGTCAGTTTTTGTGTTTAGCTTTCATGCTGATTTGGTGGCAGATTTAATTTCTCCTCCTGTGATGAAGGCCAAGGATTTGTTATTTCACAGGCTGATCCAAAACCAGTCAAGAGTGACTATAAAAACTGTGTTTATACTGTTTCTAAGTCTCAGCAATGGATTAGTATGTCTTTGTGGCAGAAGTGATAGGCTGTATCTAAATAAACCTAATGCGCTCCTTTTCACAGAGAAGCAGACTAAAAGAGAAAGAAGTAAAAAAAAATAAATACAGAGAGAGAGATAGTAGGGAAATGATAAAAATGAGGGCGAGAGAGAGGATATATGACATGGAGGAGAGAAAGCAGGGAATAAGGAGAAAATTTAAGGAGAAAAGGTGGTAAAATGGGGGAGGTGAGAAAAGACACACAATGGACCAGATAGAGCAAAGGATAAAGAGGGCAGGGATGAGAGAAAAGACTAAAAAAATGATGGGAGAAGAGGTGACAAAAAGATAAATGGTGACAACATAAGTGAAAGGCGAAGGGAAGGAGAGAGAAAATGAGAAATAGAGAAAGGTGAATGAGATAGAGGGCAAGGGACAGAAAATGAGATAAGGTAGAGCATACAGAGGAGCTGTTATCATGACTGATTTATGCTCTCATTTGACCCTATGTATGTATTCCACTTCAGTTTCTGCCTATATCTCCTAATGTCATATTTTCTGGTTTTCTCTTTTAGCCAAAAATGGAATTTGTACACTGCAAATCATTTCCTTCCCTCCTTTTTGGATGAGGAAGGCCCCCAAAACCACTTGAAACTATTTGAAATACACCACAATATATAAGTTATGGTTACTGTCAAATATTATTTGAATTAATTCCGATGTGTGCTAATATAAGAAATAATTGTAGGCTACTGTAATGCTGCATGTGTCAAATATCCAGGATCTAGTCTCTGCATTTTATTTTTGCCTACACATTTCCTAGCTTACTAATATCTACATTATTGTGTGCTATTGATCATTTTGAAAGAATAGGTAGTTGTTGGAGTCTTTCATAGCTAGTCAGTTGTTTGAATGTAAATCTGACGTAAGTGTGATATGTTTTTATTTAAATCAATGCATATTGATCAGGAAATGCTTCATCATCATCATTGTCATAATCACAATCATCATAATAACACAACACACCATAGATTTCTGGGCAATGTAGTCTTTGAGGCCCTCAGTCATCATGGCTGCTGCGGTTTTACGTAACAAACTATAATTTATTATTCTTTACACACAGGCTATAGGAACAGGTTTCAGCTAGCTAAGATACTTAGCTACCAACAACACAAGCCCTGCAGACAAGGGGGTGAGAGGACAATGTTTCTAGATTCATAGACAGAGTTTAGCCATTGCCTTGTTTCAGTTACCGAGTCCATGAGTCCCCGTGAAATTCATGGCTATGTTTACACTTGTCATTTAAATCCCTTTAAAATATCACTTTACCACGTTTTCACTCATGCCCTGAAGAGGCCAATTATTAATTTGAATCTATATCTAACTTTGACCTGCTTCTCCATCTCTTTACATTAGTGAGGTGACCATTGTTAAAGTGCCGCTACTAGCTGTCATGTTTAGGATATTATAGAAGTAGTAAACAACTGAAAAATGTTGGAACCCAACATCTTATAGATGCAAATGTTTTGTCTGATATCCTGACATCTACAATATGGTCAGTGTGTTTCCCCATAAATGCTAATGCTGTTTGTTATTTCAAATCAGTTTTTCGTAAGAGATAAAGTTGGTCCTATAGCACGGCATGAAAAAATCATATGTAGTATGGGGCCCTTTTCACTCTCAATGGCCAAACTCTTTCTATGCCTCTTGCAGAAACTTCACCAACTACTGAAGACAAATAAAAATGAACACGACGAATAAACAAACACTACAGAGGTATTAAAACCCAAAACAAAACCTAGAAGTCTTAAACACAACAAAAGGCATACATCATGAATTGATACAGAAAACCATACAGTTACGTCAAAAAATGTTTTTGGAATTGCTGGGCCAAAACACCATATTAGAGACTAATATAATAATATGTATCTGCATCATACCCAGGTATAAGATAACACACTATTAATATAGGTTTATTTCCAGCCAATTCAAAATTGAGGGGGAACAATAGTTCTTCTGTAGGGGAGCAATATGCAAGGAAAGCCAGATGTTTGAAATAGTTTATCACTGAAGACACAAATGCAAAATGTTTACATAAATATTCCAGCGCTTAATTAAGGATACCTATGAAAACGCTATGTAAAGCAAACAAACTAACCTTTGTTTTGTGAATGCACTGAGAAATAACTTGAATAAGTGATGATTACTAAGTTTTATAACAGGAGGACTCTTTGGCAGTAACGCAATTTTCATGTTATGGTGACACAACTTCCATTGCATATTGCTGACCTTTCAGCAAAAACATGAGGATAACAGTATGGGGGAAGGGAAGGCGAAAAAAGGAAAGAAAGGAGGTGGAAGTCTTTGTGGAAGCATGAACAACTTTCCATAAATAGCACTGGATGGAAAGATGGATAGAGAGATAAAGGGATGAGAAGGAGGAGGCAGCGGGGGGAAATATAGCAGCGTCTTTTTGTTTAATCCCTTGTTCGTTTTAATCCCTCAGGGCAAATCGTCTATGTTAGAAAGAAAGAGAGGGAAGGGAGGAGGGAGAGGGGATCTGGTTAGGGAAATAAAGTGCAGGAGTCTGAAGTTTGTAGTCCTTAGATGTGTTTTTGTAGTCCTTGCCAGGAGACAGGGTTCTCTGAGATAGTGCTTGCGTTCCATAGTAGCAAACATTCACCTCTAAGGGGTGAAATCAGTCTGAGAATTTGCTCTGAACAAAGAATAATTGCTTCAAAGCAATGTCCGTGGTCCTTTAAATCTCAACAACTTCACTAAAACCATTATGTATACGTTTCTGAATCAGCCTAGAAAATTAGTTTAACAGCTTTTTCACCAGACTTTTGATCCGTCCAGATACTGATCATAATCCTTTAACACGCATCATGTAAATAAGAGCCTTATTCCAAGGAAAAGTGACGAATACAGCAAATTCAAATTCCAGTTAAAATGGTTTGTTCCTCATTGAACTGATTGGTAAGATTCATTGTAGAATCCCATACACAGCTCCAGTCTGTGACACCTGGAGAATGTTATTGGTTCAGAGGAGATCCAGAGAGAAACAGATCTGGTCCAAATAGGGGAGAATGTCAAACCGTGACACAAGACTCAGGCGACTATGTCTTTGATTTCCTATTAGCATATAATCTGTATGTATCCCCAGTATTCGCTCTGTGACAAAGCACTAGAGAGGCGTTGGCTATATAAATGATCTCTTTGTGTTTATCCTCAAAGTTTCCCTCATTTTGCCCAAGCTTTCCAACGCTGGCTGTTTCTTTGAGACTGGGAGGTCCAAGGGAACGTCAGAGGAGCAGGCGAGGGTGACGGGATCTTGGCTGGGGTCCTGTGTTTTGTGGAGGAACTACTGGCTTTGGAGAGGTTGAGGAGGAGAAAGATGCAAACAAAACGAGAGCTGGGCACTACCTAATACCACAAATTCTTCTCATCATTGTGAACATTGATCCAGTCGACATCATACATAGCATAAATCCCTGAAAATTAAAATCCAGTTTCACAAATACAGACGGACTGTCCACCATGAGTTTCTTGTAACAGCTAAAATGATATATTTCATACTAAAGAGAGTACCAAATAATGTTTTATCTCCGCCAATATAATGGTAAATTCAGCAGCAGCCAAGAGTAGCAGTAGGTGGTTGGTAGGCGAGTTGGAGGGATGATTGGTAACAAAATACTGCAGTGAGAATAGCTTCAAATGGAGGAAAATCAGGGAACAGATATGGTATGTGTACATGAGGGTGTGTGTTAGAGAGTGGGACAGAAAGGGAGAAGGTTAAAAATAGAAAGAGGAAGAAAGGAAGACAAAAAGTGGGAGAAAGGTGTCAGTTTGAGAGTCAGAGAGAGAGATACCATAACTGTCTGTGGGCATAAAACAAGCTCAAACAGGCTTAATCTCTCTCCTCTTCGAGCCCTTTTAATTTTCGCCCCTTCCAAACTCCACCGTGTGACACGCCAACCCTCCCCCGTCCCATCGCTCCTCTAGGCCACAGAGGAGATCTGTTTCTCCTCCCTATCCTCCCCGTCGGCATCGCCGTCTCCCATCAGTGGCTGCCTCTTCTTCAGCTCTCTCTGGTACTTGGCCATCAGCGAGGCGTAGATGCAGCCGTAAGCCGCCGCTGCAACCATCATGATGCAAACGATGCCACACACCACGCCGGCAATCACCACTGTGCCGATGGCACGGCGCACGCTCACGGGTCGGTAACGGGCGCGGACACAATCTGAAGGGGCCTCTCCGCCTCCTCCGCCTCCTCCACCACCCGTGTTTGAAGAGGAGTCATCGCCAGTGTTGCTGTTGTCAGAAATTGGTGTCGCCCCACTGGGACTAAGAGCGTTCCTGCTGCAGGGTGGAACGCCTCCTTGTCCGGAGCGGGAACCCTCACCTCCTCCTCCACCGTTCTCATCTTCAAGTTGGAGGCAGTAGTTGAACATTTCCACTGGAACGCCACGGATGTCTCGCCCACGCAGATCCTTCGGTAGCGTGCACTCCAACGCATCCACCTTCCCCCCTGATGGAGAGAGAAAGCGGTGCAGAGACAGAGGACAGGGAGAGGTCATTTATAAAATGCCTTATGCCTGTAAAGCACCACCAATTAACTGAGAGAGAGGAAAAGACAGAGAGGGGGGTGGTTGTACCAACACTAGGATGAGTCATACATCACTTAACACACACACAAAGTTTGCTGTGCCCTCCACACTAAGTTGGAGATAGCCTCAACTAAGCCCTTCTATAATTCATGAGATGACATGCCTAGCTTCAGCAGAGCTCTAGTGTGTGTGTGTGGAAGAGAGAAATGTCTGAGTCACTAATTCCCACGAGCAGCAGGAGGGTGGGGGATCTACTTTGTTATCATCACATGCTGCATTTGTCTCCAAACATAGTATTCATCTCGAGGTCACATGTTAGAAAGCCATTGATCAGATACGTAAAGCAACAGAAACAATGCGATAAAGGAGGAGTATAATGGAAAGACAGAATGAGGAAAGTGGTATTTAGCCCCCAGATGCTTTTATCTCGGCGTGTGACAAAAGAATCCCCTCTCCAAATATCTCCAAATATCCCAGCTGTGTGTTCAGTGCTTTGTCTTACTTTCTAGAACACATATCGTGCATCATCCAGCCTTTTAACATCTACCGTCATGCTTTCATGTTCACCTACGAAATGTCTTCTCTGCTGCTCTGATGATTATTAAATGATCATGTCTGCCACGTGTCAGCCTCCGTCTGAAGTGTACCGAACTGAGCTGGAGAGCAGAGCCCAGCAAAGCAGGAGAGCGCAGAATGAAGCAAACAGGAGAATGGAGCAGAAAAGAGAAGAGATGCTTCATTAGCGGGGCAGCTGAGGCCCGAGGCGCTGAGGTGAATGTAGATTTTTTACACATGATGAGAGCGTGGAGAGCAGCTGTGGTTATCTGATGTATTAACAGCCTGCAAGGATACGTGGTTAACACACACAGTACACACGATGAGTGTGGTAATGTGCATTCACACGCCGCTGCAGTTGTGTTGCAAGAAGCGCAGGCCTGCACAAATAGAAAAACGCACCTAGCTATCTCTAAGGCGAATTCGCATTCTCTAGTTTCTGCCCACTACTTCTTCACTCTTTTGCCCTCGTCCTATGTCCCAATTGATATCAAATGCACCCTTTCAAAGCTCCTGCAACATAAATCAAACCTCTACCTCTGTACAGCAGCCACTCCATCCAGTGTTTGAAATCGCGGAGGTTGCAGTCACATTCCCAGGGGTTGTGTCCCAGTTCCAGGTGTTGTAGGTTGGCGAGCGGCTCAAATGCTGCCCTCTCCAAACCATGAAGCCTGTTACCCGCTAGAGACAGCCACCTATGAAATATTTAGAATTTAATTAATTTAGGCTATTCTCTTAACTTAAAGCAGCTGACAACAACCGCAGCCACTGCGTTACTGTACTATTGGGCAATACTTCAATATTGTTCTATGTTGAATTTTAATGTCACTGTATATTGATTATATGATCATATCATGTTATCATTTCACAAAATTCAGCTGTCAAAATGAATGATTCCAAGCAAATTGTAATTAAAAACTAGCAAAGGGAGTTTTTGATTTAAATGCATGAAAAAGTGTGTCTGAAGTAATGCTTAGCAATGGAAAACAGGTTATTGAACATCAATTTGATTTTATATGTTGACATTTTCCATATTGCTGCCATATATCTGCTTTTTATGATCTTCACAGAACCTCCTTCACTCCAGCTAAAAAAAACAAACAGATTTATTGCCTAAGCTTTTATTCTGTAATTTCCCACTATTTCTTACAGAATCATCCTGTGCTACAGGAATATTGTCAGGACACTGAACCGTGACCTCTGACCTTTGACCTCCTCAATGGCGGATGGTAATAATTGTTCATAATGTTAATGTTATCTTACACGTGTGTTGGTCTGGGGGTCTGTAAGAGCACATTTATTTATACATGTCAGTCTACAGAGTGTATGTTGATTTCTACCTGAGGCTCTGCAGCTCGTCCAGTAGCCCCAGAGGAACAGAGGACAGACCGTTCAGGGACAGATCCAGACTCTGAAGACCCCCCAAACCCTGTAGAAACATTAAGAGTCAAACAAGCTCTTTGTTTATCCCTCCTTGTGATTGTGCTATGGTACTGTATAGTACACCTTTCCCAAAATTCATACTGCATTAATATTATTGGCTTCTTTCACTTTCCTAAAGCCAGCATCTTTTGATGGGCTAATTTAATTTAGGGTCCCAAATGAAGTCATGACACAAGATCACCATGCAGACTGCTTTGGTTCAGAGATAAAAGTGGATGAAAGTGTTGAGCAAATAGTTTATTACTAATTTACCACCTGGACGAGAGCCCAGTCAAGTATATCTGCTCAAGTTGGCCCAACTCTTAAACTGATCTGCTCAAGTTGGCCCAACTCCTAAACAGAGCCTGTAGAGTTGTATAGTACCCAGGAGTTGAAACAGTTATCAGTAGTGGTGTCAGCTTCTTAGATTATTTACATAGTATTTTGGTGGATTGACTGCTCCGATGGTATATCTCACACAGTACATGGCAGACAAACGAGAGTGCTACATGCATTTTGAGCGAATATTTTATGAATTAGTGCATAAAATGTAGCACAATGTCCTGTGTGATTCTTGAATAAGGCCTTTTCTTGTCTCGCGAGTGAGCTGTATTACATATTGTATCAGTTATGGTGTTGTTTGATCTACCTGCCTACCTGGAAGAGTTCTCTGTCCATTACTGTTAGTGAGTTGTTGTGCAGAGTCAGTCTTGTCAGGTTGGACATGTCTCTGAATAATCCGGCTGGTAAATTATCAAGGTAGTTATTAGAGAGGTCCAGCTCCTGAAATACACAAAAAATTACATTTTCACTTACATACACATTTGTATTTTAGACACTTGGCTGAGGCTCTTATTGAAAATGACTTAAAAAAGCAAAGTGAAATTTAAAAAAATCTGAAACTCTTTCCAAGAGTATTTATGCATAAGGCCTGGATGAAGCTTAAGAAAAAGATAAATGCTACAAAATCTTTTATACCTTAAGATGACACTCCTATCCAGAGTAACTCACATTGAGTATAATGGGTCAGATAAGTGTTAAAAATTGTTTTTACAGCTTTCCAGTAGATAGATGCTCAGCAGTGTGGAAGCAAATTGTCTTTCAGTTCAGCTAATTAGAGGGTTGAACTTTGGGATACATTTATCATATGCAGTGATATAAAGTACTGTATATTTTCTTGAAGAAAATAATTAAGAATGGACTCCGACAAGTTAACAGATAAATCATCAAGCATTGATAGCAGCCAGATGTACCTAATGAGGTTGTATTTCAACAGCCTTTTTGACAGGTACTGTAACTATAATTTTTAGCTCTATATTAAATACTTGGAAATGTCAACTTTTCTTAACTTTTCCCACTGAGAGCAGAGCTTGTCTGCAGTCTACTCAATATGAGACTCACAATATAGTGTCACTTATTGTCCTGCGGCATAGTCAGTGTGTGAGGTCAGCGCAGAAGACACTGCACATGCCCCCGTAAAAACAATGTAACAACACAATGGGCTGCAGACCTCCAGAGAGGAGAGGTTAGCGAAGGCAGAGGCTCCCAGCGAGGCAAGCTTGTTGTTGGCTAGCAGGAGGGATCGGCTCCCCGGAGGCAGGAGGTGAAGGGGAGGCAGGGAGGAGAGACCCCGGCCCCCGCAGTCCACCACCAGGCCATCTGAGTAGCAGTGACAGGGAGGAGGGCAGGATGAGGCTGGTGGCGGCAGCACCGCCAGGAGGCAGAGGACACAGAAGAAAACTTGAGGAGGAAAGAGAGAGAACAAACATGATTTCATTTTTCAAGTGAATAATATTTTTAGTGTGGAAACCAATTAGGCGGATGAGTACGGAAGGACTGCAGGAAAGTGAGGGAAATAAGCAGACGCATAAAGAGGAATGAATTGAAAGATGGAGTGGTTTTAAGTGGAAATCGTTAGAAATGAAGCCGGAGAATCAGGTCGTCATTTGCCCTGTTAGACTCGTGGTCTACCTATCTGTCTGCAAAATAGTCAGTCAATCAATCAGTCATTCAGTCAATTCAGTACAATTTGTTTGATGTATGTTAGAAAAAAAAAAATTGTAAGGAGAACCTGAACTGTCCTCGTCACAGATGCGCGGGAAAGGAAAACAGAAAGATTAGGCGAGGGAGGAAACAGCAGCTCAGGCCTAATGAAATACCTTCCTATGCCAGAGGCGCTTTTGATATGCCATTTAAACGCTGGAATTACACAGAAAATTTCTGTTTCCACCATTTTGTGCCACAGAACGGATGTTTTCATGGATGTTTGAGGTCTGATTCTGCCTGTTTGTGTGATCAGAAATGTTCATGCTTAAATCATATTCTGCCTGAAAGATTACCGCAGAACCAAACATGGCCAGACTAGTTAATTGTTCGTCTGTCTGTGTGTGTGTCTGTGTCTCTTGCCTACTCTGGCTAGTATTTCCATGGCAGCAGTCTATTCTGCAGAGTCAAAGCCATCTCTTCTCAAAACAAAGCTGTACTTGTGTGTGTTTTGCTTTGTGTTTATGAGTGAGTGTGTCTTTCTTTGTGTTCATCTCAGAGCAGGAGTGACACTCATGAGGGAAATCCCCTCTGTTTTATTGCACTTTCAACTCATTGTTTTCCTGCAGTCTACAGTCACTTCATCATTTCCACTCATTATCTCTGTTTCTTTCTCTGTTTTCCTCTTTCATTCTTGTTCAATTTTTGTGTCCGTCTGCGTTTTCCTCTGTTTCTACATAACATTTTGTCTTTCATCTTTCATTTTGTGCTCCTCTTCTGTCTTTACTTGCATCGATCGTTTCAGGCCTTTTCATTCATTCCTTTTCATATTACATATTTCTTTCTCTGTCTGCCTGTCTTTGCGTCTGTCTGTCTGTCCCTCTCTCCGCTCTGTAATTCTCTCTCTCCTACTTGAGTCTCTTTATCTTTCTCATTCTCTTTTACTTTGAGTCTCTCGACACTGCTCTGTATTCCCCCAGTGTCTCGTTACAGTGGCTGACTTTGTTTCCATCCAATGGCTTATCAGCACGACTTATGCTTTATCTCTCTGTGTAAGTGTGTGTGTGTGTGTGTGTGGGCATATGTGTGTGCGCCTGTGCGTGCGTGTGTGTGTTAAGCACCAACAAAGCGTGATATTAAGAAAACTACTCTGTCTAAACTCCAGACACAGACACAGCACTTTTTACTTCCTGACAAGACTCTTTGCTTCACCAGCGGACTTCATCACTTGCATCATCTGCATATTATTAGCATCTTTTGCTCAGCGTGCCATTACCTTTTGTCACAACATGTCTCACCCGCTCCCTGTTGTTGTATTTTCTCTCTCTGTTAGTCCATCTGTTTTTCTCTAAATTTGCTTCCTTTTTCATTTTTTCTCCCCTTCCTCTCTTGCACGTTGAAGAATTAATTCCCTTTCACCACACATATTGGCCGTCTGGCTCTGTGTGTGATGAAACTCTGTGAAATAGCCCTTTATGGCCCAGTACCCTCTGTGATATGTTTTTTTTTTTTAAACAAAAAGACGTGATGAATATCAGAAGATATGAGTGATTGCGAAATGAAAGTCATATTCTTCTAAAGTAACTTGAATCTCCTTAGGGCCTCTGTATCTCATCACTGATAAAATGTGAAGTTTGTAATGGCGCAGTGAAAGAGAGAAAGAAAGTTGAGTAGATGGTTTATATATCCCATTAAAATCATGTTTTATTCCCTTTAAACCGGTCATAAATAGATTTCCAATGAGAACAGAATGTAGGAAATTATAGTTTCACCCCTGGATAGACAGTGAACTTAAGTCTAATTAATGATAAATGATGAGTAATGCATTCAGAATGGAAAGAAGGACTGAATGATTTGAGAACAATATCTAGACCACTGTATTAAGTATTGAAGTATATCTATAAGTGTTTATTGAGCATAATCACAAACCTATCTTGTTTTTCCATCAAACTAATAGGCCTTTTGTCATAGTAGGAAAAGCACAGGTGTTACTAATAACATTAGCTTCCTTACTCTGGCTACTGCTTTTAGAACTGATTTAAAGATATTATTGATTAGTTACAAAGCCCTGAGAGGCCTAGCCCCAGGTTATTTAGCAGATCGTTTAGTGCTCTATGTCACTTCCCACTCCCTGAGATCCTCAGATATGTGGTTCCTGGTTGTTCCTTGGTCCAGATTTATACTCAAAAGTCATAGAGCCTTTGCAGTGGAGGCCCCGAGACTGTGGAATGACCTGCTTGAGGAGATCGGGGCTGCAAACTTATTATTTTTGTGGGGCGTTTGTTTGCCTTTATTCGATAGACAGGAAACGCTGGAGGGGGGGGGTGTGCAGCAACGGACCACAGCTCGGACTCAAACCAGGGTGGCTCTGTACGTGCAGCGCCAGCTCTACAGACTGAGCTATCCATTCCCATACTTTTTAAAAATGGCTTTTCTGTGGTTCAATTTATGTTTTTAATGACATTTTAGTTAATTTTATACTCTTTCTGTTTTATAATGTGTTTACACAATACCAGGATCCTTATACTGTAACATGACAGTGCTGGTTGCCTGGCAACCTCACGGTGACAACAGTCTCCAGGAAATTACTATGCCACAAAATAGTCTGGCACATAACCCAGCTAACGCCACAACATCTTGATTCATTTGATTAAATTCATCTCACTTATCCTTGTTAATTGGAATTAGAAAATTGATTATATAGCAATGTTCAGAAAGTAAAGACTGTGGCCTTGTAAGAAAGATCAGTGCGTGAACTCTGACTTGTTCCTGTGTCCGTTATCCTCTGTGCTCCATCCTACAGTATAATCCTAATCTCTGGGGAAATTAACATAAATGGAAGAAAGGAGAGATTTTGAAGTATCCTGAAGCGTCCTGTGCAGTCTTACTTTGGGGTGGAAATGCTTCAGAGGATGAGTCTTTCACTGAAGCAGCTCAGTAGGAATCTGGAAGGATTTTGCTGCACAGTGGCTGTGAAGGTCCTATAAGAGGTTTGAAAAGGCACAGTAGTGCAGGAGATTTGTGAGGACAATGTAGCTCGGAAGTAGAAGCACTGTACAATTGAGAGAGAACGAAAGAGAGCCAGGGAAAGCGAAACTGTATGTTTTACTGCTTCTCCCTCATATCATGCCAAATTTCCAATTGGGGTCGACTTTGTGCACCATTCATCTCGCTCAGGCTGTGATGTGGGCTTTATTTTGCAAAGCTATTCTTCTTCTCCCCTCACTCTTCCTTTCCTCTCTCCCGCAACTCCTCTTACTGTACATTATAACTCCCCCACACCCCTTCCCGCCCTCCCTCAATGCTGCAGCCTGTCTTCCAACATTTATGAGTGGTTTTAGCTGCTCTCGTGGAGGAGGTGGATGTTGTTTTGGCTTATTTGAGCTGCTCCAAATCCTCTCTGCTGTAACGCTCCACGCAGCCAAACCAGAAAGAAAATATTCAGCCACAGTCAGAGGAAGATAGGGAGGTTCACTCCAAGTAAGTTTAAGTGGTTCTGTGCAGTTTTATTCAGTCCAAACAAACTTCAGACTGAATCTTTTATAAGAATCCCCAAACACATGCCATAAAAGTGCTGACATTTTTGGTAAATGTAGACTGGCAATGCTGTCAGCGGTGGGAAACAAACTAAAACACAGCATTAAAATGCAACAAGATGTTCCTGTTTGATTGAAGCAAGACTTCTGAGCAGTATTGCCCATCAGACTCCCAACACCCCCATCTCGCTGTCAGAAGTGACACGTGAAAAATGTACAGTCCAAGCGGTGCAAGATTAAGCAATATTAATAAAAAGTTGGTTTAGAATGGCATTTCAGAAAATTGAAAATAAATTATTACAATTCTTGCTGTCTTTGTTTCATATATTTGACTTTTATACCATTTCTTTTATATCATCCTTGTATGGCTAAGGAAAGATTCTTAATAGTCAAAGTAAATGAACACTGAAGGATTTCTCTTGAATATGATATTTTTTCATCGTCTTAGTTTCTTTGTCATTGCCCAGTTGGAGGATCTTTCTAAGCTTCAAACAGCCCAGCTGTCCTTTAGCTAGCATGGTAAGACAACCATCTACAGTCTGTGCACGTGTGTGTGCAAATGACACATTAGTCATAGGTAATCTTTGAATTGGTGATAATTGTGTATTTGAATTCTCATTTGTATGTGTGTGTGTGTGCAGTCACTTGGCTGCCTTGCGGTACTTTCTGCCCGTTTAGTTTATCTATCTGTACAAAGTTGCACAAATCCACACAGACACGTACATCTTTTTTATAAACTGCTGTAAATGTTTTGTCCTTACTGTTTGTCACCTTCTCAGACACAAAACCTAACCTAAATTAAACTGATTTCTCGCCTCATATGACACGAAGGCAGTACTTCTTGACAAGTCCGGGGACCTCAGCTGTCTGTAAGTTTATATCCAGGGGCCCTTGGGGGATACTGGAGCCAGCCATGATGTCATCACCACAGGCACTTCTGTTACTGAGCCCAGTTGCATGTTACCAGGGGCCGAGCTGTTTTCCGTGCAAGCTGCAGACTCGCTGCTATCTTATTACTAGAAAGACCAGCTGTCTATGCAACACACTCACTCGCTTGTATTTCTCGACTCTTTGATGTTTCAGACGGTCCTCTGTGCAGGAGTCTGACCCAAATCTATCCTCCTGCTGCAACAGCAAAGAGCTTAGATTTGATTCCTGTGAGTCCCAGTACCAGATAGGTGACCTGATACAGCACTGCAGTACGCCTTTGCTTAAATGTTGATAACAACCCCTACATATCAGTGGGAATTGTTGTCTGGCATAAAAAACATAGAATTAACGGTAGGGCTCAAATGATTCCAGCTTTTCAAATGTATGGATTTCTCGGTTTTATGTTATTGTAAAATGTCTTTGGTTGTTTTTTTTTAACTATGTTTATACAAAACAAGCAATTTGAAAGCATCACCTTGGGCTTTAGCATTTTTTACTATTTTCTGACTTTTTGTAGACGAAGCGATTCATCAAAGACATCATTTTCAAATTCATTAGTAATGAAAACAATCTTTAGTTGCAGTATTAGTCAACTTCTGTTTTACTATTTAGCAGAAGTTAAGGGTAGCATAATTCAAAATGTTGTGAATACAATAAAGCATGATAAAAAAGACCAATATGTATCAATTGTACACCCATCAGTCTTCCTCAAGATCAACTAGTGCCTTATGTAGTAGCAATAATTGTGGCATAATTTTGAAAACATATATACTATTATTATTATTATATGAATTGCGTTGTAGTCACAGTGAAATTTGGCTGCAAGTTTCCAGTTTGGTTTTATTGAAGTGATGATACAAAACTTTGAAGGTATTTGTGTAAGTGATGATATTGATGGATATGTGATAATGCTCTTCCCAAGTCTCTTGAAAATTATATAATATTTCACAAGATGTGCAATCTCCCATCCATATTATCTCAACACACTGTGTTGCCAGTTCTTCTACAGCAACAGTGTCTGTGTAATTTGTCAGAGGCGTGTACATGTCTGATCATTGAAACTCGAGAACCTCATTTAGTTAACAGATGGAAAATAGCCAGCCAGCGTGTCCGTGTGCTTGCCGGGAACGTTTGTGTGTGTTTGAATCTCCATATGAACTATACAGTATATCATCTCACTATATATTTTTCTGTCTTAGGCTCAATGTAAGACGTATAAAAGGATACACAACACACATACACTTGTGTAACATCAAGGTCCCAGCAGTAGCACCGCATTATTTCAACATTGACAAGGTAATTCTGTGTTACCATAGCAACCAAGTGCTGCAGACGACGTTCAAAAGAAGAAAGGAGGCATAGGGAGAGAAGTTTGTGGTTCACATCAAAGCCCATCATTTAACCCACATTGTCTCTTTTCTCTCACACACACAACCTTCTGCCTGACTCTTTGGCTCAACCGTGTATACAGGAGTCATGGTCATGCACACACACACACTACACACACACACACACACACACACACACACTGACACACACACACACAGACGATAAGCGGGAATAGGGTGTAGGGGTTTAGGCTATACTCCTGCTGACAGTGTGACGAGGGGAGGAGAGATTGTAGTAGCCATTCTCCAAAACCTTGTTTTTTTACTTTATTTCTTAGCCCCTATGTGATTACTTCCAATATGTATGTCTATTTCTGTCTTTCTCTTTCTCCCCTCTCTATTTACTCTCATCCCTCTCTCATCCTCCATTGCTCTCTCATGCTCTATCTCTCTCTCTGTCTACCCTGTCCATTTCTCCTGTGATGAATTCTGCATCGGAAAGACAGAATCATTGTTTTGACTTGGAAGGTTTAGTGTATAATATGAAGGCTGATCTGCCTCTCTAATCCATGCTATCTGTATCAATTTGTAGTGACGCGCACACACACACACACACACAAAGGCATGGCCCATGGGAAAGTATGACATGCAATGACATTGTTTTTGGGATAGTGGCTATAAATTAGCAAGAGTGACAGGTAAGACGATGCAAGGGGGAGATAAAGGGATATGAACAAAGGGGAAAGAAGTGATGGAAAACAAATGATCAGTAAAGCATAAGCAGTTTCAGCAAATCTACTATAACAGCTACCATTTCTTTGATGGATGTGGCATTGCTTTCTACTGACCACTCAACTGGGCCTCTGTCCAAGGCTGAATACGTTCAGAATTTGGAGAGAAAGTGAAGGACGCTTGGCTTTTGATGTCACATCCACATCAGTGTGACTAGAATAGAATAGATTCTGCGTTGGATGTGTGACAAGTCATAATGTATGCCCACTCATTCCTCAGAAGGGATGGATAGATAGATGGTATTGATTCAAAGCACACACACACACACACACACACACACACACACAGTGTTTAGTTGGTTATTTTGTTGTTTTATGTGCTGTAAACCACATTTTTGATAGATAGATAGATAGATGTGAAGTACTAGCTCTAATCCTAATATTAGACTTCGTTGTACTGTGCTTGAGATCTCTTATCTTTCTAATTGGATGCCCTTTTCAAAGGCTTGTGGAGTGTTCACTAAGACAAATCGAGCACATCTCAAATGGCTTTATTATCCAGGACCATTATCAGCCATTTACTATGATTACTTGTTAGTACTACTTCTTTTTAGTACCGGGCCTTGCTATGATCATCTTAGCTTATCAGCCTCATGCTGGATCCATACTGGACTTGCTTTGAGTGTAATTCTGTATCAGTATCGTTCGGCGAAGTGCTGAGCAGGCCTGGTGCTGTTTGTGGTGCAGAGGATTATCCAGATTTATCCCAGCCAATGTCCTTTGAAAATGGGCCAGCACCATGTACTTGTGCATTTCATCTGGCACATTCCCATTGTACCTGCACCAAACTAAACTGTGGTCAAAAGGAAAGGGTAAATAAACACGGTGCACTGTGCTTGCAGGCATGTGCACTCACGTTTCTGCATGCCTCGTGCACAGCTGGATCAAGGTCACCTGAGCAGTAGAAAGCTTCTAATTCCGACATGGCGCTGGTAGCCAAGCTGATGTATAAAAATCACCACAACAACAAACTCTACTTTAATTCCTAGATCACAAACATCCCAAGCCACCGCCACTAAGGAGGTCAGGGGTCAAAGCTAATATTTTTGTGTTCCTAGAAAGATCAATGCTATAAACTATTGTAGGAGAGAGGAAAAAACTAATGTTTGTAGTGAAAAATGAAAGAGTGAAATTCAAAATGTTCAAGTAGTTCCCTGGTGTTTCAAATTTTAATCTTTGTGGAATGAACGTGCGTACCTGTGATCCCTACTTCTCAAAATTCCTATCAATTACATTAAAATAGCTATTGATTACATACTTGAATTTGCAAGATCCTTTGTATAGTTTGCCAACAAGCTGTCATTTCAGTTTCTATTTAACTCCAAGTCTCAAGTAACACTATGGGAAGGGATCAGGCTCCACTCCAAACCTAATTCTACACACACACACACACACACACACACACACACACACACTGTGTCACACTGCTATGGCTTCATGCCGAACCCAACATCCCAGCATAGTTGAAAAGTGCCACCAGCTACTAACCACCCAGTGATGAGTTTGGTTTGTTGGTATGTTCTCACTGCTGACCAGTGTCTTTAAAGAGTTAAAAGCAACCTAGCTTGTTAAACAAGGCAGGTAGCCAATCAGTTTAACAACCTGATAGCTGCTGCAGGCAGACAAAAGATTGACTGTGTAGAAGCCAGTTTAGCTCTACTGTGGCTCTGTTCCAAACGTTATGCTACTCCCTTAGTCGCTGCACTGTATTACAGCTGTGCTGCAAGCATAATGCTACAATCTAAGTCACTGTATTATGGCTCCATTCCAAACCAAATGTTTTAACCTCAGTCAGTGTATTAGCTCTTCATTCAAAACCAAATCCTCCCACCTCTCGCCCTCTCCCTCTGTCACTCTTTTGATTAGAAACTATGTGGTCAGTTAATCTGCCGGCTTTGTTTGGGACTGCAACAAGGTGCATAAACACCTACACACACACGGTATGATCAGAGTGTGTGTTTATGTGTGTGAATGACATCACGCCTGCTTGTGTGCAAATGTGTGTTTGTGTGTGTGTGTTGTGTCAGATGAGACAGTCTGCTGGGATCGTGGAGGCCCCGAGGCACCATATGGTCTCCGTGTCGCTCATAGACCTCTCTGTTCTCCTCTCTCGCCGCTTCTCTTCTTTTCCTCACTGTCTTCTCTCTTGCACTGCACCTCTTTGATCTCGCATGTCTCTGCCACCTCCTCTCCACTACTCACTGTTTTCATCTTTTTTTTATCGCTTCCTCTATCTCACTCTTTCTGTCACTTACATTTTCTATTCTCTCCTTCTAGTTTGCACAACTTTTAAGCTTATGTAGTCTTTTTCTGTGGCGTTCTCTGTCACTTTTAAACACTTTTAACCCTCTCGTCTTTTTTTTCAGTGTCTGAATTTTTGGATTTACCATTTTCACCCTTCATAAAGTCTTAACCAATGGTCTAATGGTTAATATATTATTTATTAATGTTTTATAGATCAGTTATAAGCCATTAATAAGAACAACTCTGGAGTTGCTAGGTTGTGAAGAAATCCCCTGGTTGGTGTTTTTGCATCTGTCTCACGTAGGTTACAACATTTCATCATAGTTGTACGGCAATTAGTTGAAAACATGGCCAACACAAGCTGACACTGAAGAATACTAACGCTTCTTGAA
>CM022484.1:13615079-13621804 GCA_011952105.1 Coreoperca whiteheadi
GAGAGAGAGAAGGGTAAAGGCATAAACTGGTAAATACAGAGACATATTGGAGTAAAAAAAGAGGAGAAAGAAATGAGGAAGGCAGCAAGGGGCAGGAGACAGTAGAGTGCTGCTGACAATCTTTGAACTCTTCACTGACTAAATAAAGGCAACGCAGCAACAGTAAACCTAAATTTCATCTGAAGCCCCTTTGAGTAAACAGTGACAAATATGTCATCTTGAGAGTACATCAAGTACCTGAAATCCGAAGGTTTTGGGGATAGTGGTGTCTAACTGATTCCA
The DNA here is from genome assembly GCA_011952105.1 of Coreoperca whiteheadi. NCBI lineage: Eukaryota > Metazoa > Chordata > Actinopteri > Centrarchiformes > Sinipercidae > Coreoperca > Coreoperca whiteheadi. Next base: position 13,615,362 of record CM022484.1, read on the forward strand.
TGAATTGTATCAGCTCTGAAATCTCTGAGTTTAATCATATGGTTCACCTCAGCAAATGTGGTTAAAAAACAACAAAAGTTTTCAATAAAGGAAATCAATTGTACCAGACTATTCACGTCAGTCGAGTGGGAAATTACCATGGGAGAAAGCTCGTTGGAACCTCAATACCACATGACTGATGCGCGCTGTTGACTCTCACCCCCCTGGGCCAATCACTATAATTTTGAAAATGCTGGAGTGCTGCTGTGAGATGCTTCTTTTCCCAAAGTATCATCAAAACCCAATCAGCAGTGTGTGAAATATCGCACTAATCAGATTAGGCTGTTGTTCAATGGTTATCTGTTTGTGGGGAAAACTCAGAAACTCAAGCAGGCTTTTTCCTACGCTGCTCATTTTGCCATACGTTTGAATGGATGTGATTGTGTTTGTACTCATTTGTGGTTGCATGTACAGTGATTGTGTAAATTTGCACCTGTTCCAACTTAAATAGGCATGTTAAGCAAAAACGATCGAGAGTAGAAGGAGGATGAAGTGGATGCGTGGAAAGAAAAGAAAGAGGAAAACATGAAAGACGCTGTCGCCTCCAAAAGTAACACTCATCAATCTGTTCAGTGTCAGTGAGTTATTTACAGCTGGTTATATATGAGTTAGTGGAAACTAGTGGAGAGGAGAAGGAGAAGGAAGTGGGGGAAGAGGTTCAACAAGAGAGAGGGTGATGATGAGGAAAGGAGGTGTAGAGAAGAGATAGAGATAAAAGGAAAATATAGACAAGGCAGTAAATGCCATAAGGGGATGGGAGGTAAAAAAGAAGTGTAACAGAGAGGACATTAAAATTCTCCTCCACAACCTCCTGAGTGTTTTTGTGTGTGTGCGTTAAGTGTGGGATTGTGTATGTGCGCCCCAGTGGTGCTATTTGTGTTATCATTATTGCTATTAGTACCTGACAGACACTGAACAAAATATAAAACACTTGTCTAATCTATCAGCTTTCTCCCTTCTTTCTTTATTTTCCCCTTTCTTAATGTGCTCCCTCACGTCCTCCTCTCCTCTCCAGCATCTCTGTCTTTCTGTCTTTTCTCTTTCTCTATGACCTTCATCATTCAGTATTCACTATTCCTTTCTCTCCTTCCCATCTCTCTCGTTCTGTCTCTCCCTCTCTTGCTCTTTTTCCCTCCTTGTCAAAGGAACACAGGCATGTAACAAGGATATTGGGCAGATGGGATTTCCTGCATGTAGTTAAAGTCACATTAGCCAGACTCTACTGGGAAATTTGTGTTGTTCTTTTTAAATGAGCAGATGAGCTTCATTCGAAAAATGTAGAAGTACAGATGAGAAATGCAAGGAACTCAAATGTATTATTTATTATCATTTATTATTATTACTGATTTATTTGAAGACTAAAATGTTGGCACTGTGGAGCTGTTTTTAAAAAAAAAAAAAAACATGTAGTGAATTTATGATTATTTACTGTATCAATATATATGCAAGAGCAGGAGTGATATTATCCAGTGTCTTTACAGCATCCATACTGTTTATCCCTATACTCACATACTGTGGAACATTTAACAAAGAATTATTCACACATTGAGATGAAAGCTATTTTTCCATTGTCGTAGTGGTTCATTAAATTAAATATGTCTGCGGCAATTTCAAGCTGTGTGAAATCAATCTTTAATTCCTGTTTCTGCTTTGGGACTGTAAGTGTTGCCTTGGTTTGCATGTTGGCCATTTGTCAAATGATTCATGACTTTGTGTGTGTTTATTTTGATTTATTTTGGGGAGGAAAACTGTTTGGCTGGGAAGCAGTGTGTTACTTTAGGAGCAGAAAGTAAAATCATTCAGTCATTCTAAATGTCTGCATTGATACAAAATGCCGAACAGACCTTATATCAGCTTTAGAGCCAAATAATGATTGTTGTGTGTTGGCCTCTCATTCACTTCTCATTGTATATAAAAATATATAATTCAGCAATGGTGGAGTGTGCTAAAATGTCATAATGCTGCCCAATCATGCTGCAATTGTCCTTTAAATGACGTATTGGAGGTGTAGCAGAAGGTCACCTCTGCAGCATCATGTTACTGTTCGCCCATCAGTTCCCATCATGTTAAATGGGTGTCGTGATGGCAAGCCTGTCTGTCAGGCTATTCTCAGAAAGCTTTTTTTACCAATTTGACCTGGACACAGGGGCAGCCAAAATCCGCACATGCACCCCTGCACCCATTTGCCCACACACGTGTAAATACTTGGGTGCCAAACTGACCTGCATGTTAGGGAATCAAGTAACACTTCCACCCCTCCTCTAGGCTCCTCTGCTCTTTTTCTCTCTCCTCTCCTCTTTCCATCCTATTTTTTCACTTTGCTTATTCCACTAACGGTTTCCTGTCCGCACTTAAGCCGGATTTATACTCCGCGGGGTGTTGCAGAGGCTTCGTGCAGAGCCCCAACGTGCATTTCCTCCAGAATTTTTACCACACACACTGGGGGCTAAGATAACAAGTAGAGACCACCAGCTGTGGTTGGTCAACTTGGGCTGCTTGTGTTTCCTCCCACATGTTTATGATGCCAGTGGAGATTGTTGAGAGTGAAGAAGCGAGATGAAGAACGGTTCAGTAATGTTCTTATTTGACAAATGGATATTTTGTGATCTAGCAAATCCATTTCCAGTACAAACATCCCTGCCGTAATCAGCGCTCTCTATCACAACACAAAGTCAATAAAAGAATGTGAACATAATAACTGTATAGGTTGATTGTATGTCTCAGTAATCTACAGGAGCTAGACACATTTGTATTTTGCAACAATAAATTAAATTCCTTCCTACATTAGAGGCATCTACAACGGAACAGCCGAAATACCTTGACAGAGAAGCTTAAACTGTGCTGTACTTGGCACAGGAGTGTGTGTGTGCATGAGCTTGCACATCTTTGCCCGATTTGCCCATTTTTCATTTGAGTATTTCACCATTTTAGTGACATGCCTAATGGCTTGACTAATAGTTTTTAATCAATATGCCTGGAATTCTGTCTAATTTGCCACCAAATTGAAATCCACCTGCACACAAAAGGACTTCTATCCATGTGTGAAGGCAGGTGTGTGTGTGTGTGTGTGTGCACACGCGCTCGCGACGGTATGAGTGATTGAATGTGGGTGTGTGGCCCCTGAATGAGTGACATCACAGCTGTAAAAACACTGCCCAATCATTCACCTTCAGCTCTACCCTTTACTTCCTCTTAACACACACTCACACTCACACACATTGACATTTGGCAGTTGGCTTTTGTTTGATTCAAGTCTTGTTTAAGTGATCTATCAAGGTCAGATTATTTGATAAAACAAACCACATATACAATAGAGAAGAAAAGGAATGGGTTGAGTGCATACCTGCTGTTGTATGTTCATGTGTTTGCGTGTGTGTGTGTGTGTGTGTGTGTGTGTGTCTGTGTAGGTGTGTTTCTCTGTGGAACAGTACAGGTTGCAAACAAGGACAGAGAGAGGCAGCCAAGCTCTCAATTCATTTTTAATGGATTTCTTACATAGGAGAGGGGAGAGATTTGGGAAACACATATAAACACACACACACACACTCACTCACATACATTGAAGCACATGTTGATAGCTTGACAAATAGAGCCACATATGTGTTGACAGGCACATGGTGCAAAATTATGTGCAGATATATAATTACACATGCATGTAGGTATGCAGACACACACTGTACACATTTTATTCAAGCCTACACGTACATGTAAACTCGAACACATGCCACAAGTGTCACATGCCAGGCACACACTGGTATGAGAGCAGATGCTGAAAGAAATATCATGATTTAGCTTTTGTTTCATTTTTTTAAAAATAAATCTAAAATCAATTGCAGACTTAGACATTTTTGCGCTATTGACAACAAGTCAAGGTCAAATAAAACCAAGACAAAGATCCGAGACAAAACTCATCCAGACTCTTGTCCCTCAGCTCTGGATAAACAAAGTGATAGAGATGATCAGTTCTGCCCTCAGTGGGAAACACCAACCCAACAATAATCCAGAACTTGGGAGGAAATTGGATATGTATGTGATTTTAGGATTTGTTATTTGTCAAATAGCAATAATATCACCCAGACTGTTTACATGTCTGTTTACGAGAGCTGCCAGATTGATCTGTCTGAGGTCTTAGCCATGTATTTAGTACACGTCAAACTACAGCATTAAGTATGGAGCTAGTTAGTGAAAATTATTGTTTTCTCCTGGTTTATTTTAGAATGTGTCTGCATTATTTAGCGGTCATTCAGACAATTCATTCAACAAGTGCCTCACACCCACTGCATTATCGTATAATCATAGTGCAGCTCTTGCAAGTTAATCACTCTTATAGCGTACCTTCTTAACACAAGGTTAGTGTTAGTGTTTTACAGCAGGTAAAAAAAAAACAAAAACAGCAGCACACTACAGAGTGGGCATCAGTATGAGAATCAACGGGACTTTCAAATGGGTTAAAATTACATAAGATACCGTGAAGGTCAGAGTAACCTGCAAGTAAGACAAGACTGAAAGCAGCCACAGATTTCTTTGATTTAAATTAATTTGTCAATGAAGTTGTCTTCGTAGTTTAAATGCAGCCCATAAGGAAAAAGCGGCAAATGATCATCATGAAGATTGAAAACTTTTTGAGATTCCCAAGATTTAAGATTTAGGCCTAATATATGGTAGGAATGGCTGTATAAAGATATTATTTTCATGTTCCGTCAGCCAGGCAGATCTAGATAAAAACAATAATGCACAGGCTTCAGTATGGAAGCAGGAAGTGGCCGAAACTTTTTGGGGCTTTTTCACTGGGTGAGCAGCTTTCACTGGAATACATGGGCTGCCATGTTTGAATACAGTACCTCATGCAATTTTAATACATCTATAGGTTGTACATTGGTTATATTTGTATTAACCATGCTAACCTTAGCTAAGCTAGATCTCAACAGATTATGCATCAAGAGGTTTGGTATGAGCAGACAAAGAGTTACATAAGACTTAAGTTTCTTTTAAAATCAAGTGGCTTTTGGCAGGAATAAAAAATAGCAATGGCTTACACTGTTCCCTAATATCATGTTGTCATATGTTTAGACCAAACCATTTGCTGTTTATGCCCTGCAGGGTATGTTGTTATTTTGAAATATTAGAGCCATAAGTATCTTTACGGCGTATTGTTTCTTTTAAGGTGTTTTACGCTTCTGTCCCTTGAATGGTTTACTGCTGCCTGTCTTTGTCTACGTACATTCGTGCTTAGCTGTAAAATATAAATAACTACAGAGTCAAGGAATACTCAGGTCAAACAGAACCTCACTTGAATCATATGCCCTGCCTGTACTTGTGTGTGAATACAGCACTGACGCTCACCCTCTCCCACACCTCTGCAAGCTTTGCCCCAAAACCACAGCCCAAAAATTCCAATGAATGTGCATGTTGTGTGTATCCAGGAAACAGCTTAAGGGCTGACATTTTCAGCATCCACCTCCTCACAACATGCACCTTTGGCCCTATCAAAAATGCCCATTTGTTTTTGTGGAAAAAAGACAAGTCTGTCTCTGTCTGCAGTCTACTTTGTGTGACAAAGTACATCTTTAATTCCAGTCGTAGCAGTTACGTTGAAATGAAGTGTGTGTGTGTGAGACAGAGACAGAGAGAGAGAGTGAGGAGAAGAGAACTAACATCACAAACAGACTTACCTTTTCACCAAATATCTCAGACAGCAACAGCCTTATAGCTTTCTGCCATCAGCCATCCACCAGAAAATGTTCCAAAAATTAAAACAAATCAAAAATCTCTCACAGGACGAAACATAGAAGAAAACTGCTTCAGTTAAAGAAATCCATACATTCAAGATCCTGGTCAAATGAATAATGTGAGAATAATCCTTCTTTCTGTATGGAGACAATCCCCTCAGCTTCCCCTTTAACCCACCATTGAAATTGTGAAAAAGGAGGGATTGTAGGGGGGAAAATGAGGTGAAGAGAGGCTTAGAGACACAAGAGGAGGGAAGAGAGGATAAGGTCCGTAGAGGGAGAGGGATGGAGATAGTTAATCCATTTCTTCGGATCTATTCCCTATATGAATGATACGTCCAGCGCCATCCTGGCTTTTGCACTGCCGTGTGTGTCTGAGAGGCGTGAGTGTGTGTGTGAAAAAGAGCGAGACGGCGTGTGTGTGTGTGTTTGAGAGAGTGAGAAAGAGAGACAACGGCGTTAGGTTGCTGGCGTCATGCGCTAGCCCTTCTGTGTGTCGCTATGTTTGTGATTCCTGCACTCAGCACGCGTCAGAGTGTGTGTGTGCGCGTGTGTGCATGTGTATGTATGTGTGTGTTTATCCACACATGTACACTTGAGGGCTGTCTTTCCGGTGTGTCTGTGTTTGTTTGTGCGTCCCCCCTCCCGTTCTTCTTTTCCGTATGTGTGTGCAGT
>CM022484.1:13621829-13798504 GCA_011952105.1 Coreoperca whiteheadi
CTTTTCTCCTTCCTCAATTTTCAATGTTTTTCTTTTTTTCTCCTCACGTCTCCCTCGCTCGGCTTTCATTTTCATTCCATTCCCTGTGGCAGCTCTCGTAACGGCTGGCTTTGTGTGTTTGTGTGTGTGTGGAGTATGTTTGTGCATATGGCTGTATGTGCACACATGTTTAAGAGTGTTTATACTGGTATATGGCTCACATCGATGGGGACAAAAAGCTGGCCCTCACAAGGTAAAACAATACACTTTAGGGTAAACGTTGAGATTTTGGTGAACGGTAAATCCTCAAGCAATTAAGTCAATGCAATGTCCCCCAAGTTAGTGTGTGGTGTGTGTGTGTGTTCATTGGTGGAAGGCATTGTGAGAAAGCAAACATGTTTCCTTTGGAGACAGACAGAAAGGGGGCGGGTGGGGTAGTAAAGGGGGGATAAGAACTGTGTGTTTGTTTGCACACAGCATACAATTACTTGGCTGCTACCTTACATGGACTGAATCATAGTTGACAGACACACACACACATTGTGCTGTTAATGAGCATGTGAATCATTTGGCTCTACAGTGCAGCATTTCATTTCAAGAGAGTGCAAATGTGAAAAATTTGGCCGCACCTGTGCGAATGAGTTCTGACAACCAGATTGGCAAAATAGACAGATTTACTAATCTCCGAGGCTAACGAATCCATTGTCAAATCTGTTATCTTTCCTCTCCCTTTCTCGCCAAAAGCGATGTTTTTCAACATTCAGGTAGCAGCGTCTCATTTTTAGCGTCTGCTGACCATCACTTTCACAGGTTAAAATGACCAACGTCGCCGGGGGCACTTCATATGCAGCTGTCACTCATGAACATTAATTCCACGAGTAATTTATGATTAAAGCGCTCTCTGCAGCTGGTGTCTGAGTTTAGCCCCAAAAAACCGGGACATCTAACTGGAAGTTCAACCAAACAATCAGCCCACGTCCATCCCACAGTCCAGAATCTCATATTGTAATTAATCAGAACAAATAAATAAGCAATGAAACCAGCATAAGACAGGAAATATCATGCATTCATATATTAGAAAATACTTACCAAGATAACTGTAATGATATATCATAATATGGATTTCAGGTCATGTCAGCCAGCCTTTCTATTTACTAGTCACCAGCACCTACCTGTACACCTTCCTGAGTTTGCACACATCACTGTCTGTCGCCGGCTCCATGGCTTTGCACACAGCCCAATTAAAACACTAGACTGATCAGCTGGCCAACACACACACGAATACAACCTGAACATGAGTCCTCTGGTTTCCTCTCCAGACGTGGGCACTGTGCTGGCTTCATTGGTCTTGAATGTACTTCCTGGCAAAGCGAAATCTGTTTTAGCTGCCAGTAGCTGCTGTCAGTGCTGGCTTTATAGGACACACTCTTTAGTGGTAGTTATGAAAGATGATTGGCTAGAAGGGACAGGGATAGCAGTGAAGGTGCAATATGCCATTCAACTTAGAAGTTTTCTTATGTTGTCTAGTATTGTTGCAGGACTTTTTGTAGTAGAAATAACAGCAACGGTAATTGATCTGCGTGTGTGCGCGTGTGTGTGTTTGTGTGTTATCCCAAAGGGGTAATTCATCCAGTAATTAGTCCTGCCCTCTCTTCTTCAGAGTGCAGGTGTCAGTGACCAGGGTGAGCCACAGTGACGTAACCTTTCAGCTGCTGAAAATGTAGTGCTAGGCTGAAGAACACGTTGTAATGGTGGACACTTTGTAGCAAATATAGAAGAAATGCTTAAAGACCTACATTATTTCAACATAGCAGAAATTGATTAATTTGACTGTTTATTTCAAGTTTTGTTGTGCTATGTGTGATGTGTGTTCTTATGTAACAATGTGATGCCTATCTTACACTGGCATTTTGGCCAGGGCTCCAACCAACCAACCAAGACTTCCTGGCTAAATAAAAAATAAACATGCTTCAGCACCTGCCATTCTCAATGCCATTCACAAATCCAGGGACACACAGTCACAGCAGATGATTAAGTTTAGTCAGTGCCTCAACAGCTGACATTTTGCAAGCAGTTGTCAAACACTTCTCTTACTTACTCTTGTGCACCATCCTTAGCGTCTCTACACATGGTGAGCAGGAGAATTTCTTTGCATTTCAATGAGCCATTGCTTTCCTATGGAGCGAGTGGAGACGGCAAACCCCGTGGCAGCTCTTGGATTTTATGTCCCGTCGCTGCACTCAAAATTTGATCTGTTTCAACTTTGACTTTCGACTTTTCGATGACCTTTCAGTGTGCAGCAGATGAAATGACAGCTGTCTGTGATGTAACCTGAAAGCAATCCTTGATGGGCGAAAAGGACAAAAAAGGTTTCTTGCACCCAAGCCCTGCTCGATCATCACGTTCTCACTCTCGATTTTCCTTAAAGGATGTTTGCCACTGCCTTTTGTGTTAAAACAGAACTACATAAATCACTAACAATCTTTACTAGGCTTGCTCCACTTTGCCTCTGCACTGCACTCTGTGCTCCTTGCGTTGAGCACAACTAATACCTCTGATCATGGGCAGAGAGCCTTAGCATTTGAGAAAATTATGAATCTGGAATTAACGTGGTAGTCTAGCATTGCTTGAACCAAAAATGTAAAAAAGTATTTACAGCACAAGATGTTAAAATTTACGCACTCACTGGCTAAAAGTTATTTTAATTCTAAACAGTGTGTGGACTGTGACTGGTCCAGTCTCCTTAGGCAGCTCCTCTGAGACTGTGTTCACTGATTGAGAGGGAAGAGGTTTTTAACACCAGATAAGAACGTGAGGTGAGCTTGATTTATTTGGTCCTCCAAGGGACGTGTCCACTTTTTCGGGCTGTTTCTCTGTCTGGCAAACAGGCCTTCTGGCGTGAGGAGCAATTGTTAGTGCCAGCACCTCCTGCCAAGGCGACTTTTATAGCCGGTTCTCTTCCATCAGTGATGTAGGAAATACGTGTTATGAAAAATGATTACTGGTAGTGGTTTGGAGCAAGAAAGTGTATTTTTTAACCTTTCTGTCTGGTTATTATAGTCTCACCCAGCATTTCTCTTTTCTTTTATCAGATTTATTAATTCCCTAGCTCCTGGAATATTGGTTTATTTATTATCTAGGATGCATGATTAAATCAATGCACTGCTGGCTTTTCGTTACCTCTAATATTGATGATATATAAACCCACTGTGATGCATTCATTATAAGTTTCTATTTGAACTATGTATGTATCATCTCTCCCCTTTATGCAACATCCCTCTTCCTTCTCTCTTTTGCCTCTACCAATTCTGTCTTCCCTCATCTCTATCTCTCTCTTTCTCTCTCTATCTTTTTACACCTCCGCCCCCTCCCTCACTCTGTAATTTACTGTGCTACTGGGTGACTGTCAGTGAAGATGAATTGGCTCTAGTCTTTGTATTAACACCAGGTCTGGGCAGGCACGTTTAGCGCTACAACCACTAGTTCCTGCATGGAGCAAGTGACTTCAAGGCACTATCCATCTTAACACACACACACACACACACACACACACACACACACACACAGGGACAGAGCGATTGTATAGGTCCAAGGTTCCATTCCAGGAGTAATTGGTGTCTCTGTTCCCATTTATCAGCGTTTTCTATCATCTGTGAATCACCCTCATATTGACCAGACAGTTTTATGGCCCTCTGGTCAATATGGTCAATGAGGATTGCTCCATTAGAAATCAGTCATGTTTTAATTCATGCTTTGACACACATTTTTCCAGACTGTTTTTTATTGACTAGCCCATTGTATTCCAAATAGCTTTTTGTATTTTATTATTTTAGAATATATTTCTGGTATTCTTGTTTTCCTCCTTAGCTTTAAAGCACTTTTAAACTGTTTTGTAAAGTACAGTATTGAATTAAATTAAGTAAAATTGGACTAGATTGAAAGAATAAGTCTGTCCTATCACGGTAAATCATTTCACTAAAGCAGGTAAGGTAGCATGTACCGTGTTTTCCAAGTGATATCTATGGACTGATTAAAGATCCAATGAAATAGACTCTTGAACGTCCTGGAAAAGTGCTGCTTTCTTGGAAAAGGTGACCTCATGCTGCACTAGTCACAAATATAATTTTTTTTAAATCCAGTTTTTCCTCCTTTTCTATCAAATTAAACTGCCTTTCAATTTCGAACTCATGGCCCATTAGGTTACACTTAAGACTGTTCACTAGCTGATTTCCCACCCCGACATCCTGTTTCAAAAGGAAATACAAATGTGTCACCTAAAAACCTTTTCAAACATTTGTACAAAAAAGGGCGCTAAAAACCAACAAATACTGACAATTCCTATTATACCGCCTGCAGTTAACGTTAAGGCTGTACTCCAGCGATTTAGTATTTCACATCCGTAAAGTTGGTGGACTCATATGAGACCAATTTTTTTTTTAAATGGTTAAAAATGAAGCACCAGAGGCCGAGGTATCCTGACCTTTTCTAGTTCCTAGTATCAAGTATGGGTTAACTCAGGCTTTCTGTTTAAAATGTATAACCATGTGATACTTTCTGAATATAATCAACTATTTACTTGCATTATTATAACATTAATCACACTATGTGAATAAAAACATATAGCACTTATAGCATTTGTGTATCAAAAGTACAGTTTTATATACATTATTAATGGCAACTGTTTAATTGTATCGTTAAATGCTGAATTGTTTCCTTAAAGTAACTGAACAAGTAAAACTGACTATGATTAAACTCCTTTGCTGTTCAATTGTTAACCTTAAATTTGTGAAATTAGTATGCCTCTTTTTGACACATCGTATTCCTGAGTGCCGCTTCATATCTCCCAATCAGCTAACACTTAAAGCAACGTTGCTTTCCTACCAGCAGCGCTGGTGCTTCAGAATCAGAATGCTAAAAATCATAGCTAGTAGCCTTACATCCTAGTTTTAGGAAAATGTGGCTGACTGTAAATGTAGCGTCTCACCCTCATAAAAAAACAAAACAGCAGTTAACATGTGATGACGACCAGAAACAGGCCGATCTGGGGTCCCGACCTATAATGCTTGAAGAAACTCAACGTGTGCAGCCAGCCTTGTCTGTTGTATTTCCCTGTAACACGCTATCTGTCACTGCAGGATAAATTAAATGGTAAAGTCGACAGATTATGAAGTATTTTAGGTGCACACGCTCACTCTCGCCCACACACACTCTCACACACACACTCACGCAAAGTTTATCCCCTTGGAGAGTCTCATTAATTTGGCCAAGTTGATTTGTTCTGAAACGCTCTGAATTCATCACAGCCAGACAGATGGTAGAGAGGGATTTCCTAGAGGAGAGGAAGAGGGAGAGAGAGGGTGGCGTGGGTCAGACAGGAGACGAGAGCGAGGGAGGGAAAACAAGAGGAAAGTGGAAGGGAGAGAAGGGGTGAAGGAAAGAGGGACTAAAAGAACAACAGAGGCACTGGGAGTAAAATGAAAAAGAAAGGGAGAGAGTCAAGCAAAAAGAGAGCAAAAAAAGAATGGAGTGAAAAAGAGAGGGATAGTTGAGGGATAAATAGGGGAGAGGTGAGCGAGCACCATCTGTCTTCTTAGAGAGAGACAGAAACAGAAGAGTAGCGAGAGGAGAGAGGAAACTTGAGGGAGGAAACATGGAAGTAAAAGAACCAGATGGAAAAGGGAGGAGAGAGGTGACGATCGGCATATGTGCTGTATATTTCTCTAGGTTTCCATTTTTTTTCTTTCTTTAACCTTTAAAGGAATAGTTTAAAAATTTTGGAAATAAGCCTTTTTGGTTTCCTTCTGAGAGTTAGGCGAGTTAATATGTGCGTTAAATGCAGATCTGTAGTCAGAATGCGTTTCGCCTAGCTCAGCACTGAAGACTGGATGCAGGGGGCAATAGCAATCCTGGCTTTCTCCAAAGTGAAAAAATGCATGTAACACCTCTCAAGGTCCTGAAAGCTGCACTAATCAATATTTAGATACTAACAATGGAAAAAATATGTGCAATGTGAAAGTGGTCGCTCACATCGAAAAACCCACAGATAATTATCACCTGACTCTGCAGTCAACCTCAGCACTACGGAGCTTTGTAGCATCTTGTTTGTTTAACCAGTACACAAACAGAAACGGAAAAATGACGAACAACAGCTGGGCAAAGTCACTGAGCATACAAGATCACATTTGCCTGTACAAAACTCTGAACCAAGACATGTATTTGGCAACCCGCATTGTAGCTGGAGATGCTGCGCAGACGTATTGGGAAGACATATGAACCGAAAGTGTTGAACAATTCCTTTGAAATTCAGATACTTATGTTCTGCCATAATAAAATTGGATCAGCGAGGTAGTGAAAGAGGGGTGATCACACACCCAAGGACACACAATACCATGTTGATCTCCTTTCACATTATAAAAGATTGAGTAGGTAATTGAATTTCACACCAAATGAGTGCCTGAGAATGTTGCCACTTTAATTCCTTTCTGATGTGTGACGAAATATCCCTGTTATGAGCACAAACTACCATGTAAACATTCAGAACAGAAGAAAGAGCAAAGCATTTTGCATTCGCTCTTTATTTTTTTTGTCTATCACACACACACACACACACACACACACACGCAGGAACATGTTTCCCCCTGTCTCTCCACTATGAATGATTTAGTGAGCGTGCCGCCAACAGGACTGCTCAAGAAGGCTGTGAAACTAGGTTAACTTAAGGTAGGCTCTGCTGACTTAGAAGGTCCACACACACGTACCCAATGTCAACACCATGTATTTCCATTTTAAAGAAACAGGGTACCCATTTAACACTCACTTCTGTTCTGTCACCTTCATGACAGCTAAACGGAGGTGACAGAATCCTCTGTCCATCTTTTCGCTGTGTCAGTGGGTTTCACAATAAAAGAAACCCATTAACACAGCTCTGTAAACGTATGACTTAATTTCTCTTTTTTATATTTATAATGTAGTGTTTGTTACTTGCGCCACAGGGAACATGGTACCTGCTTGTCAGATTATTTAATACAAATTCGCAGTCTTCTACAGGTTGTGTGTTTGTGTGAGTGCATGTCCTGTGGGTATGATTCAAAGCCAGTTAGTCCCAGCCGACACGTGCCACCCTTTCCATTCTTCTAATTGAAAAATATCATGTGGCTCTGCCCGTGCATGCGCCTCTGTCTCTCTGCATCCTTGACGTTCGAAAAGTTGCGCATGAGAAAGTGAGAGACACTTCTAGAGAGAGCGAGAGAGAGAGAGAGAGAGAGAGGAGGAGGACGAGGGAGGGAGGTTGAGTCATCATCTTTTCGTCCAATCCCAGCTCTCTGCCTGTTGCTTTGGTAACGTGATGTCAGTGCAGCCTCTGGCGTCTCCTCTGAGGTTAGCGAGCTTCAGCACAGAGGTGTGTCTGTCTGTGTTCTTGACGTTGTCACAAAAACCAACCATCAACAGACCTGAAAAGTTTAAGGTCAGAGGTCAGGTTTACATGTTTGTCAGTTGTAATAGTTAAATGAGTTAAAGTCAGTAGGATGTCCTAACTTGTGCGGATGTATGTGCATCCATTTGGGTCTCTGTTTGTGTGCATGTGTGTTTTTGTTTCTTCGTGTATGTCCATACATTTGAGTATGTAAGATTAAATGGTTCTTTTAGTGGCCATTTATTTTATTCTGTATGTGCTGGTGCATCAATTGCCTGAGCATGTGTGGAAGTCTGTGTGTAAGTATGTGTATGTGTGTTCAGACGTCAAGGATTTCTATTCAAACTGATCATTATAATCTACTGTTGCTGAACTTTTTTGCTCTCTGAGGAATCAACCAGAATTTGCCGTAACTCCTTTTACTGGCTGGATCAGTGTTTGTTGCCTGGCAACATCAGTTTATTGAACACTCTCCATCAGAAAGCCATGGGATCTGCCCAGGCTTTGTTGAACATAGCACTGCTGCTTTTGGGAAACACAAACAGTAATTTTGGTATTTGAGTTGAAAGGTTATGCGGTTCTGTGTTTGCGGAGTGAGTTTCCTTTTTGTCAGGGTCTTGAAAACGAATGTGGGATGGGAGATATTAGTCGATAAATGATGCCCTTATCCAGAGTGACTTACAACTGTAGGAAAATCTTCAGTTCCTATATTACCAGCATTACAAGAAGACGTGTACTGAGGCCTATTCTTCAGTATGAGAACAAAAACTTTTGTCTACTGTATCTACTGCAACTGCTTATGTTAAATAGACAGACTTTATTAAATATATAGTACAAAATAGAGCTTACTGAATTACCATTCAGTAGACATTTTAGCTCAGATATTGCCTGTTAGCAAATAATGACAGTAAAAATTACATAATTTGATGGGAATCTACAATAAATTATGTAATACTGTATATCTGTATGGGCTGGACTCAAACAACCAAATAAGAGAGACAATTTACGGTCAAAATTTCAAAATAAAACCCCAAATGAGAACCATGTTTTGCAATGTAAAGAGTTAAAACATAATAGCTAAAAAAGTCCTGTTCACATTATGTATCCATGCAGACCTGCATTACTGGCAGTTTATATCATTAAGATCCATTTTTTTTGTCACTCTGCATGCGTTGTCCTTCCGGACTCATGCACAATTAATTAAAGAATTGAAGGAGTGAGGTTTATTTACCCATTTATCACACTAGCAACACATGCTTTCTTTTACAAAGACTACAAATACTATTGAGTCTCCCTATTAGCCAAGGAATGCAGTAGGAACAGTACTAAAACATTGTGTGCTGTTCATTCATCAGCAGCACATCACAGTAATATAATAACATGCTCATTATATCCTTTAAATCATCACAGAAATCCCTTGTTGCCCTTGCCATTATTGTCATGTTTGTATTTCTTATTCATACGCCATTCTTCTCAGTTATGAGATTCAATGCTGTTTGTAATCTTTAAGTTGTTTTATCTCTTCTTGTTTCTTAACAGCAATTATTTGTGCAAATAGACTAAACCTAAACCCAACATTTCAACCATTACTAGAGGACGGCAGGCGGTTCTCATTCACTTTTCGTAGTCATACCAACGAAAAGTAATGCACTATAATTCGTATATAACCCACGTAATTGGGAGCCACGAGGCCGTTACATTTCTCATTTGGCGGCGACCTCTAGTGCCCTCAGTAATTATGAGGAGGTATAAAGAACGTCAAAGTACATGTAGGGAGGTCGAAGTGAGAAGATAAAGGACTAGAAAAAAGAAAACAATGTTTTGAACTGCCTCTCACTCTATCCCATCTTACTTATGAATGTTTGACATTTGTCGATAAAAGCTATAATTATTTGTTTGTAAGGGAGACAGAGAGAAAGAGAACACAAGTGACATTTCTAAGTGAGAAAGCTATAATCTCTGTGCGTCTTTGTCAGTGTTTATGTGTGTATTTATGAGTGTACAACATTGAGTGTGTGCAAGAAAGGAGAAAACAGAGAGACAATAGAAAGGGAGACATGATAAGTCTTTGACATTTGTTCAGATAAACAATAATCTTGTTGTCCACAGTCAGTTCAAAAACAAAACACACACACACACACACACAAATTTAAGACTTTAAGCTAGGCACAAAACACCTGAAATATAGATTTTGTGAATTGGTTACTTTTGCTTATATCAAACACACACAAGATTTAAATGCTTACACAGGAAAATCCACTCCAAAACACACTGCTAAAAAGAAAATGCTTCAGTCTAGATAGTTTTGACATTTAACAGGTAAACATAAAGATCCTCAGTTGACTCAATGGTCCAGAATGCAATGCAGAAATATTGTGTTTAAAGGACAACGTTTAATTGCTCTACAATAAGTCTCTTGTTATACACTCCCTATTGCGATCTCTACCAAAGTGTAAAATCAGCAGCTGAAATGCAACAAGTTTAGGTAAGTTCTCTGAGTTATTCAGAGTATCACTCAACTGAAGTAGAGGCAGATGAGGCAGGCTGAGGTACAGGTACAACATTTGAATTACAGCATGTAACCACAAAACAAGGGTTAGGTTTGCACTGAAGGTCACAATTTAGTGATATCCTGTAGGTACTTTAGAAGCAAAATTCCAATTCATTACTTGGGTCTTATTTTCAGAATTCTGGCATTTCTACCAGTCACGGTAACATTGTAAAAGAGCTTCGGGCCTCTTATTTCAAAAGCTCTGTCCCCCTTAGAGTAGAAGGCCCCTGCCAGAGGATCTCAAGGTGCGAGCAGGGTCGTACGGGGATAAAAGACCATTTAGTGAATTGTAAGTACACGCCCATTACTAAAGCATACTGCTTTCCAGTGTGCGCGTGTGCATGCGTGTATGGGCGTATGTGTATTTGTGTGGAAGAGAAACAGAAAAGAACAAAATGACCTCCTCGCTACTGGCCTTATTTTCAGTGTCCCCTCTGTGCCTAGAGACCGGAGCTATTGTGCCAGTTTAATTTATTGACTCTGTGTGTGTGTGTGTGTGTGTGTGTTCCTATATATTTAGCCTTGACTCCGGGATCTTGCTAAGGGAACCATCAACATCGGCCCTGCTCTCTGGTCATTTAGCATAAGATGACCTCCTGTGCCACTTTGGCACAACACACACACATAAACACACACAGTCAAACACACTAAACAATGTCAAAAATGTGTGAACACACGCAGGCACCAATTTATAGAACTGCACAGTCTCCACACTCTGTATGAACCAGGTAAAAACAAAAAACAACTTGAAAATGAAAGATAGATAGATAGATATTGCTTTCCCTCTCTCTTTCTTTTTCCACCATCCTTCTCCCTTTCTCTCTTTCTTCACAGTCTGTCAGACACTTGACACTCTCGCTGCTCCGTTTAGCAAAAGGCCAACAAGCTGGTCACCTTTCCCCATCTCTTTCTTCTCTCTGTTCAATTACATGACGCTTTGGTGGCAAGACCAAAGCAGCCCTGGTTCCCAAACATTATGATTAATAGCCACATGTATTATGTTCACTGGTAATGCCCCAAGTGCTACTTTACCCCACAGAATTCATACTGTAGGAATAGGAATGCCCCTTGGATCAACAGTGTGTTTAGGTTTAGGCTACAAAAACACTTTGGTTAAGGTAAGGGGATAAAAATACTGGAGAGAAAGAAACATACCCTGCCTCATGTCACTTTTCAGGATTTCACCAAGACAATGATCTTTCCATGAATTTAACCTGATGCTTTAAGTTGCCTACATGTCACCATAAACACGTTAACCATGCGTTAGTTGTCACAAGCAGATATTGTAGGCATAAAGATATACACTTTATCAGTGAATGTTTTGCAACTTTGCAGGTACGTTCATTAAAAACGTTTCTTCATTATGTTGATAAAAAAGTTATCCAGTCAGCATTAATTGTCAAAATGTATTTGCTGTTGCAAATTAGAGGTATATAAACATCATTTCTAGGATACATTGTTGCAGTAGCATACAGAATATACCAGGTTACACTTGAAACATTATTTCAGTTTGGAGATGCAGACAGCTGTTCCGCCACGGACGCTCAGCTTTGTATTGTTGTGAATGGGGATCATCAGTAACACATATTTTAACAACCAAAAACAGTTCGACCTAAAAAAAAATCACTGTAAGTAATGCACCCACTAAGTAGCTCAAACAACCCCACTTCAAAGAAAACTAACTATCTCTTTAACCATTAATATACAACTTCACCAGTATAGGTTCTGTTTAGTCAGTTCCTCTGTCTTCCTACCCCTCCATCTTTGTTTCGGCCATCCTGTGGTCTGTTTACCCTTGATCCAGTCCGCCTTTTCTTTCTCACACATTCCTTCTTCCCATCATTCACATTTCGCATCCCTCCGTCTCTCATCCCTCTATCTTGTTAGTGTAATAACCAATTAACTCAAGCTCTTGGTTGCTTGAATTTTTTATTTATTTCCTCATTAATTCATTTCCTGTTGAGAGCGCACTCCACTGTGATTGGCAGCTCACACTAATTGCAACTCAGACTGCGAATGTACAAGAAACAGTCTCAAATGCGCGCACGCACACACACACACACATTCAAGGTCGTGTGCACACACACTTTCAATTGCATGCATGCAAGGCCATGCATATTCTTGTGTACGCACTTGTATGCAACATGAACACACATTGAGAAATGCTTGCTAGCTGTGCACACACATTATGGAAAAAGAACATCTATTATAGCACACAAACACACACTGAGGGATCAGTGCGATGGTTTTAATTAGATTTGGCCTATCAGCCTCCAACTCAGAGAGGGAAAGAAGGCAGATTACTGCTGCCCTCCATAATGGCGTTCCAACACTTGATCTGAGATTATAGTGCAGGGAGGCGACTTCAAGATCACTAGCACTATTGAGCAGAGGTTATGTGTGGGAGAGGGTGTTTAAATAGCCAAACAAAAAAAAATCACATGTAAAATATCACATGGAAAGTGCTTTTGGTACAAATGAAAGGGCACTAATTTTGTATCCTTACATGTGATATTTCTTTCTTCACGGGTGACAAAATGGAAGCTCACATATGAAAATGTGTTGCTGGAATTTCCACATATTCCCAGAAGAATTCTCATTGTTGAAAACCATCACAGTTCTCTGGTTGTCCATACCTGTTAGTTAGTAGAATTTAACACTGGAAATGTTTGAACTGCCATCCTGGAGCCATATGATCTGTACGAACAGATAAACAACTCCCCAATCAGCTAAACAAACTTTTCTGTGTACATGACTGATTACAGGCTGATTACAGCCGTGATTCAGCATCACAAACTGATTTTCAAGAGATTGGACAGAATCCATGACACACACACACACACACACACACATAAACCAAATGCACATGCAGACACGCACAAACCTAGACGCACACCCTCAGACAGAACACGTCAGAGCCTTTTCCTTATAATATCCAGACTGATCCCCATGAGTACATACAGCTCTTGGTTTATTCTTACCAGTGATCCATAATTCATCACATAGTAGCATTTTACAAGCATAATTGAGTGAGCTGTGTTGAATTTTGTAGCCTATAGCTATGGACACCTGAAATACGACTGAACATTTACCCTACTAGTGTGTGTAATGTTAGCTCTTTAGCTACAAATTATGTATACTTTACATTTTGGAAGATATTGATAAAGTTAAAGTAACCCTCCACTCAAAAATGTGTTTTTCTTATGTTTAAGTCCCCTAAAATGATAGGGATGCAATGATCTGACACACTGGATCAGTATCGGTCATGGCATGACTAAGCCACTTTAAATATTGTTTCTTTGTCAATGTAGTTGTAAAATTCGCTGTTTTCAATATAAGTTACATTCATTCTGTCATGTCGGGCTGCCAACAAATTTTTTTTGTGCCACAGCAATTCGTGGCCTCATGTAACCTTACATGGAAATGATTTCAGTCCTTCACAGTGGTGCTGAATTGGTACTCGGTATCTGGAGATACCCTGAGCTGAGTTATTGAAATCGGTATCGTGAGTGAAAAAGTTGGATCAGTGCACCCCTTGCTGATGTGAAGGATGATTTGTAGTGAATGGGTTATGACATGAAAAACTAGTGGCATTGTCCTTTAATGTACGGCTGAGGTCTGACCATAAAACACTAAATGTAACCATCTCTATCTATCTTCAACCAACAATACAAGTGGCCAGCCCTTTCACTCAGCTCTCTATTTTCCTCCCACTTAAACTGTCCCACACTCTTCCCCTTCCCCCCGGCAACCAGACCTAAAAATGACTAACCCATAAACTAATCTCCTTCGTAATAAACCCTTTTTGCCACCTGACTCCATTAAAATAATTATTCTGCTCTGTGTATTCATTACCATACATGGTGATGTGCATGTGTGTGGTTGGGTATTAGTGCATGCTGTATACAGTATATGTGTGAGGTGAGGTGTGTGTGTGTGTGTGTGCAGGCATGTGTGTTTATATGTGTTTTGTGTGTTGTGAGCACCGTGGAGGCTTTCCCTGTGTGGCTGTACGAAGATGTTAATATGAAGTGTCGTATCTTCCCTCGCAGTGTGTGTGTGCGTATTTGTTGTGTGTGTGGGGGTGTATACAGTATGTGTGCACTGAGAACTTATGCAATTACAGTTCCTTTTTGCATTACCACGCTGACTAAAATGCTGATGGATGTACAGCCCTAAGCTGACACAAGCAATCACTCTGGCGCCGTGTGTGTGTGTACTTGAAACATGTACAAACACACACTAATTCTTGGCTTAATGTTCTGTGACTGCGAGTGCTGTGTTGTAGGCAGAGGTTGGACGCACACATACGCGTGCACAGACACACACTGTCTAAGAATAGTCAGTTCACACAGCGGTACTGAGGCTCAGAAGGCCAGTTACTGTAAAAGGATTTTCCTAAGTTCTGAAGGCAGAGCTGATCTGTACAGAAGGTCCTCTTCTACTCATCCAGCCTGAGAGCCGAGAGAGAGATATAGTCTCTCACCCTGGGACGTTAATCGGCTCATTAATGTTCTTTCTTCTAAACTGCTGGAATTAAATTTTCCCTCTCCCTTTATGGTCTACTATTGCTGCTACAACCATTACTTCTAAAGGAATCACTACTGAAACTGAAAATGTTATCACAGCAGTCGTGGCAATGACTTCCAATGCTGTCACTGATACTATTTACATATATATATGCTAGTCCTACTGGTATTATTACTACTACAATCTTACTTTTTCTAGAGTTTTCAACTGTATCACATGGTCTTCATCATCAGTGTTCATCCTTGACCTTTGAAATAGAATTTTGACCAAAAAACACGAAAAAGCGTGACTGCTTTGTATCACATAGACAGCTGCTGAGCTTGAATGTTAACAGATCCATCTGTGTGACAACTGTGCAAATCCCATCTGCTGATGAAGACTGTGAGATTGGCTTGAAAGCTCAGGAAAAAAATAACAAGTGTCAAGTTAGAAATCTTGCCAAAGCAAAAACTAAAATGTACACTAATAAATCATTTGGAGGTCATTATGTGTCAAAAGTGAGACAAAGCCAGGTTATTTAATTCTTCCAGTGTACGCTGGTTGCAGGAGCTGTGTGACATGGATGCCTTTGCATAATCTTATTTTCATGCAGATAATCTCTCAAGTCTGTCGCATATAGTTTTCTGACAGAAAATGCTCTAAAACAATACCACAGCAGATATAACAACTCACATGAAATGAATGCTTTTCTTTATTTTGTTAGTTATGTCTAGTAAATCTAATGTGTATGAATACTTTAACTACTGTCTCGACAAGAGAGATTATAGAAATCTACCAACTATGCACCTTGAAAGCATACATGGATACAAAGGTAGAAGAAGAAGAAGATAATACTGGAGAGATCATGCTGTGTAGCCACAGGTGGTGTACATTGTTTTCTTCCTGCTTCCATGTCGTTGCCATGACACTATCAGCATAAGCTAATAATATTTGCAATGGAGAGAAAGGCACTTTGGGATTCAAAGCCCCTGTCTCAGTAGCAGAGGTGTTTCCCTCCCTCGATCTGTAAACTGTATTTGCACTACATCTGCCACATACAGTAACTACTATTAAATAAAATTGTACTCTCTATCCTCCCTTATCTTCTTCATCTTCCTTACCTTTATCCTCTCTTTGAAATTATCTATTTAACTCTATATAATCTATTGATTTTTTTTTTGTTTAGGTTTTACTATACTTAATGCACCTCTCTCTCTCTCTCTCTCTGCAGCCATTGGTGTCCAGATGACTCTGGAGGTGATTGAGTCCAGATTCTGGGCCGTCGCAGCACAGGTAAGTACAGTACATACAGGCTCAATGTGATGCAAGTGTTCTCCACTATAACTGTTCTGGCAAATGTTTGTGAATCTCTCCAATAGTTCATTAGCAAGCACAGAGACAGATCGTCATCCCGTGGGCCTTTCACTGAATGACTCTTTCATGTTTTAGCTCTATCATCTGGGAGTTTGATTCCAAAATGAGAAGTGTGACACTGACAAAAGGATGAATAAAGAAAATCTCACTTTTTGAGTATAACTATAAGCTAACTTCTAGCTACAGTAAGTCAGCTATTTACAACTTTTTGCTTTCAAAACTGTGTTGTGTTTAGTGGATATCACCATCTGAGAAAAAAAAGGAAAAAGAATGATGAATGTCAGGTACCACTGTGTACTGTTTGGTACTTAAACTCTGTGATTATTGCATTATTGCCTCAGTTTTTTCCATGTGAGATTTATACTATTTTGTTCATATGTTAATATGTCCCCTATGAAACAAGTTGTGGTACTATGCTGGCACTAATGAGAAATCTTTGATGAGGTTATGGTTCTAGCAGTTATATTGAACAATGGTTATGCTATACAAACAACCCAATCATGCTGTTCTTCACTTAACAAACAATAATACTGTCCCCCGCCCCCACCCTCCCAAATAATGACTCTTGTCAGATTTAATTCTTACTGGACCGCTCTCATACATCAACCTGCAACAGTTTATTTTTCATGTCAGATTAAAGGATTACAGTAAAGTGCTCTGATTTCAGACTCAGTGGGAAAAGACACATATCTTTTTACTAGGTTTGATTTTAATCATTGTCAAAGGTTGTACTCCTGAGTTGACATTAAAATTTCACATTCCCATTGTGGGCATTAACCGAACACCAAATTCCTGTGATGGAATTCCTGTTCAATATCAATACCGGGACGTGGCTATTGATGAATACACTGTCTGCCTCAGAGGTTTAACCCATGGCCTCTGTCCTATATACAGGAATATCCCTTTAAACCACCAGGCCATTCTGATAGCAGTTATTACTGTACGACAGGGAGTCAAGGATTATTACAGGTTCTTTTTCTGCTCCATTAGTTACTAATTACAGCATTTACACTTTGTTTGATTCAAAGCTTAATGCAGTGTTGTCCATAACACTGCACCCACCATTAAAGGAGAGCTTACCCTGCCTAAAATATAATTTTTAAGGATTAAAAGTCATCATTAGAATTGTTTTCATCTGATATTTTGTGTGCTGCTCAGAGAATTTCACCACTGCTCTTTTCAGTGGAGGATCTTAGTGTCCTTTGAGTTCTTCCGCACCTTCGAGAAAACATTTTCTTCAGGACAACTTGCTTAATTTGGCGTGACACCTTTGCTGTAGCAGGTGTTTGATCGCTTGGCCGTTCCCCTCCACTGCTCCCGTGGCTGTAAATGACTGCAGTTAAAAAAGCATTAAGGCTACTGGCTAGGCATTAAATGATGGATAGCTACCACTCCCAAGTGTGTGTGTGTGTTTCTGTGTGTGTGTGTGTGTATTTGTGTTTGTGGAGGTGTGAAGAAGAGAGTACTGTATATGTATGTTAATGTGTTTCTCATTGACAGGGACCATATGCATGACCATCTGTGCACAAGTGTGTTGTTATGTCCATGTTCATCAACTAACAACTTATTAGCATCATTTGCAGCGGCCTTCTTATCCACTAGATTTATGCTGTATAGAAAGTCATTCCCATTCTCACTTACTGTGTGCACTTTCAACTCTCTTCTCCTGCCTAAATTCTCAATTCTTCCCCCCCATATCCTTTCTTTACCTTTTCTTCAATGCTGTCTCTCCTCTCCCCCCCTTTCCTCATCTCCTCCCCTCAAACCCTCCCTCTCCTCCACAGATAGCTTACATAATCGTCTTATCTTCCCGTCATGTACTCACTGTCCAGCATCTGTATTTTATAGGGTTTGTGTGTGCGTGCACCCACAGTGTGTGCTTGTCTTGACTGTATGTTCATGTGTGTCCATCCATGCATGGATGTGTATGTGTGTGTGTGCGTGAAATCCCCTCTGCTGTCTATTTTAGGTGTTCAGCTCCCTGGGGGGGGGGGGGAGCTAAATCCTAATTGAAATAGGAAGTACAATAACCGGTCACATGGCAGCCACAACCATCTACCTAAACAGTAATACTGGCTGTAAGTTTTAAGAGAAAGAACATTTCTTGGATTACTTTTCCTCTTTGGCTCTTCATCCATGTTGCCTATGCACTGTGTAGCAGTAAAGACGATACAAGCATTGTGTTTTATTTTAATTATTGTGTTTATGCAATGGTCATTATTAATGCATGCACTAAAAAGTATTGATTTTCTCATATATTCACACTACTCCATCATTAGGTGTTTCTGAGAGAAATATTTGAATCCCAATTAAATAATAATTGGTTTTCTTTTATTACTAACAACATTAAAATTAGCTTCACCTTTATGTGTTTGAGAGAAATGATCATTGCAAAGAAGTCGGTACAAAGTCCTCAGATCAGTTACGTAAGTGAGGGAAACCCTGACAGACCTTATAGCTAGAGTATAAGGTTGACTACCTTAAAATAAGATGTTATTAGTTGATGAATTATGAATTAGTGAGGGTAGGAATAAAGCATGAACTGCCATCTAACAGGAATCAGTCAGAATGTTAATAGGACAATGTTCTGACATCACTGTTCAGCACACTCTGCTTTGTCTTCTGCTGTCTCAGTGTGTGTGTGTGTGTGTGTGTGTGTGTCTACAACCATGGTGTTTTAAAGAGAGGCAGTGAAAGAGAATGAAACGAGTATAAATATGAAGGAATAAAAAAAAGAAACACATGACATGTTGTTGGTTAAATCTGTAAAGCAACAATTCTATAAAAATACATCACATTAAAATATCGAGTGTGAATCCTACAGTGGGAGGACCCATGTGTCTCTCACAGTTCATTGCCACTATATTTTGTCTGACAGCGAGTGGAGATGCAGTGAGAGGCTGTGAGGTGATAGTAATGAGAATCAAAAGAGGATAGATTTTTTGCCGTTCACATCTTGACATTCTCTTTATCTCATGGACAAGACTGCAGTTTTTCCCTTTCTCTATAATCCCATATTTGTTACTTACATACTGTTTCTGTGTTTGGGATAGCACTGCACAGCAGCTTTTAAAATATGAAGTGAAAGTATACGTATGTGTAATTAGGGCAATTACATAAACAGAAAATTGTTCTTTTGCAAAGAAGAATATCTTATGGTTTTAAAAGAATGCCTATCTTCAGAAATGGAGCAGCTTCCTTCCAAATATATTTTTGTGATTTTATTTGATAAAAAGCAGGCATTACAGCATAGCAAAGCACAATATAGATTAGCATCTCATGGTTCTACCACTCTAGTGTGTTCCTTACTTTGAGTTCAAGTGTGCATGTGAGCTGGATCATCGGTCGCGGTGAGAAACTGTTCAATTGAGGTCCAGGGAATGAGAGCGATAACTGATGCTCTCACCGTCACCTTGACTCCCCCTGGAGCTCCCAGACGAGACACATTTACCAACGCAGGAACAGCCTCTTACATACTGTCCGAATTTAGAAAGGCAAAGGGGCTGGATGAGACTTAGAATTGTTGCTTATAGAGGAGATAAAACAAAGAGAGGGTCGAAGGCAGCTAGCTGAGATGAACAAATTGTTTTTAATATGACTTCTATAGTGGCAGGATTGCGAATGGTGAAAATGGTTGATCAGTCCATCTGGGGATCCAGTGGAGAATTAACTTTTTCTTTTACCTGACTGTTTCTGTAGAGCAACCATTAGGGAAAAGATCCCATTTCTACACAGGAAATATCATAATGCAGCAGGCATTTTTCCATGAAATGTACCATGCACATTCATTCTCCTCTGAGGATGAACCTTTTCTACTTTGGACACTTCCTTAGCAATGGTTCACACAGATGATAATAATCTAATGGGTTTCCAGTACATTTTCTGATAAACCCAGGACCCCATGCCTTTTTTTCTAGTGGAACAATTCACAACAAAATTGAAATTATTGGTCTAATTTCTGGCCAAAGCTGCAGGAATAAAAAAATGTTCAGTATGTTGTTTGTTAAGTCCAATAAACCTTGTGACCTATGGGTTAAACTAGCAGATATTTAGACTTACATTTGTTAGACTTTACATAATTAGCAGAGACAAATTATATTGTTTCCCACACATTTTGGCCCTCATCGAGCCATGCTATGGAAGGCTCATCATTTCTGTCGGTCCACTCACTGAATTGTACTTTATTTCAGGAGGCAGCGATGGGAAGCAGAGAGAAAGACTGACACTTTGCTGTAATAGGATTGAAAAGGATGATAGATTGTCTCATTCACACTTTGACATGCTCTATATAGCCTGACCATGATTCCAAAGACATATTGTCCACAGACACCAATCCACACATACTGTAAGACATAGGATGGGACCATAAAGTCATGAGGAGAACTATTGCCATTTTGATTCATGACCCTTCCACTGATGAAGGAAATTGTTAGGAGGCGACGTGTACAGACAGTGGTGATGGAGAACTTATTGTCCACCAGCAAAGGCTGATATATAATAAATAAATCATATTATTATGGAAGAAGCAGAACCTAACTGCAAGTTTTACATTTTTCCTACTTTGATTTAAATGTTCGTTGATTTGTTAAATTTCTTTCCTGCATCTAAAACCGTAATGAAAATTACAAAAATCTGCATTTGTGAAAAAATAAATAAAGTGGAAAGAAAAAGTATGCGAACCTTTTGAAATTTCATGGTTTTCTGAATAAATTTGTCATAAAATGTGATCTGATCTTCATCTAAGTCAAGGGTATTGACAAACATAATGTGTCTAAAAATAATGACACAAAAAAATTCTGATCTTTCATGTCTTTATTGAACACAGTCATTCCACAGAGCTGCTTTACCTCTGTCTTGACGTGAAGAGGGCCATACACATGAGACGTCCAAAGAATATTTCTCCTCAACAATGTGCAGGTCTGATCCACAGTTACAGGAAGTGCCTGGTTGAGGTTATTGCTGCCCGGGGGGGGGGGGTCAACTAGTTATTAATTCTAAGGGTTCACTTACTTTTTCCGCTGCCATTTTGAATGTTGAATGACTGTGTTCAATAAAGACATGAAAGATCAGAATTTTTTTGTGTCATTATTTTTAGACACATTATGTTTGTCAATACCCTTGACTTAGATGAAGATCAGATCACATTTTATGACAAATTCAGAAAAACACGAAATTCCAAAAGGTTTACATACTTTTTCTTGCCACTGTATCTGCAGTCTTTCATCCATTCGTGAAACATGTGCTCTGAGAAGATGTATGGCTTTGTCAGCAGCAAACTAACAGCAACAGAGTGACACAGTCTAGTCAGTGCATAGACTTACACATCATTAACTGAAGTAATGTTTCTCTCTCTTCGTCTCTCTTTGTTCCACTTTTCGGGTCCTCCCAGCCGAATGACACAGATGTAAGTTTTCATAAATTCCTCCTCTCCTCATTTTCCAAAACATCACTCTCCTTTTTGTACAAAACTAACTTTAACACCTTCAGCACCTGCTGAGCTCTGTGCAGTCAGCTTCACACTCCGGGGTAAAACAGACTACACGCACACACACACACATACACACACACACACACACACACACAGTCACAGACATGCAGAAATTAAACATGCACAAACTTGCAAACAAGATACTCAGGAGTTCATCACAGGTAGACAAGACATATCACACACGAATTAACACCCTCTCAACAACACAAACACGTTTTCTTTCACACGTACAAATGCACTTGTCTACTTTGACACATGTTCAAGCATATAACACCTCCACAGACAAACGCAGGCAGAGCATGTGTTCAAATCATTTCCTCGCATACACGAACAGGCCCTCCTCTAAACACTCACACTCAACAGATAATGACACATGTCACTCTTCCAATCACTTTCAATCAATCCATTTCATTGAAATCCTGTTTGTTAATGTGAAGCACATTACAAACATTTTCTTTTTTTTCTTTCTGTCTGTCCTCCAGTGCTCTAATGTAGAGGGGACTTGTCCTCTTCGGTGTGACGGCTTTGTGAGTATATCTTGCTGTTTGTCTGATGTGTAGTGAATATAAAAGCCAGCATGAATATGCTGATTTTACTATACAATGTCTTGGTATTTAAGCCCCAAAAAGTTTAAGATGGTTTATCTGGATCCACAAAAGTAAAAAAAGTTGACTCAAGTAGCTTTAATTTTGAGTCACTTCATAACTCGTGGCTTGAATTATGTGACTAATTGTGCTTATTTTTATCTTTGTCAGTGCTGTATGACAGAGATCTTTTCTTACCTAAGTAATTGCTTTCTCTGTCTTTGTCTCTTTCTCTCATCTCAGGATATCGAGTGCTACGTGATTGACAATAATGGCTTTGTCCTAATTTCCAAACAGCGCAATGACGTGAGTTCACACACACACACACACACACACACACGCACAGACACAGAGAACATGTGCCTTCTAGAATTTCTAGTCTTTGACTTGATTATTAGAGAGCTCTTATGCCTGTCATATTCATTACCTGACAAGAAAAGAGACTCACTCGCAACACAGATAAAAAAAATACATGTATAGATGTCACAATCGCTTAAATTTTCCTTGTGATTCAGTTAGGAGTCCCACCTCTCTGTGAGCCACTGTTAACCAGTAGTGCAGATATCCTGGCTGTTGCCAGGACACTGTCCAACAGACTAACTAGCTATGGATAGGACTCAAAACCACATGATATTTTTCCAGCGCTACATTTTCACCGCACAGACATGACAGTGGTATCGGTCTTTGCATCCAACTCTTGGCAAAAAAATAAATGAACGACCCACCTCTACTGAGTGCATGTGAAGGAAAATCATGTGTGATGAGATACTCTGGTTTTAAACCAGGACACAATATAACATATTTGGATGGATTATTGATCATACAGTTCACAGTGAGGTGAAAGTGGAAAGGATGAACACCAGGAAAGGGAGCTGATATTCCCTCTGTCAGTTTATCATGATATGAATTTTAGGTTTTCAGCACCACAGATCGCTTTTGCTCTTCTCTTTTGTGCTAGGTGGGAAGATTCTTTGGCGAAGTTGACGGATCAGTGATGACCACACTAATCAGAATGGGGATGTTCAAAAGGTAATCTCTGGTTGTCTTTGCCTGACTAGTTGACACGATAGTTGAGTGTCTGACTGCTTCTCTGTCTTGTCTATCTGTCAAGCATGTTAAACTTCACGTAAACTCTAAATCCCTAAGGCGAGAAGCTGCAGTGCCCCCAACATTGCAATGTTAAGTGCCATATTATATATATTATACATATATACAGTACATTTCACCCACAGGCTGCATCACAAACAGAAGTGGTAGCTGTTGAGCATTGTCTTGACCAGGAGGTTGACTTGCAAATGTTTTCCATTTACTTTTTGGTTCTTATACACCTAAGCCACGCATTAGTATGCATATGAAACCCATAGCCTCCAGGGTGTACTTTACCGTCATTATAGAGACTCAAAAGCTTTGTTTTTATTGCTATATAGTGGAAGAATATCTGCCCTGTGTTGTAATCTCTACGTGCCGAGGGTAGCTAATTCAGCCATCTTTGTATTTGTGGTGTAGATATCCCTGCTTTTCCATTTTTTCCCCCTTTGAGCTTCTTTGACTGTTCTGGAATTTTCTTCCCCTTACTTTTTGCCCGTCTTTTATGTTTGAAATCTCATGAGTGATGAGCTATTTTTAAACAGCTAAAATATTTCGTTATGCTTCATTTGACACAGGATATTACATAACTGGTTTAGAGCATGCATGAACGTCAGTGGCTGTGTGTGTATGTTTGCACTCTGTAAGGGCATGCATGACTACAAATTTGTTTCTTGTGCTTCTCCCTGCATAAGGACCAAATATTCACAGCGCAGGAAAACAAGACAAAGTCAAAACACTGGGTCAAGCCTCTGTTTAAATAGGAAAGTAAATCTAGCACTGAGATGGGATCAGTTAGGGATCAGGGTTTCTACAAAGGTTAAGCTCTATACGATGCTGTGTGTAATAGTCTCAAGGGGGTCAAGGAATCAATGTATGCCAGTGAAATACTGCCTGAAGAGCAACACCATGTGCTTTTTTGTGTGTGTGTGTGTGTTTCCTCAGGGTGTCCTTGTTCGACTACCAGGCCATGTGTAAGATGAACTTGCACTCTGTCAGCGGCGCCCGCCCACTTCTCAGTGTATGTACAGTATACTCACTCTACATGCAGTATTGTTACCATAATTGTCTAATTAATTCTGCAGTAACTATCAAATATCTATCTATCTCTTCAGCCGTTCTATGGTTTGGCTTCAGCCCTCAAGTGGTTCCTCTCCAACTTCCTGCTGTAAGTGTTGCTAGGGGCAACCAATGTCAGTATGTCCAAAATAAAGGGGATTTCTGTTCAAATTTGCTATTCTGTATCATTGGTTGACAACACAAAATCATTACAGTTTGACATCTGGCAGAGAGTTAGAGAAGAAAATCAATACCACTCTCATGTCTGCAGCCGCAGACACAAACACTGCAAACAGGGGGACACAGCTAGCTTTGCTCTGTCCCAAGCTAACAAAATCCGCCCACCAGCATCTCTAAAGCTCACTAATTAACAGATTCTATCTTGTTTGTCTAATCCATAAAAATAAACGTCACCTCACAGTGACTCCAGGAAGTCACTTTGCCCGGGCAAGAACCAGCCGGTACATACAAGAACCCCCGTAAAACCACAAAATGTCGTTTTTATAGTCTTTACACGTTTTTATATGGATTAAACAACAAGGCATAAAATGCTAATTACTGAGATTTAGAGATGCGACTAGGCAATTTTTTTCACCTTTGAACAGGGCGTGGCTGGCTGTTTTCCCCTGTTTCCAGTCTTCATGCTAAACTTAGCACAGACGTGAGAGTGGTCTCAGTCTTCTCATTTAACTCTCAGCAAAAAAGCGAATACACATATTTCCCAAAATGTTGAACTATTCACTTTAAGTTATCAACCCATATTGGATCATGAGATGTTTATGGACCTCTTTTTGTTTAGAAAAACGACGATTTTTACTGTAGCGACTTGGTAAAGTCACTTGCTTCATTAAGAAGAACAGGTTGGTTTTCCAGTTAAGAAAAACAAAATGGATACCAAAGCTGCCTATTACTGCTGAATAACTTGAGGACCCATTATAATATCCACATGACACAAATTTGGGTCCTGGTCCAGTTTTGAAAGCTGCATGCAATCTGCTTTGGTCTATAATGATGGCGGCTTAATTGACTGCCTCTCTCTGTCCACTCTCCTCATCACTCTTCTTCGCAAGGTTTCTCCTGGAGTTCAATTTCTGTGGCTTCTGGCATACGGAGCATTTCGCTGATGGTGAGCTATACAAGAAAAAATGTGGCCAGTTGAGCTTAAAATCTATTCATCTTTCTGACAAATGTCCCTCAATATGTGCTCAGAAATGTCCATCCTCATGCATAAATCATGTATATTCCTGAAATCAGCACAACCTTCTACTTCAGTAGATCTACTTCAGATTTACTTCAGTATTTGCATTATAAACCAGTTCTTTATAAATGATTCACATATCATCTACAGCTACTTGGATTTCAAGTAAATTCACAAGGGATCTCATATTTAAATATTAACATAAATGTAGGAAGTCGGGGTTAATAATGCCATAAACCATCAACCCTTTACTAACTAAAAAAAATAAAGTCATTTTCATCATGTCACTCTGTTTTGCCAGTCACCACAAACATGTTAACGTAATGACACGTATGTATGTTGTGTCAGTTCAATACCAGGAGTGTGTACTGTGAGTTCTCTCAGGACTAATTTCGTCGACGAACCTTTGCGCAATCTGCGGTAGTTATATTTGGCGGTGTGGCTCTGTTCTAGGACCTCCACGAAAGGCTAAGGCAGGGAGAGCAACAGCAAAGACCCCCCCCCCCCCAATAGGGGTACAGAACAGAGCAGGCATCTATGACAACAGAAATGACATTGATTTGTAGACACAGCATGAAAAGGAGGAGCTGGGGTGGCAGTCGGTTGCAAAGCGGCTTGCAGAGGAATCGGCAAGTGTAGTAGGCGGGCTAAAGCAGCTTAAATAGACACCCTGTATGAGATTGCCAATGAATGCAAAGGGGGGAATCAGCTGAGCCATGAGCTGATGCGGGCTGGTTTGAGACGGCTCCTGTTGCTGATATAGCTGGGATGTGAGCTGAGCTTGACTGCGTAGCCTGCCTGAACTAATGCTATGCTCAATTTGTGTGCAACATTGATCACCAGTCTAGAGGCCATTATGGAATATCAACATTGTGTCCTTTGATCCTCTGACCTATCATCTGCCTCTGTCTCTCCGTCGACCACACATTCACCCCCCCTCCTTACTCCACCTGTCAATCATCCACTCTTTCTCCTACTCCTCATCATCATCATCATCATCATCATCATCATCATCCCTCCATTCAGCCAAGCCATCTTTCAGCGTGTGTGAGTATCTGTCTTGGAATTTTTTTGAGGAGGATCAGTGTTCTGTAAAACTAACTTTATTTGCATTTTGTGTTTGGTGTGTGGTGTAGTGTTTGTGGCTTACTTTAAACAAAATTGAATTTGGTGTGTCTGATTATGTAAGTAGCTTTCAGTAGGAACAGGGGCAACTGGCAAGTTCTTCAAAACAAGAACTAAGCGTAGAGTTACTCTTAAACTCGTGTAATTCTGAGGTAGTCAGACAGAAAACGTAGCTCACATCCAGACGTGAAATTTCGACAAGCCATTATGGCTCTTCCCTCTGCTTTTAAACCCATCATTTTACCTGTACACAGACACCATATTCAATTTTTTTTGGAGTACACAGCACACTAGAGTACATCTGGTCATGGTAGAAAGAGCAATAAATGGCTGGAGTGTGAAGCATTTAAATTGTATCCATATTCTCCTGTCACACACTCTAAGCCTGTCAGTCACCAACAAAGGTCACACATTCACTTTCACACACACTTATTCATATCCCCAACATCGAGACGTGACCCATATCTATTTCTCCATTAGCCTCAGCTCAGAAGAAAAAAGGAGACATCCTGCAGCCGTGTGACACAGAGTACCCCAGCTTCGTCTACGAGCCGTCAGTCAAAGAGACCAACAGCATTATTAAGTGTGGACGCTGCCAGAAGTAAGCACTTATTCACACACAAAACTGCAGTGCAGTCCTCCCTAAGCCCTAGACCAGTCATATTAAATTGTCGTTCCACAATCCATTTTCCACAGCTTGGCTCTGCTTTGCATACTGAGAGCAGTGTGTGTTTATACAAGAGTATCAGGGAGGGGGAAATAAGTAGAAAGGAACGGAATTAGATCAGGGCGCACAAGGTTATAGAGCGACAGAGAAGCATGTGGAGAGTAAGAGAGAGACTGGAAAACTGAGAGATGGTATTAAGTCAGGTAAAAAACAGAGGGATGGGGGACAGTTGGAGGGGGAAGAGGAGAAAGAGAGGGAACCATCACAGCGTGTGTGTGTTTGAAAGTGAGAGAGAACGCTGGTTACTATAGTATTACAGCCGGTTTGTGAACATAGGTTGAGTGTGAATGCCCTCATAAGGTGAAAAGAGGTATAACACAGCACAAACGCTGCTTACAGTACCACTGCTGGGCAAGATTCTTAGATTTCAGAGTTTCGTTCACTTTTTTGAACCAGTACCAAACCTGCAAAATGTTTTTTCCCATAGAAATAATCTTATAAATGATTCTGTGAAACATTATTTTGGGTTTTTTCATATTATTATTGTTTGTCATCGATGTAAGTCATTGTGAAGATTGTATCTGCCCTGGCTTGGCACCCCCTGCTGGATAATAATACCATACATTACATGGGACGTTTTCCCTCGCTGCTTTTGATTGTGTGCACATTTCCTTGCGTTTTACTTTTTATATGCACGTGTTTGTGTGTGTCAGGATGTTTGTGGTGCAACAGATACCAGAGAGCAACCTGTTGATATTGGTGGTGCAGGCAGACTGTGACTGCTCCAGACAGTACCCACCCATCACCATGGAGCCCAAGGAAGTCAAATATATCCTTTGATATTTTTGTATTCATGAAGTATGCTGGGTCATCTCGAGATATGATCTCACCTTAACACACATACTAATTTTAGATGTTGTGTGCTTGTTTTGATTTATCACAGCACCACCCTCCTTTTACATTCAGTCTGACATTCACGCTGGGAGCACAAGCACACTTTCCAGATTTGGTAGAGCAGGTAATATTTCACTGCATAACTCACTGGCATGCTAGTAGCAGAACAAAGGTAGGACAGAGCTGTGCCTTACCTTTAAAAGTACAGTATACTTAAATAAACCAAGATGTACCTAATAACATAATCCGTTTGCTGCCCTTTTTGACTTTTCTCCCAATGAATTCCCTTTGTACTGCGGTTCCTGTTGCTGCAAACTGCCACTCTTGCTCAGGAGAGGGTGTAGACAGACCAACAAGCAGGATGTCGCTAAAGTTGCAGGACAGGATCTTTTACCAGCTTCCTGCTTGTAAACACTACAATTGTGTTTTGATTAAACTTTTCCCCTTGCACCACTTAAAAGTCTGAGGCCCGATGTGTGCCTGCTACGGTACATTTGTATAATATGTCATTTCAAGAGTTGCTCCTTGACCTCGCTGTACATAATGCCTCAGTGAAGTGTGACAGGATGAGGTCCCAGAAGATTCGCCGGCGCCCCGAGTCCTGCCACGCCTACCACCCCCAGGTCAGCTTTTGATTGGCCCCACCCCATGAATGACTTTTGCATCAATCAGCTTCTTTAAGCAGTGTACAGCAGCTTTGACCAAGCGTCGATTTTTAGAAATGCGATTCTTTTTTCACAACCTAAATTATGATAAAACACACCTCTTCTCTTTGCCTTACTACACTGGTTCTGTGCACCAAATAGTATTTACTACGGTCTTCAACTGTACTATTGTTATCAATCACAGCTTCTATAGCCGCTATCGTATTTAGCTTGATTGCAGTGAATAGAGGGTGAAGTCGTGGGAGAAACACAAAGTGAAATCACTTTCTGTTTTGTCCCTGCAGGAGAACGCCAATGACTGTGGAGGAGCTGCTGTTATTTCTCTCTCTGCCTCTCTCTTCCTCACCTCTCTCTGCTTCTCGTCACTTGTCTCCTGATGATGGACAAGTTTCTTGTTTCACCCATTCTCATATAAAGGAGGAGATTGAAATTAATCAAGAAATGTCTTTGGACAGTGGACACCTCAAGTGGACTTTTTTTTAAAGTACCATTGATGTGGTTTTTGAGCATTTATTGGTTAAATGCTGGGAATTCTTACATCAGAGCTGAAATCTGCAAAGAAAGCAAGTTAATCATTGTTGCCATGGATACTTTTCCATTAGTTTCTTTCTCATACACCACTTTGCATCTCAAAATGAAAAGGGACTAAATAGATGCAGGTGGTAGCTATGACGTGGATTGATAAAAGGGGATTATGAGTCACAAAATGCGACCAGTTCCAGGGGGGATACATATGTCTCTCATTTCCCATATCCCACTGAACTGAACTGAATATTGCAAACACACGTGCATATTATATATGCAGCTGCAAGTATGCACACCTCGAATACTTTATTATCCTGAATGCTTCATCTATCATACATGCTTTTTTAAACACTGAATGAGAGAAGGGAGAGAAGGGCTACAGGAATATATGGTAACCATTGCTGCGTGATGTCAGTGTTGCTGCTAGAAGTCATGTTTTACAAGATTGTTTGAAATATTAGTTTCTCTGAATCTTCTGCAAATCTCAAAGCGTGATGGCTCATTGCCAAGAAAGTAATTGCAATGGAGTTGTTATATAAAATTCACAAATATAAAAATGTAATAACGATAATAAAAAAATCTGAATGGGAACTTCATTCAGGATCTAATGTTTTGAGTTTTTACTTGGATTACATCCCAAATATATTTGTTTCCGTCTGCCTTTCTGTCTTTATCAGCTGTGTCTTTCTGTGTGTTTGTGCATACTGTATGTAATTATGTTTGTCTGTTTGGGTGGACATCAATGTGGAAACTCTCACAGGGTGTAGAGCTAAAATCAACATGGATAACACAATGATGAACTTAAATTCCAAAATGCGTTTAGATTTGTTTTGTATGCATTTACATGGTTTCAATGCAAATCTAGTACTTAATGTATACCCTGCAAACGATGCACAAATGTGTTTCTGGACTTAAAACAAAGGTTTCTTTTGGGGGGCGGTGATGATGCATTTCCTGGGGACTGTGGTTTTTGGATACTTTACTTAGGCCCCAAGGTCATGTAACTGATTAATAAAAAGGATGCACTCACTCTGGGAAACAAGATTGTCATATGGAAAAAATTGTTAAATTCTTATTGTGTAATAGCCCAATTTTGGAAATATCATATATTGTATGCAACTGCAATGTAAATTAACAGTGTAAATCTAATTGCATAGGGTATTTTTGTATTTGCTTGTGTTTCATATTTTGAACTTTTCATTGTATTTTGGGGTGTGAGTGTCCCTGTAGCTTTTTCACTGCTATATGTGAATCATCTCAAAAAGCATTTCTTTAAGTTGAGCTCACTCTGATGACAAAATTTGCCTGAGTATTTGCCTGTTTATGTAATAGACTAAATATTGTGTGTGGGTGTGCATAATTACAGTATGTTCTGTCTTGCTGAGAGTCATTTTATTCATCTGTCTCATTTTTGTTTATAATTTCCACTATACAATATTCTGTATATTGTATGGCTAACATGTGTCCAGGATGTATGTTAACTGACTGAAGTCATGATTTGTACCAAGTCAATTAAATTATCCATATGGTTTTTGTACTGTATTTGTTGTGTGTGTGTTCAGTTTTGTTTGTCAGTGATTCATGTCAGTCAAGGAATTCTACTAATACTCAAAGAGACTTAAAATTAACATAAATCAAAACAAGGTAATCTAATTTCTGACTTCCTTTAATCTTTTCAATAGAGTGGTGGATTCAATCCCAAGCATTTCTGTCCGTTGACAACAAACTAACCTCAGTTTTCCCATGAAAAGATTGAATTCAAACTGGAATTGCATTAATAGTGCTTTTATGCTCTCATTAAAAAAACTGGTACAAGTGCTTGAAATGCTTGTAATTGTTTTTAAAATGGACTTTAAACTAATCTGAAATATCACAGTCATCAATAAAGATATTTCAAAATGATCTCATTTCTATTGGATATATACAGTCAGTCATTTTCTACCGCTTGTTCCTGTTAGGGGTCGCGGGTGACTGGAGCCTATCCCAGTGGATATATACAGTGTATATATATCTTTCCACAAATACTTAAAGCCTTAAAGCACGATCTTTGAATTCTTTAAAGAAAACTTTCTTTAGATCTGCACTGCTAACATTGCATTGAAGCTGAACTAGAGTGTCTATGTGAGCTCTTATTTCCAAATGAGATTTCATATTGCACCAGAAACAGGAATAATCTGAAGATTCGAAATCATCTCTGTATCTATAAAATACCATAACTAGACACTACTGCTGTGTGATGCTTTTCAGAAAAGGTGTAGGTAGTGTGATGGTTGTTCATCTCTACTTGTGTCATAGAATCTGTTGCCAGTATGACTTC
Source organism: Coreoperca whiteheadi (assembly GCA_011952105.1). Lineage (NCBI taxonomy): Eukaryota > Metazoa > Chordata > Actinopteri > Centrarchiformes > Sinipercidae > Coreoperca > Coreoperca whiteheadi. Next base: position 13,653,265 of record CM022484.1, read on the forward strand.
ATGCCTTCATTTTATTTCCTTCCATTTAAATTATGAGCAGTATCAGGATTATTTTATTTTATTTTCAGATGCTGCAGTAGAACATAAATAACAAATGACTCATCTGTACCATCATCCAGTACAGCTTTTAGATGTCTGTATTCAGGGATGCTGCCTCATCTGGGCTCCCTGACAGGATGTCAGAGCCCCCCATGGAAGCCCATTTCTGTCACAAAAAGATTAAAACAGATTTAAAGTTAGAAATTATCAAAACAATTTCCCATGGTCAAGTCAAAATTGAGAAATACTAAGTCAAACTTATAACGTTTCAGTCTATATTATGAGAAACTGAATCAAAAAGGTTTACCTACTAACTACATAATTATGAGATAAGTCCAAACATCGACTTTTTTGAAGTCAATAACGTTGAATATTTTTTTCCTTTCCCGGGTAAAATGGGCCTCTTTATTATAGGCTAGTGACTAGAATAAACTACTTTTCCCACAAGAGCGCCTGTTGGATCGTCATCGTGTTTACATGGTTTACGGCAGGTGTTGTAATTAGTGAGTTAGGCCAGCAGGGGCGCTGGTTGTCCGTTCTTGTCTCGTTGTTTGTGGCTCATTGTCGCGCTGCACCGCCGGGCGGAGAGAGTGAGCTGCGGGTCAGAGGAAAATGGCGGACGGTGTGGATCACATCGACATCTACGCCGACGTAGAGGAGGAATTTAGTCAGGTAATTAATCCACATTCTAAACACTTCGACTAATTGTGCTATTTTCCGTTTACTTTTGCAGTTCCTTTGTTGTTATTATGATCGGAGAGTGGCTTGCTCTTTTGGTCAAACGAGCTTCTCTAACATACAGGCCCCCCTTTCACATGCTGCAATCCTCCGCGAAGAGTTAAAATGATCTGCTCGAAGTGTTGGATCTGTTGTGCTGTCGGCATTCAACACGACGTATGCTGCATGTAATAATTATTTTGCAATTTGCAAATATAGATTATTCCTCAAGGTAAATGCTAAAAGCATCCGCTTTCGTTGTTTAGCGTTCAGAGTTTCAGGCCTCGGCATGGCCGCCGGTGGCGGGCTACCAAGCCAAACAAACGTACTTACGGTAGCTAGCTAGCGTTAGCTGGTAACTCACTAAACATAAAGCATTATTTTTAGTAAGTTACGTTTTGTACGTTAAGTTTTGAGCAAACGTGAATTTTTTTAAAGTGATTAACGTTATGTATGGAACGTCAAGTATATGAATTAGAAATGCAATTAATAGATGTATGAATTGTTAGCTTTGGCTGCTAGCTTCGTGTAAGTTAGCATTAATGTGGCTGCTGGGTAGATGTTGTTTTCTTCCACCACACGCATTCCTTGTCTGTACGCCCGGAAAAGGTTGTATCAGTCTAGTCTGGGATGCAGATAATTTGTTGTTGTTTGTATCGTTTGGTAATGTGGAGACACAGTTATCCCCACGGTCATCTTAACGAAACTGCTTTCATGATGTTTACGAGCTTCCCAGGCTCGGCGTGACGGAAGTCGCACAGCTTGTCGTTTCATTCATGAGCTTTTTCTGTAACGTTACATGAATTAAATCTGAGGTCAACAAGGCTGATGTGTTAGAAGGTTGCTTAGATGTACTTTATGCTGCAACAACTATGTAAAGGAAAAAGGTCCTTAAAACCTGCTCCTGAGTCTGCTTATGGCCATCTTATGCTACTTGACCTTCTGAATGCTCCAAATCTACAGTTGGGAGGGTCAGCAATACTGTTAATACATCCACACGATGAGTGTGATTTCCTCACTAACCTGTTCTACATGCATTCACTTAACATCAACTGCACATTGTCTGCATTGCATCTGGTCACATGCACAGAAAATATGACTGAGGTGTTCACTTGCAGGCACTTAAGTAAGTCTAGGTGTGTTCACAGGGTTAGGCTTGCTAAGATTTAAGTTTACTGTGTTTTAAGATAGCCTAATCAGATTAATGTGTTTAAAAACAAGGCTGTTTAAAGTTTTGGCAGAACACAAATGCTCTAATGGATTTAATGTAATGTAACACAATGTGAACAAGTACTTTTGACAAAATTGAGCATTTAAGATCTCTCTGTGTGAGCAGGAAACGTCATTGTAAAGTAATGTAAAATATACATGGATCAATTTATTGCTGCAATTTATGGAAGTTTATTTTTGCATGTACACCAATGCTGATTATATGTCTGATCTGTGCACTGTCAACATTAACATTTTGCACACCACTAGCCTTGTTGAACTGATGGATGTAAGTGGTCTAGTGGATAAAAATGACAATAACCACTTTTTAAAAAGAAATGTATATTGGACATTACACAAATCAGCAGGATTTCCTATTTCACCAGATACTGCTGCACTTAAATGAGAAAACTAAAACACAAAAATGAATACCCCTGCAATGAGTTCTGGATATACTGAAAAATCTCAACTTTATTGTATGATTCTACAGATTTTGATAATGAATGTCGTTGTACAACTTTCTCAGATGTACACACACTCACAGATGTGATGAGTATAATCGCTGTTGTGGAACCGGTCATAAGGTGTCACACATGTTTGACTAAACTGTTACTACCATGCTTAACAGGAAGCTGACTACCCGGTTCACGAGCAGATCGACCTGTATGATGATGTAATATCCCCATCAGCCAACAATGGTGATGCTCCAGAAGACCGTGACTACCTGGACACGCTGCCTGCACCAGGTGGCACAGAGGGAGGGAAGAGTGCCCAACCCAACGTGGTGTACACCTACACAGGCAAAAGGATTGCCCTGTACATAGGAAACCTCACATGGGTGGGTATCAGAGAGTTCTGTGCAGGTTGCTTAGACATGTGGATGAAAATATCTACATGGGCGTGTGGAGGAAAGTTTTGACATTATATACTCTTAAACTGCAGTTAAACAGTAGCAATCTTTTCTTTAACGTAAAGGCATTAAAGACAGTCCTGTAAACATATCATTCTTTTGCCATTCCAAATATAGACCCACAAATGTAAATGCAAGTTGTAAAACATTACATAATGTGAATATACTGATGATGCTCTTCTCTTATGCAGTGGACGACAGATGAGGACCTAACAGAAGCCATCCGGTCGATAGGCATCTCAGATGTGCTTGAGATCAAGTTCTTTGAAAACCGAGCCAATGGCCAGTCAAAAGGGTGAGGTCTTTATAATCTATGTGTGATGATTGGACTACACCACAGCCTGCTGTACGTAATTGATAATTACTTCTTGGTACATATTGAGAGTAGTGAGTGGAGTTCCGTGTAGGGTGGGGCAATTATGTGCATGTCTGGTCATATTTCAAATTTTTTATTTTTTTTTTAATTTTGTTTTAGACTGTAATTTTCAATACAGGTCCTTTTTAGAAGTGATGCAGTGCAGTACTGGTTTGTAGGAATTTATAATATCACGTGCATTTTGCCAGCTAAGGATAGAAGAATAAAAAATCAAGTCGTGAGAAATTATGGAACTCATTTAAATAGAAAAAAAATATATCCTTCAAGCACCCAACTCTTATGTTTCGCATGAATCTGATTGTGTATGTCCTCTGCATTCACAGTTTTGCGCTGGTGTGTGTGGGCTCAGAGGCATCATCCAGGAAGTTAATGGAACTGCTGTCAAAGAGGGATCTCCATGGTCAGAATCCCATTGTCACGCCATGCAACAAACAGTCCCTCAGCCAGTTTGAGATGCAGTCACGCAAAAGTAAGTAGGAAAAGTGCACACTTGGCATTGGTATATTTTCAAATGCACTCAGCAAGTGTTCATTTAACTTGCATGCTTGTCACCATGATGCTTTAAGAGGTCGTGTGAAAGAAAATTGCATATGCTCTGACACATCAGTTAGTTTGCTGAAAATGCACTTGCACTGCAGCTAAAACATTAGATACATAGACTTCACCTACAGTCATATGCACAAGTACACTTATCATAATTATTCCTTCAATTATTGATCTAGTCAACGTCTAAATGTGCACACAGCGTACACACTTATTATTGATTGCATTTTGATTGGAAAATTGATCTACTGTTGTCTGGTCATTTCACAGGTACCCAGTCTGGCCAGATGTCTGGGGAAGGTAAAGCTGGTCCCCCTGGCGCAGGCCTTCGTGGAGGTTTCCCCATGGGTCGAGGCAGAGGCAGGTTCCCTGGACCACCCGGCCCCGGGGGAGACCGCTTCCCTGGTCCCGTTGGGCCTGGAGGCCCACCACCACACTTTCCTGGTTAGTTTGGTAACAAGTGTTTGTGCCAGTATGGTAGGGATAAAGCCCCTCTCAGTTCATTCAGTTGAAAGATAATAATTTAAAAATGCAGAAATCAGATGGAAGAGTAAGTACGTAGATGAAATTGTGGACAGTTTATGCTTATAGCAGGTCTAATTTGTGGAATGTTCCATTGGTCTTGCTGTACACCAAACAAGGTGAGTTCATGGCAGAGAAGATGTTTGTGTCTCTATTGGAAAACTGAATTTTATTAACGTCCTCATTGAAACAGACAAAATAACTTTCCAGTCTGAACTGTAGAAGCAAATTCATGGATGGATGCAGTGGGAATACATACACATCATGAATCACACGGTTAGCTCAGTACGTGTGTGATCTGTGATGAGTATGGATCAGTTAATTGGGAATCATCGCTGGTGGTGGTCGCGCTCTTTCACCTGTTTTAGTTTTATGTGCCAGTGAATTCCTGATTTAGACCTGGTATTGTTAAGACACCTTCATATATTGAAATTGTTTTTTCTTTTGTCATTCATGTGGTGTTTTTTCTTTTTTTTTGTTTACAATAATATAGCAGTGCAACAGATTGAAATAATCAGTGTGAGAAGTGCCTTGAAAACTTAACGTGAGATTAGTTAAAATGTGGCTTTCTGTCTGGCAGTGCTGCTTTGTTAGCACAGTCCAGGCTTTGCTACTACTCACACCCGCATGGAACCAAGGCTAGTCTCCTGTAGTGTGTGTTTCTTGTGAGGGACCTTTCACCCATTAAATCTCTCTTGGCAGGGCTGTGTCTTTGCATGTTTCCTTCCCCATCTGGTTTGTTCTTTCTTTGTCCCTCTTCACTTCTAGTTGAACAAATAATCCTTCGCTGGCCGTAATTTTCTGCTCAACACCATTCCTTGACAAGCAGTTTGCTCAAAGCTTTACTTGGCAAGCTACCAACCTTAAACTCCTTGCAAATCTTGGATTGGCCACCTTGCACACATAGTTGGAGAGAATGGAGTTGCCAGCTTTTCTCTCTCTCTCTTTTTTTTTTTTTTCTTTTCAGTTTTTGCGTCTTTTTCCCTCCATCCCACCTTTTTCACGTCTCTTCTTTCGCTTAGTGGCTGGTGCCCTGTGCTGCTGGGCTGTAACAGGCCTTCAGTTAGTAGGCGGACGTTAATGAAGGGAAGAGTTGTGATTGGTTTGCTTTCTTCCCCATTAGGCTCGGGGATGAGACCAGATCTGATTAGGCACCAAGATGGCCCTCTGATGGATATGAATTTCAATCCCTTCCCGCCGGGGGGCAGGAACGGGAGCTGGCGTGGCAGAGGTGAAACACCTCGATTGATCTGATTGATTTGATCGATCACCTTTTTATCCTAACCCTCAGCTCTTTATTGGTAGGAGTTGTGCCATTGAAACCGTCTGGTTGACTGCCCCCAAAACAGCTGAATTTCTCACCAAACTCTCTAAATCCCTTTTTTAAATACAGTTTTCATCAGATACTGTTGGCCCTACATGAGGCCAGAGTAAATGTTGATTTGTTCACACAAAACTAAAACATTTTAGAGAAGCACGCCATTTACAGATGTGCTTTGTTCGCAATCAAACACAATGTTTTTGTTTTGTTTTTTTAAAAGCGTCCTCTAAGACTGAAGAGGCAGAGGAGGAGACACAGCAAGCTTTTGGAAGGCCATTCTGCCTGCTCCTTTTTTTGTTTGTTTTTATTCTCAAATCTAATCAGAATACATACAGTAATTCTGTACCTCTTTTGCTCCTCAATCCTCTAAGGCTGTGTAATGGCCCAAGCAGTTGGGTGAAAAGCCTTCTAGTCCCTATTTTCCTTAAATGACATGAGTGGCCCTAACCCCTATCTCAAATATATGAGGTTGCCATGCTGAACTCTCTGGGCTCTTGGCAACTTCTCAATTAAGTGTTGAGGAAAAAGAATCCAGCATTTAATGCAGGGCCTCTGGCCAAAAGTGCCTGCTTGAAACAATTTCCTATGACTATCTCATCTATTCTGTTGCCTTCGAATTTCATTTGCAGCATTATTTTGTGGCCTTTTGACATTTTTTGTTCCTTGTAGATAGCTATGCTATGGCTTGCTCTTCCCTATCTGTCTTTGTCATTGTCCCTGCTTTGAACTGCCTTAATAAGTACTTATGGATATCTACATTTGAAGGAACACATACAAGCCACTCCAAGATAAATCAGCTGAGCCAATATGTTTTTAAACCAGCCAATTACATTTTAGAGTAGACTAAGTCTTCATGTTTTTTACCAGCACACTTATTTTCCCCATCATTCTCTGAAATGTTGGGGAGAGCTCTACCTGCTATAACATAGACAAAAGATAACATTTCTCTAGATCTTACTTTGTCTCATGTGCTTCTGTTTTGTCTGTTGTGTTCTCTTTAAGGTGGGATGCAAGGACCCCCACGTCCCCCACCCGGGCCACCTGGTCCCCCTGGCCCTCCAGGACCTCCACCTCCTGGCCAAGGCCTCCCCCCTCCCCTCCCTGGTCCTCCAAATCGTGGCGACAGGCCTCCTCCCCCTGTTCTCTTCCCTGGTCAGTTTGGCCAGCCTCCAATGGGACCCCTGCCCCCAGGGCCCCCTCCTCCAGGTTATGGCCCTCCCCCTGGTCCACCACCCCCTCAGCAGGGCCCGCCACCCCCAGGACCCTTCCCTCCTCGTCCCCCAGGCCCCATTGGGCCCCCGATGGCTTTGGCTCCACCTCCACACATGCCAGGTCCCCCACCAGGTGGACCACCACCAGCACCTCATGTCAACCCTGCCTTCTTTCCCCCACCTGGCAATAACAACATGCCCCCCAACGACAGCCGAGGCCCCCCTGGACCAAACGACCCATACGGACGCCCGCCACCGTACGAGAGAGGGGACTATGGTCCTGGAGGCCGGTAAGAATTGGTGGTGGAGGTGGAACGAATAATCAATACAGAAATTTAAATGATGTTCTCACAATAGGCTATCAATACATTGGCACAAGGTGTCTCTCTTTTTATGAAGTTTAAGAAATGCAGATTTACATTTGAAAGATTTTTTTGTTAAAAATAATTTACATTGGTTGCAAAGAGAACACAGTTAACACATGCTGTGACTCTTGTGTGTTTTCGTGTATTTGTAGGGAGATGGAGGCGTCACGGACCCCTCTGAGCGAAGCAGAGTTTGAAGAGATCATGAACAGAAACAGAGCGATCTCCTCCAGCGCCATATCTAGAGCGGTCTCTGATGCCAGTGCAGGTAAAACACACAGTAATATGGAATACACACTATGCAAGTACTTATTTAATGCAAGTTTGCTCAGATTTTACAACAACAACAAATGGAAGCCAATTAAAGCTTAATGCAACCTTGTGTTCTCTTTAGCTGACTACGGCAGTGCTATAGAGACCTTGGTGACAGCCATCAGTCTGATTAAGCAGTCCAAAGTGTCAGCAGACGACCGCTGTAAGGTTCTCATCAGTTCCCTACAGGACTGTCTCCATGGCATTGAGTCAAAAAGCTATGGTTCCGCCTCCAGGTAAGATTTTAATGTAGTGCAGTAACCATTAAATGCAACACTGAAGCTGTTCACAAGCTTTACTCAAAAGAAATGTAAAACAACTTGTCAGACAGAGTATTTTGGATGTAGCACAAAGAAAAGAGATGAGCCTGCCATATTTGAAGATACATGGACTATATGTGCCTCTCATTTAATTCCTACTTTTTAAAATATTTTCTAAATGATTTCTCCTAAATGGGAATTGGCCCTAGGAAATTTGGTATTTAAAACTTTGAATCCCTGGAACACAGTGCAATGATGCTTCTCTGTCTCTGCCAGGCGAGAGCGTTCTAGGGAACGAGACCACAGCCGCTCCAGAGAAAAGAGCCGACGCCACAAGTCCCGCAGTCGGGACCGGCATGAGGACTATTACCGAGAACGCAGCCGGGAGCGCGACCGCCATCGTGAGAGGGACAGGGACCGAGACCGGGAAAGAGAGAGGGAGAGGGAGTACCGACACCGCTAGACGAGAAGGGAGGTGGGTACAACTTTTCCAGTGTTGTTTTCTTCTTTCTTAATCCCTCTTCTGTCTTCCTCATCACTACATTTGTCCTCGACCTGGACGGAGCGGTCTAGCTCAGGCTCAACAACCTAAACTACCAGTCGAAGAAAAAAACACCAGTGTTGAGTTTGAAGAAGTGCACTTTGATTGCTCACCTCCTCTCTTCGTCGTTGAATTGAAGGCTTCAGTTTAGCTCAAAACCCAAATTGGCCGTTAAGATTTCCTGTGCCTATAACATATTCTGTAAAAAATGTCATCTACAGAGGGTGTGGTGTATTATCACCCACAATAACAGTCTTTGTCCAGTCACGCATCAGCCATAAAAGGCTTCTGAAGATTTTTGAAATCAAAAGGTCAAATGGGCTTAAAGCATAAAAGCTAAGAAGAATTCACAGTATAGAATGATATATGTGTTAATTTAAATGTCCCTATATGAATATTTGAGGAAGGGGACAAGGAGAGACGAGGTAAGCAAGGAAAATACTTTTTAAACTCAATCCTTTTGGTTTCAGGTAGGTGTAAGGTAAGTCTGATTTCCTTTTTTTAAATTTCCTTATTAGTGCACACAGTTGTGTTGTTGTGTGTTTGATCTTTCAGACAATGTGTAAAATACACACTTAATGTATTCGCCATGCTGCTTTGCACAGAGGGGTTTTGTAAGAGTTGTATCTATGCTGTGGTTCTATCCCAAATCAGAAAATACACTGATAGTTACTGGAAATTAACTTTGTGGATGCATTGTTACTTTTTGATCTACATGCCTCCCAGGCTGGTAAATAGCAAAATTTGTCAGCCACTTTTTATATTCTGCCAAATATATTTCAAAATAAAAAAAGGAATACTCTTACAGATAGCATGAAACTACGCATGGCAAGAAAGCAGTACTAACCTGCTGCTTGTACATGTTTGGTTGTGGTGGGTAAGGTTTTGTACTAGTTCCTCTGCCTTTTTGGCAGTTCACTCTGTAGATTCACCTTTGCTAATCATCTCTTTGGCTCATAAAAAGTGGAAACTTTCAAAATTTTGGTTTTACCAGCAGCTATGGCCAGTGGACCAAAAAAGTTTCGTTTTTATGGTTCAGTACCTAAGTGCCATTTCATTATGTTAGTTTAAGCTAATTGAAGTGTATTTTGACTGCTGAGTTGGTTTGTCAGTGTGCTTGTAATAGTTCCTTGACTGATTGGCTGGTTTCAGATGTCAAAGTATTCCCCAATCATTTTCACAGTACTTCGTACAGCTTTAACATTTTGTGTGGTTTGTTCAGATTGGATTGTATTTTTTTGGGGGGGGGGGGGCAGTCGGTCGATAGTAGACCAATCTACACTTTGGGTAAATGGTCCATTCATATTAATGTTGTATGCTTATTACCATTCCAGTTCAAAAGTTGAATATATCTCCTTGTCATGTTATAATTACCAGAAGGTGAAAATATATTTATCATAAAGTGTGTATCTGATGATTTTTGGACACAGAACATTTTGACAATGTGATTCTGCCGTATTTGTCGGTAATATTGCATATTACATTTTACTTTTGTCAAATTGAATGTTTTGCAGCCTAGTGTTGCTCACTTTTTAACCATTGTACCTCAATTTAAGACGTTGAGGTGAAGTGAAAAAATATTCATACCTTTTTGATATCATGTTCCGTCAACATAGATGTTTTTTCGCTTAGTACGCACAATGTCACGCAGATTGTTTTTTGAGGCAAAGGTCAAAGGAAAAACAATATTTAATATCAGTAACTTTGAATAGAAATTATTTGTAATTTGTTGGCGGTTTACATTAAGGATAAATAATTGTAGTATATTAGATATCAGAAAATAAATGTTTTCAGATCCCCGGTTTTTGTGCCTGTCACCAGGCTGTAATCTTTTTTTAGCCGAGTTGCCTGATTCAGTTAAACTGAAGGAAATCATAATTTTATCTGTGAGAATATAATAGAAGGTATACAGTAGAAATGAAAACTTAGCAATTTCAATGCAATGCAGAAAAGTCATGATTATATTCCACTTATTTGATGCGTAGAAAACACATTTTGATATTTGGTTTTTATGTGACTTGTATGTACATTGAAATGATTTCCGTTTACGATGCAGTATTTTTAAATGATGAATCATCATAGGTTGGCATGAGATCATGCAAGTACTTTTCAGAATTTCGGCTCATAGTATTATGTGTTTCTCTGTCTTTTTGGAAGTCATGTTAGGGATGAGTTTTAGATTAATGTCTCCGCTTGACATCAGCTTGTGCACAACTAATATCGGTACCACATTGTCAGTAGTGCGTTGCTTATCTGATATTTTTCAGGCTAATTTTCTGAGACTCGCTGGTGTTTTTCATGGATTCTCGGTGTTAGGTTTTCCCGAATAACTTTGTAATCTTTGTGGGAAGATGCTTTCTTCCATTGCGTCGCTTGCGTGGTGAACATGATAATTTTTGCAAAGTTTTGGAACTGTAGTTGATATATCTGGTTTGAACGATTTTGTCATTCTGATGTGCACTAAGATGTCTGGTGTTGTGTATAAACCATTCCTTATAGAGCAGATTCTAGGGTTACATGGACCCTTTAGTATCTCTGTACAGTCGCGTATCACCCCACAAAATATTTCTCATAATTTGAAATTAGTTTTCAAACAAACTTCATTCCCTCCTGACACCTTAATGTCTTAATTTAGTTGCGCTCACAGAGCAGGAAACATGCTCTATACAGTAGAGACCTTATTTATATGCACTGTTTCTCTCATACTGAGAAATATTAACTGGGGTGGTTTTGCTCATGGAGTTGCTGAATTCTGAAAGCAGGCCAAACCCATACCAAAGGAATGTAACTTAATAACTGTCTCAGTAGTCTGTCATGTGATATAGATAGTGTAGAGTTGTGCTAATTTTTACCTTTCAGAACTAGCTAAATTGATCTAATTTCTGTTCCACCCAATTGTCCTATACCTACACAACAGTTTTACTGACAAGTAAGACTTTGTGTCCACTGGGAACTTCTTTAAAAAAAGATTACTTTTTCTAATTTAGTTCAAGACAGAGTGTCTATTATTTCATGTTTCCCTTCATTTACAGCATATCATTCAGAGTGGCAAAAGCTAAATGTAAAATGACTGCAGTCTCCTTGAACACATTTTGTTATCTCTGATAGATAAGAGATCCCCAGTGGGCACAAGGCCTAATAACTTTTGGTATTATGGAGATGCCAAAATGCATTCATTGAGTATATTTTAACCAAAATGTTAAAATAGGGCAGGGGTGGGATTAAGCATTTTGCTTTTATTCCTGATAGTAGTATGGCTATTTGTTGTATCCACAGATATGCTTTAACACTGTTTTATCTGTTCATATTGCCATGGGGGAATGTACACAGTTTGCACTAGGCTGAAATGACTTTTCATGCTATCTCTTCAGTCTGTCTGTAGGTGTATGTGTGCTTGGGCTCCCAGCCCTGTTGTCCTTTTCAATACAAGCATGCTTTTTGCTCACGTTAAACCAGGGTCAAACAGAGTTTCAGAGACAGGTCAGCAATAGGCATTCATGCCCTAGTCCCCAGGGATGAAATAGAATTTATACTTGAAAATATGTGGCTGACAGATGGCTCAGCTAAAGCAACTGTAATGCTTTAATTATGTTTAGTTCGTATACTCAACAAATCAGCTAAGTAGTGAGTAAAATGGCAGAAATGTACATTTTCTACACCTTCACTATTAACTATTTCCTGAAATACCCTGAGCTTTCCGAAGACTTGATGATTATTGACAGTGGAAGCAAAGGTGATACCCAAAGGCTTGCTACAATGTCCAAACGTAATCTGTAACAAAGGAATTTTTAAATGGTAAGTATCACATTTGTTAGAGGTCTGACTATTTCATGGGCTGCTTGACCCTGGTTTGACTGATCTGTTTCATGTCCATGCTGTATTAGCTGACACACTGCTACACATTTGAATGTTTTCTATAAACGATAATATATGGCATATTTTTTAAATATGGCAGAAGATTTGTTAGTCTAATATATGGATGTAATTTGACCGTTGACAAAAGTTCAGTCATGCCCATTCCCACTTGTACTGGATATTATAGTCGCTTTTTAAATAATAGTGTGACAAAGAGTACCATTGACTTTGATTACTGTGTTGTGAAAATATGGTTGTCAGCTGAACTGTATTTATCTGTAGCTATGCACCATGTAAAACAAAACCCTGTCTACAGGGAAAAACTATCGAGTTTCAATATGCATTGGAATCTTTGAACCATATAAAATCATCTGTACTCATTTGGCGTGCCTCTATGTAAGGCTTCTTTGGTGCAGAGAGCAGTTCTAATTCACCATGTAAAGCAAAACCTGGTGTCATCAAGGCTTACTATATTAGATTTTAATTGAATAGGAATACCTACCAAACTTCAAATGACTTTCTGTATCAGAATTGTCATTTCATTTGATGAATTTAATATTTCTGTTCTTTAAAATTGTGTAGAAATGTAATCATGTCAGTGGACCATTGTTGACCGTCTAATTAACCATTACTGCTGCCATTTCGAATTATAATGAAGAGGTGGCCTTTTCAGTTTCCTGTACCTTGCATGCTGGACTTTGTCTTTCTCAATTATAAGTACAAAATATTGCACTTTATTCACTCCCTGGCATAATGTTTGCTAGACCATAAAGGGTTACACTAAATTATACTGGCATGATGCGTGCCTTTCTCTTCGTAGTTTTGTGTTTTGATCTGCGGCTCTTTTTGTCCTTTCTGTGTCTTTTACTCCTGTATTAATTTCCTGAAAAATTGGATGTCGCAACCAATCATACACTGTTTTATGGTATGTCACAGTAGGTAACGTTTTCAGTGTTTTTAGCTCTGTACATTATGCCTACCAGTTGATTTGGAAGGGAAAAATATGCTCTTGAAGTAGCTGAAGGACAAAAATAGGGTCTTGCCTTGGCTGTGAGAAGTTGCTAATGCAGGAAAAAATTACTAATTAGTTGATGTTTAGTCAAGGTATTAAAATAAAACTACTAATGACCCATGTCTTCAACAATATAAAGCAGAAATTTTTAAAGTTTATAATTAAAAGACCCCAGAAAGCTGGTGAAGGGGAGGAGGCTGATTGGAAAATTGCATTCCTATACCTGTCACCCCCTCGCATTATTGATAAGTTGATTTCTGATTAGATTTATTGTGATGTTGTCTTTGCACTGTTGGCTAATGTTAACAGCACAGTACAACCTATAAAGTTTTCATTCCACAAATATATATTTGACCAATTTACCAAAAAATGTCATGCTTTTGGCAAAAAAGACAGCGAAGATTCTACGTAGTGCAGAACTGATCCTATAAAGCCAGGTGCACTTTATAGGACTTCAGGCTCAATTAAGCCGTCCACAATTAGAGGATGATTCTTGTTCAACCCAGCATAGCTTTGCCCTTTAGGTCACCACTTTCATTCATGTCCACACTGTAGATAATTCTGTAACGAAAATGTCCAAGCTCACTGTCCTGAGTCTTTAAAATATACATTTTATATATGGATGTCAATTCTTGTCTGTCAAAAGAGCTACATGTAACGTGCAAGCATTTATATATGAATTTACTTCACATGCATATAAACTATTTCAAATCCATGTTTCAACAACAGTGATACATTTAATTTAGGCCTAGACTCGACTGAATATTGTTATTTTTCTCGTGTATACATACTGATAGATTTCAAATTTGCTTCTTGGATATTTCCTGTTCAAGTGTGCATGACATGTTTCCCTGTGTCTGTGCTAGGGTTGGGGGCAATACACAGTCAGCTGAGCATTAAGAGAAACCGATGTTCATGTCCTAACAGGGAATTCTGCCATTTATATGCCTCAGAGACTTAAGTTTTCCTGACCACACACACACCCCTTGTCACAATAAAATGTTCAGTAAGTGGACTTGGACGAACTCTGAGCTTGTGACTCAACGTGACGGTGAATTGAACCCAGCCCTGGTGTGCACTTATGTATGTGTAGTCTAGAGGTATAATAGTGAGGGGGGAAGTGTTCACTGTTGGGCTGGCTCGAAACCAAACTCCACCCTTCGTTTTGACACCTTTCAGCTTACGAGGATCAAGGATGGATGGAAGGAAAAGGAGGAGGAATTTCAGTGCGCCACCACCTCCCCACCCTGCATGACTGGACAGGACTACAACCACCACCTCTTCCACCACCCCTCCATCTCTCCTCTCCTCTCCGTCTCCACCCATCCTTCTCTCTGTCTGTTCATCTTGTCTGCCTGACTAAGAGCAGTGGATGGAAGACCCTGACCTGTGTAAGGCTTTGTTATCCAAACATCTTCTATACTCATGGTAACTAAAGATGAAAGAAAAGAAACTTTCCAAACAGCTCTTTTATTTTTATGATGTTTTATTTGACATAAAGATGACTACGTGTGATGTTTTTTTTTTTTGCAAAGAAACAATAAAATCGCCCACACAATCCCTCAACTGCAAGACACAAACATTGCATCCTATTTTTTATTTTTCCGTGGCTACTGTGTACATTCAGTTTAAAGATCCGTTTTTATAGGGTACATATTTGATGTTTTCTCCCCACCCCTTCCTCATTCTCATTTATTCTTTTCATGGTTAGTATGTTTGTAAATGTCTCTCTGCTTTTGATTAAAAACTAGATGGTGTTGTAATAAAAAATGTTTACTGAGGTACTCAATGCATTTGGTGAATTCCTCTACATGTTTGGCTCATTTATATTAAATGTATATTTTGGACTTCAAACTGTTTTTCATATTGAATTTGTCTACATTTAGATCGCATTTTTTAGCAAGCGGCTTTATGTTTTAGAATATAGATTCTTAGTCCCTTTTTTGTTGTTTTGTCATTTTATTCTTCAAATGGATAAAACATTTACAAGGTAAGACAAATTAGATGGATGTACTTTTTTGCAATGTGCATTGATTGGTGGATGGGAAGATATGTAGACCTTGAACAAAGCGAAGGTGTACGTGTACCTGCAGCTCTTTGGACATTTTTGTGCAGCTTGGACCACACACGTAAACCAAAAAGTGCGTAATGGTGTTCTCAAAGTGCTTTCTGTTTGTTGTGTGTAATCGCACTGAATAGCCACTACCCAACACTTTTCCAATCCGCATTTTCTTTAAAGTCTTTGTTTTGTTAATGTGAAATATATTCTTTCTTACACTTAGTAATCCAGGTTAACTCAAGCAGCCATTGTAGTTGCATCCAACATGGAGTTGGTCAACCTTAAAATAATGAGTCCCATTTGTTTTTGTAAATTTGCAATTTCAAGTAAGTGGTACATTTTCTGCTCCTATGTTCCACACCTAACATGTTTTTGTATGTTCATTTTTAACACTTAACAGTGTCACACCAAACTTTTGAACACATGAACAAATTGATGTGGAGTTTGTTAAATATGGAATGTGCACCGTAACACTGTTTTCGTATGCAGTGCAGCAGGTCTTTTCTCTCTTATTCCACCACCCATGTTCATGTCTTGCATTTTTGTTGAAATAGACTCTGATTCTCAACACTTTGCAATACAGAGCTTTAAGTTTGTAATATTTACAAATAAGGATTGAGTTACATGCGTTTTTCACCCTATCGATCGAAATTACAAATTATATAAGGGCTTGATGTTCTAATTGAACTTGAACTATAAGGCCAGATGAGTTAATACATTTCAATACATAAAAACTGAGGGGGAAAAAAAACCTCAAGGTTTGTGGTGCTGCAACAGTGTTCCATCAGGGCTGTCATTGCTGTTTGTTCCATTTGTACTCCAAAGGTTTATGGATAAAATGAGATTAAAAACTAACCCTTTTCTCGTATGAATGCAACAAAAGACAGTCACTAAAACACAGATTTTAACTGGTTAACTCAAACAACTCCTGTTTCGATGGTCCACGATACCTCCCTCTATTGTTTATATCTAAGAATCCTCTTGTGTTGAATTTTTTTTTTTTTTGTGGTCTCATTGGAGGTTGTGTTTTTTACTTGTCAAGTTGATTTTTTTGTTTGTTTTTACAATCCATGTCGGTTCCAATCCATGACCAGTCCCTGAAATATTGCATCTCTAAAGGTATTTGATGATTGTAAAAAAAAAAAAACCATTGTTGACCCTAACCTCCATCTAGTCATTGTAATGGCTAAAGGAATCTTTCTGAACTTGGATGAAAAGATGTTAATCAGACTGTAACCGCATCCAAACTTTTTCAAAACCCTCACGAGGCTCTTGAAATGTCTTCTTGTTCTAACCGTACAATTTTTAAAAAGGGTGTTTTTATATTTGCGAATGTTAATCCCTTTGCTCCCATAACCCTGTAAACTCTGTAAAAGAGTATTGAAGCAAATTGTAAATTGGGTTTTGGTACGAAAAGCAATGAAAACGTGGTGCATTTCACACTTAAATGGGGAAAAAATCTTTATGCCAGTTCTCGCAGTGTAAAGCCCCTGCACACCAGTGTTTTTTGAATCATTTTGCCTGACTGGACCTCTCCTCAGGACTGTTTTAAGTGTGTTCTGATCATGCTTGATTGAAGTCTCATTCCCTCTTCTGTTGCACCTATAGATGCTTTACAACTTGATGAATCTTTCATGTACATTGGCTTTTATGACCTAAGCAAACGCTCAATACAGCGCCACCCAATGTCATCCTGAGCAGAGGTCTAATCAGCCAGAATAAGAACATCTTTGTTCGGGGCTTTCAGTAAAAATACTCCGGCATCACTTTGTAGTTGCCTTATGCTGACTTCTCTCCACAGTGCTGAAGGTAAGTGTTCTCAGGTCTCCATCAGTGCAGAAGAAGCAGCAGTCCAGAGGGAGTCTGCTGCATCAAGCCTCACACAAGCAGTTGGAAAGTACTTTGTTAGTGTTTTCAGTATTTGACTTACATGGTGTAATGGTAGGATCATTTTCACTATTCATTACCTGATCTTAAGCTACCTTCTCATCTGTAATATAATATAAGCATAGACTTTTATTCGTGTGTC
This sequence comes from Coreoperca whiteheadi, assembly GCA_011952105.1. Taxonomy (NCBI): domain Eukaryota; kingdom Metazoa; phylum Chordata; class Actinopteri; order Centrarchiformes; family Sinipercidae; genus Coreoperca; species Coreoperca whiteheadi. The sequence goes on from CM022484.1 coordinate 13,670,546, forward strand.
ACTGAAAACTCGGGAAAACATAATTTCAAAGATCATATAGCTATGCAGTCCTGCCAGTGAAAAGCAGGACTTCTCCTCAGGGCTGCATGACTTTAAAAACATTGAGGTTTACAAATGTTAAGCAATTAACTCAATCGTATTGCGATCTATATTAATGTAACTTGGGTTTATAGATTACTGGGGTCCATTCTAGTTTATTCTGTTCTATTTATAGCAACGTCTTGTTCTAATTGCCCATTTCCTGTCAGGGAAAGGCACATTGTAGCTAAAATAACCAAATGGTCATTGGTCTCAAAAAAATAAAAACGTTTCTAAATTCAGTTTGGTTTTGTGGCTTTCCTTTGTACAAAATACATCGAATTAGTCTTCATAGTGGACGCCAGATGAGAATGGACAACATCAATTACTTAAAGTCAATCAATGTAAATTAGATTTTAATTATATTTTGGTAGTACTACCTGAGCAGAAACCGTTTATTGTTTAACAATACATTATCCCAATTTGTTCGGTTTAAGGTGCATAAACAAATAATCAAAAATATACAAGAGATGCTCAATTGTATTTAAAATGTTGTGCTTTGTATGCCAAAAACTATTTAAGAGAAACTTTAGTGATTTACCTAGTTAAAGAGTGTAAAAAGTCAAATTGAGAGCCATTATATACAATTTCTTTAAATAGCTGTGTTTTTAACCAAACGAGCAGAAAATGTAGTTGACGTGAACACCCACCAGTTTCAATCAAATTCGACCTGACAAGGTTCCATAAGCGAAGTGAGCTGTCAGACCCAGGAGCAAAGAAGAGACATTTGTCAAAGTACAGTCCTTCGCCATGTTAGGAAACTTAACGAAAGCTAAAATGCCGTTTGTCTATTTTAACAATTACGTCCTAGGCTGCTCGCACACACGCAAATGACAGCTAATTGTCTTTTTTTTGTTTGTTTTTGTTTTTTACTTACAACTAAGTAAACTAAGTGTGTGCGTGCAAACTAGGAAATTGTAACACAAAGTAATATATATTTTTAAATGTTGACGCATTTAATATTCTTTGCCGGCGCTGTTGCCTCCTTCAGCCGGAACCTTAACGTTTCCGCGTCGCGCTCCTACCGTACAACTTCACGTGTTACACTTGGAACTTCCGGCGCTTGTTTGGCTGGCAGTTCGAAACGAGACTGGCGGCGACATATGAAGCGTACTTGAAATGCTCAAATGGCAGGTTTATTAAATGTGGATACACGCTGCGGAACACGAAGAGCCCTCTAGAGTGAAACGTCACCACGGGAACAAAGCTACTGGGTCGCCACCGTACTATGTTCAAAAAGATGACTGAATTCGGTCCAGATTCCGGGGGGCGAGTCAAGGTAACGCAACGTTACACCAAATCCGTTTGGGCTAACGCGAATGGAGAGCACTACCTCTTTGTACGTTCTGTATTTGCGTTTTATCTTGTGAGTGGGAGAATGCTAACAGGAGAACATTCATACTCTTCTGTACGTGTTCCCTGTGTGATCTGCAGGGAGTAACCATCGTGAAACCCATCGTGTTTGGGAACGTTGCGCGCTACTTTGGGAAAAAGAGGGAGGAGGACGGACACACACACCAGTGGTCTGTCTATGTGAAGCCTTACAGAAACGAGGTGAGACATCCAGACCACATCAGTCGTTTGCAAGCTATTTGTAGTTGGTTGAAAAGATAATGACCAACCACTTCTACTGCAACGCAGGTTGAAGTTATCATCTTGATTGTGTATATATACATCATATTATATTATATAAATAACATTGTCCCTCCAGGATATGTCCGCTTATGTGAAGAAGATCCAGTTCAAGCTACATGAGAGCTATGGTAACCCGCTGAGAGGTGAGCTGACCTCCACGTGATAAGTATGACAAAAAAATGTGATACATCATGTGCCCATAGGCAGGTGTATAGTGGCTGTACCTGTTGCCGTGTTTCACCCAGTCTGCCTACCTCACTGTGTTTCTCTTCCTTCCAGTGGTGACGAAGCCTCCATATGAGATTACGGAGACGGGCTGGGGGGAGTTTGAGATCATCATCAAGATCTTCTTCATTGACCCCAATGAGAGACCTGTGAGAGCTGCCCCGAGTAGACCATTTCAAAGAATGTATTCGTAGCTCCTTGTTAAAATGCTGGATATACTGTGTGTTAATCTTTGTAGTGGACATTTTCACCGCTACGTTGCTTTAACATATGGTATGTTCTATGCATAAAGGAAGGCTCCTAACTGATAGTTTATTGAGCTCCTTTGCATCTTAATACTCAACACGTGATGATAATTGGTATTTAATTGCTCGGAATTTTGAACTTTACCTCCCTGTGTGTTTGCTTATATTCATTTGGGCCTGTGCTTGTGTGCGTCGTAGGTGACTCTATACCATCTGTTGAAGCTGTTCCAGTCAGACTCCAGCGCCATGCCTAAGAAGACAGTTGTCTCTGAATTCTATGATGAAATGGTATGCCTGCTTTGATGCTGTAGCTTATAAACACAGTTACTGTACTGCATCATTTTCTGTGTTCCTTTATTGTGAAAACGGTAGTTATCTATTCATATGTAATCTCGTCACCATAATTGCTAAATAACATAAATCGCTTCCAAAGTTTCCACACATGTAGAACTTTGATTTTCAAAGTGGGGGGGGGGGGGGAGAAGCGCCTGACTCTGTTTTCTTTGTAATTTTCAGATCTTCCAGGATCCCACAGCCATGATGCAGCAGCTACTGACCACTTCAAGACAACTCACCCTGGGAGCATACAAGCATGAGACAGAGTGTATGTACGCACACAATGAACATAGAGACACAAGTGTTTATATACTGAATAGTTTTGTCACATTACCCCAATTTTCACTTGAAACCTTGTGCCCTGCATAAGGGAAAGATCTAGTTTGTGCCCCTGTACAGTACATAGTTTGAGCTGCTGTCATCATGCTTGTGTGTGTGTGTGTGTGTGTGTGTGTGTGTGTGTGTGCGTGTGCGTGTGTGTGCCTGCCTGCCTGCCTGTGTCTGCAGTCAGTGAGCTGGAACAGAGGACCAAGGAGAAAATGGAAGCAGCAAAGAAGAGAACCAGCCAGGAGATCACAGAGCTGAAAGACAAACTAAAAGCCAGCAGAGAGAACATCAACCACCTGAAGGCAGAGATCAGGAAACTGGAGGAGGACGGAGATCACAAGGAGCACTGAGAAATGGTCCAACACGTCTCACACACACACACACACACGGACGTGATAGATCAGCAGGGAACAACCTGCATTTTTTGTATTCTTGACCACATAACTGATCAAAAAACAAGGCATTGTTTTGACCTATTTTTTGATTACACAAATTAGCATGGGGGGGGGGTAATGTTGTAGTTTTTTTTTTTTACATGAAGACATGAGAATGGTTTTCAAAAACTGTGATTCCCATAATATAAGTTCTGGTCTTTGGGAGTGTTGTCAGTATTCATTTTGTGATTGGTTCTCTACCCATCTGTCATTGATGTCTTTTCTACCATAACACTGCTGGATGTATATTTGTTTTTGCAACAGTGGGCTTGTCCAGTCCTCTTGATATAATTGATCCTGCGTTGAAAGAAAGGCTTTTCCTTGCATCCCCCTGAAGTGCACCCGAGCAGAGCTCTAATCTGCCAGAATCAGTGAAGCACCCCCATACTTTGGAGGACCCACCCTTTCACACTGACAGTCCACATGTGCATATACTGGAAAACTAGCTGGGTGTGAAATGGATTAAACGAGCAGAATGAGGGCTCAGGTTCATAGCCTGGCAGCTGTTGCAGTGACTGTCTGCTTGTGTTTTTTGGTTTGTTTTTACTATAACCATGAAGTTGGTACCCACTGAAAAGAAAAGGTGAAGTTTCCTGCCCAGATTCAAGTAACTCCTGATATAATACCTGATAGTCTAACTCCTTAGGAGTAAAGAATTGCTGTTTAAAGATTGGCAAGGTTGTGTGTATATTCTATTGAGCAGCCCCAGAACACACACACACACACACACACATGCGTGTGTGTTTGTGTATAGATACAAACAAGTTTGAAACATTCCCGGATTTGGGAAGACGCTTGAAAATGAATAAATAAAGCGTCATCTGCGCCTAAATGTTTTTGTATCTAAAGAGCTTATGTAAAGCTTTTCCCGAGGTGTGGGTTTTCAGGTTTCCTAGAGTCCATGAAAGCATCTAGCAGGAAGTTCAAACAAACAACTTTCGCTGTCTCCACGCTGAACAACTTCCCTGGAGCTGCAGGCCGACACGTGCAAATGTGTGTCGTCTGCTCGTTCTTTATTATAACTCTCAAGCAAATATGGTCAAATACAAAGAGCTAGAATGGAGACAGTGTTATCCCGGCCTGTACATGCGTTGCCGGCGTGTAGCTGTACATTTAATAAGTACGCTGGGCGCCTGAATGTGGTTTGTCTGCTCGGGTTAGAATCGCTCCAGGTTTCCTTTCGGAGGAGGATTTCGCGGTAAGTCACGTTTTGTGTAAATAATACAACAGCTCTAGACAAGAGTCCTCATGGGCGCATAGTGGCCTGGCAGAGATGTGTGATTGCCTCGGGTTTGAGAAATGATTTCCCACCTTTTCTCAGATACAACAATTCAAATCGAACTCTTGGGTAGAGATGTGTGCCAGCAGTGAGTTTCTCCTGTGACGTAGCCAGTGCTGACGACAGAAAGTGACTTTAGCGGTGAGTGGGAGTGGGTAGGAATTAGTTCACCTAAAAATGTCCCATGGGCACTCCATAGAATATTTAATTTCCAGGTAGATGAAACAATGGATCAAGGAATGCAACTTGAATCTAGCCCTACATTTTAAATATTTAATGTACAGCATAGGCTACACACCTCGTTTACCGTGCAAGTAGCTATTTAGATGAGATGGGCCAACATGATATTTATAAATAAAATAATTAGCTAAGTCATCAAATGCATTAATAACCGATTAGATATACACAAGTATAAATCTCTTAAGCTATCAGCTATCGCCATATTATTATTATTAGTAGTAATTGTCTTTACCAAACGATTATGTAGGCTATAAAAGAGTAAACTTACCTGTGCTAGTTTAATAAGATACACATTTTTACACTAAGATACTATAAGTGATTATTTTAGCATACCAAATAATATTTTTCCTTATTTGTTTCCGTTTTAATGCGTTTTTAGTTGTTGATTTCAGCCCGCAGTCATAGCGAGAGTTGGTCACGTGACCGGAGGGTTTTGGAACCGACGTCAGAGAAACCGAGCTGGTGCCGAGCGACCACTAATGAGCCTCACCGTCCTCCTGCAGCCGCACTCACAGTCGTACCTTTTGAGCGACATCTTCCCAGCACCGTTTACTGACCCCGTTTCCCGCTCGCTAGTGTCTAGAAGAGTCGTTATTGTAATGTAAGCTGTATTGGAAATGCTCAGGCAGCCGTATAGCTTCTAATAATGTTACCCGGCTCGCATTAACACCGTGTAGGGCTAACGTTAACGTAAATGCAACAAACATGTCTCCTCGCTGAGAGAACGACTGGCGGTGTTCTGTTGCGTTCAAGTTTTCAGGTAAGTTGGATGAAAACAGCAACAACCGGCATGTTTTGTAGCCCGTAAGCACGCATGCGGTAACGCTACTCGACAGTGAGTGTATGGTGGCCTTATTGAAACCCAGTGACATTTTAATCCCTTTTATGATATTACTACTGTTTTCCTCAAGGGACACGTTTTGCCGGGCTGTTGTTTTTTTGTTAAAATATGCAATAACGCTAGCGTCGTGTTCTTGGATCAGGCGAAGAAGTTAATAAGATAGCCTGTGTGGTTGCCAGTTGGTCTGTCGGTGTTGCTGCTGTCTTTCCTGTCTGTGTCAATGTCTGTTAACACATTTTGAATAGGAAGTAGCTGAAGATGTGTAAAGATGTTCAGACTGGTTATCATATGGTTTGGCAGTCAGTGTCACGTAGACCAGACCAATTAATTCACGTTGAGACTTGTGTGTGTTGTGCAGTCATGATAATAGCAATATTGTCAATTTGTTTCCTCATTCTTAGGGACACTGTTTTATCTTCAAAGAACATGGAGACCTGTCTGATAACTTCATAGGAAGTCGTAATTCAACTTGACTCCAGAGAGGGAGAAACTCCGACTTCTTGTTGTGTTTGTTGCTTATATGTCCACATCAGCCACGCTGGCTGGCTATTCAGATCTTTGTTTGGTTGCCTTTCACTGAGCTCCATTGTCCTGGCCTGGTGTCTGTGTGTAGTGTGCAGTTTTAAGTCCATTCATGAGGCTGAGTGCCCAATCAGCACTCCATAGCTTTGATGCGTGGAGTTCCCCAAAGAGGGCAGGTGCACTGTGGGGCTTTCGTTGCATTTACTGCTTTGGCGTGTATACCTGCCTGGCACAGTCGTACATTTCTCCGAGCATGACAGAAGGTCCATCTGTCGGCCTCTCACCATTATCATGCCAATCTCTTCAATCATTATGGGATAGCAATGAAGGCCATCCTCAAGGGCGTTTTCTCATGAAGTATAAGTGCATGAAGGAATCATTCATGAGTGGATAGTAGTTAGTAAGGGTGTGTCCTGCACTGTGATTGCTGTGGATAATAGCAGGATAAGGAAGGGCTGTGATTAGGCTTTGCTGGCTTTGGAGTGTGTAGGTGCGAACATCGATTTATGTGCCTAGTGAATGTAGGTGTTTCTTCTCCTACCACGAAAACTAAAATGTCAAATCCACTCTCATATTTCCCAACATTTCCTACAGAAGGCATTATTCCCTTTGGTCACCCATTCGGTCCAGTCCTCGCAGCGAAGAAATGCATTTTTACCCAGGGTCAGCTCAGCTGAAAGCAGATTAAGATAAAGTTTTAAGATTCCACCACCATGGTTGGAAATTGTCCAACAAGGAAGTAGCCAGAGCAGTTTTGGCTGTTGCACTGGGACTGTAATTAAGTTACAAAATGATGTAATGAGTACAGTTACATGTGAAATTGGTAAACGTAAGTAAGATTACAGCCTGGCCTTATCGCTTTGTATTAATAGCTAATGTGGCCCTCAGAAAACCTTCTTTATTTTCGTATCATGCATGCATCAACCCCCACTGTTATTTCCTTGGCAGTATTACACGAGTAAAAACAGTGCTCTTTTTTAACTTTTATTTGTCACACTCACTAGGCAAGTGGTGTCATAATCTTTCCTGCCAACAAGACGTTAAGAGATAAGATTGATGGAAAAACTGAGACACGATATTAGTAAGTGTTGCTAGGTTTGGTTTGAAACAAGGGCGAGACGTTGAATTTGGTGCACTGTGGTAGCGCTGAAATGTCACCCCTGATAGTAGTTTCATTTGAATGCAGTGAAGTTGATCTTGCTTTGAGTCAGATTATCGTCTTTGCGTCTCATTATGCAAACTATTATGTTTTAACTGTCAGCTCTGTTATCGTTGCAGCAGCTTTACGATCAGTGACACGAGCCAACATGTGACCTGGTTGTTAGTGTGACTGTGCGATGATGTCGCCATCCTCAGCGGCTTCTGGTGAAGCTTTTTAAGCAGGGCATGGTACCCCTGGCTGCCTCAGAAGAGCAGTTTAAGGGCCAACCGTCAAACTGTTCTTTTGACTCTGTTGTAAAAGTTACGTGTGTGTGTGCGCGCGCTAGGTGTGTTGGCGAGCCCATGGAGAAGCCGTCCTCTTCAAACAGAGCAGCGCTGGAGGAGAGAAAAGGCGTGGTCGAGGTGAGCAGCTTACTCATCAACTCACAACGAGATGAGAACAAGATGTAATATATGGTTAATTATAACATTTTTCAATGAAAGGAAATGCATGTTTCCAAACTCATTTTGGAGACTCCCTTTTTCTTTTCTTTTTTTGTCTGGGGATATGTGTTTCTGCTGTTTTTTAGCCATCCAAATGTGGCTACACATTTTCTATTAAGAGCTGAAAATAGATCTTTTTCACAGCAGACATTTTGAGTTGCCATAGCAGGAAAAGCACAGGTGGAACCAATAGCAGTAACTGTTGCTCAGTAGTTCAATGGCTCAAAGTTCCCCAGTAAGCCATTCAAGCATACCAGCATGCAAAATAGCAGGTACTGCTAATCTTAATGGAATGCAGTTGTTATCAATGTTATTGATTGCCAGTATGTTTCCTACTATGACATGCCAAAATGGTCGGCTTTGAAGAAAGTTCGTTTCCAGACTCGTGATACCTGTTAAAGGGGAACGCTGCCAATTTTACACATCAACGCCTGTTAAGAGGTCGTGGGAGTACTGCTGCAAGAAAAAACACAGAAAAAAAGTTGTATGAAGCTTTTTGGGACTGCACGGAATCTGATGAATTGTCACTTGCCATGTCTGTTGGGGCTGACGAGGTACAAAGAAGTGGGCTTATCAGACGTTTTGTGGCCCGCTCCTCATCTCTGCTTGAGGCCAGCGGCTCCAAGCTACATTAGCCGCAACTAGCATAACACAGTGGAATCTCCGGCCGAACTGTCGGTGAGCGAGTTGCATTGTGGGTGGTGTAGGTGCAAGGTTTTGATGGAGGAAGACGAATGCGTGGAATAAAAAAGAAGATATCACTGGTTCTGCTGCATCGATTTTTTTTTATTTTTTATATATATATATTTTTTTTTATTTGTTTAAAAAAAAAAAATCCTTTTTAAAAAAACTTTCCATTGTGAGTCTGACAGTTATAGGAGTGCGGCACTAAATAGGTAGAGTAGTTGTTTAAGAGAATAGTAACGGCAGGATTTTTACACCCAAAGCTAGCAGAAACTAAAAATGATTCCAAATTCTTCTTTCGCTTCAGCATTTTATCATCTTAATGATGGCTTGGAGAATGCAAAAATGACTCCATCACCGTTTTGTACCTGTTCTCCCAGGATGGTGGAGCGCTGAGAGGTGCTGAGGGTGGAGAGGTGGATCCTCAGACCCCGAGGAAGAGCAGCTCCTCTCGCTCCTCCCGCAAGAGCTTCCGCCTGGACTACCGGCTGGAGGTAAAACCTCACCTCCCATCATCCTCCGGTCCCCTTTAACCTCCTCCTCTACCTGAAACACACATCACCCAATCTTCCTTTAACTTAACTCACCTCAAACCTTATTTCCATAAACTCCTTCCCCCTCAACCTGTTGTGTTTGGCGTATTGTGTTATACCTCATGTTTGAAATACACTTATTTATCCCAATATAAATGGAAGAGTTGACTTTGTTTGTAGGAGGAAGTGACAAAGTCCTGTCGGGACAAACGTGGCCGCTGGACCAACCCCTGGCCCACATGGCGGTTCCCTTCCTACACCACCCTGCTCAGGTTCCTGTTACTGGATAAAAATGACAGCAACGTACCAACTACTAAAGAGGTGGGTAGTTACTGGATTACAATTTTACAGTTTGCTATTAACTACAATGCCTGCTTTGTTTCACAGTGTCACATAAGTCCCAATTGGGCTTCACTAAATGATTAGTGTCAGATTGGTAATCTAAAATCAGTAAAAAGATGGTATTTTTAAATGTAACCTTCCCATTTTAACACGGAATATAGTGGATGTTATGGAGGACAACTCCTAAACTCACCCACTTACACCTAATGTTATAGTTATTGCAGAGCACAGAGCTTTTCACACAGTCAGGGTAAACTAATGTTATTGATTCTGTATAAAAGTCATGCATCACATTTGTTCCAGCCAGTGTACGGTTTTACATGCATTATCCTTACCGTGATCAGTATTAGCAGTCATATACTGTAGTTCCCACCGCTGTTAGTAGGAGCATTTCCGACTAACTTTTGTCGACTTTCACAACCCACAAAGTATTTATAGCTCATAGAGGAAACCTTGCTGAGCTCAGTGAGAGCTTAATGGGCATCAAAGGCTGCTTTCACACAGCAATAGAAAAATGTTTAACCCTTAATTGCACAGTGTGTCATTGTCGTAAAAAACCTATTACAATTGGTGTAAACATGAACAACCAGAGAGGTCATGGATCAAAAGTTTTGTAAATATATTGCGTGTAAGGCTGTAGCCTTGTAAAACTGTGCATGAATACTGAGCAGAGATGAATCTCAAGTCATACAAAACTAATTTGTTCAAAGAGCTGTTTAGCTGCCTAGCCTTGATGTTGAGAATAAATCCTGCAAGCTGCCACGAAGAAATGTTAACTCCTGTGAGAGGAGCAAAAAGTGCAGCGCTGACGCTGTTTTTAGGGTTAGAGGGGATTACTGTTCATCACGTACGATCAGGCGAAGTCATAAGACAGGAACATTCTATTCCTCATAATCAGTTAGTGGTTTTCTCTCCTTTTTTTCTTACTGTATCCTTCCTCTCACCCCCCCCCCCCACCTTCCCATAGGCTCTGGACAGTAAGCTCCCCGTGATGGAACCGTACTTCGTCCAGAACCCAGACCTGTCGGACTCTGGTCCAGGTCTGAGAGTCACCTGGCTGGGTCACGCCACGGTCCTGGTTGAAATGGACGGGCTGAATATTCTGACGGACCCAATTTTCAGCCAGAGGGCCTCACCGTTCCAGTTCATGGGGCCCAAAAGGTACCGAGGGCCCCCCTGCACTGTGGAACAGGTTTAGTACTTATTGTTTTTTATTTTCCAAAGTAAAGGCCTCCTCATAGTTTTTGGCCCAGGCCTTGTTTCTGTGGCTGCTTCCTTCATACCCCGGTTCCATTTGTTATCCTCCTGCCAACAGCTGCCCAGGATCGATGCTGTCGTCATCAGTCACTCGCATTACGACCATCTGGATGCTGGATCTGTGGCCAGCCTTAATGCACGCTTTGGAGGGGAGCTACGCTGGTAAGTGTGCTGGATCTGTAATCAACAATACTGATTTGAGAACCAGTCTTAATTTTATTTATCAATTATAGTTCACACTCTCACAAAATCACATTTGCCTTTTTAGATTAAGTAAGTCCAAGTGTGTTTTTCACAGGTTCGTGCCCCTGGGTTTGATGGACTGGCTGGCAAAGATGGGCTGTGAGAATGTGATGGAGCTGGACTGGTGGGAGGAGAACTGTGTCCCGGGTCATGACGATGTCACGTTTGTCTGCACACCCTCTCAGCACTGGAGCAAACGCACGGCGCTGGATGATAACAGGGTAATTATTCATTCCAAGTAATCACTGCTTAGACTTTACAAACATTTCTAAATGTGGAAAATCAAAGTCACCATATAAGTCCATAGCTGAGCCTTCATTTATTGGTACTTGAGTCTTTATTTTAAAAAAAAAAAAGAAAGCAGATAAAAGGCAGTTCTGAAATAGTTTTTGAGTTCAAAGCATGTCTTTTTCTCTCAGTCTTTATGGGGCAGCTGGTCTGTTTTGGGTCCGGACCATCGATTCTTCTTCGCTGGTGATACCGGTTACTGCTCTTCCTTCCAGGAGATCGGACGACGCTTCGGACCGTTTGACCTCGCAGCAATCCCCATCGGCGCTTACCTGCCCAGGTTCGGTACATATTATACACACAGTTTTCACTTTATTAGATGCAACTGTTCTGCCATAAAGTCTGCATTTATGATGCGTAAAATGTCAGGTGCTAATTCAGTTATGTTCTAGCATTGAGGTCATAGTTAGTGGGGTGTTCTGGACTGCATTATATTGAGGTTTTTCTAATATTCTGCCCTCTTCATGTTTGAAAATGGGGAGGACAAGAAAAACCTCAAGATAAATGTAGTCCAGTACAACACCACCTTTAACCATGAGCTCAGTAATAAAACAGGAAGTTAAAAGGTCAAACAGTCAACATTATCAACGGTAGACTTTATGGCAGATGTACTGGATTGCATTAGACTCTACAGGTGTATGTATCCATATGAATTAGCATTGAAGGTGTTAAGACTATTCACAGCCATTGTTACAGAAACAAACATTGCAATATTCTTTGGTTTTGCAGGGACATGATGCAGGGGCAGCATGTAGATCCAGAAGAGGCTGTTCAGGTTCACCAAGACCTTCAGGCCAAACAGTCAGTGGCCATTCACTGGGGAACCTTTGCTCTCGCCTATGAGGTAGGGGCATACTTAGATATTGACTAATGGATGCTCTGTGTGTGGTGTAAAGTTTTTAGAATTTGGATACATTTGGAGATTCTGTAACTAAAACTAATGCCGTCTCATACAACTGAAATAAATCCTACCTTCATGAACGTTATGTTCAGTTTTTGTTAAAATGGTTTTAAAGAGCTGTTGATTCAATTTAATGATCGGTTTGGAGGCTGCAGTTTGTGGCTCTGTTGAATTATACTGAAAGTGCTTCTGTATAAAGCACCACAAACTGCAGCCTTCAAAATGATCATAAAGTTGAATCAACACCTCTGAAACAGTTCCAACAAAAATTGAACATTAGAACCTTCCGGAAGGGATTTATTGCAGGACTGCTGCATTAGACTTAGCTAGGTGTACCTAATAAACTAGAAGCTGAGTGTATGTTAGGGTGCTGCTAGTAGGAATCCATTTTTTTAAACATTTCCCCACATTGTACAGAAATAGAACTAATGCATCATAGTCAATATTTTGTGTGTACATACACACATGGTACTAACAAAAAAATTATAGTAATTAAATACTAATCTGACACGGTACTACGATGCATTAGTTCTATTTCTGGACAATGTGGGAAAATGTTTAAAAAATGGATTCCTCCTAGCAGCACCCTAACATACACTCAGTTTATAAAAGGTACACCTAGGCAGCATATATACATATCACCATACTTCAGACAGATTCATTTTGTCTCAGTGCTTCACGTTTGAGTGTTCATGGGTTCTGTCAGCCCATCTCTAATTTTCCAACCGCAGCAGCGAGCCAGAGGTTGCAGGTAGTCATGTAGCTTATGAACAATGCCACTTATGCTGTGTTACCAGAACTGTCTGTGTGTGCGTATACACACTTTTGTTTTGTTTATATATATATATATATACACACACACACAGAGTTCTGGTAACACAGCATAAGTGGCATTGTTCATAAGCTACATGACTACCTGCAACCTCTGGCTCGCTGCTGCGGTTGGAAAATTAGAGATGGGCTGACAGAACCCATGAACACAAACGTGAAGCACTGAGACAAAATGAGTCTGTCTGGTGATGCTCACGGATAGTCTAATACTGACTTTGTCTCTGGTCCCTCCTTCATGCAGTACTACCTGGAGCCGCCGGTTCGTCTCAGAGAGGCCCTGGAACAGAAAGGACTGAAGCCAGATTCCTTCTTCACTTTACATCACGGGGAGTCTCGCCTTATAGCGTCACAGGAGGGAGACGTCTTCAACTGATTCTCTGGAGTGTTTGTGGGCCGAGTTACATTTGTGTCTGTAACAAAGTGCAGAACATTTTGTCACTCGCATAGATGGACTTCAGTGATTTACGTTTGAAATGCATATACCTATGCAGCTTATCCCAACTGAAAATAGGAAATTCAAAGGTTCTGCAAAGCTGTTTACATACTGAATGTTTGCCCTGCCATTGTCATGGTGGGGAATACTGTCTACATGAACTGTGACTCTTCTATAAAAAATCTGATTAATTAGGCTTACTCAAATGTGTGTGTAATTACTTTAGGCAAAGATCAGCTGCCGTCATGGCTCATAAGAAAGAAGGTGTTGGGGTCAGCACTTACTATGGTATGTTAGTCTCAAGTAACAATTACGATTTGACTAATTCTTTTTTAGACTTTCTGAACATCAACAAATAAGTAAAATACAATGATAATTAAACTCACATGGAGTAACTGGTGCTGGCCCCACAAGCCTTCGGTATGACGCTGGACTGGAGGCTGCAGACAGCGTTATTCTGAAATATAGAAGAGAAAAACGTATTCTAAAGTTATTTAGGGTAGTGATTTTCAAAGATTGGTGCTAGGTAATTCCACATTAAAGGTTTTCTGAATGTACGCTGGCCAACCCAAAACAGAATGAGACACAGAAGTGCAGATGTTGAGCTGGGCTCAGCTTCATGCACTGCAAATATTGTGCATCATTCCTGCTTAAGACATTTGTTTTTGATGCTCTGCAACCACAGCGCAAAGGCATTTTCTGTCTCTTGCTTATCAGTGTGCTCATTCACATTTTCACTTGTTAGAACTTAAGTCAACAGATGTCTTTGCTTTAGAGAGCAACACTAGAATCATTTAAGAACTCAGCTTTTTGTCATTTTTTTGTAATGTCTTTAAAGCCAGAATGTACAAACAGCTGACAGCACAATGTTGAGTTAATTTAGTAGCCTGGTTATAACTACAAGGCCAAACAGTGCTAACTGTGGTTTACACTTAACCCATGTCACTGAATTACCCATTAAATATACTTTGCATTTCAATTTTGTTTCTTTCTTGTTGTCAACAGTAATTTAGAGCAGGACTTCCAAACAATACCTTAGTTTTTTGTTTTTTTATGTACCTAGATGTCTGATGAAAAACATTTAGGAAATCAGAAAATTACTTTGTTACCATTGAATATACCTTTGTTTACTATTCTCCCATTCTGCACCACTGTAGTGAACATCACATTTTCTAGGATATTGAAGCCACTATGTGTTAAATTTCAAAGTTTCCAACTTTGGCGCCACCAAGTGGAAGTATCAAATAAGACAATTGCGTTAGACATGAACATGAGGCATAAAGACATTCTGGGCTTTTGATAATGCATTTTGACTGGCCTGAGTTACCATGGCGCCTGTAAAGATTCAGTGTACATAACACCTGTAATGTAGGCTACATGAACACTGCCAGAGTTAGTGGAATGTAACAATACATTTTACACAAGTACTGTATTTAAGTACAATCTTGAGATATTTGTACTTTATTTCCATTTAATGCTTTATACTCCACTACATTTTGGAAGCCAATACTGTACTTATGTAACAACATTTATTTGATTAGTTACTTTGCAGATTCAGATTAATAATACAAAATATACATCAACTAATACATTATGATGTTTTATTACAGGTTAAAATATTTGGCAGTATATAAAGTAGGTGAAATTAGCTTTAATGCATTACTAATTATAATATAAAACATTCTGCTTAATAGGTACTTTTAGTTTAGGTACTTTAAGTATATGTTGATTCTTATTAGTATTTTTACACTGGTATTGCTATTTTTACTTAAGTAAAAGACTACTGATTCCCACTGGGGTCAAATATACTTTATAAATGCACTTCTGATTAAAGACACTGCCCATAAATTGAGGAAATAACGTCAGAGAAGTGAAACCTACTTTTATAGAACTACTGATTACAAAAACTGAAAATACGGCACAAAAAACCCTATTCCTTTAAATCGACTGCATTAGAGTTGTACGTGTAAAATGTTTTTCAATACAGTCAAATTCATGTCAAACAGTGCTGAAGCTGCAGTGTAATGTGTTTTTGTTGATCTATGAATTCAGACACTGACTGGTTTATTCAATATAAACAACGAATATTGTTGTCTTATCCCCCCTAATTAATGTACATAAAATACATTCTTATTACATATTATGGGACACATTATGAACGCAGATACATAATATCAGGAAAGTGCAACCATCTCTCTCTATGAATGACACAGAGGAGCTAATTCGCTTTAGCATCGAGCATGCTGGACCACTGCAATGCTCTCCTATCTGCCCTATCTACCCACAAAACCTCTGATCTCAGGGCAGCTGGAAGTGTTGACATTTTTAAAACAAAAACTGAAAACCTACCTCTTCCGCGAGGTTTTTTATTAAGACTTGTTTGTAGACATTATTATGTTCATTTTATTCTTACATTTGATTTTATTTGGCTGTCTTTATTAATATTTTATCAAATTTTTACGTCTAGTTTTAATTAACTCTTTTTCTTCCTGCTTTTAATCCTTTCCTCATTGTCCTCATGTTTAACTTGTTATCTTATTGTCATTAGTGAGGGACTAACCTGCACGAGAGGTGCTGTGCAAATAAAGTTTGATTGATCAATAAAATAAATATCAGTAACGTTTGTTAGAGTTTAGGTGCATGAGTATTATTTAAGTACTACAGCAAAAGTAATGTAGCTATGTTTAACACTAGGTACTGTTTTTGTCTGTCTCAAACTCGAACTGTTGATCAGGGTCAGAGGTTATATCCCTTAGCAGTAAATCTAACCTTTGATGCAAAATGGTATCTTTCAATCTGCTAATTGCCAGAACAAACAGGCTGGATCTGTTGTTTTGGGTGGAAAAAGACAGTTCTCACAACCTCCCTGAGAAATGAGCAATAACATTGTTCTCTCAGTGACTCCAAAAGATGGCGACTGAGCCATAAAGAGTTAAATATTCTACACTCCTGGTGTGGGAGTAAAGGTTGGGCGCCACACAGGAGATTAATCAGTAACCTGTTTAAAATATGTTTGTTGAAAAGATAAACCGGATAGCTTTTTGGTCCGTGTATGTCCAAGGCCTGCCGTTTTTCCGTTTTTGTTCTCAGAATCAAAACACGAAAAGCGAGAGAAGCAAAGTCAAATAACTGCCCAATCTGGATGTTTGCACATTCCTTCTTTTGTTTTTCCTCTTGAAGAAAGACGTGAAGAAATGAGAGTCATGTGACCCGGAAGTCAAGTAAATATATCAACATAAAAGCCAAGAGGCAGAATGGCGCTTCTGTAAAAGTGTGACATTATGCAGCACAGGATCTGTAACGTTACCTGGGCAACGTAAAGATAAATAAATGCATAACTGCCTACATAGGTAAATGTGTGTGATATATTATGTATATTGTTCTCTCTTGAGAACTAGGCCTATTGTTCAGTTGC
This sequence comes from Coreoperca whiteheadi, assembly GCA_011952105.1. Taxonomy (NCBI): domain Eukaryota; kingdom Metazoa; phylum Chordata; class Actinopteri; order Centrarchiformes; family Sinipercidae; genus Coreoperca; species Coreoperca whiteheadi. The sequence continues at coordinate 13,687,279 of CM022484.1, forward strand.
CGTTGCTGTCTTTATGGCATCTTGGTGTCTTGGTTCTGTAAATGTGATCATAGATTACCCAGCTGGATAACTCTGGCACATTTACACAAATGTTGATTTGTCCTTGGAAATAAATAAATGTAAATTTTGCTGCGTAGATTTTCCTGGAAATAGCCTGTGTCTGGTCCAAATCTCCCAGCCCACTTGTCGAAATGTCCTTGAGCAAGATACTGAACCCCAAAGTGAGCGGGCTGTGCTGTGTTGTGTTGTGTTGCGTTTCATTCGGCGTGTATCTGATCTCCCGACCAACACGTATTCTAGTGAGATTAATTTAAGTATATCTTGGGGGCTTTTTAATGTCTTTTATGGACAGAGACAGCTGAAGACACTGGAAATGGGAGCTAGAGAGGGGGGGGGGGGGGTACACGCAGCAAAGGGCCGCAGGTTGGAGTCGAACCCGGACTGCAGCCTCGCACATGGGGCTGAACATGTGGAGATCTCTGCTGGTCACTGAAGACAACACTATTTGGACCAGACAGGCTATTTCCAGGAAAATCTAAGCAAAAAATTTTACTTTTTTTTTTTCAAAAGGAAAAATCAACATTTGCGTAAATGTGCCAGAGTTATCCAGCTGGGTAATCTATGATAACATTTACCAAGAGAACAAGATGCCATAAAGACAGCGAGAACAATATACAGAATATATCACACACATTTACCTATGTAGGCAGTTATGCATTTATTTATCTTTACGTTGTCCAGGTACAGATCCTGTGCAGCATAATGTCACACTTTTACAGAAGGGCCAGGCTACCCTCTTGATGTATTTACTTTTACTTCCGGGTCACATGACTCGCATTTCTCGTCAGGTCATCTTCAATAAATTAAGTCAAATGAAAAACTAATTTCCAATCCAGAGTGTGAATTTGATCCTGAATGCACAGCTAACAAAAGCAGAGTACACAAGAAGCCTGTTGAAGGAAAGTTAAAGGAAGAGAATAAAAAAAAAAAGACTCCTTCAGACCTGCTCCGGGGATTGGCGCTCAGGCTGCAGCACATTGTTCCTCACGGAAGTCCAGAAAATCCAGCGGGTCCTTGAAAAACACTGCCTCACAACTTTTGACATGTACTTCACTACTGTGCTTTCGTATAAGCGGACAGATAGGAACTGGGTAAAGTCTTTTAAATGTCTGTTTTCTTTTCTCCTCCGTACTGCTTCGGTCGGTTTCGCCCCTCCGCCTCACAGGTGTCTCTAATTGATCTCCTCGGCTTCCTCTGCGTCTCGCGGGGAAACGGTAATACACACCTTGCAGTGGGAGCAGGACGACACAGGGTGGCACTGTCCGCCACGTTTTCTCATCTTGCGTTTAAAAATATCCATCCAAAAGGTTTACTGATCCTAATGTCTCTGTATTCAAACTAAAATATCTAAATATTGCTTTTATGATTAGTCTTATTTTTTTCAATGGAAAGTCACATTTGATTATTTGATAAACCATGTTGATCTCATTGTTTAGGGACATTAAAATGGTTCCGTTATTTGGCAGCAAACGCGCATCAGATTTCTTTAAAAGGCTGCATTCAAAACAGAAAGTGATTGTGGCCTGGATGTGATTTTCTTCCAGATGTATAAACAAGGAAAACTCCCATTAAAGGTTGTTTGTCCCGGCTTAGACAGACTTGGCGAGAACATACTGTAGTTGCATGACAGTGTCTTTACACGGGGCTTTCTGCTCTTTTAAGTGGGTACAAATACGATGGGAGAAGAGCTGAGACAAGTACATAGTTAGTCTCTGGTTAAACCTACCTCAAGTCTGAGAATCAGCATTCTGATTTTCTGATTTCCTGTGAACAAAACTGCCCCTCACAGAGGCCTTTGTCAAAACAAGTTTAGTTAGATTTTGACTAAAAACCATTGTCTTGTGAAAAAGTCCCCTAATACTTACCTGACTGAAAAGACTGAATCACTGACTCACACATCCTCTGAGCTGACGCAGAGGCGAGTTTCAGTGACGATTTTGATTTGACAGGAAGTGGAAGGAAGAGGTCCAAGGTTTGAAAACAGCTGAATACTGCCAAAAAGCAATGTTTGGAAGAAGGCTGTTGTCTTCTTGGCAAGCTGCACAGACGGAATTCATCATCATGGTTTAATTTTCAAACCTGAACTATCTTTAAGAAACTGGAGCTGTACACTACTATGATCATTTATAAACATAGCAGTTTTATAGTTATTCCTGAATTAGCACTGGGACCAGCTTTTATGTGTTGGCACCAGGTAAAATGGATTTGCGCAAACATCACAGCAGCAGAAAACTATGGGACGTGACATTTGTCATTGATCTTATGTAGATGAGGCCTAAAAGCAAAACAAATTGAGATATATTGGAACCATTTCCAGTCCCTTATTCCGTTGAACTGCTTTTTAAATACGTCTCTCTCAATACGTCTTTATAAAGATAAAGACAAAATGTAAATACGGAGTTTTGATTAGTAGTAGAGAAGCAGAAACCAACAGGTTTAGATTGGATGTTCAACCACCAATAAAGAAGCATCACTGGTCAGACTGGAGAGTTTCTTTTACATTTGAAATGGTAACAGTTTGAATTTGACAATGGTAAAACATTTTCTTTTTTAAGCATGTGCGCCTGCCACTGGGATGTGTTATCATCACTGGCTGGCTCTATTTTTTCCATTCGTACAAGAAAACGGAAAAATCATCCTCTGAGAGAGCAAAACCTGTGACACCCACTCGTCTATACTGTAGTTTAGTTTGACGGTCAAGTGATTTATGTGATTATAGCTTCCCAGAGAGGCCAGTGCTGATGTTTCCAGACTGGACTACACTCTAAAAAAGGCCAACCGATATTTTTTAAAAGGCCAGCAGAGGTTATTTTTTATCAGTCAGCATGAGGGCAACCACATCTTATTAAAAATTATTCCATTTTAAAGAATCCCTGATCATTTAGAGTCTCCATAAAACAGCAGGAGGCGTCACAGGGTGTGAGGAATGTCAGTCATGGCTCAGCTTTGTTTGCACATGTCCCTGAAACAGAGTGTGTCTCCTTAGATGTGTGTGTGTGTGTGTGTGTGTCACGCCACACTCTGCGTGGTGCTGTCTATGCTGTGCGTCGACGCTCCAGAACAGCGTCGCGAGAAGTCAAGAAAAATGCCATCGTGCTCTGGCTCCGAGTCCGATGACTCCAGGATGTTGTCCATCAGGATCTCCGGACTGGACGAGGGACTGGGACCGGAGCTCGTGTCGTGAGCCAGTACCCTGGAGGACGCAGGGGAGTCTGACACCAGCGAGCCTGTGCAGTGCGTGTCCTCTCCTGGGGAAAGATCTGGGAGGATGCAGGGGGAGTGATGGTGTGGCTGGCGAGGGTGGGGGCCTGCGCGACTGTCAGCGTCGCTGGGCCGGGGGTCCTGGCTGGAGGTCACAGTGTCTGCACAGAGGACAGCAGATTTAGAGTTAAACGAATGAATGATCAGTAAGTTAAATGTGACCACAACTCTCTGGGTCCCTTATTGATCCGCTGCCTGCTTTGAGTCAATCCTGTGGCGAGTACAGTAACATTAGTGCCAAGAACCATTTTGTGCCAGTATTTAATACATTGAAATGTGACTGCTTTCACACCAAATTTACAGATGTTCAGTGTTTTTCTCAACATTTTAGCCTTATGACAAAGCCTCTGAAGCACCATGTAGTCTTTAATAAGACTAGTTGATTAATTGATTGACAGAACAATTTGTATTAATCGATTCATTGTTTCAATCATACTTTTTTTTTTTTTTTAATCACTTTTTCCAGCTTTTCCAAAGTCAATATTTGTTGGTTCCTTAGTGTTATGAGATTCCAAAACTTCATACTTTGGGGTTCTGGACTGTTGCAATGGGCATTTTTTACATTCAACATTTATAGTCTAAATGATTAATCAATGAATCAGTAAAATCACTGGCAGTCTAACTGCTAATGAAAAGAATCGATAGTTGCAGCCCTAGAATGGACACTGAAACTCTCCTGTGATGTCCCCGCTGATTTAGCAAAACTGTTGCCTCTATGAGTATAACTGTACAGATATAGAAGTACTTTTCATGTAAAGTTATTTATGATAAAATGCCAGAATATGTGTTGTGGGTTTAGCCACATACAGTGTAACACCAAATATCACTGTATTGTAGCAGCCTGTGACATCAACACTGAACCCAGAAATAACTTCCTCTGACATGCGACGTCATGTATAATCATGTGCATGTGAGAACATGGTGAGAACAAAATGGTGAAAAATGAAAGCACTACCAGCAATGTTTTACTTTTTACTTTTTCTCTGCCACAAATGGTTGCAAATATACCTAAAAATCTATAATTATAGCATAAATTATAACATGTTCAACTTCAGCTAAATTTCAACATCATAACCCAAACAGCTTTTTGAGACCTTAGGGCACTTCACTCTACCTAATCATTTCATTTCATAATCATAATTTTTTTTAGACACTTACGCTTGTGCAATGTTCAGTAAGGTGCAAAATGTTTTTCTTGGACAGTCTTAAACTTAGAGAATTAAAAGAATAGCCTCTTGCAATCTTGAAATTTGCCGTTGTCAGTGATTTGTCATAGTTTTTTATCACCAGTGTATTTGTACCTGAATATGCAGCAGAGGCTGTGGAAGCTGGGGAGTGGCTGGCGAGGCTGGATGTGCTGATGTTGTTGGTGGCAGTGGTCGTGGATTCAACCACAGAACCACTCTCCTCCAAGCAGGAAGTAATCTCAGAGACAGAGTGTCGTCTGATACCTGTGCCACCCCCTGTGGAGGCGTCGACGTCATACTCCACCACAGGGGTCAGCATGGGAATGTTGTAGCTCTTAGAGCGTACCACTGGGTTCTTGGCGACGGGGGAGTTGCCTGGTTTGGCGGGCCAGGAGCGCCGCAAACGCTTTTCTGGACAGAGAAAGAGAGCGTGAGAAGATTGCTTTGGATGTTTGATTACTTTATAATTGAAAACAACACCACAGAGTACAAGAAAGGATCATTGCACTTATAACCTTCCACTTCCATTGTACATTATCTGTACACACATACACACTCACACATACATACCTAATAGGCAGGAGGAACAGTGCAAATTGGAGGAGCCATCTCTGGAATATAACCCATGAGTCCCGAGGTAGGGAGAGACCACCTTCTGGATGAGGGACTCCAGACGAAGGTAGTCGTCTGTTACGCCTTTGGATTCATGGACTCCCTGCATCAGACACACAAACACTGGTTTGTTTGAATCTCAAGATTGTTTAAAACATAATGAGTCACTATGCTTTTACAGACTCGGCTGGAAGACCACATGAATAAAACAGCTGAGAGTGTTGAGTGAATTTAGTCCCAATCTTAGACTTGTATAAAACACATATAAACATACCCAGATAAGAAAAAAACATTAACAGCATTGGTCAATTTAGATAGAGAGCGAGAGACAAAAGAAACGCATGAACCTGGGTTAATGTAGACAGAATTCCTGTGAGGAAAGTGAACAATGGATATACATTTAATAATGTAACCCACTGCATAGAATGGAAACTTTACAACAGTAAAGTTGCAGTGAAACAAAGAGCTGAAAGAAGCTAAGACACTCCGTAGATTTGAGGGGGACTGCAGAGTCTGGTTATGATTCTTTGTGGATTCGTCACTATGAGCGACTCCTTTCACATTACACAGTCATTTGATCCATTGTTGATATAACAATATTGATTAGAGCAGCTTTAAATGCGTGAGAATGGGTCAGTTTCAGGCCATTACAGAACTCTACTCAAAAAAGAAAACGCGAGTAAGAAACAGCTCGAGACACTGTTGCATCTGTTATCACTGCACAATTGCAACCAGTTTCCTTAATGGGAATAAAGGGGGCGTTTCTGCCAGTAAAAGGAAGCTTGCAACGTTGCATGAATAAAGCGTCACTGTACATCCACTCTGCATATGTGGAGCCCTTGTTGCCCTGTTTATTGGGTGTTCTTGTTTCACGGGGCCCAAGTAACTGTTTCTGCATTGTCGCCAGGAAACACAGGCATTACCGCTGTCATCTCTGCAGCGAGGCTCAAACCCACTGTGTACTTGATGTTTGTGGGTTTTTAAGTAGATCAGTGGCAAACAAATTACCCTCATAATCAATATGGTGCTGTTTTATGAACTCATGAAAAATAACAAACAAGAGCTTTTCTGTTTGAAAGGCTCTTTTTTCTGAGATCCACCACCTCATGATGGCATATGTCCTAGTTCGGTGGCCTCATGATCTGCAGACATAAATTATTGTCTCTTTTTTTATCCTTTTAAAAGTTGGATTCAGTTTCAATCACTTCCACAATTTTGATACACACTTCACACTGAGGGGTGTGATACATATGCACCCAGACCTCACTCCAAAGTCTTCAAATAACAAAGGAGAGATCAATCAATTTCAGCCCTCTAAATCATTGAGCCCATGCATCAAAACCACAGCACACAAACAAACCACTTAAATAGACCAGACTTCAGTGAATTGGCGTCACAGAACGAAAGGGAAATTACTAACAGATGAAACAAGATGTAGCAAAAACAGCAACATTAAGTACTGAATTAGATCTCTCTTACACTCAACCTCTTGTCTTAGCTGCCCTGCTTTCCGGTCTGCTTTTATATATTTGAATCTACCAGTTGTTTTGTTCCTCTTTTGCTGCTTTCTGTTGATTTAATATTCATTGCCAGCAAACAAAAAAAGACCAATTAAAATGACTCAGCAGTATATATCGGTACACAATAGATAAAACAGGAAAATGAATATATCCTGTTTTCTATTCTTGTGTCTTTTTTACTCTCCATACCTTCCTCTCTCTTGCTGTCTTGCCCTCCCACTGTCTGAGTCTGGAAGCAGCAGATTTGGGTCAATGAGTCACGACAATGATGTCCAAAATAACCCACACAGAAGCAGACTCTCACAGACTCAGAGTTCATACTCCCAGACACACTTGAGAGCACATTTAATCCACTTGCATTCACTCACTGACCCACATCTTACCTCTGACCAATAAACGCCCAAGGAATATAAAAGGTTTTTAGAAGATTGGCCAACAGGATAACTGTTAGCTGGTTGGTCAAAATCATCCATTAATCTTTGATTGATTTCTCTAGTGCTCAATACACCGTAGAGACTGCCACTTTTAACTTTGATCCTTTAGGAGCCAAAGGTTGCTAACTAATGCTAGCTAAACTGATATGCATTTGGGAACCATCACTGATACATTTTTTTTAGATTCACTGCTACAAAGCCTCTGAAAGTGCTCAATCCTTCTCAGGTTACTCAACAAACCCCAGGAGATTCTTCAAGGAACGTTGAAATCCTTTCTTACGTTGCTCCAAAACATAGAGATGGTTCTTGCACCACTGCTAAAATATCTCAAAGGTTCACAAATGAGCCATTTTATCAGCTGCGGTATCTAGAGGAAGCCTCAGTTACTTTGTTTTGTTTTAAATGATAAAAAGATAAGCTTCACAGAAATCAAATTTCTCTGAGGTTGTCTTACTTTGTTGGATATTAAATAAAATAAGAAAAAATCCAAGATTAGCGAAAAGACCAACAAAATAAAATAATTGTGTGTAGCAGAACTTTGTTTCTTCTTTTTCATTTATTTCTAACCCTTGCAACCCGTTGTGGGGGTCCTGACCTCCAGGTTAGAAAACACTGCCTTGATGCACTCAGGAGAAGAGGCCAAATTATGAATGTATCCCTCAATAGTAAAATATGGATGTGCTCAACAATGACTGAAAACGCAGGAGATCAATAAAACTGGTGTGAACTTTATGAAACGAGCAGTGTCTTAACTTGAAAATCCAGTACATGTTGTCTGCAAGAGGAGTACAGCAACACCACAGTTACTGTACGTACCTGAGTACAGTAAACAGCTCTCTTCCTGTTCCCACAGGACGTCAAGGTAAATAAAACTGTTTCAGCAAAAAAATATATAAATGTTAAAAGGTATAAAACTTAGAACTCTGAAGGTCAGTCTTCTTACTTTGGGGCGATATCAGTCAGTTAATGTTACTCACTATAGTTTATGTTTTCGAACTGAAGAAAATCCATAGGGGACAATGAATGTATTCCTTTCACCCTTTGCATCAATTCTAGTTCTTTATATAAAAATTAAGTTTTTGCTAATGAGGTCTGAAACACTAATCATAATTGACCTGCTGAATTTTTTCTGTTTATGTGAGGACATGAGGGTCCTTAAAGGACAGTACAAAACATTGGACAATTCACACAGACAATTGTTGACACAAATATTCAGACACAGGGTGTAGAGGGCACTGAGTGGTCATGGGAAGATTACTGTGCTCTGTGTTCACACTGAGATTACTTCCTGTGAGAAAAGACTCTACAGCTCTCTGTAGCCTCTGCTCCTCTTTCCCCATCTGTTGTCATTTACCCTCTTCCCTCACCCTACATCAGTCATGGATGTTTGTCTGTGCAAGCCATGTGAGGGAGATAGGGTGAGAGATTTTAGGACAAAGAGGATGAAAAGGAAAGGAAAAGACAAAGGTCTTGTGTGTGTGTGTGTTTGTGTGTGTGTGTGTGTGTGTGTGTGTGTGTACCTGTAGCATTAGCAGCATCTGTATGATAGAAGGAGGAACTCGGGCTCGGGGACGAGACAAAGCCTCGTCCAGTTTCAAGTTGAGGGTGATGATGTTTCTGAAGTGGAGCAGAGCCAACTGACGCACTGACGGCTCCTTTCCCTGAGGACACACACGTGTCAACATACAGTATTGTAAGGAGAATATAAGCATGTGAGTTTTTGTGTGTGTGTGTGTGTGTGTGTGTGTTCACCTGTACAGGATAGAAGATGGCCTGCAGCATGGACAGAACATCACAGAAGAAGAAGTCCCATGTGTCGGCCAGGGAGTCCAGCAACTTCTGTCCTATAACACAGAAGCAGAAAGACAAACAACCAATCAGGAGACCACAAAGTCAAAGCAGTTACAGCAACAAGACTGTCATGCAGTCGACAAGAGATAATGTGCTAGGAGGTCTATCTATCTATCTCTTATTGCAGAGGCTGTTGGTGTTCTTAATTCAATGCAAATCTTACATTTATGTAATGTTGGACATGAAAGAGTCTGTGATTTGATGCAAATTAGAGACCATATTTAAACAAATATTGGTCCCATGTGAATTTGCATCTTGTTTTTTTCCCTGTGTTTTTATGAAGTGGAAATGACAAAAGTGTCAAATTGTGAAACATAATACAATGGATGATGCATGATAATTTGATACGAAATGGTTTATCATACAACAGGCTCACACTGCAAACGTCTTGGGGCTACTTGTTGCTTATGTGATGCTATATTTCAATCATCTCTCAATTATCTTTGTGATTTGGTCACTAAATGTGGCAGAAAAAATGCACACTTTGTTCGTGTAATGCAAATGCCTCAAATGAAACACAGAAGGATACAATTCTTAATGTCACAAGGTCCACAGCTAATTCTAGTTCAGAGAATGACCAGATATTCTAAAAGTTTCTCTCTCTCTCTCTCTCACACACACACACACGCACACACAATTATTGATTAAGCCACAACAATGGGTCTGTGTGTCCCTGTACGTACCACAGTGGTTTGTCTTAAATTTTTCACTTGATGTTGTGTAATTGACGCAAAGCATCACTTCTGATTGCTGTGACGACAGCTGTCACAGTCAGTGTGGGTGCAAGTGCGTATGTGTGTGTTTTATCATATGAAAGGTGTTTCAAATAAAGGTCACACATTTACCACAACAGAGAGAACCAATTACTTTCAGTGTCTTATTCTCACCTCTTCAGTGGCTTGCTCTCACTCTGACTCTGTGTGTTTGTGCAGGTGTGTACTGCAGAAAAATGGCCCTTATCAAGATTGTGGAGAGAAAAAGCCATGTTCTCACTGTTCAAACTAATAGTTCAAGGGTTAACTTGCATCTGCAATTTGAGTCAATTATTATTTTTCCTTGACTTGTGATTTTTGTCGCACTGAGATAAAAACTCTTAGCATTTATCTCTGACTCCCTGGCACTGTGAACATTCCTCACCAAAGCCAGGAGGCACCATTAGTTAATAACTGAGGGAAATCCAAACTCTAGGGCACACCAAACAAGCTAAGGGTTTTAATAGATATTACTTACTTTGTGTTGTAGAATACCTCTCTCAAATATGATTTTTTTTAATTCAAATTAAACATCAAATTTTGTCTTAAAGGTTAATCAAATTACCTCTCTTAGAGATGGCAATTTGTTTATTTTTTTTACAACTTACATTTTCTTCCCCACTGTTGATATGTATTTTTATTTTATTAACCAAACAACAACCTGTATACATTATTAGCCATGCTATCTGTGTCGCTCCAGGGATGGCAATGCCAGTCTGTCTGTCAGCCGGTCCACCACTTTAGTCTAGACTGAAATATCTCAACAACTATTGGATGGATGGTGCCATGCCATTGTTCCGATGGGCCATTATTTTGAACCCCCAATAGTCCGAAAAATGTCCTATTGGAAAGGAAGGCCATTTGTCCGACAGCCCATTATCCCGAAAACAAACACTCTCCCTGCAGATGTAAGTTCGGTGACTGCCGGGTTTTATATGGAAGGAGCGCACCAACTGAGGTAACACTCAAACTGACATTGGAAATTTGTCTGCGACAGTAAAATCACTTTCAAATGTTGTTTGGTGTAGGGCCAGAGAGATAGCCTGTTAAGGGCAAGATCCCTGCCCATACAGGACTTTAAGAAGCAGAGTAGGAGGTTCTGGCACAACTTCCAAGGTGCATGGAGAAGGAAAAAAAGTTTAAAGACACTCGTGGTTTATAGAACAACTTACAGAACAACGCGTTTCGGCTTGCGGCCTTCATCAGGGTCAACAGGGACACAGGACTTTCATCCAGGAGGCCGCTGTTCATGTCCCGTGTGAAACCAAAAGTCAACGTTGACCTATTATTTTAACCCAAACCATGATCTTTTCCTAAACCTAACCATTTACTTTGGTGCCTAAACCTACCCAAACAGACCATTTCACAACGTTAACCACGTGTTAACTGGCAGGAAGGCTTGAAGACAAACTTCTCCCATGCATGTATATACATTCATGTCCCGCTCAGGGTGAATTGTAATAACTGTGGTGAACCCCTGACTTTTTATCTAGCGCCATTATCAAATCAAAAGTTCACTTTATCAAATACTTTATTTCCAAATTGCAATTCTGACATTCTCATCAGGCTCAGCTGTATTTTGTGTTTAGTGCTAATTAGCAAATATTATCATTCTAACACACTAAGCTATAATGCTGAACATGGTAAACATTGCTAAACATTAGCATAACATTGTCATTGTGTGCATGTTTGTATGCTGATTTTAGCAAAAAATGCTCCCATCAAAACATTTCAGTCTGCATTCCTGCTCCCATCATTAAATATGTGTGCATACAGTATGTTTGGTTAACATTTTCGTGTGTTTGTGTGTACCTTCGTAGAAGCGGATCTTGTCTCTCAGTATGACCATGCCTTTAGTGAGCAGCTGGTTCTGAAGGTACTCAGTGAAAAAGGAGCCCAGCTCCGTCTTCAGCAGCTGCCTACAAAAAACATGAGTGCATATGAGGATAAGCACGGCACAGACACACCACACACACCATCGTTAATACCTCCCTAAACATGAACCAAAACTAATTAGCTCTCATGCACTTCAGAGCCACAGTGTTTAAATAGCAACAGACTCAGGAAATGAGAAAAGATGTTGTTCACACTGAAAACAAAGGCCCCAGTGACATCTGAACATTTCAACAACAGGATTTTAAACTGATAAAACACAGGTACAGATTAGTATGACAGCTTACTGTTATTACAGGAAGAGAAATTTTGACCTTTAAACTTTGTGGTACACAAAACATTGCTGGGCAAACAGTTCATGTTTGGACTCATAAAAATCTAATTTTACAAAGCTTGTTGTCCTAAATACTGAGAGAGTCATGACCACTGTTGTGTTTCTGCAACATAATTCACAACCCCAGGCCACGTTAGACCGGTACCATCACTGGTGAACCAACTAATGTGTGTGCATGTATATGTGTAAACTGTACACATTGTACGTGCATGTATTGTCGGGTCTGCCACATGTATATTATGTATGTGAGTGTGGAGTCTAATATTTACTGTACATGACTGGAGTCAGTTTTGACAACCATGTCTCAACTGCCCTCAGCTAAACTGCAATTAAACACACATCAGTGACCCCTCTGTAACCTCGACCTGTCAGTGCCACTTTCAAACAACTTTAAGGTGGACAGTATACAGCTGAGAACAGCAGGAGGAAAAATATTACCCATGATGCAGCTGAGAGTTATGCAACAACAATAACAGTTTCTGGGCATGTGTTAATGTTTCAGTAAAGACTAAATTAAGCATGCTGAAGCTGCCATTATGTGTATATGAGTGTCTCTACATCCAATAAATCCAACACTACAGCAAGGGAAGGTGGGAAATTACAGTAGAAAACACTATAATTTAGTCTCTTCCTAAAATACAAACCAGCTAAAGCTCAACATTCGGCGTGCTTGTGTGAAAGTCAGCATGAGAGTCAAAAAAACAGACAACTTAAAACACAAAGACACAGAGGGCTAAAGAGACAGACCGCTAACCTGACACCTTCATTCAGAGTGTAGAGTTCATTTTCCCCCAGATCCTTCCTCTGGAAAACTGATATTACTGCGTTGTGGATGCTGAGAAGAAACACACACCGGAGTATTTAGTGGACACATATTCACAAAGACTAATGACTAACGTCTAGGGAAATACAATAATATTCAATTAATCAAAATTATACATCACCACTACATGTATATTGCTGTTAAAAGTTATAATGTAAACAATTGTCATTCCTTTAAACTGAGATATGTTCTAGATTTGCCTAAATAATTTTCATATGCACAAGTCATAAGTGACAAATGTTAGAAAGCAACAGAGAAGGTCTCAGATTAAATGCTCCATCCAGAGAGACTTGGACTTGTAGATGTCATATTATTTTCTTCTCTTGTCTATTTTGTAAAGTATCATAGGCTGTCCAGGTTGATCAGCTCGAGTGTTTATTTGTAGCTGCAATTTGGTGTCACCTGTGATCCTTACTCAGAGTCAACAGTAAACCCCTTAAGCACAAGCAAATATACATCTGCCAATGCAAACAGTTAAGAAGAAAAAGTTAAATTGATAACTTTTACATTATATTTTTTACAGTGCGCACACACACATGCATACTGTGTCTCTGCACAGTGACCTTGAGAAAACGGTGTTAAAGCCATAAAATCCAAAATGTAAACAAAGTAAACAACAGCAGAAAACTAAAAAGGAGCGCAAAGCATAAAAAGTCACGACATGCTTGAACTTGTTTCACTGTAGGTTCCAGTCCAGCACATGTTGTTCATGCAGACCTCCACATCCAAGCCCCCCAGCAAACAGAGCTCTTGCTTTCCACTCTCCGCTGTCTAGCATCAAATAAAACTGAAACGCTATCAAAATAACCAGAGAAAAGAGAGAGGACCAAAGAAGAAAAGGATCTATGAGGCAGAATGAGATGAAAAGAGGAGTGAGGGATAGATGGAGATAAAAAGAAATTGTGATGGACCCTGAGGGAAGAGAAACAGATAGAGCTGATGTTTAAGTGCGTGTGTGTGTAAAAAAAAAAAGAAAAGAAAAAAGAAAAGAAAAGACAAGAAGTTTGTATTCATAGTATGAATAATGGCACCAACATGTGTGTGCACACACATGACAGTTTGAGTATGGTTGCAGGCTTGACCAAAAAAATAGATTTTTTCACATTCAGTCAAACACGAAAAGTAAACCAAAATGGCTCACACTTCAGACGGATTAAGAATATACACGTTAATCTCTCACACACTAACCTGTTCCAGGTCGCATTGGCCCCGGCCCTCCTCTGCTGGGTCCCTCTGTCCTCTCTGCACTCCTCTGCCAGTCCTCCAGTTGTTCCTCCCTTATCCCCTCCCCCTCCTCCTCCCCCTCCTCTTCCTCCTCCTCCTCCTCCTCCTCCTGGGGTTTTCGTTTGCGAGAGGTCGGTCAGACTGGAGGACGAGCTGCTTCCCAATCTCAGCTTGCTCTGGAGACTCCTCGAAATCCAAAAGACAGACAGAGAGCAATATTAATAGTCTAGTTTCCTCATATACTATATATGCTAGGGGAACCACAATGAAAGTACATAAAGCATTAAAGTCATCCAAAGACTTTTTTTTACCTCAAAAGCTATACATTTCTGTTGGTGGAATGTAAGTACAGTGAATTTGGTTTGAGAAACTTCCAAATCTATCAAAAACGTTCTCTTGCAGGATGTGTTCTCTTCATGTCCATGGTCTATACAATATTATTAATCAAGGCCCCCATACAGGAAAAATACAGAACACCTGCAGAAACTCAAAATCAGCAGAAAATCCAAAGAGAAAAGGTACAACTGTGAGGTACAACTGCTGTGCACAAACACCACTGTAATTCTTGATTTTAATGGCTGACAACATAAGCATTTATTGATGTGATTACTTTTTATAAGACATCTGTTAATGTTGACACAAGCTGATGTACTATACTGCTTTGCTGCCATACAGTAGAGAGAGGGAGTAGTAAGGAGTAGTAGAGAGAGCAATCAGGAGGAGCGTAAACTCAGTCAACCCGAAGGAGGAAACTTTAAACACAGAAATGAAAAGAGGAGAAAACTGGAGAGATGCACTAAATATTTATAGGTGGAATACAAACAAGTGAGTTTATAGTGAGTTCAGTTTCAGCAGTAAAAGGCAGCTGGTTTAGTTGAGGCAGTTTTCATCCTAAAATAAACTCAAACCTATTGAATCTGTAGATGTAATCATATGCAAATTGTAGTAATTCTGTAAGTGAATGTGTGTGCGGGTACTCGTATATGTCTGTCAAGGTTTAGACCTTGGAAGTGAGGACATATACAGTATTTGGAAAGGGGAAAATGAGGACATTTTGGCCTGTACTCGCATCTTCATAGAAATGTTGGGTTTTAGGTTTAGTTTTAGTTTATATGGGTTGGGGTAAGGAATGTAGGTATGCTAGTCAATGAGGACCCAAAAAAGTACACAAGAAGAGGAACAAAGTACAAAAGTGTGGTGTGAAAGCCAAAACTCAGGAGACAGAAAGTGAAACTACGTGCTAAATGAAAAAAATGTTCTCTCGTATGTACAGTACAGTACAGTATGTGTTATTAAATAATGTATGTACTGTATACATGCAGGCATGTACAAATATACTCACTGCAAAAAATGTCCTTTAAATTACTATTCCATTGTCTCGACTGTCCAAAGAATGAAAAAAACTTCACATTCATTTAAACAACCAAACCAGCAATTTGTACAATTATTGAAAACATACAAGATAGACACCTGCACATGATGTACTTACTCTAGTAACTGAAAAGGTACCACATATCCCCACTCCATGAGCATGTGTGTCACACTGAACAGAACGACAGGTGGATGAAAGAAAGGTTGAAGATTGTGGTGGAGAAAAGGTCTCTGTCCTCGTGGATCTATATCCCACTCTTTCACATGCCCTTTTAATAATTTTGTCTCTCGTTTCATTTGTCTAGCTTCCACTTGTCCCTTCTTATTTTCCTACCTTAACTGTTTCTACACTTCTCTACCCTCTTCTCTCTTTGCCACTGTGCCAGTCGGTGACCATGTGACCCTGTGAGCTTTTGTGCCAGGAGAACAAAGGAACCCTTTGAGGTTCAAGAGGTGCCAAGAGGAAGGGGACGGATTTAAAGGTGGCACACATTTCAATTCTTCCTCCTCCCTTTCTGTCTGTGTGTGGCCCAGGACAGATAGACGTTGTATTCAAGCTGTTATCATGTTTGCCCAAGTCACTGATTACTGTTCAATATATCTTTATTTATGACACAGATTTGCTGATTTCTGCTTTTTATTGCCATCTGCTGTGGAATTATTTACTTTTCAATACATTTGTTATGCCCAATGAACATTGTTCACAAGGACTAAATTAAACGGAATTGAATTTGGACACAAAAAGCATAAGAAAGAGAAAAAGAAGGGGCTAAGAGGAAAGATAGAAAGTGGGAAAGGGAAAAAAGAGGGGATGGAAAATTAGAGGTATGTAAAAGAATATGGCAGGGAAGAGGAGAGAAGGTGTGTTTGTGCATGTGTGTGTTGTAGGTCCATCTGTCAACCTGGATCTTAGTTCAATGCCACATAAATAGGTCAGTGTGAGAAACAGGAGCTCTGGGCTCAGACACACACACACACACACAAGTAGACGCTCTCTCTCTCTCTCTCTCTCTCCCACACACAAACACACACACACACTTCTTGTGTCAAAGTGAGGGTGAGTTTCCAAATTCTCTCAGAAAAGGTACCTTGTGCCACTGAATCTACAGAGACTTCAGTCAAACGTTTTGTCCTGAAGAATGGATGATGCAGAGCATAAAACAGAAGCAGAGAATACAGAGACTCAGAGTATATAGGGACACTCCCACTGCTGACGGAAAAAGGGAAATATAATTCTACATTTGTGTACATTAAAGGCCTCTAATGTAACCCGGAAGACAGACACTTTTTGTTTTTGGCTTTGAAACAACAGGAAGGAGTTGAGGGAGAAAATGCTGCGGTCTAATTACTAAACAAAGGAGGATAAGGGGGATGTTTGCATGAATGAAAGAATGAATGAGGTCATTCAGGAATGTGTGTGAGTGTATGTGTGTGTGAGTGTGTGTGTGTGTGTGTGTTTTTCACTTTCATCTACCTTTGTGTGTCCAAAAGGCAGGGACAAAGAAAGAAAAAGGAAAAGAAAAGGTATTGGAGCTGCAGTGAAACTGCACACTGAATGGGACTTGCTGGCTGAAGTGTGTGTGTGTGCGTGTCCTTACCTCCTAAACGAACCCTCTCGTTCCATGTTAGCCTTAACAGACAGCTGCGACCTAGCGACCGCCCTGCAACCGCCACCAATGGATCAGCATCTGAAAAAGGAAACAAGCAGAATTACTGGTAGAGAACATCATCTGACTTTTCCCCAGAAGATAGTTTGACATGTCCCAGTAGGAAAAGCACAGGTGTAAATAATAAAATTGGTATGCTTGCTCACTGTCATGGCTTACTGGGACACTTGAATAGAATGGAGCCATCGTTAAATAAGCCTGTTAAATAATGAGAAGCTGCAATGTGCTTTGTAACTGCTGCAGTGAAATACTACAGTACTAAGTCAGACAGATACAGTAAACTCATTGACACACACAGACCCAACAGGCAGGCAGACAGACAGACAGGTGTCTCTACTCAACGTCTAGCTAATAAGACACAGTATTCTAATCAAATTACAGCAAAGTGGCTGAGATGGACATTTGATCCTACCACGGACTCGACAGGCCCTACCCACTCACTCACACACACAGATAGAATGACACATTTATCAGGCAGGTTTGCAGTACAGAATAAAGCCGAGGCTTCCTCATGACCTATATCAAGGTCTTAACCAAAACAACACTTTTGCTCTTCAAATTTCAGTGAATTACTTTACATTCAATTCCAGTAACGGTTTTAGATTTTTGGTTGCAAAGCATGCATGCAAGAAAATTGACATCACTCAGAGCTTTGCGTTACTAAAACAGTTTTATTTTTAAATGCACCGTGGGTGGGGTTTTTGGTATGAAGGCCCTGGAGTGGTCATGGTCAGGGTGATCTGTTTAGATGAAAACTCTAATGTGTTTGTCTGCTTGGCTAGTAATGACTCTCCAGTGGTACAGGCTTTGCTTCCTGGAACTTATATTTGTCCCGCTGTTGTCTGACGGCTACATTTTCATGCATTACCTTGTTTATCCTACAATATCTATTTATTTAATTTTTATTATCTAGTTTTCTTTGTAATTTTTCTGTGAAGCACATTTACATTGACCACAGTGCTCTTGGCATAAATTTACTTGACCTCACAACATGAAACAGATTTTAACCTTCAGTTCGAATCAGGACTCTGCATAAGACAAGGTGAATCGAGAGAAGCTGATTTGAGACCAAAAAGGCACCACGTTCATGTAATATGTGGTTTTAGGTATGGTTAAAAAAAAAAGAGCAAATGATATTATAGGCATACTTTTGTCTAGATGGTTGCCTGTGGCTCACTGTGGCTCTCATGACACACATGCACTGTTGCTTAATCCTGATGCTGCAAGTCCTGCCGCCTGTCTCTGACCAACCCTTTCTTATGCCACACTTCAGTTTGGTTTAATGCCTTGCTTAAGGGCTCTTAAACTGTAGTTACGTGGATTGTGGTTATGGGAGCTGAGAGTGTTTCTTATTTAGACTATGGACAGATTTAAGTTTGAAATCAGTGAGCTCCCACTCATTTTGAATCCTGACTTCTCTGAGTGCAAAGCCTCGTTCTCCTGCCTCTCTCCCGGCAGCAGACAGTTTACATTGTAAGTAGATATCAGGGACTCCACAGCTGAAAATTAATACCCATCTTCAACTGGAACACACAACACACCACACCATTCTGCGGAATGGCAGCACAACAGGGAAATTACCACCCTGCACCAGACAAGTGCTAAAATAAGTGTTTGTTGTGTCTTGCAGCAGGTTTGTCTGCTCTACCAGCCTCTGGCAGAAAACCAAACCACAAGTTGAAGGTCCTGCCACACAAATCATTGGTGTCTGTTTTAAGAGCTATCCTACCCTGACGACAGTGCTCAAGTCTGCCTCTTGTCTACTCGAGGGCAACTATAGTGTGCAATACAACACTTTCAATTTATGCAATGCAGATATCCTGGAGTATGATGCATGAAGATAGCCTGCATAGGAGAGAAAATCCCCTTTAGGACAAATCATAATCCTATAGAGTTCAAATGGACTAAGTAGGCTATTAGGTTACTTTTAGGGATTTAAGGCATGGCAGTAGGCTAGTTTATACTTTTGCTATGTATTTTTCTATCAGTATAAAACAGAGAGGACAGTTGCTTTTCTCAAGTTTGATCGATTTTCATAAAGTATACTCACTTTTTCTGAAGTCTCCCTCGCTCCCTTTAATTGCAAGTGTTCACTATGTTCAAACCCAGCAAGAAAGCCAAAAATAACTCCTGTATTTCTGTGTCGGCTGGAGGGCTACGCGTAAATAGTCCACCGTCGCAGCTCTTTAGCGCAGATAACAGCGCGCGAGGGCTGCGCACGTTCTCCTGAAAAGCTATGGGACCCGAGCCCGCGTGAGCTGCGAGCTGTCAGCGCAGCTCTCAGGACTCTGCGCGAGAGTCAGAGATAGAGGGAGGAAGTGTGAGAGAGAGAGAGAGAGAGAGAGAAAGAGAAAGAGACGGTGTGTGTGTGTGCGTACACGTGCAGGGGTCTGTCGGTAGCCTATGGAAAGTGTTTGTGGTTCAGTGTGTGTGGGGAGTGTGAAAGAATGAGGCAGGCTAATGCACATGACAGTTGCAAAGAATAAAGAGAGAAATTAATTTCTCCTAGTTTTATAGTACTTTGTCACTCTGCTACTTTGCAGTTCTAATTGAGGTTTAACTCCATATTGTAATTGTACTACTGCTACTTTTGTCTATGAACATATGACACCTAATGTCAGTGGTGTAAAGCAACCAAGTACATTTACTCCAGTACTCAAGTACACATTTGAGGTACTTGAAGTATAAACGAATAAGTCCTTTGGCAGATCCAGAAAACTTCGCCTGGGGTGGCAAGAGGTCCAAGCAGGGTGGTGCAACCACTTCTGTGGGTAAATGACAACAGGAATAGCCTCTCTCTCTCTCTATATATATATATATATATATATACACATACATATATATACACACACACATATAAATAACTGAAGTTATTTTACTGAGTGACATGGTATGTTATTCCACTATTAAATGTATGTGAAAAAAGACAAAATATAGCACCATGATGTACAGTAATGTACAGTAAGCTATACGATCAACCAATCAAATTAATAAACAGGACTGATACATTTAAATTATGGCTAAAATATTCACAGACTGACAGTGAAGACTGAAGCCTGTATGTGTGCAGACTCATATGCTCAACATTAACAGATGGATCTTAGGGAAAGGCTACCTTTAAATATATTTATTTGCTAATCAAAAAATCTGTTGACACAGACACTGCAGTTTTAATGATATGGTCTCAACCAGAGCTTTACCAAAACGACTTACAAATTAACTGTCAAGCTCGACAAAACGTTGATTGTTACTGACTCAAGCAAAGGGATCACCAAAATGATTACAGTTGATCGTGAAGGGGGCGAGAATGTCTGTACCGAATTTCATGGCAATCGATCAATAGTGGTTGAGACATTTCACTCAAAGCCGAAACCTGCTGGTGGCGTTAGAGGAAAAGTCAGGGGATGACCAGTAGGATTCATCCTCTGTGGACCATGAATGTACAACATTTCATGGCAATTCATCCAATAGTTGTTGAGATATTTCACTCTGGGCCAAGGAGGTGGACTGACAGACCAACCAACAGACTGACATTGCCATCCCCAGAACCAAGCCGCTATCATGGCTGAAAAGAAAGAAAGAATAAAGGAGTCTCCTCCTCAATTCAAGCTCCTGCCTTAACGTGACTTTTTAGTGCCGATTGGAGGCAGCTTTGTCACAAGGTTGAAAACATTGGGAGTCTTTGTTGTCAGCAAATTGGACTCCAGTCATGTTTAATTCATAGTGAAATAATTCATAGCCATACCAATAAAACAGCAGCCTACTCAAAACACTGGACATTACACTGAGTGCTTTTACTGCTGACAGAGAAGGCCACTCAGCAGCTACACAGGCTTCTGAGTGTGTATTTATGAGCGTGTGTTTTCACTTCGGAGCCAACTTGCATTTACTGCACACAGTATCTAATGTAAAGATCACTACATTAACCATCGAGCTCGTTGTGTCCCATCTGACAAACTGCACTCTGTCTGCAGAGACCACATAAATATGCAACTGTACTCCTCTGTTACTACATTGCACACACACACGCACACACACACACACACTACACTGTCCCTGTCACTGTAATAAGGAACAGGTTTATAATAGAAAAGTCTACTGGTCAAGGCCAGATTGTATCTTAACCGTTGTCAGGACCATAAAATAACCACACACAGACACACAAGCACCTGGAAAAATACAGCTCGCCCAGAATTCACTAATCACTTAACATTATATAAACAGAGTGCATATTTTTTTAATGTCTCTGCACACACACACCTTGCATACGAACTCTATTTTGGCATACAGACACAACTGACATGCTCACAAAAACACAAACACATATTTTATCCAGACGGGCACTCAATGTACCACACACATCAATCAGTTTCTAGACTCTGAGGACGCGTGTGTGCGTGTGTTTGATCAACCACATCTGACCACCAAAAACCTGCAGTAAATGAGTGATGTGAGTTTTTCTTGCAGTTAGCGAGGGTTTGTTTAGAGACATTCTCTCACCCCTGCGACTTGAAGGGAAACCCGCTTACAACTGGTGTGAGCAGGTGTATGTGCAGGTGTATGTGCAGTTGTGTGTGTGTGTGTGTGGGGGGGGGGGGGTTGGATAATATGTATTATATGTGTATGAAAAGTGTGTACTGTATCTTGATGTCAAGAAATATAGGATGAACGTGCATTCCCTCTGTAACTGAACACTCCATCATCTTGAACATACGTCATTTATTCTGTAATTTATTCAGTGATAGTAAGTAAAAACTATATATTTTTTTAAGATATGTTAATATTATGCCTTTTATTGGCCTAATTGTTGGATTTGTACTCTTTGGATACAGTCCACTATACTTTCATGGCAAGGACACAAGGTAAAAGGTTAGCTCCAAAAGTGGAAAATACATCATTTGAATTCTGATGTTCATTTGTGTCTGCATTATAATGGTAACAACACTACTTTTATGTTTCTCTTTCACAACCTCTTTCCGATAAAGTTTATGGCTGTCAATTTGCACTTAAGCACACTTTGAAGGTAAGTTTAACAAGGAAGCTGTCGGTTAAAAAACCACAAAGCACGCAGTAAGAATGTACAGCATCAACACGGAACACCAGAGCTCATCTAAACCATTTCTTCTTTTTTTATTTGTTTGTTTTTTAACCCCCCCATCCTAGGGCATTCATTATATATTTTTATTAGATTTTTGTATTACATATTATATTTTAATATAAGATGCATTCTGCTTATTTCCTTGAGAGAAAAGCTTTTGCAGTGCAATATCATTAGATAATCAAATGTGGGTGTTTGGGGTCATTAAAAAATCTTGTGTAGTAAAAGAAATCTTGTATCAGTGTGAAACCTGTAAGCTCATATCAGGAGTTGTTCTCAGTCTCCCTGGTTTTGCTTTTCATTTCCTCTCCTACACACACACACACAACCACACACACACACACGCCTCTCACTCTGTAAAAACTTTAGTAGTTCGATGATTTCATATGGTGAGGGGCTTCCCCTTCCTGGTTACCGTTGCCATGGCAAGTGGATTGAAGAATTGTAAAAAAGAGAAAACTACACTTTCTAAACGTTTACAATGTTTTGCATGTGCAACTGACAATGTGGGATGTAACAACATCCTAGAAAGGCTGTAACCTGATATATTAAAAATTACAAGTGACATACAGTGAAGAAATGTCACTGACCAAAATGTTTTAAACCAGATCACTGTAACTGCATTTTCAAGAGCTGGAAAGCACAGTTTTCTTTCATCACGTGTACACCTGAACTCCCTTCTCCACATCATATCAAAAATATATTTTTTAAATCGTTCAAGTCTGGGATGCTCTAACGTACATCTTTTTCCACTGAGGGAGCAGGGAGAGAGGTTCAGTGTCTTGCTCAAGGACACTATCAGGACAAAGTATCTGTTCCAGGGACTAAACTGGCCCTGGACTAGTGGCTGGACTGATAGTCTGTACAGAGATACACAGTGTTTGCTTGTGTACAGCTACAATCCATCTCCTCCAGTCTATTTAAAAACACACACAAACTCGCATTAGGCTGACACAAACAAATGCACACAGGAGACACGGACACTGCATAGACGACATGGACAGGGATAGTTGAAGAAGCACTTTTACCAGAAATGTACTGAAATACACATGTACACAGACAAAGCACACACACACACACTGTCCGCAGACAAACTGGCGCACCATTTCAAACTCTGTGCCATGTTAATCTGGGCTGCGTAAACAGATGAGGGGAGAAAAGGTTCTCTCAGGCCAAAGGAAACACCAGCAGGAACCTGTATCGACTCCACTCAGGAGCCCACATCACCCAGCGCAAACCTGCAGCCTCTGCTTACACAGCTACACGACTACAAACACGGCAATGTTGCAACATCATTGCCACTGCATAGCAGAAGGCTGGGATTTTCCTTCAAATTGATTTCACTGCAAACATTCAGGTCATTCTTATATTCTTCTCTGTGTTTTATGTTGAAACACGGTACGATGTGTCTTATGTCAATGTCAGAACCAAATTAAAATGATGTAGCATCATTTTAACCAAATATTTTCGCGATAAAAATGCACTTCAAAATCTTAAAATAATAGAACAGTTTTACTCCCTTACACGCACAATCTACAGCACATCTCAAAATATTTCTGTAATTCGTCTGATTCTTCTCATTTCCTCCTTTGTTATAAAAGAACAGCAGATAATGACTTTTACCTCGATTCAGCACCTCAGAATGATTTAGAAAAAGAGAAATTGATATAGTTTAGTTGGGCAGTCTATCAATTTGGTTGAGAAATTAAGATTACGAAAGAAATTCAAACAGCCGTGCCTTTCTTAAACTACCACCAGTGCCGCTGAGGAATCACTGAGCAAACACAGTTCTAACCTGTATTTACATACTGTGTTTCATAAGTCAGCATAAGTGTTCCATTTCAGTAGCATCGTGGTCCACACCGGTCACAGTCCGGCTGCAGTGGAGCGTTAAACGATTCATCCAAGGGCAGCTGAAGGAAGCTGGAAAGCAACTAATATATTTATGAGTAAATGAATGAGTAAATGAGTAGGAAGAAAAAAGAGGGGCATTCATTTACTTTTGGGTGTCACACATTTTATATACTAAAAGATATCAAAATTGTATGTGATTTCCATGACTTTTATGGAATATATGGGAATCAGGCAAAGAAGCCACTGATTACATTTTTGCGGGAAATGAGAGTTTTGCCATCAGAAGGTCATTTTAAAGCTACAACTATACGAACTTTCAGAGACAGACACTTGATTCCAGATCATAAGGGTGTGTTTGCAGGGACAAGAAATGCAAAGGTGACCAGTGTTTACACACACACATATACGCACACAGTCCTTCATCAGGCCCATATGGAAACTTTAAAATGTTATGAAGGTATGCATAGATATTTATCTATGTTTATATAGATATCTATCTAGATAGATATATATATTAGAACAATCAGTGGTTGGTCCCACTACTGCAATAATTTTGTACAGATATTCATTGTTCCCAGACAAGGAATCCCTTGACCATTCCCCTAGCGCCACCATGAGGTTGACATTTGGGGTTCAATCGAAACTGTCTCAACAGCTATTGGATGGATTGTCATGGAATTTGGTACAGGCGTTCATATTCCCCTCACGATGAATTCTAATACCTTTGGTGATCCTCTGATTTTTCACCTAGCGCCAACAACCAGGTCAAAACTTCAATTTGTTTAAAACCTTGGCTTATAACTAAATACCTGCAAAACTAATTACATTCCCATTAGCCTCAGCTGTACTTTGTGTTGAGTACTAATCAGCAAACGTTAAACTAGGAAGATAAACATTACACCTGCTTAAGATCAGCACATTAGCGTTGTCATTGTGAGCATGTTAGCATGCTGACATTAGCATTTAGTTCAAAGCACTACTATTCCTAAGTACAGCTTAAACAAGCCGCTAGCATGGCTGTACACTCTTAGTCTTGTTGTCAGGGGGCTTTTTGCTTCAGTTAACTGTTATATGCTATATAAACCTGACAGTAACTGTTAATCGCTTGAATTAGCTTGTCGTTTTAGTGTGATTTTTGCCATTGAACATTTTTTCAGTAGACCATTTGACAGAATTAGTGTTGTGGAGGTCGATAACTGATGACAACATGCAGTTTCAGGTTGTGTCATTGTTGAACCACACGTCTCCACAGTGTCAGCCATGCTTTTATGTGTTTATGGTAATTAAAAATGTGCTCCAAAAGTAATATGACTTAATAATGCTAAAATACCACACATGGCAGCTTTAAAAGTGTGCTCAAGTCACATACAAAGACACATGGAAACATGAATAGGAGACAAAAATCCAACTCAAAGGCTTCTAATCTTTCTAAATATTCTGAACGTCAAGATAAGACGTTTTCTATACAGAAAAATGGTTTCTACAGCTTATTCTTGTTACATTTACATAAACTGAAGCATAGAACTGGCTGTTCTTTCTGTCTGCAGTCTGTGCATTTGTACTTTCTCCCACACACGACGTCTGAAGACCCCCCACTTATCTTTCGCTTCCCTCCCTCTCTTGCTCTCTCTCTCACAGTGTCCTTTCATTTCATTCTGCCGTAGAAAAAAAGGCCACTCTCATGTAAGTCTAACTAATTGGTCACGACAACAGGATGAATAGATGCAGGCGACATGTACTATACATGAAAAAAAAAACTTTTTAAGCTGATTTTCTAGTTTAATTCACGTCCCGTTTATTCATCTCTGCTCTCCCCTTAAACTTTAAAAAAATAGTAAATTTGCTTAATTATTTCTTTTATTCCCACATTCATGTGGTTTCTACAGTAATCTTACATCTCCTTAAGTAATATTTAAGTCAATTAATAGTAGACCTCTGTCAACTAAGGGTTGATTTCCTTCAATGCTCCATTAAGTGCTCAGTGGTGCTTGGACTGACTGTTACTTAATTATTAACCCCTGTTTCTGGTATAAGCAAGGTCACTCTTGTCCTCGGGTCACAATGAAGGATAACTCCCAAAACCCACTAGCCAGCCAGCCAAACAGGACCCTAAATGTTTGCGTGTTTCCTGCAAGATTGGGAAGCAAAAAAAGAATATCCATACATAAATCAGAAAGGCACAACCCTATTATCGGTTGTAGTCACAGTCAAAATGTACCAGCATGGGGTTGGTGATAATTGTTTCTCATTTAGTGTCTCCTTGTTGTAAAAGTTCAGATATTAAAAAATATGAGAAATATCAATTGCACTTATCTAAATGCATTCATTTGGCTTATACACAAGCTTAAATAAGCCAAATATATGTGGGAGATCTGTGTTGAAGGGGGAACATTCGACCCATAGTTCATGCTGCAAACAACTTAAGTGTGTGTGAAGTTGTGGGTTTGGTTTCACCCCAGGGCTGTCACATTTTACCATTTTACTAAAAGAACAGAGAAGCATTTCTAATCATAAAAAAATGTAATAAATTGCGGTTATGTACTGTGGATAATGGAAGTTTGTATTTTTATTATCCTAGAGCATGACCGGAACAGCAACAACTGTAAACTAAATATGAAAAAAAATAAACTTGAGAAATCATACCTCTGCATCTTGTGTGAGCTCACCCGCAAACCCTGCACTTGGCTGTGGTTCACAGTAGGCTGAAAACCGAGCTCTACCCTGCAAAAAATATTGTGTTTTATACTGAGGCACATCAAGCTCTTTACATGCCATGCAAGTCCTAAATATCTTCCTGCAATTAGCCAGGTAGAGTAAAAGTGTCTTGCCTCAAAGTAAAAAACAAAACAGAACACATCAATTAATATTCAGGAGCATAATACATATAACTTCTGCCCAATTCGACAAGGATCGATGCAGATGAAATCTCAAAATATGCACTTTTTTTGCAGTGCAGTATTCATATCATAGCAGGAAAACTGCATGATGGAAATGTATTGTTATAAAGTAGCGTTAAGTCTCATTTTCCTTCCTCCCTTCCTTCCTCGAGCCTCTTTTTTCTCTGGGCTGACCATGGCATTTTCATTGTGGCCATGGTGACAGATAGTAAGCACGGATTCACACCTCACAATGAGCTGTTTCCTGACCGGCATTGAAGTAAGAAGTTGTTTAATGTGGTCAGCATAACAGGAAGGTTATGCTGTTAATAAAGATAAGTGCTGCGGCCGTGTGGAGAGGACAGGTACTGCAACAAAACGGGACCTTGCGTCAAGTCTTAATTTTGCTCAGAGATAAGACACACCTGTCTGTCTTATTGTGATATGATGGGATAGTGTAACATTTGGGGCAAATGTTGTTATTCAGATACTGCACCAGGTATAGAAATCATACTGACAAAATTCAGTGAGTAAAGTGCAAACGATGTGATAACTATGGCTGGCTTAAACATTTGGTTGACCACAGCTAAATCTGTTGTGCTCAATTCAGTCTTATTAAACCATTTCTACCACTTGGTTAAAGTATGCTAGTGGCAGAAACATTTCTCGTGGTACTTGGCATCTTTATAGTGGACGTTTTTAAGGATAAGCATGTCTTTTTTTATGTAGTTTGGCTTCAGAGGGTCTTTCTAATGATTTTCTAAAAACATGCTTGCAACCAATCGGTTGAAGGCTTAAAACTTTACTATTCGCCCCTGCCTGCTATTAAATTGAACTTGGGGCTATTTATTCGTATCTTACACTGATACACTGTATTTTTTATTCTTCTGTTTATTCTGATTTATTATTATTATTTTATTATTTATTATTCTGTTATCTTGTTTTTTTCTTCGGTTATTTTTTTCTTTTACAATCCTGTTTGTATTTTTTATACAAACGCACACCTCAAAAATGCAGAGTAACCTATAAAACCAAATCAAATATACTTTATCAGTGCTGTGCTCTTACAGCTTTGAGTGTTTGTCCATGTCATTGTGTACCTGAATGTCCGTCCGTCTTTTATTGAAGCTGTTCTGGCTCATCTTGACCCAAAGGCCTGTTAAAAAGATAATACTGTACATTGTGGATATTAAAACATAAACAGCAGCGAGACATGATTTCATTCCATTCCTATCTTCATTCCATTCACTCCAATTCATTTAAACAACTTTTATTTATTAAGTTTTTACAAATAAAGTAACAAATTTCATTGTATTGTAGCGCAAAGCGCAGTTTTTAATATGAAGCTTGAACACTCTATACTTAGTGCAAAACATACCTTTAAAGGCTGCCGATGACTCCCTACATGTATTTTCAGTTTTTTCTTTCATTCATTCATCCATGTGTTTATTTTAATCCAACCACTTTGTACAATGTCAAACACGATACAGAAAAATGAAACCACTGAATTTAAGTTAGGTGCCACTAGAGACATTAAAACTGCTGATAAAACAAGTGAGAAAAATAAAATAAAAACATGAGAGCATCAGTGGGACCTGAAACATAATCAACATGTTTAGGAAAATGTTTTCAGTAACAGCCTGTAGAAGAAGTTGTTGCTGTGCTCGAGACTCGACATCAATCCACAGGAGCAAGCTACACGAAACAGGAAGGAGATGCAGTGAATGAATCTGTATGTGTTTGTGTGCTGATTTGTTGCTGCACTGAAAGGCATTGTTTACATGTGGGCACTTCTACAGTAAAAAGCATAAAAAGGTTAGCGAGTCCTGAACAGGCAAAGAACTGTGACAACAGAAACTGAACCTAATGCGAGCGAGTTAAAAACAACTATTGTTACACTGTATGTGTGTCACCAGAAAAAGAACCGTACTTTTCCCACTTTGAATTTAAGAAAACTTCACAATAAGAGTGCCTCCACACTGGATAACTCTCAAGCCTTTCACAGTAAGAGTTCTCCACTGCAACTCTAAAAAAACTTCACAATAATTGCACCCACTGATGAGCTTTGAAATATAAAGAGCCCTCCACCAGGGGTGTAACGGTCAAAAACAACCCCAGAGCTTGATGGTATACTGTAACTTTAAATAATATTGCATTGCAGTAATTCCTTTCATTGTAATTATGTAGTAGACACACAGCAAAATATTATCAAACTTCTACTGTGGAAATCATTTGAGGCTCGAGCATTTGCAAAGTGATCCAGGATGTTACCTGGCAACCATAACAGCTCCAGTGAGTAAAAGCAGGTAAATACGCTCAATTTTCTTTTGGAATTCTTTACCTCTGATGTCTCCACTCCACTGACAAAACGTCAAATGGCTTCATTAAAGGTTTGACTTCTTTTAACAGATCATGATAAACAGAATGCTCATAACCAGACCTAAAGCAAAGTGGCTCAATGATTATTCACAGCTTCAACCAAACTTGCCTATTAGTAAAAAATGTTGCATTATTATTCATGAGAAATGGAAAATATCCCCCAAAACAGGCAAAAGCAATGCTTATTTTGTACAAACTTTACAAAGTAACCTTATCATTTTTTATGTGAATCCAGAACAACCATTCTCAGCAAAAAACAAAAAAGATGTTAGGTTTTAAAGTGAATGTCATAGTTTGTACCAGATATGTTTCATTTGCACTGACATGTGAAAAGATAAAAGAAGACAGGGTGTCGAAGGCCTTGAATCTAAAACCTCCATAACTCTATTATCACTATCACTCCCACCCATCATTTTAACACCATCATCCCTACCAGTACAGTCAATCTAACCACCACCGCTGTTATTGCCACCACCAACACCACCTCCAGAACTGTGATGCCCTTTTGTTAAATTGTTCTTTACATTTTTGGTTTACATAGTCATTTCTGTGAACAAAAAACCCTTAAACCCAAATGGTGCAGCTTCAGAAACATACAGTGGGAATAGGAGTGGACGAGACAATAATCATACCTTTTGCAGACATGCTTTTTTGCCCAATAGCAGCAATTCTCAGATGAGGAGGCACTCCCAACCAAATCTGTTAAAAAGACAGTATAGTTCTGCTGGGCTCGTAGGAAAAAGGTACTTCCGTGCACCAGTCAGGATTTAGCAACCTTTGAATCAGAATCTGATGACAGTTGGTCAAATCTGACTCAAACCACACCCGCAGTCCTGATAAAGCAGATTAGATGAGTGTTTCTGAGTGTTAAACTCTTAAGAAATAATAACTAAACATGTTTTTTTATAAACTTTGATTGCTGCTTATTTAGCCATAAATATGTAATGTGGGTGGAAAAAGGTTTTGAGGGGCTTTAAAGTCTGTAATGCGTAGTAACTGTTGGCTGGCCTTTTCACTGATTGTGGCAATTTCACTGCAAATCTATGTAAAGTTTAGAGTAGATGTGCCTTATATAGTATAGTCAGTGAAACAAAACAGAGTGCACTGTTTTTCTGTGGCAAATGTCTGCACTCACTATTCACTGAACAACAACTAAAGTTGTGCTCAAAACCAGGACAGGAGACTTCAACATCAGAATGAGTCTTTGGTAATTAAACTAAATTATTTGGCAAATAATTAAATACCAAAGGGATCTTCAGCTTGGTGATGGAGGTTTTGGTCCCTTCCATCTTGATGATGCATTTTGTGGTCAAGTCCTTCTCCTGCCAGTTCATGGGTCTGTACCTGGACAGCCTCCCGAACCGATGCCATTGCATATCCCGCTGTACCAGTGTTTCCTCTGCTGACTATAACCTGCGCCTGGGTCAGGGCCTCTAAAGTACAGAGTGGTCCAAGCTTCAAATACGATCTACAACAACTCCCTCCAGAAAGCTGAAAAAATATTCCCCAATATCTACATTTAAAACCCTGAACAAAATGGCGCGGATAAACTCTCATGTTCTCGCAATCTTTCATGTCGGTGGTGTAAACGCCTCAGACACGGTCAGCCCTCACGTGTCGGTAAGGCGCACCAATGGGCACCGACTGCAAATGGTGTTCTTTTTCAATCTTAAATGGTCAATCTCACTGACTTAAATGGCAGCAGAGTTAGGGTCATTTTATCTTTCTATCAATTCAAAGCGCTAAGTTATATGGTTAATAGTTATGGTTTTCATTTTTTAAATCCAACATGGGGAAACATTCTTTCATTTTTGGGAAAATGCACTCTCAATTAGTTGAAATCAGAAAGAATTAACCACAAACCAGCTGCAGAGGCAACAACTAAACAGCTATTATTACTGCATCTCCACCAATCTACTGCATGCCTGCTCCACTAACACCAGGTCCACTCACCACCACGGACTTTAAAGTGACACCCCAAAACTCTCCACACATGCTGTCAAGTGTGCTTACTTTGACCCAAGTCCTCAACCCCCAAACAAAACAAGCAACAGGAAGGATGCAAGGCACTATAAAGCACCTCCAGTATTCACCGGAGACTCTGGGGGGGGAGACAAAAAGGGGAAATAAGAGACACTTTTTTTCAAGTACATTTAAATGGACACCATTGGTTTATACATTCACATTCATCTAACAAAACCAGGGAGAAAGGGAAGAGGAGGGCTATTTAAAGTGTCTGATATATAAGTACTGTATTAAGAAAAAAAATAGCTAGCATTACTTTATTATCTAAATATCAACTTTCCTGCCGTTCACCCCGGTTTGTCTTTCTAATCGGGCTTGGAGGTCAGTTTCAACTTTCAATTCAATCAGTTACAAGTCTGAACTGAAACTGCAGTTGATTAGTTGTGGTAAGGCATTTGTTTTGGATCATGCCCTCAGTAACTGGACGTGAGGACGATTATTGAATAGAGGGATTTTCAATTTTCACATTTTGATGAGAATCCATTTGCTGTAAGCAGTGAGTTGAAAGTGAAAGGACCCCAAACCATTCTCTGAATGCTTTTGTTTTTTTATTCGTGACATTTCACCCTAAAACTAATGTTATCCAACAACATTTGCTAATAAACAACAATAATCACAGTGTTTCCACATCGTACACCGATGTGCGCGTATAACAGGTCCATCAACAGAACACGTTCTTGTTTTTGTTTCTTTTTAAATAGAATAATACTCATCAACAACAATAATTAGGACAATAATGTACATTGCAATCATTTCAACACAAGTGTTGAAACCAACCTAATGATGAAACTAAAAACTGAGGCATTAGTCTGTGAATCTATGTCTGTTAAACGGCTGCTACGCCTCCAACAATGTGTGTGTCTGTGCATGACTGTGTGTATTTATATGAGCGTCTCATGCATTGTGTGTGTGTGTGTGTGTGTGCGTGTGTGAGAGAGTGCTAGCTGGGGGGCAGCAAGCAAAACAAACCCAATAAACAAAACAACAAAATGGAATCATCATAGCTGGCATTCTAAAAAATAAACAGAGACACAAACTGTACAGGGACTCTATATTATTCTGATAACAAGGCCACTTTTTCACGCTGAGTTCTCTCATGTTTGGGCTTTTTTTTTTTTTTTTTCTCTGAAAGGTTTCTGCTGTTATTGCTTCAAATGGCAACAGAGAGGTGGAGAGAGGGATGGAGGAAGAGGTGGAGTCGTGATGGTGAAGAGGCGTTTGGTCTGTCATGGCCATTCAGCACTTAAGCAATGGTGCACACAGCCAATATGTTCCTCACTTCAGTAAGCAGCGGAACACGAAACAGATGAGGTGTTGGACTGTTATTGAACATAAACTCTCCTGTTGCTCCCCCTCTTCCATCTCTCTCCATCTGTTTGAATTTTTTGTCAGAACAAGACACAGAAGGTAACAGAGGAGTTGCTGTCACGATTTTTCTCAAGCTGACGAGTCAAAACCCCACCATGTGCTGGACTGTACCTTCTCTAAACCAGGCTCGAGGTCATCTCAGCTCCAGACGTTCAAAGTCTCCATGTGCGTTCGATTTGTTTTGGATTTTTTTGTGCTTTGAAGAAAAGTCTCCAAATTCTGAATACTGAAGAAAACCCACTTCCTGAACTAAGATGAACTCAGATGCTATTCTAAACATTTCTCAATTCTGCTCTCACCTGATATCAAAGCTTTTATCTGCTGCTCTGTGCAGCCTTCCTTGTGAGCATGAACTTAGGGGATGCCAAGTGATGCAAACTGCTGGCAGAAACACTGTCACTGCTTGATTTCAAGATTGATCGAGCCTCTTGTGCATCATTTGATGTTGACACTGAAGACTAAGAAAGACAACCTTAATGTGATGGCCAGCCATTCTCTCCTCTGCTTTCCACCAGTTACCTCTTTATAGAGTGCCAATGTCATTTCTGTATCGAATTTGGAGAAACTGAATTGCTGCATGTTTCTATCTTCTGCATTAGAAGCTATTATGAGGTGCAGTGTGGACACAAGGAATAAAGTTGGTTTTAGCTGGGCATCCCATCCCCCTCCCCCAACCTGATGCAACATTTCCCCTTCACATTCTCACAAGGGTGATTGTGTGACCTGCCTTGTAAAGACTTGTTCATTCAATTTACAGCATGAAATGGAACAAGTGCCTATACGCAATACCTCACACACATAGTTATTACACCAATCCCACACTGTGTGAGAGCCACTTTGGCCTTTTAACATTGCACTCATGAGTCTTTTCCTTTATTCTTGAGCATTTGCCTGGCTGTCACAAGCCCACAGTCAAACACAGCGGAGATGGCCACATTGCATTCCTGATTTCTTCTCTCTTCTTCGTTTCCTTTTTTCTTTTCTCCTCTTGAACAGGTCAGCTTCTGTCATTTCAAACTCCTCGCCCTCAACACTCCTCCAGTTCTTCCATCCTCTCCGGCCGATCAAGCCCATAACAGTCTGTTCCACACCAGAACCAGTCAAGTCGGGCCGTGAATCAAACCGGCCCTCACCCCCAGCCCTACGTGGTCCTCAGGTTGGGTCCCCCTGGGTTGCTGACGGACTTCTGCAGAGTGTTGGTGAGATGGAAAGCCTGAAGCGGACCCTGCCCTGGAATTTGGCCCTGTCCACCAGCCGTGGTGGGGTAGGGGCCCAGCGGCTGGGAGGTGCTGACCAGCAGAGGCACAGGCTGTGCTGGGGCCTGGTGTGGGGCCGACAGGCCGTGAGCCGGACCGGACCATTGTGCACTGTAGGCGGCGGTGGGGGTGTAGTGGATGAACTGGGGAGGTTGGGGTTGAGATGGAGTGGAGGAGGCAGGGGGGTGGCACAGGGAGCCCTTGCGGACAGCCATAGAGGTAGCGGTGGTGGAGTTTGTAGGGAGGTGGGCTGAACCTCCAATGCTGCTGGTACACAGCTGACTGGGAGCAGAGTACTTCCTGCTCAGACTGGCTGACTGGATAACCTGGAGAGGTGGATATTTCATTTGAACAAAGCGAAACGTTTATTCATGCTGACACTTAGAAGAGTTTAATTTTATCTCAATCAGGTACATGTTTATTTTTTGATGGCCTCTCTTTTCTTTTTCCCATTTCATTGGTAGATACCTGCATGTCCCTTAAACAGTGTGTGATGTGTGGGTGGATTACCAACCGGGCAAAGCAGGCACCTGCCACATCCTCAGCGGCACCAAAGGTCCCAGCTTCATTGCATGTCAGTTGGTTTGGTGATTTAATTATTTGAACATTTCTTTTAGGGATTTGCACTACTAAAATGAATATAAAATTAGGCAGGTACTGAATTATTAGCTCAACCTGTAGTCCTGACTTGTAGAGGGATGCTGTGTTAAAATCTAGTTTTAAAGACCTTTATCATTTTATCTTAGATTGTGCTCACATGGTGCTGTTCCAAAATAAAGCTGTCTTTAATCAAATTGCCCCAAACTAATTAAGATACGTAAACCTTGGGCCAGTTGATATTATTACAGCATAGGAGCTCTGGATGATTCGGCCATGCTGTGATGTGTTGTATTTTTAAACTAACCTCGTAGCTGTGTCCCTGTGCTGGGGCCTGCTGCAGCTGTTTGGCACCCCTCTTCCCCTGAAAAAGTTTTATATTTAGTTCAGTTTATTCACCTGTACCTTGCATTCTTCTTTTCCTTTCGGCTGCTCCCTTTCAGGGGTCGCCACAGGGAATCATGCGCCTCCATCTAACCCTGTCCTCTGCATCCTCTTCACTCACACCAATTAACTTCATGTCCTCTCTCACTACATCCATAAATCTCCTCTTTGGTCTTCCTCTAGACCTCCTGCCTGGCAGCTCCAACCTCAGCATCCTTCTACCAATATATTCACAGTCTCTCCTCTGAACGTGTCCAAACCACCTCAATCTGGCCTCTCTGGCTTTATCTCCGAAACATCTAACATGAGCTGTCCCTCTGATGGACTCGTTCCTGATCCTGTCCATCCTCGTCACTCCCAAAGAGAACCTCAACATCTTAAGCTCTGCCACCTCCAGCTCTGCCTCTTGTCTTTTCTTCAGTGCCACTGTCTCTAAGCTGTACAACATCGCTGGTCTCACCACCGTCTTGAACACCTTTCCTTTCATTCTTGCTGATACTCTTTTATCACACAACACACCTGACACTTTTCTCCACCCGTTCCAACCTGCTTGCACTCGCCTCTTCACCTCTTTTCCACAGTCTCCATTGCTCTGAACTGTTGACCCTAAGTACTTAAAGTCCTGCACCTTCTTCACCTCTGCTCCCTGTAACCTCACCGTTCCACCTGGGTCCCTCTCATTGACACACATGTATTCTGTCTTACTGCGGCTAAGCTTCATTCCTCTGTTTTCCAGAGCAGACCTCCATCTCTCTAGATTCTCCTCCACCTGCTCCCTGCTCTCACTACAAATAACAATGTCATCCGCAAACATCATAGTCCATGGAGATTCCTGTCTAAGCTCATCCGTCGGCCTGTCCATCACCAGAGCAAACAAGAAGGGGCTCAGAGCCGATCCTTGATGCAGACCCACCTCCACCTTGAACTTCTCTGTCGCACCTACAGCACACCTCACCACGGTCTTACAGCTCTCGTACATGTCCTGCACCACTCTAACATACTTCTCTGCCGCTCCAGATTTCCTCATACAATACCACAGCTCCTCTCTCGGCACCCTGTCGTACGCTTTCTCTAAATCTACAAAGACACAATGCAACTCCTTATGACCTTCTCTGTACTTCTCCATCAGCATCCTCAAAGCAAACACTGCATCTGTTGTGCTCTTTCTAGGCATGAAACCATATTGCTGCTCACAAATGCTCACCTCTGCCCTTAGCCTAGCTTCCACTACTCTTTCCCACAACTTCACCTGTACCTTGCATTATTAAACAAAAATAATCACACAAAACAGTTATTATCTAAACCTAAATGTTACTTCAGAAGCCCTAATTTTAACAAAATTCTGCATTTCTTAAAAGCAGCCTGGAATAACGCACATTGTGCAATTTTAAAAGAACAATTTATATTCCCTCTCTTTTCTTAACTGATGTTTTGGTCAATGTAAACACTCATAAAGTGCCAAATGGATACAGGACAAACACATCATCAGCCAAATGCCAGGGAGGTTTGTTTACTCTACCAAGCACTTTGGCTTGTAACAAATTACCATTTAGAGTTTAGTTTCTTTCTTATATCTGTCTTCTTTTCTGGTAAACTAAATACAGGAACTGGTGAGTCACTGCCGGAGGAACATTCTCTGCGATGACTGCTACAGTAACAGGAATCATAAACAGCAGTACACCTGTGAGAGGTTCATGGCATCTCTGGCCCAGTTGTCCACCAGTTTATGGAGGTCATCTGTGAAGGTTCCTTTCCTCTGGTGGGGGGCTGACAGGTTGGGGGGCAGGCACTGAGAACCCCCCTGGCTATGACCCAAACCACCTGAACCGCTCACTGCATTGGTGCTATTAGTCCCTGTGGAGGGAGACGGAGAGAGAGGAGGAGAAGAGCGAAAGATGTGAGATTATTTTTCAAACTAGAAGATGATAATTCATGTTAACCGAATGAATGGGAATGCACATCCTGTCTGACAGAGGCTGGTCGGGACAGAGTTTTAGGGTAGGTCAGCATGTCGATATGGACACAGAATTAAATTGTTTAGTTGTAATGGTGGAAACAATGATGACAGACGGGATCATGAGAAAAAAACTATGATACTAGAGCAACATTTTAAAAACAGAACATGAGCACTTTTGCTGACAAATAGGACAAACACTGAACCTGTCTCAGAATATATCATGTTAAATATTGTCAGCCTAGGTTCTCCCAAGAGTCACATTGCTTCCGGTTAGTGATACACTGGGCAACCTGTAAAGCTGACATGCCCAGCAACACGAAAGAAGAAGCGCAGAGCCAGTCCTGCTGTTGATCTCAGTTGCCCTGTGTACCACTGATTTATTTTTTTGAACATTAGATGGCACTCAAGCTCTGTAAAAGCTGGTGGTTTACTTTTTGCCAACCCTGAGCATCAACTTCATCAGAGCCAATTCACTGCATGACAAGAAATAAAGCACTGCATGCATGTAAGTGCTGTGCCATTGTCACATATAGCCTCTGTTCAAGTTAACATGAACTATTATATCATACCAGTACCATAATTATAGCATGTTCTAAGACTGCACTTCTTTGCGTTAGTACCTCTCTACCAAGCAAAGA
The DNA here is from genome assembly GCA_011952105.1 of Coreoperca whiteheadi. Classification (NCBI taxonomy): domain Eukaryota; kingdom Metazoa; phylum Chordata; class Actinopteri; order Centrarchiformes; family Sinipercidae; genus Coreoperca; species Coreoperca whiteheadi. The sequence continues at coordinate 13,724,700 of CM022484.1, forward strand.
GGAAACTAAATAAGTATATACTGAGGGGTGAGACGAGGAAGATTATAAAATACCTCAGCTCTTTGCTACACACTCTGCTGGTTCAGATATTATCACAGAATTTCAGAATTAAAGGTTTCACTTCAATCAAATCTGGATCCCCAATATTGCAGAGACAGCCCTGACAATATGCACGTGTATATTTCACAAACATACAGTTTCAACATATTATTCAGGCCGGTGAAAGAGAACATCAGGATGAATACATTTTCTTTATTTATTATCATTCCTTTACTATCCCTTAAATCCAGTTACACTACATACAAGGCTCTGATGCATTTCATTTGTAGAAAGAAGAGATCCCAAAGCCATGCTAACAAAATGAGCTTGGCTATGAGATGTTTCTATGATCTGTTTATATCAGATATTGCACGAAAGAAGACATAATATGCAGCCAGTAAAAACAAATCATACAGTTGGTCTGACATAAACTAAAACATGCTAAATAAAATGGAGGAAAATAAGAATGATAAGACGCTGAGTCATGACTGACTGCAGCAGCATGGAATTCTGGGCAATGTAGTCAATGACATGCAATGACGAGGGAGGAGAGGAAAGCGAGGGGGCAGAGTGGCTAACAGCTGTTCAGGCGTGTTAGTGTGTGTTTGAACATAGTGTGTGCGTGTGTGTGTGTGAGCTTGCAGGTGCGTGCACTGTCAGCTTGAAGCTGTGATGGCTGGTGAAGTCATTTCAGTCTTCAAACTGGGTGTTCTTTGATCCTTTATTATCATTTATATCTAAAATTGAAAATACAATGTTTCTGTGAGTCACAGTAGCTGAAATAACCGAATTGAACTGATATGGCAAAGGATCAAAGTTTAAAGGGATAGTTCACCCCAAAATAAAAAAATATATATTTTTCCTCTTACCTGTAGTGCTATTTATCCATCTAGATGGTTTTGGTGTGAGTTGATGAATGTTTGGGATATCAGCCTTAGAGATATCTACCTTTTTTGAATATAATGGGACTATACGACACACAGTTTGTGGTGCTCAAAGAGCCAAAAAAATACATATGAAAAACTCACCAGCAATGTCTCTTTCCAGAAATCATGACCTGGTTACTCAAGATAACCCACAGACCTTGTCTGTTGAACAGTTTCATGTAGGAACTATTTTCTCTCTACTGATTCAAAAAAGACACATCTCTACAGTCGATATCTCCAAAACTCTGCAACTCACACCAAAACAATCTAGATGGATAAATAGCACCACAGGTGAGAGGAAACATATGTGTGTATGCGTGGGAGAGCAAGTGCAAGGATCGACGAGGGGACGGATGGAGGGAGGAAAGACCAAAAAGAGAGATAGTTACTACAGAGCTGGTTGCAGGGGCAGACTTTTTTCACCATCTTCCCTGTGCGGCCGGAAGACAACGATTGGAGGATTGGGAGAGAGTCAGAGTTAAACCCCGCCCACAACACCCGACAACCAAACAAAATGCATCCATGAGTATGATTATTTTGACTTGAAAGATGTCAATAACCAACACTTTGGGGTTGAGTTGCCCACTAACATCACTTATCACCGAGGTCAGTTCCTGTCACACGGTGCACAGTGCAGTTAGATTCAAACTCTTGACAGTGAAGTTAGAAGGAGATGTTAAGTGTTTATGTGCAGTTTTTAAATGTATAAATTAAAGGCATGTGTCTGGTGTGTGTGCTGTACTCTGCACTGTGAGAAAGGCTGACCACAGATGTCAAGTCACAATTCTGCCATCTTAATACACATCTACAACTGAGTAAAGATGCTTTTTCTGACAAGCCAAGATCTGTAGGGAACCTTCTGAGGAAGTGCAGACACCAACTTTAAGCACACTTGGCTGACAGTTACTGCCGCAGAGAAAAGACCAGTTAATACTGTGATGTAAACATTTTTGTAACCAAAACTCTTGAAGATAATACTTGTGTTTAACAGCAAACTAAACTGAGTCCATGCACACTGCCTCAAAGTAATGCCGGTCTACTGTGGCTTGAAGACGCTTTTGGGTAACCAACCCCTTGTTCTGAGTCCTCTACAGCTCAAAGGGCCACACCAGAACTGGGTGCAAATTAGGATTCATATATATCAAAGTACCATGTTTCCAGACCTCTGAATCGCTGCACATGTCTCTGATTTGGTCAGCGATTTAAAAAAGATCCATTTTATTCCAGTCGAGTTATGATCAAAAAGACCCAGGTCTGTCTCTCTCCCCTTCTGATTGTGCAGTGATTGGGAAACAGGAAAAAGAGAGCGGGGGTGAGGAAAGGGAGTGAGGGAAGGGAGAGAAAGGCTTTGAGCTGCAGAGGGTTCAGAGGCATTCATAAAGATCCCTTCATCAAGCACAAAACATTTAACCAACGCTACATATTATGATTGAAAAAAAACAATTTCTTAATCACAAAAAAATTTAAATAAACAAAGACTGTTGCACAGTATTCGAGCAGAACTGTGCTTAAATGAATGAGTCATTGCAATAAATCAAGTTTAACAAAAAAACATTCCTATTAAAAACAAAACTGTATGGCAGAAATCTCAAGTCATCAGGTCTCAACTTGTTTTTCCTTGTTAGTCTGCTTGTTTTCACAGAGGCGAAGGTTAGAAATGAAAGCAGCCAGGATTTGAAATTCAAACTAACACACAAACAAAACTGTATAATCTATCTCTAACTTATTAGGACTACAGATAAAATGGATTCTATGCACGCCCGTGGTGCTGCTGGCTGCTTACAATGCCAGTTATGATGGACTTGAAGTTTATTTGACTGTTAACAGGTTGCATGGAGCATTAGCTAAATGGCTAAAATGGAAATGTACAGCACAATGAAGCTACTGGCAAAATCCATGTGCATTTTAGCTGCTGTTATGAAGTGCCTTTTCCACCAGCCAATTTCCCAGGGAAATAACTTGTATTCATGCAATCATTTCTGTTTATACCGCAATAATGCCTAGGAAATTAAAGTTATAATCATTGAGATTTTCATGAAATCAAACCCCATTTCTGATACTATTTAAGGCCAGCATTTTTTTTTTAGCAATAGTCATTTAAGTTTTTCCCGTTCTGGATTCATTTCTATATATATTAGTTTTCATTGTTAGTGGCAGAGTCTGCCATCCAACCTGCCTACCTACGCATTTACTACGCACCTACTTAACAGCTGATCACTTCCAAATATTGCAGGGAGTAATGGAACAAGATGGAGCAGCCACAGTGAGCTGGCAGATGAAGAGCTGCAGGCGACAGGCTGGCAAGCTAACCAGCTTTACTGTGTCCTGCTGTTGTGTGGAAAACTACTCGCACTGTGTACAGCATGAAATCAGACCGCGGTTTCTCATGGCATGATGGAAAAAGATCGATTATTAACGAACTTCTTTATCAAAATAATGGGAGTTTGTTTGGTTGCACTGTAAACAGATACACCAGTTGCTCCTCTGTTGTATTTCTGAAAAAGTAGTTGCTCAAAGAGTGCCTGCTGCCCCCAGAATTTTGAGACCTGTAGTATTAAACTGCACTTGCTGTTACCACGAGTAAACCTGGGTGTCACCAAATCAACCAGTGAAAACCAGTCAAACTCAGTTCCAGTCACTAATGTCGCTGGTTGATATAAAGAGGTTTTATGTCATGGAATCACCATTTGTGATTTGGCTGGTACACTTCACATGGCCTCTAGAAAGCTAACCGGTAATAATAAAAATGGCAGTACAATTTGTTCTGCTGACAGCCTTTTAAAGTGTATCTTTAGACAGTAAACAATTACAATGCTATTACTTTATTTTTGACAATGCTGTTATTCCCTGAAGCCGAAATTGCAGAAGGCTAGCACTGAATGTGAAGTTAAGAGATTATTTATTTGTCAAGGAAGGCTATGTTAAAGGTGGATGTATGAACGACTACATTTGTCATTGTGCGATCTGTGTCCTGCAGTAAGCTCGTATCTGAGTTTTCATTTTCTCCAACATACACAATACGGATGTTTGTAAGGTAGTAATTAAAATAAACAGTAATAAGCAGCTAACTGATTATTTCATCTGCAGAAGGTAGCAAACCTAGTTTAAAGGCTCTGATTTAAGCTAGAAAGTTAGTTTGACTGGTCATTTTCAGCAAGGTAAGTAGACCCCAACTGCTGCAGGGAGAAAGCTCTCAGGTGTGAAAGTGTGTGGAAGTACAAGCCTGCATGCTCAGCTGATTTCGCCTGCGTGAATACATGTTTTCTACTAATGCCTGAAAAGCTGACGTTTTTTTGGGAGACACCAGTTTTCTGCAGGACACTGATGATATCAGGAGCAGAGGGTCTTCCTCCGTCAAAGAAGGAAACCCATGGGAAAACAGGATGACCATGACTCGACAGATATAGGAGTAACAAATTAAGTACAAAAGTAAGTAAGGGCGACGTGTAAAAAGAGAAGAGCAAAGAAATAAAGCGTTACACACAAAGAGCCAAGCAGGGCGTACTCAGAAAGCGCGTCCTCCTGCCACCAGGCTTGAAGGCCAAACGCTCCGAACCCCAGCTGAACTTTACACAGCCTGAAAAGAGGGAGGAGGGAAGGAAAAGGAGGAGAGAAGAAATGAGGAAACAGAAAAGGATAGTGCAGAGAGGGAAGTTGAAAGAAAGAAAAAGAGAGGAAGAAGATAAAAGGAGAGAGAATGAGAGGAGAGGAGAGCAGAGCAACAAAGAGACAGAGGACAGAGAAAAACAGGGAGAAGGAAATAGAGACCGACAAGACAAGAGAAAGACAGAAAAGATGAGAGGGACGGAAAGAGAAACAGATGAAGGAATACAAAGAATGTAACAGTCAGTTAGCCATCACACTGCTTTAAACACAGATAGACACAGAGAAAGACAGAAAAAAATGTGAGAAGTGTCTTGTTGTGAGGGAGTGAAGACATACCAACTGCATGCATTTGTGTTTGTCTGTATGCAAAGTATTTCTTATGTTGTGGGGAAGCTGATGAGCTCTGCTGCAGACTGGGATTCACAGTTGCATGCCTACCTGGGGTGGGAGCACACAGGCTGGGCACAGAGAGCGCCGCCTCGCTGGTGTAGGCCGAACACAGGTTGTTGCTGGAGGGAGAGGGTTTGAGTGGCTGGAGCAAAGTACTGCTGCCCGAATCGGCTAATCCTCCTGGGGCTAACAGAGCCAGCTGGCCGGGGTACATGGTGGGGACGCTCTGGGCGGATAAAGTGCTGCCTGGGGATAGCACAAGGCATAGGCAGGAGAGGACAGGGCAGGAACGACACACCACAGAGACCAGAGGCGCGCGCGCGCGCACAACACACACACACACACACACACACACACAATGGACAGATGAGACACCCACCACCCCAGACATTTACATCGACACCCCCCCACACACACAAACACAACCACGCAGAGAAAGACAGACAGGGAAAGCAGTCAGAAATGTTAAAGTTCTGAGCCTGCTCCAGCGTACACCCACATGCACGTGTAACCAAGCAGATACACACACACATATATGTGCACACGGATGCATAAACACAGAGACGGTGTGATGTTAGGGCAAAAGGTTCTGACCATACTGTAGTGTAGAGGACTTCAAGATTAAGGTGAAATATTTTGGTGGTTTAGAGGTGCAGGGTTAAATGGTCAGGTCAACCAAATTACAAACAAAAAAACACAACACATCTTCTCACCTTCCTCTGGTGGAATCTAGCTATGCTGATATTTTTGGTTTAATTTGTACAGGTTTTGATAAGGTGAATGGAATTTCATTTGTGCTGCTCACAACATTCAACAATTCAATGTAGTCTAAGAGCCTACAGCCATGCTAACATGCTATGTGAGGCTGTACTTTCTGCAGGTACTTTTCAACCACCAGAAGTAAGTCAGAAGTTATCTTTCTTAAAGTAAATGTTTAAACAACAGCCTACCTGGCTGTAACGGACTCTTGCTGCCGTGCGTGGAGCTGGTTCTGGACGATTTGGAGGATTTGCTTTTGGTAGGTCGTCTCCTTCTGCCAGTCAAGGCTATAACTGGAGGGAGCACTGCAGCTGGAGGAACCTACACCAAGACCAAAGGAAGAAAGGCTGCTTGCTACGTACTGTATGTGATGCTGTTTATACTGTCTGCATTGATGTAACCAAGGTGAGTTACCTTTCCAAGCTTGGTAAAAAGACTGTCTATTTCCTCCTTTTGGCGGGAGTGGAGGGCCTGAATCTCACGCATGTGCCTGGTGGTAGAAAGAGGGGATGAAAAATATGAGGAATAAAATATTGACAGGCAAACGAAGGAAAGCGATAATGAGGGTGAGAGAGCAAGTAGAGATTAGGAGGGCCTAGTTTTCTATGAAGAGTTGAACATCCCTGTTCAAGAAAAGAGGAAATAGCGAGTGAAAGAAGTAATGAAGGAAAAGTGGGTGGTTAACCTCCCTCTAGAGGGTGAGGAAAGAGGAAGAGGAGAAAAGAGAAGCAGACTACTATTTTTGGGGGCACAGAGGGAGAAGAACGAGAAGAAGAAAGATGAGAGGAAAATCTAGTTTGCTTCAGAACAGTTACTAAAAAAGAGGTAAAAGAAGAGAGTGTCGATAGTTCAACCAAGCTGTCTTTTCTATCAAACATTTCTGAGAAAACAGGAAGGCAAGACTTACTTTTCTCTGAGGCGGCTGACTTCCCGTTTGAAGTCTTCATCCTCAAATTCAGAGTCGTTGTCACTGCTGATGTAGGAGTTATTGAAAGAATTGTTGTTTAGACTCGGCAGCGAGGCTTTATGAGCGGAGTCTGGACTCAAAATCGGACCAGGTTCACTGGGTCCGTTAGCAGCCTGGGCAGTGGGGGGAGGAGTCTCACTGGACTCAAGGCCCTGCTCCTGGGCACGACTGACTGAGAACCTACCAACACGGGCCTCAGGGTTGGTGGTAACCTGAAATAAAAGAACAAAATATTGGCTGAAGAAATGAATGAATGGAAGGTGGGACAAACAAAGAAGGGAAGCATTGGTTGTTTTTTATTTTGTGTAGTACCTATAGCAAAGAAACCCCTCACTCATTACACTACAAGATCAAAACCGGAAACAGGAGATACCTGGAAGCGTCCAATGGTAGTGGTGGGCTTAGGAGAGGGGCAGGGTGAAGTGAGGGGGGAGGGGTGGTGGAAAGTTCCCAGAGTCCTTTGGGGAAGTCCGTCCACAACATCTCCTCGCTGTCCTCCTCCCCCTCTCAGAGGAGACGAGGAGTCCTTGTGCAGTGTATTCTCCGGGCTGGAGAGACTGGAAGAGGAGGAGGAGGAAGATGACGAGGAGGAGGAGGTGGTGGAGGAAGATTCAGTGCAGGCCGGGCGTTTGACAGGAAGCTCTTCAGCAGCCAATGAGACCTAAACAGGGAAAAGGGACAATGCAACAGAGAAAATGAGACAGGCATACACTATTACTTAACTGTTTCCCCTATGTAATTTAACAGATTCTCAGCCTATTACTGTAAGGTATACACTTCTTAAACTTTCACGATACAGTATTTCAAAAATTGAGTAATAAGTTTGAACATTTTAAATATACAGAGAAACAGTCCAGGGGAATTAACTTTAATCAAGGCAACAAATCCAGGCAAATAAGTGTTCACAACCTGAAATGAAGAGTTTATAATAAGAAGGCTTATTCAGCCTGTGATCCAGGCTACATTTATTATGTCAGCCTTAGACCCATGGCAAAGGAAATGCATAGGTATTCATGTATGGTCTATAGTGTGTGGTAAATCTTACCTGAAATCTTCCCAGTTTAATTCCAGGACCAGGAGAGGACACAGTTTCTTCCTCCAGAGAGAAGGGAACTGAAAGACAGATGTTACCAAAATTAGACAGACTGGTAAAACACACATATAGAGACCGATACATAGATTAATAGATTTATTAATATACATACTTTGTCCCACTGAAGGTATGCCACTGTGAGAGGCCTGGGGTTAGAGAGAGAGAAGAACATGGGTTTGTATTGAGCAGTATCCCTGAATTAGAACAGTATATACAGTGGGAAAGGAATAATATCCAAACATGTGTGTTTACCTGTGTGTGTGTACTGACAGGAACAGTCTCTGGGCTCAGTGCTCTCCTCAACTGAGCATCCAGGTCCTCCAGAGGCTGCTGGGACTGGAAACAGACAGATACACTTTCAGACACATGCACAAAAATAAGCAAACAGCACAGGCTCGGCCACTCAAGTTGATTAACAATACAAGCACAGATTAGCCAAAAGCACACATGTATGGCTACTAGGGCTGGACAGTAATTCGTTATTATTTTGTACTGATATTGAGCAGACATAATTTCATCGTTTAATAGATTGTTGTTGTCTAAATGAATGACTCCAATCAAGTTGTGATCCAATCAACTGTGAGTGAAAAAGAAAACACATAATAGATCCCCATCTCTTGGTCCAATTGGTAACAAGCTGTATAATTTCTGATTTCATCAAAGCTGTGCAAAAAGCATAGAAATGAAGACATTTTAGTCTGAAAATTAAAGGCTTTGTTGTAAAACTCATTACATTACATTTTAAAAGCCAGAGCAGTGTCAAAAAGCAATATCCCTCCAAATCAGACCCCTCTCCTGCACCATCACACACACAAATATAGGTAAAGTGATGTAGAGTGCATTCAAGGTATTCTGTTCTCCTGAGCATTTTAACTGCAATTAAAAAAGAAGTCATTAACATCAAATCCCTTGCGAGTTTCGACTACAGCGGGATTATCTTAATCAAACAGGACAAGTCTCGCCCATGAGAGTTACATAAGGGACGAGAAGTGAATGTTGGCAACTTGGCAGGTCAGATTTTTCATAAAAGAGCTATAAGTCATATCTTACTATTCAGTGGTTGAATGGAAGGTCTATTTTTTTTAGATGGCAACATCCACAGCCACAACAAAAACAGTCTGAAAATTGAAGTCAGTCCATTGTGTTCCATGCCCTGAAGTACTCAGCCCTCAGCCTGTCTGCCTGCCACCTCTGTCTCTCTCTGTGCAATTGTGTTTCCATGTCTCGCACCCTTTCTCTTAACCAGATTTTAGCTGATCTTACTTTCTTTCATCCTCTATCATTATTCTTCATTTAAAGTAAAAGTAGAAGCTTTGTTTGTAGTTTAATGTATCTATTTGATGTTAAATTCATCTTCCTTGTTGAGTTCTATTACCATTTATCAACTGAATGTGTATTCAGTTGTGTAGGATGTAATCTTCTCCTATTGAAGTGAGATGGGTTATGATGGAGATGTCACATAGGCTTAGGTTTTGCTAGGTTTAAATATTATATATGCACTATGAATGAAATGTCTTTTTGCGCAGCAAAAGCCCTATTTATACACAACAGCATTACAATCATAAGCATTACAGGATCAGTATGAATACAGTATTGCATTGCACTGAAAACAGAACTCTAAAAATGAGCAAATAAAAAACACCTGTATTAGACAAGGTCCAGGGAAAGATGGCAGGAGTTCTGAAGGAGGAGAACTGGCCTAATCCCAGAGAAAGAGGGGTGATGAGAAGACAGAGTGGGAGAAATGAGAGAGAAAAGATTTGTAGAGGAGGTTATAAGATTGTGGAGAATGTTAAAAGAAACTTCCATGCCAGATGAGTTGTCAGGAAAGTGAGTAGAAACATCTTTGAACACATGTCATTTCTTAAGATTAAATTATCTGTGATTTGTTAACCTTTAAATGTGCAGTACTGTAAATTACCTGGACAGTTCCTCCTAAAACAAACACTGGTCTGCTAGCTGACAGAATTAAATAAAAAATACAAATGACCAGTGGTTTAACTAGATCAAACACTCTCTACTATTGCTGTCTACAGCTAAACTGGATCACTCACCGGTACCCTGGATAGAGGGGTTTTGGATGGAGGGGTCTGGCCAAAGGATGAAGCAGGGATGACTGCAGAAACTGAAATCATGAAGTCAGTAAGCAACATTATTAAAACTCAGGTTAACTGACACTACCACATATGCAGAAACACATATTGATCTACCTACCAATCTGTGCAGGGGCGGAGATAGGTGTTCCAGGGCCCTGGACCGGAGCAGGTGAACCCAGCACTAGGCTGGAGGGGGGCTGAGGAGGATTGGCTGGCTGGCTGGTGCCAGGTGTGGTGACAGATGTGCTGGAGGTAGCGCAGGGGCCAATTGGGGATGAGGTACCTGCTACTGGGGCTCCAGAGGCAGGGTCAGCAGCTAACATGTCTCCCTGGGAGGATGGCACCCCTCCACCGAGGTCCATGAAAAGAGACCGCAGCTTCTTCTCCAGAGCTTGGATGTCATCCGGTTTGCCTTGGGACTCAGTGGATGCCTCACACCTGAGAAAGATAACAATGAATGTTTTGCAAGAGAGTAAGTAAAGTAAAGAGTGCGAAACTGAACAAGCAAGCCATGTCAGCTCAAGAGTTTTCAATACTCAGTCCTATGAACACATTTCAGTTGGTACCAAAAACGTAGTCACGTACCCAGTCCTAATAAGAAAATAAAGTAAAGAGACTAAATAAAGACACATCGTCCACCTCTCACCTTGCATCACATTCCCCGCAGTGTGTGTGCGTCTGCCCAGGCAGGGCAGCTGTCTGCGGCTGGGAGTGGACCATGGTTGGTTGGACCAAAGGAACATTGGTGGTCGCTGGCTGGAGCCCCACAGCACAGGAGGAGGAGGAGGAGGGAGGGGGAGTGGGGTGGGAGGCGGCAGAGGGAGCGAGCTGGGGGCCTGGGGTGGCAGTTGTGGGGATGACAGAGGAGGAGAGGGAAGGTGTAGAGGAGGAGGTGGGAGAGACTGACGGATGATCGGAGGAGACTTCACTGGCTGTAACAGTGGATGAGGGAGGGGAGGATACAAGGGGAACAGTATGGGCGGGAGGAGGGGGGGTGAGCATCGTTGGGGGGATGCTAGAGATGTTGGCCGGTGGTAAAGTGGAAGTAGCAATGACAGCAGAAACAGTTTGAGACTGAGGCTGGGTGAAAGCCTGGGGCTGAATTTGTGCTTGCCCCTGGACCGGCACCTGTCCCTGGGGTTGTGCCACAGCCTGTATCCCCGGCTGTGAAAGTACCTGTGACTGAAGGATGGACTGATTCACCGCAGTTGGAGGAGGGGAGGAGGAACAAGGAGGACTGAGACATACAGCGGGCATAGAGGAGGGGGCGGAGGAGGAGGAAGGGGGAGGAAGAGAGGGCTCCAAGACCTGCTCCTGTGCCTGGTTTAAATTAGAAGGGACAAGTCCAGCAGTAGTATCCACAGTAGGAGTGACTGTCCTAGCCTGTGATGGGACAGAAGCTGCTGCAGGCTGCAGTGGAGGATGGTTGGAGTGGACAGAAGCTGGGGCCGTGCTGGGTCCAGCATCAAACTGATTTTGGTTCTGTCTGAGCTCAGAGAAGGCTTGCTGTAAGCTGATTGCTCCAGCAGACTGGGACAACGCCAAACCTTGGCCTGCAGTCTGGGGTGGAGCTGGAGCTGAAAGTGGAGGAACTGTGAAAAAAAGAAACTGTTTTAATCCCCAGAGTCCATCCTGTTCACCGTAAGATAGTCTTTGACAGTTCACTGACTTGAAGATTGAAATTGGGTGTTACTGTCCACATAGGACACATCATATGTCCAATATGGTAACTTTCAAAGGAGGTACAGTAGATAAACTCCACTGATTTTACACATCAAAGTCTATTTACAGTCTTGGGGAGTACTACTGCATATGCGGACCATTGCTCTGGTTCAGCTGCATCAATTTTGATCCTTTAAAAAAAAAAAAAAATGTTCCAACAGAAGATCCTATGGCATCAATTTAAATAAATGCCAGCCTGTTATTGCATTTGGACAGACCATTTGGGCACTTCCCACTAAAAGCATTACAACTTGATTACAAATCTGATAAGTGTGCGTGTGTGTCGCAAAGTACGCTGTTATTTGGTGTGCATTTTTGTGTGTGTTAAGTTAAAGGAAAAATCTGCTTTTTTTTCCTTATATATTTCAGTATTTTTCTTTTTTTGGCACAATCCTTACCTTTTTTAACAATAGGTGCAGGGGCAGGAGAAGGAGAGGTGGGACACATTTGTTCCTTCAGCCTTGCTTCAGGTACGGGGCTGACGATGAACCGCCGACCTGCTGAATGGACCACTTGTGCTGTTGCACTGGGAGGGATGTCTGGGGAGAGATGAATGTCAATACATGGCTTTGTTAATTGTTAATCTGAGAGAATAACATACAAACTACCGTTCTCCGTACACAATTCTACAGTTTTGCAAAATAAGCAACAAGACGCTTTGTGGATACAAAATAGAGGCTTTAAACAGAAAATATGGAATAATCTCTGTGTGGAAATTCTGTCTTGTCTATAGATTTGGTAGGAATTCAATGATGTGCTCAAGGACAAGTCTTAGGCTGCATTCACACCCAACTAGGCATTTTGGCAAAAATGCCAGTCCTCACCACCCAGAATGTGGGTAGTGTGTTTAGGTGCGGCAGTGGGGACTGCATGGGACTGCGGTGGCCATAAGCTGGCGATCAGACCGGAGAATGCCCACGGGAACAAGAACTTTGTTTACCATGTAGCAGTTCGCTGTTTACCGAGCAACTGTGAAGATAGAAGAGAGATTGCCACTGTGATGACCTTACCAGAGTTGTACGTCCATGCCACGAGGGAGTACAAAGATACGAAATGCCGTGCAGCCGCTTGGCGTTGCATCGCTTAGTATTTATACTTGCTACTGCTACAATCAGCAAACATGTCACACAAATGGGCCATGTAGTGACACTGCCACACCGCCGCACAACTCTGCGCTAATTGCCCCAGCCCCTGATATGGTGTGAATACAGCCTTATAAGTTGCCTGCACTACCCTGTTTTCCCATGGGGACTCAAACTGATGCCTGTTTTTATTCTAAGGCTTTTTATTTTGTTGTTTTTACCTGGCATGGGGACAGATATAGCAGGAATCTGCTGCTCCATATCACCTGCCATCTGTAGATCAACAAGACAACAATATATGCACACACACTATATAAAAACAATAAAAAGTTCATTAAAAAAAAACAGCAGCTGCTTTAGCATTTTACAATAAAAACCCAGCACCAGCAACTGAAAACTATGCACCGGCAACTCTCCAACCCCCAAAAAACAAAAAGAAGAAGAAGAAACATGGAAAGAGAGAAAGAAAAATGTACTCATTGTTGAATTTACCTGGCTGTTTTTGTCTCTGTCCAGACCCTTCTCATCAGCGTTCTCTATCACCTCTCTGACCTGCTCAATGAACGACTCCCTCTCACTCTCTAGGATAAACTCACTCTGGACCTGGACACACACACACACACACACACACAGTGAAAAAAGTCAGATTAAGATGTGTGTATGTTTGTGTATAACATGTGACAGAAACATAACTATTGCCTGGTTTAAACTTCCCATGCCAGTGCGTTGGCCGCAGAGGTTTAATTTTGCCTTGTGTGGGAACCTGGTGATGGAGCTCTCAATGAAAGCTCAAGGACAAGAGCAAAGCAAGTATTTGTACTTCAATGGTTTTAGATGACAAAGACTAGATGGCATGCGGACTGGCATGTGAAGCCTATTCCAGCCTTTATACTGAGGTATTAATATGGTTGGCTAGAGAGTAAATGAATCACAGAGCACTGGAGAAAATCAGACAAGTGACGGTGTGTGTACCATGATCTGGGCGATCTCCTCTGGGTTGTCTCCATCCAGGTCAAACCTGAAAGTCACCATCTTCCTGTTGTGTGTCTCTAGCTGACACTCTGCGACCCGGTCTCCTCGGTTGGAGATCTACATACATACACACACACACGTAGAAAAGAACAGGAAATTTAAAATACAATTAGAAAGGAGACAAAATGTAAACAGATGAGTGTCTTGATTAGACGTTTCTCATTTCTTTTTTTACAACTCATAACTCTGTAACAACCAATAAATACCAACAGCGGTACTGTACAAGAGAGGATTTATTGTTTAATTATGACTTTATAGGATTTATAGGATGTGCTATTACATTGAGAACATTGAGTTTCGCCTTGGAGAGCTTCTCATTGCGTGATCGACTTCGTACAGAACGTCTTTGATGTCGCTTAGTGGAGCGTCCTTCATGGCGACCTCCTCCTCCTCCCTCGTTGCCGTCGCTCAGACCGGAAGTCTCAGAGTGGCCACTGAGGTACAGAGGTGACAGAAGCCAAATTTCATAAGAGATAAATAGGAACTGAGTGAGCGATTTGCTTATTTGTTTGAGGAACGTGGCATCACTTCAATAACAGTGTATTGTTCATTACCTCTCTATAGATGAGAGAACTTGAGGTGGCTGTAGTTGGGACTGGGACAGCTCCGAAGACTGAGAGGCAGACTGAAACATATACAGACACATGAAAATGCACATACACACGCAATCAATATGATCGTTATCAAACACGACACCAGGGAAATTGTGGGGACAAGAAAGACAGGAGGAAAACATGAAATATAAGCAAATGGGACAAACGTAAGAGAGAAAACTAACTAGATTGCAAGAAATGTCTTCATGATTTTAGAGTAAGAAGGACTCATTTGAATTAAATTATATGGAACGGTCTTTGGACAGAACACATCAGAATTGGGCCGAACAGCAACTGAAATTAGAGCATGGAACAAAGGAGTAAAGCAAGAACTTCCACAAAAGAGAAAATAAACTGAATTGTATTCATACAGTATCTCCAAAAACTCATGCAACCCTGCCTCAGAAAAAATAAATGACTTATATAACATATATTATATAATATATAATAAACAAAAGGTCCGAGTTAGAACAGAGTTCATCTAATGACGACTCTTCGAAACAAATCTGCAGACAGCGATTGATCAATTCCATTAGACCATTTCCATATATTTATAGACCAACCAAAAGTGTCTCGGTGCAGTTTTTACAGATGTTTTAAATCTTTCACTGGCTCACTGATATTACACAAACAACCCAGGAAACCCTTCCAACAATTATTGCTTGCTTGTGGGCCCTTTTAAGTAAATCAGTCCTTGATACTCTCAAACCAAGCCAAAAAGCTATTCAACACAAAACACCAAACTGGTCATTTTATATAAATAAACAGTAAACCAGCATAATATCAGCATATCAGCATGGCTCTCATAAAATGAGACAACAATCTTTATCACTGCCACTCAGTCATAAGTACTTATCACTAAGCTTCATGTACTATGAATGTGAACTTTGACACCACCATTTAACACATGCCTACAAATAGAATTCCAAATTCTTCATGAAACCAGAGTAAAATACCAAACATCTGAGAGATGGACTCATAACAATAGTTGCTCCGCTCTAATATGGCTGCCATTCAAAATGATATCAAAACTCTGAGGCACTGTCAGGTGTAGAAGAGATTGAGCCTCGTGCAAGAACAGATTTGTTCTAAACTAGCATGTATAAATGATTTGAGAAAACTTCTCGTACAAGTACGAAACAAAATTCACGAGTGGTCCAGACCTGTTGTATGAGTCATGTGCAGATAGTCTGCCTTTCTCCACAGGGGGAAAACACTTCAAATATGATACTTAAATGAACTCAAATAAAACATAACTAAAACAAACTTAACATTCTGTTTACCGTAACATCATAGCTTGCCAATTTATGTGTCTCTTTGTTTGTTTTCAGATTTCCATAGAAACATCTAAAATCTCGCCAGGAAAGTTCTCTACCTCCAACAGCAGCCTCAGGGTCTTTCTGCAGGTCGCTGTCCAGGATCGTCATCTATTGCACCGACAGTATAACATCACCTTCTGCAGGCTATAATATTTATTCGTCTAATACCGTAGCTGTCGCGCCCCCTTGCCCGCCTCTCATATCAGTCATGGACTGCTTTGCTTCAGAATGGAGCTGACAGCAGGGCAGCTCCGTAGTGTCAAATTCTTCTTTTTACTCTTGGGTAACATTTTTGTGAACGAAACTTTCACACACACGAAGCAGAACAGGTGATGATGAAATCTCACGAGTGCGCGCCTCCTCATGGCATTCATCAGGCTGAAATGAGCGACTGATGATAAGTTTGGGCAGTTAAGAGAGTTTGGCAAATCAGACTTTGTACTCCGTAAACCTCAGGAAAAAGTAAGAGTGTTTCAGGATAAGAATCCAAAAATGTTTTGCATGAGGTCCATTATATAATATGCAGTCTGAAAAGCTTCCCTCCCATCCTCCCTTTCAAATACGTATCTCAGATAAGTAGGACTATAAAAACAATGTTTAAAAACTCATGATCCAAGGCTCTAGTAAGTGACATCCTACTGCATTCAACTTCGACAAATGTGAACACAGTGAACAGGGACAATACATCCACTTGGTGGGTTTGACTGTCCATAACCAGTACCTGGGGAGGGGCTTCCATGGGAGTATCAGGCGGGGCGGTGACTACACTGATGATTGGCACCACGGTGGCCAATGGCTGAGGCACAGATGTGGGCACAGCAGGAGGAGGGGAAACAATAGTAGGCACCACCCCAACAGGGATTGGCAGAGGAGAGGGAAGGGAAGCCACGACCGCTGTCGACACGGTAACAGGGAGGGATGGCGACGGAGAGGGCAGGGTCACCAAGGAAACGGTAGATGGAGTTACACTGGGCTGAGAAGAGGAGGAAGGGCCAGAAATAGGAAGAGGCAGAAAAGGAGAAAAAAAATAAAGGGAGAAAGAAGAAGGTAGGAGGAAAAGAGAGGGAGCAACGTCACAGGGAGGATGAGGAAGTAGATAAACCCAGCAAGCGTTCAGATGTGATGAGCTCAGAGAGATTTACAGTCAATCGCCTTGGTAATGGAACAGTGAGCTAAAGCTGGTCTTTAGTTTAACTGTTAGTTCAACTTAATTATAATAAAGACTTCACCTCAAAAGATGAATGTGCTTGGAGAAAGAAAAAACAACCAGCCTGGTATCTTGTGAGTCTGGGTCTTTATTGATTTTCATGATAAACCATGTTAAAATAAAGACACCAGGAGAAAGAGCCAGCCATAGTTCACTGATCCATTACTGACACATTTGACTCTGACACCCTCAACAAACAACTTTCCGAGCAAGACAACTGGAACATTGATTAAGCCTATTAGTGACAACATCTCAAATTAAACAACAAACTCTGTGACAGGACGACTGTGTAAAACACACACGACTCTTGAGATCATGCAACCACAAACAACTCAGATCTATAGACAAGGAACAGCACGGCTATACACGCAGTGAGAGAGCAAGCAGATTCGTTGTACAGTGTAGATGGGCAACACTCTTAACACCATATTAAAAATGGAGGCACTGGGCTGAAAATCTACCTACAAGCGTTTCCTCACACACAAGTGATTTTACGGAGCTATGCTGAGGCAAGTCTTTTAGCTTTACTTTCCTTTACATTGGAAAATTGTCCAATGAATTGATGCCTTAAAAGTCATGATTTGGAGACAGTGTAGACAAAAATAGTTTGTTCATTTTTACTAGGTGGGAAGCATGTTCAAGTTGTTAGATTCAAAGTTGTTGGGGCCTGGAAGAAAAATAATTAAAAACTTAGTTTTCTCCTAAACAAACAAGTTATATTTAAATTTAGTGTTACTCACCAAAAGGCATTGCATGTGTCCTTGAGGTCTAACAAAGACGAAATACATTTCCTTCCTCATAAAACATTTGCTGAAGGCAATTTTTCTTTGAAACCTGAATTGTTTACATCCATGTTTACCAGCTAGCAGTCTTCTTCCTCCCTGCCTTTGTTGGCACATTTCTATGTATCTTGGCGCATTACAGCCACCTGTCAATCAATGAAGTAGTGTGAAACCACTGGCAGGACTGTGTGTAGCGTCACCCGCATGCACATGTGCACCCAGTCACAAAAACACTGCTCCAAAGCGCTACTAGAAGTCAAAAACTCCACAGGGTACCTTTAAATAACCTAACACTGTATTTTTTTTTGTCAAAGAACTAACCGTAAATATAATCGCTAATAATAACCAACAAGCCACTGGGATAGGCTCCAGTCACCCGCGACCCCTAACGGGAACAAGCGGTAGAAAATGATGACTGACTAACCAACAAGCTGATTAACTGGCTGTTACTCAAAGTGGTCAATCTTTAAATGCTTTGTAAATCTGATATTGTGCATCAATTAAATTCAGCTGCTCTTCCTTGATACTGTGCACTGACTTACATGGAACTTAAATGTTCTTATCCATCAAATAATTACATGTCTACAACTGAAGACAGTGAAACATTTTATCGGACTGAATTGCTCACTTTGCATATGTACTGTAAGCATCAGCTCATTGACATACGTTTAAAGAATGCTACGTACCTATACAGTAAATCCTCAGGTGGCACGACTCTAAAAAATATCAATATTTCTTTTATTTCTTTAATACAATGCCATATTGGATACTGGCCTGGACACCAACACTAGACACCTTCACTGCCCACTGCCCGTATTCACCTTTTACTGATGATCAGTTCTGATCCAGTAAATATTACACATCTTCATTCCAAAAAATGTGTTCATGTATTTGCGATCCACGCTTTTAATCAGATGGTTAGTAGGAACATCTGGGGTGAACAAAGGAGAACCGCTAACGATAGGCATCAACAAAAGACAGATCTATATCGAAAAAGCACAAAAACAAGAGTGATGTCAAACAGATCACCAACCAAATCACGTAGATACACAATTACTCACTGAGATGCACACATACAAACACACTTATACGTAAGGATAGACACACACGGGAACCTATGTACAGTACATCCACGTACACTCCCATACGTAATGGTACCTGAACCAGAGCATACTGAGCCGCTTGGTACAGAAGATAAAGATGTTCTATACTGGGAGACGGTGTGAGGTCACAAAACTAAACACACACAAACACATCCATTTTTTTTTACCATGACCAAACATACGAGCACAAGTAGACGTGTATAAACACACATAAAAACAAACCCGGTGATAAACACAGGCAGCATGCCAATGAGAGAGACAAAGAATGGGAAGAAAAAAGAAGAAGCAAATTGAGCTGACGAAATAGAGTTTACAGTAAAAAAAGTAGAAATTCAAGACGACTTAAACATGCAAAGACAAGTCTAATCAAATAGCCTGACTGGCACATGGTTTGTGAGGAGTGTATATGTTTGTCAGCTGGAACTCAAACTAACCCTGAGGTGTATCCATGAAGACTGTAATGAGTCAGGTGTGTTTTATTAGATTGGCTTCAGCTAAGATTTTAGCATGTGTGTGCAAATGTTCAAGTGTGTATAATTACTACATGTATAAGCACGTAGGCGTGTGTGTCTGTAAAGATGAATGCAGACATGTATGTCGATCTAGAATTAAATCCAGAACCTGTCTGCAAAGAAGCAGTGTCAGTTTGTGTGCATTAGGAATGTGTTTATTAAGTGTTGTGTTGCATATATACTGTAATTCAGTCAGTGGTGCTACTTTGCGTACCTGTGCAGACGCCTGCAGCAAAGATGTGTGTGTGGGGCTCTGAACTGATGTACTACTCTGACTGGATGAAACCTGGAAAGAGAGACAGAGGGAGAGAAAGAGACAGGGAAGAGGAAAGGAGAGAGAAAACATTTCAAATTAGAATTGTAAACATTTACATGCACACCAATATCCTTTTTTAGGTTTGATACTTTTTTAAGCTAGTGCAGTTCCCAGTCAAGTTCTGCCTTTTAATGACCTGAATAAACTCAAATCCCAGTTATGAGCAACCAAAATTATATGGAAATGCCTGCTGGGAAAATCTTTTTTTTCCCCTTTATTGTTAATTTCCTGAGTGGTTGTTAACCAATAAATAATAAGTTCCAAAATGAGATATTAACGATGTGACAGCACTCTTTGTATCTTTTGTAAAATGTAAATGCAATATCAAGGTTTTGAATACAACTCTTATGTAAACATGATGAGTGTAATTATGGGGGAATAGCTGTTTTGCTAGTTCAAATACTAAAACACTCCAATTTATTTTCCTGACGAGAAACATTTGATCTCAGATTAACATCCAATTTCATGCTCAATCAAATCAGTTTAGAGCTGCAATTAGTTCATCGCAGTGATTTGTGCTCGGGGCAAACACAGTTCTTCAGAAAGACTTTGGTATTACTGCAGGCAAAGTGCCAGCTCTGTGGGAGTGGTTACCTTGAATCAAAGGCAACGACTTCAAAGAGAAAGCCGACATACAAGTTATTACTGTACAAGCACAAAAACAATGGAGGTTTTTTTGTATTTCAACTTTACGGGGTTTGGCAATCTAGGGGATGTGGTATTTAAAGTGTGAGAAAAGTGATGAAATGCTTCAGTCAGTTGTCCAGTTGTCTTACCTGTTGGGAGGTCCCAAGAGGAGCAGGCTGGGTGGTGGCAGGAACCAGAGGGGGCCCTGGAGAGGGCTGGGGGGTGGGTGCCTGAACCTGCTGCTGAGCAACCAATTTAGAGAAAGAAAGACAGAAAGATGGATAGAGAGGAAGGGATGCGATATTGTAGGATATAAAAGCATGGAGGACAGAGTTGAGAAAGGAATTGGCAAGAAGGAGAGAGAAAAACAAGAAATAATCAGAATATGTTTGTAGCTTGTAGACCAGAAACTGTACATGAGTGCAAACACAAGGTACTTCTGCTGTTCGCTAGTGATCGGTTTTTAGTGGACATTTTCTTCTTGTGTATGCACAAATGCACACAGACAACATGTATGCACATCAATCTATGCGGCACCACAACTATATGCATATACACAGCTTGTAGTGTAGCATGTACAACAGTCCAGGCATAGTACTGGGGTTAGGCGGGGTGTAAGTACAGGTTTTTTTTTTAACATGCAGGTCAGACCCTAAGTGATTGGTAGTGATAAAAAGTCAATGAAGCACAGAGTAGAAGCTGGAATACTGACACCAAACTGAATTAATTAATTAACTTAATTTTTTTCCAGACAAGTTAAACTTTGGAATTATTCGCATATTTGATTTTCCATCCTGATGCATTTCTAGTGAGCATTAAGCCAATGTATCTTTCCTTCCTGTATTCTTTGAATAACCTACAGCACAGCAGCATACAAACCAGTATAACCGTTCTATTGACTGAACCCTTAGAAGGCTGCTTACAACTTTCTACTTGTCATGAAGCCCATCCTCACAACGTGTGGTGGGAGCTTACACAAGTATGTTGCACCAGACACAATGCTACCTACCTTTTTCTAACATCATAGGGAGTCACGTAAACACAATAAAGAATTTCACAGCACAGATATCTAATAAATAAAACATATAGAAAGATTGAAAAAAACTTAAGATAAATGATATGAAAGAAAAACAGAGGTAATGACAGATAAAGATCAAAGAAATGGGAAGAAAGACCAGTGATTATTAGCAGTTCAAAGTAAACAATGAAGAAGGTAAAAGGTGACACTGATAATATCAGCATTCTAAGGGTTTAATGAATTTAATCTGTGACCTTTGAACCTCGCGCAGGAAATTGATTTCCAGTCTGGGCAGGAAACAAAATTTGCTACAATAAAGAACTGACTTAAAGCCAAGATCTTTAGCAATAACGACACAAAACAACAGAAAGAATCTAAAATACAAAAATGAAATGTCTATGTGCATGGTTACATTGCTTGGTTTGTCTAAGCCCTCTTGGTTTTGTTGTATGTTTCTGTGTGTTTGTCCGTACAAATCAACAAAGTCTCTCAGCTTTATCATAGTTCAATGATTTTCTTAGATTCATAACATACTATTCAATTTGCAGGTGTCTAGAATATATAGCTATATTTGAAAGTTTTTACATATACAATTCTCATGATTCACGGCAGGTAACGTTTGGACCGAAGGGACTTTGGATTTGTACGAGCAAAAAATCAAGTATACCATGCATAACAGTATACCCCCACAAACACACATTTCTCATATACATTTATATATGAACATACAGACAAAATATTACTTACTGACAAATAAATCACATACACAGCATAAACGCAGAAAGGAAGGGGGCTTAGACTGTTTGCGTATAAAGCTTGTACACCAGAGTTTGTCTCAAAGACTGCCTTCTAAATGTTGCTTTTAAAATAATTATTACTTGACAAACGATGTTATGTTGGACTTGAAATCCAATGTTTCTGGTTTTGGTTGTACCCAGATGTGCTCGGGGTTGTGCCCTCATCTATAATTCCTTACTGAAGTAGTGCTGACTAAAGCTACGCTCCTGACTAACATTTTCCTACATATTCTTCTTCTACAAGCAAACATTGTCAGGGAATGTACAATGTGACATATTTTGAAGGCAGTCCATGAGACTCACTCTGTAGTGGTGATATGACTGGAGGGGATTCAAATCACAACCAAAGACTACATGATGACAAGTAAGCATCAGCTGGGGCTCCTGGGTCGGTAGGGTAAAAAAAAAAACAGGGATTAAGGGTATAAAGGCCTCTGGGTCAAATTACTATTGTGAGTTAATTCAGCTGCTTTTCATAGAAGGATTCACTTTACTTAATGGATAACAGTATTTTCTATTTACCTACTTTAAATAATACGTCTCATTTTTTATAACTACAGGCAAATAACCTTATGGGCACAATGTTCACAATGCTAGAGGTCTATGGCAATAGATCTGAAATTCTCAATCTATAAGATGTCAACAATTTGCAGTCAAACAAGAAAGAAAGAACATATAATGCCATAATATGGCAATTACGATATATTAACAGCTGGTTGTGGATTTTTGCTGAAAAAGCAACTTATGTAATTTCAATTAATAATTGACCCAGGGGCCTAGGGGTGTTTTTAAGGTCTAAACTCAGTACCAGAGTGGGGTTAGCAGCCTGCATGGCCAGCAATGACTCATGGTATGTCATATCGGGTTGGGCTGGTACCACCCCGCCATGCCGGGCCCAGGCACTCTGGATCAGAGACTCCAGCTGAGTTGATGACGCTCCACCAAGTTGGAGCTCAGAGGATGGAGTAGGAGGGAGAAAGCTCTGCATGGAAGGTGGATGTCCCTGGGGATCTATGGGAAACACTCCGCCGGATGAATCGTAGAGTGCAGCGGAGGATGAGTGAGGGATGGACTGAGCAGCTGAGGAGTCAAAGGGAGGGAGGAGAGGTGGGGGAGGAGGTGACTGGAACTCCCCAGCGTCAGAGGAGGTCAAAGAGTCACTAGAAGGTTCTGGGCTTCTGTCTTTTGTGGTTAAACCTATGTGGTGAAGAAGAAGACTTCCTGGAGGTAAGGGGAGCTCGGGACTGACATATGTGTACAGCTCTTCTGTCACCGGCTGGAGACGGCTGTATGTGCCTGAACCACCTGATCCTGTTCCAGCGCTGTCCTCTAGAGGGAGGTCCATGGAGCTCCTTCGGGCCCGGTAAAGTCTGGATGCCAGTAGGCTTGGGTCTCCAGCAGCAGCTGCAGCGGCAGCTAAATGGAACTCAAACACACTTCCAGTTGATGGTGGAGCGTCAGTCATTACTAGAGGTGCAGAAATAGGGAAAGCAGAAGGGGAAGCATGCTGTGTCGGAGGATAGCATCCATCAGATGATGAAGAAGAAACAGAGCCACCAGTGGACACACTCATGGGAGGTAGGGGTGAAGGGATTGGGCTGTGTGCACTCAGTCTTTGCATGATGTGTGGGTGCAAGAACCCTGGTTGAGGTGGTGGAAGAGGATCAAAACCCATACTAGCAGCTGCAGCTGCTGCTTGCCTCTGCTGATGGAAACTAAAGTGGCCAAGCTGGTGTGCAGTCATTGGGTATCCTCCATATGCCATTGCTTCGTAATGGTCCAATAAGGCAGCCTGATTTAGACTTAATCTCCGCACTGCTTCCTCATGCTCTGCTCTCATGTCTTTATAGCCGTACAAACTTGGGTCAGATTGTCCTGGGAGATGCAGCGGCTCCCCAACACCAAGTCTTTGAGCTGCTGCTGCAAAACTGGGATTTACCATGAAGAGAGAGGGGGTCTCAACACCCTCCATCCCAGAAAAGGGATGCAGGCTGCTCCCATAGCGTGTGTAGGCAGGCTGGAAGTGTCGGGTATGTGCCTCGAGAATGGACGTGCTCTTGCGCCTCTGGTTGTTGTAAGCCTTAGGAGGCCCAGTGGGAGGAGGCGAGAAGGAAATGGGGCGCTCAGGGATGGAAGGGAAGAAAATAGTAGTGGGGTCTGGGAAAGTTGAGAGGGGGATACTCCCTCCTGCTCCTCCTCCTCCTGCTCCTCCACTGTAGTGATGCTGCATTGAATGCTGCTGCGACAATGAGATACAATGGATTTAAGAATGGGACTCAGAGAATGAGAGAGAATCACAGCAAAGGCCCACATGAGATGGAGAAAATTGTGTATTAAAGACCATAAAGACATTTCAAGACAAGGGACATATTTTGTTTCTAGTGTGGAGAGAGAATATGTAGTTAAGACAGGACAGAATAATCCTAACAGAAAAAAAAAAAAAAAAAAAGGAGTGATGAGATGAAGAGAGCAGTAAAACAGGCAGACAGACCACAGGCCTGTACTACGAAGCAAGTTCAACATACCCAGGATATCTTTTCGTTATCTGGCTTCACTAACTCTAACAACCACAATCACGCTAAGTGCTCACACAACGGTGGTTATCAACTCGGTAAGTCAACCCAGGTTTTCCCAATCTAACCATGAGCGCGCTAACATAAAAGGGCTGGTGTTCGCAGCACATGACCAATCTCAAACATGGACACGTCTACTGGCAGCAGAGCGGCATATTTTATAAACGAAAAGCAACCTATAATATTAGAGAAACGCGAAGAATTGAAACACACAATCCTGTCAAATGCAGGAAGGACAGTTGGCAAAAAATTAATTGAATGCTGTGTGAATGCTTAAGTTAATAGGCTTATAATATCACTGCCCCATCACTAGGGCACGAGATCTGACTACAATGACATTTGTGTATTCCATTAAATGAATGTGTTGCTTGGATGAATTCTTAACATTTATGACAATTTTAACTTTATTCTTTCAGCTGCAACCCCAGCGTTGTGAAATGGACTTGGGAGCAAAAAATAAATACATATGCTCACAATGCTCAGGTTCTACGCATCACCCACAGCATACATAATAGTAGCCTACCTGTAGCAAAGGCATGCAAAGCAATGTATATAGTCTGCGGTACTGTAAGCATTTTCCAAGAGAATTAATTGGTCAGTAGGCGGTGATTTTAAACGCCTTGATAAGTTATCTCGAACATAAGCTGCTCCGTAGAAGTTTAGGTGTGTAGCATAAGTTACCATGGCGATGTGTCCTGGTAAGAAGTGAACCACCGTCTTAACCCTAAAAACCCAGGGTTAAACCTGAAGTTGCCTCACTAACCGCAAATCCTGCTTCGTAGTACAGGCAACAAGTGACAGACTGGTATAGCACAAGGACGAGCACACAACCCAAAGACAAGACAAGAAAAGTACGTAGTGGGGTAGTAAATACAAAGAGAAGGAAGGCCAAATATTGGATTTAAGCTCATGAATCTGTACTCAGGAAAACTGCCTTATTACAGAGCTTTTGCAAAATGTTGACCTTCTAACAAAGTAGTTGCAACTTCAAATAAAGATATAAAGAACAAGTGAAAAATAGTGAAACATATGAAAATCAATTCAACATGTGAGTTTATATCACTTTGACCTGGTACATACTGTAGATAATGTGCAAGTCTTACGACGAAATCCTAATGAGGAGTTTGGTTGCAGCCTGTGTTTGTACAATCAATTGTGTTCTAGTTTTTGTTCAGGAATGAATACCAGGAACCAGGATTTTTCGTCACAAGGTCGTCAACCATGAGCCACAACATTAGTTGCATGTCATTCGCAATCTTACTCTCCTCTCATTTCCTGTCATCTCTACTGTCAGCTGTCTAATAAGGGCATATAATGCCCCAAAATACCTTGAATGAGAAGGCCCAGTTAGGTTCTGTAACTCTAGTGCAGAAAGGAAAAATGTTGTCACAGAAATCGGTGTACTATCCCATAAAGCAATTTCATGAAAATCACCACTTAATTATTTTGTTTGTGAAATGAGCAGTTTTCCTGGTGGCAGATGCACATGATATTAGACATTTGAATTATAGCTCAAGCCAGTGAATCTGTATTTAATATGAACAGATGGTGGTCAAAGAGAGGGAGAAAGAGAGAATTAAAAAGGTGGCTAGGTAGAATAAAAGACTCACAGCAGTGTCTGAAAGCAAACTACTTACTCAAGATAAAGCTGCCACTTGCAATGCCTTAAATTTAGAATATAGATGTAGCATTTTTCCACAGACTTAATATTGTACGATTAGATTTCAAGCCAAAGTACAGTACAGTATAGTCCCAGCCCACACAATTTTAAACCTCATTGCTACATAGTTAGCTCAGCTCTCATTAGAGAAGATTTTATCAATATGTTAACTATGCAGAGGACACATACTCTATACAGATTAATTTTCAGTAAAGGAGGCTGGGAAGGCAAAAAAAGTGTGCTGCATCAGCATGAGTAATACAAGCTGTTTCATTAACAATCCTTTAATTCGCTGTGTTCAGCAGTTAGAACAAATTACTCGTATTTATACAGTACATTGACTTTGTGCCGGGGTTTTCCATACACAATGACATGTTTTGGCAGTTTCATTTACTTTCAGACACCTGTGGGGCCTAAATCCCTAATTTTTCTCTCTCCCCCTTCCTCTCTGGTTCTCACCACCACTGAGGCCCCTGGGGATTAAGATTATGAACCTACAGGGGTGGAGAACAGGGCAGGTAGGCTGGCCCTCCGCTGCCTGGCCCTGGGCAGAGGGGAGGCAGAGTGAAGGGGTAGGACTGTCTCCAGGGCCTTAGAGAGGCGCCCGGCAAATGTGTCCCTCTCAGCTGCAAGAGGCATGCAGGGGGAGGTGGTGGTGTAGGAGGATGAGGAGGACAGGTCTGGAGGAGGGGTGGAGGGCTGCTTTGGAGGAACGGCCAGGGGCGGAAGAGCATGGGCAAAGGAGTGGGAGGAGGGGGGTACGCAAACAGACATGCTACGACTTCGACGATGGTGCAACGCAGGCTGTAGGCCGGGGAGGGGTGATGGAAGAGGGTGAGACATGAAAAACAAACACAAAGAAATTAAAACACAACCACAGGAAACACGTATTCAAACATTTTAAAGATTAAGTGAAGAATACATAAAATAAAAGAAATTATCTGATGAAAAAAGTTACCAAATAAATTGTGATAGTTAGTTTTACATAAAAAAAAGCTTGACATTATTTCCATAATTCATACATAAACAAGCAAGATTACAGCTCCTGGATTTAGAGAAGAACTTCATCTGTAAAGGGCAGATCATTGCACCAGTGAATTTGTAATAGTAACCGTTTCAGTTTTTTCCAAAAGCAAATTTCGATATAGAGCGAAACCTGTACATGTTCTATATCATACTGTTAAGAATGTATAACAACACAAATAGCACAATAACATAAAGAAATATAAATTGACTTATGAACAAATGCAGCAAAGCCAAATGAAAGGCTGACTGAACAATGACAAAAGAAACAGAATAAAGTAACGCCATTTTAAAATAAAAATTTTAAATAAATAAACCCAATATTACATAAAAGGAGAGCATGATTATTTAAGATATTCAACAATTCTGTGAGTAAGTCTTTTTGTCTAAATGGAGTTCGCCGGCTCCAAGAAATGACCTATGATGTGGAAATAAGGCTATTGAGAAATGTTATTTTACTTCAAAACAGACCTAAAAATAAGCCAAGACCATCATTAAATTATTCAATCCATCAATCTGCAAACTGAATGATCATCCAGTGGAAAATAAATCAGTCCGTGTAGGCTGGTAAACTGGAAGTCAGACAACAACATTTGTAGCCAAAAGGTCAGCAGATGGAAAAGTCTAGGCTGGGAAATTAAACAAGAAATGCTCGCCTCTCCATTAGTGAGTACTTACAGGGTGCCCTGCTGCCGTAAGGCTGCTAAAAGGTCAACAATTGAGGATTATGGTAAAAACAGAAAGTATGCTCAGCAAACATTCCGTGAGTGAATGAAGGAAGCTAAATAAAAATCCTGGGCCTTAAGAGAGAAATCAATAAATGAATAAACAATGACGTGTGAAGTTCCATCTTCAAATATATCTCTAATATATGCATTATAAAGAAACCTTGATCTTGCATATTTAAACAATGTCTTAAATGGATGGGCGAATAATTTTGTATTACAAACTCAAAGCAGTTCCAGAAAAGGTTTTATGCCATATGTATTAATTATCTCTTTGGAAAAATTCTTCAAATACAGTAAAATCCAAAAAATACTGAGCATACTGCATGGATAATTACATCACTACCCTGACACCTAATTAAAATAATGAACAGAAGACATGAACAAAACTACAATATTCTATAAACAGTAAATATAACAAGTAAGGTGTAAAAAAGTGTCTTGTTTTACAACTTGTTGCTTCTGCGTGAGAAAAGTAAAATGCATGGGGGTTTCCAAGCAACTATGCCCAAATATCAGTGTATAAAACAAGTTGAAAAATATAAAAAACAAACAACACAACATACAACTGTAACAAAAAAGAATAGTAACTGAATAAACAACAGATGCAACAAGTAGATGTGTAGATGAGGGAGCGTTACGAAGAAATATAGATTTTAACGTACAGAATGATAAAGGATTGAGGGAAAGAGAAAGAAAGAGGTGATGATAAAATGGCAGGACTGAGGGAAAGAGTGATGCATGACATCTGGTAGGCTGAAGAGAGTGTGACTTATAGACTCCTGAGATGAAATACAACAGAAAATGAATGGTTGGCTGGCATACTATGAAAGTAAGTGGTTGACTGATTACCTGGGTTACTGATCTGCTGGCCAACTAACTGGCTGAGAACAGACCGGCTACTTAGCTGACTGACAAACAGAATAAATATCTGACTGTGCTATGAACTGACTGTCAGCCAATTTTTCAGAAACATAGACAAACACATTGTGTTGTGTTTGGGAAATGTGTTGCTTTCTCTATGTGCGATACTGTAAGTTACAGCCTCAGTGAACAAGAAGAAATGAAATACCTTCTAGTGCTCCTCTTCTTCAGGTCAGAGGTGATCATCGCCAAATAAAAGCCATCAACAACACGCTCTCGTGCATTTAGTTCAACACATACCCGCAATTCCCAGCCTACTCACAAACACTGCAAACATCATTCCAACTCACTCCCACTCCAAAACACAACGCAGTGCTCATTTTCAGCACACCTGTGAGAATAGCGCCGCTCAGATGTGTTAAACATGACCTAGCCCTCAGAGGTGCAAGTGAAACCTACACATGCGAAATTGTCTCATTTGGATGACATCACCACTCACCATTGGCTGCGGCGGCTGGGCGTAGCCTGGGTGCTGCTGCGGGGTAGCAGAGGGGTAGGGGGTTTGGGGCTGGGAAGGGGGCTGGGTGGAGGGGGGGCAGCTGTAGGACATGGTCAGCTGACCCAGGTGGGGGGAGTCTGAGGAGAAAACTGAAGAACCCTGGCCGCTGTCTAAACCTCCCTCAGCTGAAAAGAGACAGAAAGAGATGTGTGAAGAGATCAGATCAGATATCTCCTAATTGCACTTCATCTCTACACTATAATAAATCTTAAATCCATCTTGAAGTCATGACTTGAACAGAAGCTCAAGAGCACTCAAGTAATTATTTGCAAAAACATACTTTGTAATCATCTATATAAGTATAAGTAAGTAAGTAAGTAATAAGTAATATTTCTGCTGGTTTGAAAAAATGGATGGGCCACAGGAGAGCACAGAAGTTGTTTATAAAGGGCACGACAACTAATGAACAACTTCAATGGCATACAATTACAGGAAGGAAGAATTAATAGTTCCAGCGCGCTTTCAGTTCACAATCGGATGACCCTAAATTGTGTGACACATTTGTAAGGCAACTCAACAATGGCTGCCCCTGGTCTACAGGAAGACTGACTATGTGATACTGGAAAAACCTTCTTGGCTCATGATGATGATGATGGGTGTCTGCCCAGCAAATGCTTACATGTTTTTAGAGAAGTTGTGACCATTGTGTCTCATTGCAATCTTAATTCATACACTACAGATGCTTAATATATGAATATGCTTTTTGAAACATAAGTAGGGATTTTAATGAAGGAAACATAAGCAAAGCATGGAAATAATCTAAGATCTAATTAAAGTACGCATACAAACATTTTTTTTTTAGAAATGAGGCCCTTGGTGTAAATATAAACTATCCACTTAAGAGTAGGTCACACAAAAAAGAAACTGTGCAGAATGGGATGATGCTGCGCTATCGACTATGGGAAATGGTGTGGTATATCTAATATCTGTAGTTTGTCATACATGTGTGTGAGATGGCGGTCTGCTGATAGTGAAGCTGCTGTTGCTCCACGTCAGTCTCGTCTGCCTCTGCCTGCAGACACACAAACACAAGCTAGGGTCAAGCTACGTAAAAAGTACCAAAAACTGAAAAACCTCACAGTTCTATGTTAGACAAGTTAAGCGCTCCCACGAGTCCACATGGTCTACATTCGAATACAAGATTCTACAACTGTGGACACTGACTGCCTGGGGGAAATGGCACTGAACATAAATCAATACTTGGGTATGTTTTCTTATGAACTTAAAACTTAAGCCTTAAAAAACATCCTTATTTACTCCTGATCAGTCTGTTGTTCCAACAACCAAACAATGTAACCAGGGTACAAAGTGATTTACTAACAAATGAACAACTTTATGCTCTTACAAACATTAAACTATGCTTACTAGCTTACTGTTCAACAAACCTGTGTGTGTGAAGGTTTGAGTGTCTCTTGTTGCTGCTGCTGCTGCTGCTGCTGCTGCTGCTGTTGTTGTTGCTGTTGCTGCTGCAGCTGTTGTTCACTCTCCAGTTTTCTCTTCTCCTGTTCCTCTCGCACCAGCTGCCTCTGTTCTCTCTTCCTCCGGATCAGAGACACACGGTCCTTGATAGCCTTGGCCATGGTCTTGTGGTCACCTTCGGCAACGTAGCCAGACTCAACCTGGCGAGTTAGGTGAAGTCACACAGGTACTCTTTTTAACAGACAGACCCAAAAACTCCAACCCATTTGATTTATCATTTCATACCTCAGTCGCTCCCTTTCCGTCTCTTCTTACCATATAGTTCTTTCTATCCAGTATCTTTCCCTTCTGTCTATTCTCTCCTGCTTAAATCCATCAGTTCCTCCCACTGCTCGTACCACCATCCCTGCATTGTACATACCATTTCCTGGGCCACATCTTCAGGGACGTCCTTGTTCAAGTCAAAGGAGAACTCGATGGCTTCGTTGTCTTTGTATTTGCCTGCAAACAAGTTATAAACGGCTGGTCAGGCAGCTGCGCCTCTGTTTTCTTGGGAGAAATGGAAATCTATCGTGGAACTATAATGTTAATGGTCATTTACCAAAAGAAGTGCTTTGATTTGTAGCAGTTAAAAAAAGCTGCGTGACGTTAATATTAGTAAATGATGGCAAATATAGTTAAAAGTATGTGTTTATGGGTTATTTTACAATGGCTAAGAATGGGGCTAAAAAATATTTCTATTACAATTTCTTCCATATATTTAATTAGATGAAAAATAAAATTGTTCCTTGCCTTTGAGCTTCTTGACGTCTTCTATCCTGAGCCAGAGTTTGATGGCAATCATTTCCCCATCATCCTCTTCTGCCAGTTCAACCCTGACCCCTGTTTCCTCCTGGAAGAACGCGTGGTTCAACAGGATCTTTATAGCATACCTAGAGGAGCGAGATGGAAAAATGTGTTATGTAAGTGAGGATTGACATCCTGGTACGTGATACCAATTTGTCCAAGACCAGCAAAGCTTTGTGAGCTGGTCTCTGATAAGCAAATAGGACGGACATAGTATTTCATTTATCTGTTGGGACATGATGACATTTAGTCCCGGAACATCCTTCCACATATATTTTAAATGTTGTCATTTAGTTTGTGGGCTGGGACCTTCTGATGGTTCTTAAAAAAGAAAACAATAATTGAGAAATGACTACCAATGTTCCAACTATCAGTGTTCCTGGATGACCGACAACCAGTCAGATGACTATTCTTCACCAAGAGACCAAGGAATTTGGACAATAAAGAGAGGGAGGACATGAAGAAAAACAAAGAGTGCAAGAGAGGGAGAAAGTTAAGCGTGAGTTAAGCTTTCTAAAGCAGTAGACAAGAAGCTATGGTGAATGTTTTGGCCCACCCACAGCTTGGGCAGAGAGAGGGAACAGAGGACATCTTATTTCTGACAAAGAAGCCATGAATCAGAACAGGATTTAGAGAGAGGGTGATTTTGCCATCAAACATGACTGGGTGTAGTGGTCATACTGTGATCCGTTTTCTTTTCATAAAATAAAGTAGAGATTGAATGCAAATCTTGTCTATAAATATCACAAAGTTATGATAGAGATCTCTAATGTCAAAAAATCCAAAGATATAGCTAAATATCAACAATTCCAGGTTTGGCTTTGTAAAGACCTACAGTTGTGTGTGTGTGTCTCACCTCTCATCCTTGTTTGTTCTGATGCAGCAATCTATAATTTCCTTCACCTCAGGAATGGCTACCTTGTCAAAACTGCCAGGCTTCACTCCCTGCACACACAAATAGAAGAGCAGTGAAGACGAGAAACCTTCTAGAGAAAGACAATCAGTCGCTCTCTCTCTCTCTCACACACACACACACACACACACACACCCCAAAAAACTAACACAAAAGGGTAGATAAACTTGTTGGAGTTTGGGGAAAACACACTTGTGTTTTGTCTCACTAATGTATAGGAGAGATTTACCCTCGGCTGCCATGTGCTGCACATTCACTCTCTGGGTCTCTTAATGTTAAACCACTTAAATTTTCCCCCCAGAAAACAGATCTAGGTTTTTGTTCTGCATCTGTATGTAATGCACCATAACATTATTCTTCAGAACAGGAAAACCGGACAAATAAAACGAGGAAATAGAAATATGAAACTAATCGGAAAGGTTCAAAACACTAAATTGCCAAATCTTATACTGCAGGATTAACTAATGCTAATTAAATTAAACTGAACTACTGTCTGTGAAATACCCATTCTGTAATGAAATTTGGTGAGCCATGCAAATAGAGCATTTCGCTGAAACAATGTTAAACATTTGACAGAGGTCCTACAGTGAGAGAGACTGTCCGGGGTTAAGTCCCACATTCCTCTCAGGAATCACATCTGTTCAGAGTCAATTAAGACAAGTGGAGCCCGTTTTGATGGATAACACTAATAAAAAGGATCAGCAGGGACCCATTCTGAAGTTTGGCACTTCTGAGGCCTAATATTAGGAAAAGGCAACACTGGATGCAGAAAAAAAGAAAACAGTTAAAAGACTAAATATGATACAGCATGACGCAGCACAATGCAACGCAGGGTTTAAGTGTTCAATGATACAAGAGGAAGATGGTCATAGTAACAGACCTTTTACATGAACAGAACCTCTAAAGGCCTATCAAGTTCAACTACACAGCTCACCAGGAGGCATCTTAAAGACCAAACCGTTCATTCAAACAAAATAGAGAATGAAGCAAAGACAAGTAAGAAGGAAGCTGAAGCTACATCCTGAATAAATAAAAAGGTAGCAAAAGAAAATGAAACGTTCCAGAAAATACTACATTCTCTCCATCTGTCAAATACCGTTACGGAGGACGCTACAGTGTATAATATGCCAACAAACTGTCTGGTCAATCATCTGAATCAATTGAATGTCTTCTGTGTAAAATCTCCTAGCTGGGTAGAGCTCACCTGAAATGAAGTTGTTAAAAACGGACAATGAAATAATCAACAAGACATTCAGGTAATTAACATAATTCTAAACTTTTTCTAACAGGTATCCATTTCCTAAAATCACCCATAATATATCAAACACAAATGCACAAACTAAGTCACAGAGATGAGTGCAGATCGGAAGCAGCACAAAACTTACAAAACACTTAAGTTTTCAAAAGGCAGGAAGAGAAAGCCAAAGTAAATGAGAAAAACTGTTACTACAAGTGACAGACAGACAGTTTGACAGGCTTAAGATTTATCAAATAAAGGATAAGTAACTTACCTAGAAGCTACTAAGACAAGTAGACTAGAGGCCTGTTTGACTGAGAGATGCTTGCCAGATAGACAAAAAACCTGACTGTTTATCTCAACCTGTTTGTGCCAGCAAATGACCACCTCCTCCTGCTCTTTTCCTCCAGCCCTGCCTTCCCTTCCTCCTGTCTTTCTTTACTTTCTTGGCCTGTTTATCTCCTGCAACAAACCCCCCAGTTCACCATTACATAACAACCCCCCATCTCTCCCTCTCACACACACGTTCAGAGATTCCAGGGCCAAACAATGTTAGGACTGATGCAGGAAGTAATAGTATTAAGTCTGACAGAAGGAGGGAGGGTGAAGGAGAGAGAGACAGAGAAAGCAAGATTTCAGTTTAACGAGGCCGATTGGAGGTAAGGAATGTTCCATGAAGTACGTCAACAACATTGTATGTCAAGGTATTATAAGATGAGCCACAAAGTTCCCCGCCACAACCCCTGTACTCTCAGAGGGCCCTGCCTTACAGCTATACAAAATAATACTAAGGGCCTCCAAACCTGTATGAAGTATATCAAAATTAAATAGGGTGCACATTATGATACTGAACAAACTTCAAGAGTTTTTCAAAATGTTTCTGGAGATGTACAGTATCTTCCCTTCGTTTCACATGCTAGGCCAGTGGTTCCCTGTTTTGTTTGCTTGTGACCCCTTCAAATGAAGTAATGTCTACGGTTCTATAGGTCTATAAATTACGACCAGGGCAACTAAAGTCTGTTTGTTCCTTAGTTTTGTCTGAAGAAAATACAAATAAATATAATTTTGTAAAGCATACTTTTTGTTTCTGCTTTCCTATCCTTGTAATTGTCTCATGACCCCTCAGATTTTTATCCTGCAACCCCTTAAAAAGGACCCAACCAACAATTTGGGAGCCACTGTGCTAAGCGTCAGTTTCTTTTATGTCCAAATGACAGATCATGCTGCAAATTCAAATTCAGAGTCAGCTGGTGAAAATACGAGAGCCTGATATCAGTACAGAGATGACCAAAGTTAAAAGAAAATACCAGGGCAATGTCCAGAAATGGCACAATAGACAAAGAAAAGCAGAAGTTATTGCCAAACTTCCTGAAAGGCACATCCTGTTAGTGACCTGTCAGAGTAACTGCTGTCTTAATAAGCTTACTAACCCATTTACGATTTTAAACTGCTGGTGAAAAGAGACAGTGAGACTAATTATGGTTATAAGCTACAGTGTACATCATAACACAGCAGAGTTTGTGTGAAACTGCATTTAAATTCACATGTACTGTTTTATTTTAGTTTCAACACATCAGGGGTTAACTGAGGTTTCTAACTTTGTGAGGACTGACAGAGAAAGAAATTGAGGGTGGAAAGCTGTAAGGATGGATTAGGCAGTGAAATGAAAGGAAGCAGGTGACTGGGGCACCCTGGGGCTGTCACAAGGTTGTGTCATGGTGTGATGATAACAAATGCAGACAACTGAAGTTGGTTGTTTGACTCAATGTTTTGCTGACTGAATAAAACAATCTGAGAAGCAGAATGTCCTCTCGCATTCAGTGTATGACATTACTGCTGTTAAGTTATAAGTGATGCACATAACATATAAACAGAGTTTTGAACCCAAATGCGGAGGTCATGACAATGATTAAATATAGTTCAATCAAATTGGGGATGTGATTTCATGTTTTTGTGAGTGACAGGAGGGAAATGATAGAGGGGGAAGAAGGACAGAGGCCCAGATGGCAATATAGATTGAAATAATGTCTAACTTATTCTGCCCGTGAAGCTTCTTAAATTAACTTGCGACATTCGGAGACAGAAAGATGAAAGGAGACTGGTTCTTTTCTCTCACAGTGGTGGTTAGAGGCACGGAGGCAATCTTAATCCAAATCCCTTCCATTTGAATTTGCCAGTCAGATCGCATGCATGGCCACTGAAAAGATTATTGAACTGAAAATTTAAACTGAAACTGAATATACATTAAAGCATGTAAGAGCAACCCCAAAACATAAATAATAAAGCACAACACTGCTCTTACAGCCTTTGATTGAATGTATATATTCTCTAAAATACTGTAAGTGAAAATGGAACACAAGTTATTATTTTTTGGTATACATATTAAAGGCCGCCATTGTGTGTCTAAAGTTACCTTGACTTCACCAGAGGTAACAGGTTTGTTTTAGCAGAGGGGAATGTTGCATTCATCCACAAGCTATACACAGCTCTGCATTTCTGTAATATTATTAGTCAAATATTTAGGGATAACGGTGCTAATCCTCCCTTAATTTGAAATGAATGTTTTTTTGCAGAAATTGTATTTAACTAAGTATTTAAAAATGCGGCCTTGTGTTTGCGCATCTTTTCTGATTTGCAGTGACGCTTCAGCAACATCAAAATTATTTTATGTTTCTGATAAAGCCTATCCTTAATTGAAATAAAAGATGTTTCAAGACAGATGCAGCGAGAACGGAGCGTTAATGGAGGGACTAGAGAGAGGAAGAAAAGGAGAGATTTCTAGAAAATTCCTATGTTCCATTAACCACCATTGTCAGCCTCAAAGAAGCTGAACTCAGTTCCTTGAGGAAAGGAGGGAGACAGCTCTCATCTGCCTTTGTTGGGGTGATGACCTCAGCAGCACTCAACTTAAAACACCCTGCGATTGCATCTCTTGTCCTCTCTGTCTGTGTTTTGGTCTCCGTCTCATTTTCCCCCCAGTGTTTCCAGCCAACTGTCATCTACTTTTAACAAAAGTCACTACAACAAATAAAAGTGAATTAGGTGCATTTCAATCAGATAGGTTGATTGTTTTGTCTGTCAAAACATAGTTTCAATAGAAGAAGTTGTAGTCGACAGACCCATAGGAAACCTTCAGAACGTCAAAACACACTTATAAGTCAAGCCAGTGTAATAATTTCATTTAATTTTTTAATTTCATTCAAGACATGTATCTTATTTCTATCCCTTCACTCAGAGAAAACTCAGAATCTCCATGAATAAAGTGCATCAGTAGCTCACCTGGTGGAGCGCATGCCATTAAGGCTGAGTCCTTGAACCCTCCGGGGTTCAAATCCAACCTGTGGCCCTTTTGCTGCATGTCAGCCCCTCTTGCTCTCCCGCCTTTCCTGTCTCTCTCAGCAGGTGTTACTATCCAATACAGGCAAAAATGCCTAAAACAACGGGCCTTGCTAATGGCCAACACAGTGACATTCTTAGCATTTGTTTTGACTTGATTTTACCGACATTGCTCTCTAGCGGTGGAGAACAAACTGTAGCCAAAAACTTCCCATAGTGCTACTGTTTCCTTTTTACTTTTGCAAGACAGAGGTGGGGAGGGAGGGGGAATAAGCAACTAAGAGACTGATCAGAGCAAAAACAAAGTCATATGACTGGATCTCTTGCATCTCATGCCAGACTTATTAATACAGTCAGTAAACAAGTGTGGGGGGAGTGGCAGAGACAGCCGGAGGGAGGAGGGTGGAGATTAGAGACAAAAAAGACAAACAAGGCTGTTCGAAAGAACACATGAATGTTACTCCACAGTCTACTATCATTCCCAGCTGAGGTATTCAAAAGCTATACTGTACAGGAAATGCAGACTTACACTAGTAACCCGCCTGTAGATCTGGGCGGCGTTTTGACATTCAGAGTAGGGGTACTCTGAGGTAGCCATCTCCAGCATACACATCCCGAAGGCGTAGACGTCTACAGATTCATCATACTTCTCCTCATACATCTCTGGAGCCATGAACTCTGGGGTTCCTGATGGAAAGAAGAGGAAAAACAATTAGCTATTCCATTGTGCTAGGAATTTAGATCTCTCAGTCATCATATTAGACTCAAAAACAAACCGGCTCAGTCAGTTAAGTAACACGTACTAAAATGGTTATCGCGAGTAGGAGACTTCAATCTTAAAAAATCCCTAAACACAGCTGGAAATGATTAATTACAAACTCACTTACTGTTACCACATACTAGTCTTGTTTTGTGTGTGTGGATTTCTGCAAGAGTACTTGAGGTCTGCCTAATTACTACAAAGTAGCTGTGAGATTTACAAAGCATATCATTCTCTCATCAAGTGCATGAGAATATGTGCATTCATGTACGTGTGTGTGAGAATACGTGTGAATACCAGAATACCTGTGGTCAACTGTACAACTGGGCTACTGAACGGCAGCCAAGTTATTATATGGAGCACCGCAGACACGCTGTACTCCACTTGAGTTTAAGGGTGTTTTCACATCTGTAGTTCAGTTCCTTTGGTCCGGACCAAGGGCAAAAACATATACATTGTAGAATTCTTCAGCCGTTTCTGTTCCTTTTCACACCACACTGTTTGCTCTAGTCCGAATCAGTTGATGAATTGGTGAAATGAACCAAAATGCAGCAACACAAGTCACATGACAACATCCACATCACACGTTGGCCAGACTACAGCAGCTGGTTTAGTCGAAAAATGCGCAGCTGATCCGCGAGTTGGGTCTGTTCGAGGTCGGATCACGTTCTCACCACACCACAATGCGTTTGAAAGCGTACCAAGACCACTTTTTCAAGAGGTCTTGGTACACTTGCTTGGTCCGCTCCGGTGCTCACCCGAGTGTGATTGCTGCATTCATACCTGCCCAAACGAACCGCACCAAGGGGGGAAAACAAACTCGAGTGTGATTCAACCAAACTAAATGAGGCAGGTGTGAAAGCCACCTAAGTGTGTTTTATACACAGGGTGTGTGTCTGGGGTGTGTCTTTGGTGTGAGTGTGTGTGTAGCCATCACATTTCCAGACAGCTCAATCCTAATTCACTAGGAGACTGACTGGTGTGTATTTCACTTTTCAAATACCTGCGGTTTGCTTTTACAACCAGATACTTTAGAAACAGTAAAATGAATCCGCAGTAGGCGTGTGTAGTGGTACAGAATGTGTCTGCGTTCATGACTTTGCTTATACGAGACAGCGTGTGTGGACATGCCTGTAAAGCAGTTATGGCAAACACACTCAACTTATGTCAGTTGTTTCACTTTCTCCATCTTCACGAATCATTCTGATGTACAACTATAAGTCTGACTACAGACAGGTATGTGTGCATGCGTGAGATAAGGAATTTGTGTCTTCAGTGGCTGTGTACATTCGTTTTCTTACCAATGACACTCTTGGCAAAGGAAGCCCTCTTTAGCGTGGCTAAACCCAAGTCCCCTATCTTCACCGAGCCCGTGGGCCCCGTGATAAAGATGTTATCGCATTTCAGGTCTCTGTGAATGATGGGCGGAGCTCTGGTGTGCAGGAAGTGAAGGCCTTTGAGGATCTGTCTGCACCACGAACGCAGAACCTTGATTTTCATCACCTTGAAGCGCTTCAGGTAGCTGCAGGACAAAGAAAGCATAAGACAGCATGTCATTCAGCAAAGCAGGATTAAGTGCACCAACATGTACAGAGAGCAGCAGCTTTTCAACAGCAGTGTATCCTGTTCAAGTGGCCTTTGTTCGACACAATAACCAACTAGTTTCCTCTTTGAAAGTCACCGTAAAAGAGCACCAGCTAAAAAAACAAAGCTGCCCTAATATGCATCTCATTTGTAGCATAATTTCGTTCAGGGACACTTATATGACACTCTGAACAGTTTTGATTATATATATTATTGCAGGACACTGAAAACCATCCATGGGGGAATCAATTATTACAAAGCAAGGCATGGAGATGCAGATGATAGCCAGAAAAGAGCGACGGAAACACGGATAATGCTTCAATTAAAGATGAAAGCTTACGCAACCAAAGTGGATTACTCTCAGACAATTCCAGCTTAAAGAGATACATCATACTCACAAACATGAATGCACGCACAAAAACACAAACAAAAAAAACATTCTGGTGTCTGCATGGTTAGAGACTGACATCGCATGTATGCCAAACAACCACTGGAATACTGAGACTAACATACATTTAAACTTGTTTTATCGATTTTAATCTGGATACAAATACGTCTGAAAGAGCTCGATTCAAAAGAACAAGAATGACAGTAGCAAAGGCAATGAACAGCCAGTACTCACGTGCTCTGTCTTTATTCAGCCGAACTGAGAACATGTTAAAGATCAGTATTTGTTCATTTAGGATATTTGGCCTTATAAAAGGCAATTCTATCGAAGCAGTCATTTAACTCTTTCAACCATATATTTGAGTCATTTTCACACCACATAAAGCAAAAATATCCAACCACAACCACATGTAAATGTCACATTTTTAGCAACTTCTAAAGAAACAATAGTAGCCATGTTAATGCACATCATCAGAGACTTTTTGAGGTGGTTTCCAAGTGGGAGTTGTCCACTGTCTTAAGCCACTTCACTGTACAGAGTTAGGAGAGTCTGGAACCTATCCCAGCATACACTGGGTGGAAACCCTTTGACAGGTGGCCAGGCCATCACACAGCTAACACAGATCCACACCTGCGGGTGATCTGGAGCCTTCAGTCCAGGTGGTTTGCGTGTCCTTGGAATGTGGGAGGAAACCCCACAGGATTACAGGGAGACCAGGACAGGAATTTCACTGTGTGAAATTAATTTCAGTTAGCTGCACTACAGCATTTCTAGATTGAACATCTCTTTCACTGTCAGTCAAAGAATTTAAACATCGTTTCTCTTTTTATTGATTAAATAAGATGCAATTATTGGATGAAAAAGGCTTCTTTCAAACTTCTCTTTATAAGCTTTGAGAACTAATTCAAAATCCATTTGACTGACTTGATTAGCTAATTTAAAATCAATGTTTGCTTTCTAAGCAAAGTGTTTCCCATTTTCTATCGTCAGCTGGAGACTTGTCTGCTTTTCTCTCCTCAGCTCTTCAGCTAAATTCAAGTACAGAGCGAACAACAGACAGGGGAAGCGGGGTGTACCCCTTTAGGCATCCTCTGATCATCCAGACAATGAGGAGGATTCAAAGGAGATCAACCGTTCCACGACTCATCATCTATGTCATTTGTTTGATACTGCTGGTATGTCACTGCATTACAGCAGACAGAATAATTTGATTTGAGCTAAATTTTTGTTATTTGTTAAAGCACTTAGGTTCTTAGAACTTAAAATGTCTATCTTGTCTCTGATCTAACTACTGCAATTAATTCAATGTCCAATCTTAAACTTAGCTCAAACTAAATCTTCCCATGGTTCTGGTGAATTACTGGCAGCTGACTGAACCGCACAGTGACCCTACAAAGATGCTGTTGTCACCACCACTGATGGCATCCTGGTCCAGACAGCTAACCCGGAGCAGCACCAGTGAGTCTGGCTCCAGCATCACTGGCAGCTCGACCTACGAACAGATCCTGAGCTTCAACAGCTGCTCCAACAATGCCGTAACTGCAAATCTGTCTTAACTGACAAGGAGCCGTTCAGACAACTCTGGACTCAGCATCATAGACCAGTCTGCCTCGAGCCAGATCCAGACTGCTGGTAGAAGCTCCAGTGTTTTAGTTGTGACCCTGTGTGTTTACGAGAGTAGACTACATTATTTATCCAGTGATGAAAAGAGAGTGAGCTTAATAAAGTACTGTACTTATGTGCCATTCTGTAATTAAAAAGTTTGCAACTAACATACTCATTCAGTTTGTATTGATTTTGATGGCTGCATTATTCTCCTAAAAGCCCACCAGCGATTTTATTATTATTTGTCAGCTTGATTCAAAATCACAGTCAACAATGGTGTTGTCAGCCAGCACACCACTGGAAGTGTTGGGAGTATGACCACAATAAGGGTGCAACTAACAATGATTTTCATTACCAATTAAGCTGCAGATTATTTTCTCAAGTAATAAATGTATTGTTTGGTCTACAAATTGTCAGAAAACAATGAAAAACATCCATCACAATACCTAAAGCCTGAGTTCATGTCTTCAAATTGCTTGTTTTGTCCGACCAACAGCAAAAAAACCCAAAGCGATTCAACTTACTACCACATAAGTTAAATAAATGCAGAAATGGAGGACCTGGAGACAGAAAATACTGATTAATTCACTGTTAATTCATCATCTGAGCTGTAGCGCACACCTGCAAAAAAAGCTTCATCCCCAATCATTGCATCATAAGTTGAAAGGAGCTGATTAGGCTGTTCCTTGTAAAATGAGTTTAGTCTTCAAAAAGTGGTTTAGCTATACGTGTTACCATATCTCACTTTAATGCAGCAGTGCCCTTGCAATGTTGATACTACTACAGCATACCTACAACTTTGTTGTCCTATTGTTTTGATCCAAAATAGAAGATGATGAGTTGCGAGAAATCTAAGATGCAGCATTTAAAAATTTCTAATCTAAAACTCCTAATTAATTTCTTAATAATTACACAGTGAAGTGTCTCCCCTGACTTTAAATGATGAGTTTGTCTCTTATAAAGGCTCTCACCGTTTTTATAGGTCTTTAAAAGTTACACGGAGGAATTTATTAGACCAAAATATCTGGGCGGATACATATTTTTATAGGGAGTTTGCCTTCAGGGCACGGAACGCATAACAGACTGAAAATAATCTTTTAGGGACTCTTTATGTGAACGTACCTCAAAAATGCACATCTGCATAACTTAAGTGTTTAAACTAAAACCTTTCAAAGCCTCTTCCTCACATCCACCCCTATTCCATCACACTTCATCTCTTACTTTTATTTCAACTCCTCATGTATCACTTAAGAAAGAGCAGCCTCTTCCTCCCTCTGCATCTTCCTTCCCTATACCTACCCGCCCTCCTCACCAAT
This sequence comes from Coreoperca whiteheadi, assembly GCA_011952105.1. Classification (NCBI taxonomy): domain Eukaryota; kingdom Metazoa; phylum Chordata; class Actinopteri; order Centrarchiformes; family Sinipercidae; genus Coreoperca; species Coreoperca whiteheadi. The sequence continues at coordinate 13,767,494 of CM022484.1, forward strand.
TCTGAAGTCACAACAGTGTTGACAGAAAAGCTAAACCCTGTGGCATGCCATGCTGGTGTGACACTACACAAACCATTTCTCCCACACACAATCGCTCAACCATGCTCGTTTTTCAACACACATACTTAAATGCAGAGATAGAGAAATATTCAGATATATGTATATACAGTATGTGAACAGTATATACCGTATACAGTACACATACATGCATGAACAGATAAGCATTCATACACAGACATACATGCGCAGCAGCACAAACACATACCTCTGTGCCTCTTTCTCTCTCTCTCTCTCTCTCTCTCTCACACACACACACACACACACACACCCCCACGGCCACACATAGATAAGGAGCCTCTAATACCCTGAACCCACGCTAGTCAGTATTTCCATCCTCCCAAACTCCCTCCTTCCCTATCAGTCCTCCCTCTCATCATCACTTCAGAGTACAACAATACCTTCTCCTTTCTGAGTCTTCATCTGGATGACAGCCAAATCCCTGTGCTGTCTTGATCCTGTTCATATATGTACTTGCATGCATTACACGTACATGCATGTGAGAAGAATGTATTTCCTGCATAAATTATGTAGAGTGAAAAGACTTGATTAGTCGACTGACTGAAAATTCATAATTAGTGATTATTTTAAGCAACAAATGCCAAACATTACTGGTACCAGCTTTTCAAATGTGAATATTTGTTAATTTTCTTGGTGGTAAACTTAATATTTTTTGGGTACTGGAACTTTGGTTGGGCAAAACAAGACACATGAAGTGTAGTATTCCCCCATCATATCATAATTACCAGTGCTTGTTAATACTACTTACCACTTAGCTTTAGCATTCTTGTGACATATTTTGTCCAAGGTCTTATCTGAATATTTAAATCACGTATATCATGTATAATTCCTAGAAACCTTTTAGTAATATATATTCCCTGCAACCGTCTTTTTTACACAGTAGTTAGTGGAAAGGGACAGAAAGGTTCATAAAAACGTTTTTTGTTAAACTTTCTTCATTGAACTGTAGTGTGTGAAACATGCTGCACAGCAGCAGCATGGTGAGCGTCTGCCCAGCTTCTGCATTTGTTAACAAACATATGAAGCCTTTTCAGTCTCCCAGTGGAGGGCGCTGCTGTCCTTGGTAGTGCTGTGCTGCTGGATTAATATTCTAACTGTGGTCAAAGGTGGTTGATTGGTTTGTCAGTCAACTTGCTGCGTTGATCTTGTTATTTACTTGACTATTGTTCTGACTATTTGTGCGTCGTTCTGCCTCTTTAGCTGACTGCCTCACTATCAGCTTATCAGACTATTTAACTTTCTCTCTCCCTCTTTCTGTCACTCTACCTCTAACTGTATATCATCCACCTGTCCCTCTGTCTGCCCCCCCGCCTCATTTGGTCTCTTCCTCTGTCTGTATCTGTTAGGAATGAGAGGAATCTGCAGCAGAAGCAGCAGCTGGCAGGTGGGTCGATGTCCCACGATGCACTGCACGGGGCACGCAGTGCGCCACACGCCCCACATTTAGCCTTTTATTGTGTCAGGAGCTCAACAATCACATTCGCATTCACAGGCACGCATCTAATCTACACAGAATAGCATGCAGTCATAGCATGGACAATGCCAGCCACAGATGCAACAATCCTCCACAGTACATTTTGGGGAGGGGGCCAGCGACTGAGGGGGGAGACTGACCGACGCCCCTGGTATTGACATGCTAACCACAGATATACAGTTTGTCACACACAAAATTGTTGAGCTTTAAACAACTTATTTTGTGTGTTTGATGCTAAAATCGGATGAGAACGCCTTATTTTGGAACATACATAGATAGACAGGCACTCACACACACACACACACACATACTGCACATGTAATGAGTCAAACACACTAGCTGACCCACTAACAGCTGCACTCAGCACTGACATCCGGCTGGGATGTGAGGGGCTCACGACACCGTTGAAAATAAAGAAAAACTGCATATTGGTTTGACAGACAAGAGGATGATACAGGTGTGTGTGACTTTTACATTTCAACAAAAAACTGGAGGTGAGTCATCATCTGTAATGAGAATGCTTGTCAGAAGTGGTTTTTCAATTGTCTAAACTGTTAGCAGTGTCTTTTGTTTGCAGTGACTAAGTGTTTCACTCCTTAGAGTCACACCTATAGATTTCTGTTAATTCATCCGACCTGTGCGTCCAAATTACGCGGAGTAGCTGAAGTATAGTCGCAAAAGAAACTACAGAAAAGGCACGACACCCTTTGGATATAGCTAAATACACAGTTTTCAGGTCACTAAATTAACATCTTGGAAAATTAATTTTCTCTCACATGTACTCACGTTTTAAGCGTGCCAGATGTCATGAGCTCAGTGACCAGAACAATACATTTCTTTCCTTTGCATGGGCCCTCCCAGGAGTCATAGAAGCGGACAATGTTAGGATGCTGGAGACCCTTCAACATCCCGGCCTCCTCTTTGAAGCGCTGACGCTCCGATTTGGAAAGCTTGCGATCCTAAACGCCGGGGGAGAAGAGGAAAATTAGTCATACAAGGAAACATTGGTCATCTGAAATCTAGAGGGAAGAAGTATTTACCTAAACAAAACACGTCATATAACACTATAATGGTGAGAGTAATTGCAATCAAATTAAGCGGGAAGATGGTTTGAGGGGTAGAGAGAAAAGTTAATTAACTGAGGAAAAAAAACAAGTTAGATAAAGGAGAAGAGAGAGAGGAGCAGGAAATGATAAACAAACATACAGACATACAACCTCAAACAAAAAATGTTATACATCTAACACTGATGCGCCATCCAAACATGCTACAAAATCGAGATGAAATATGAAACGAGTTACTATCACAAAATTGTGCCATAGTATATTAATCATTATCCAATAATCTGATGATTATTGCCTTGATAAATTGATTAATAGGTGGGACAATAAAATGTCAGAAAACAGTGGAAAATGTCCAGCACAGTTTCCCAAAGCCCAACAGTGCAATCTATCAAATTCCATCAGAGAAGATCAAGAAAATCTGAAAATATTCACATTAAGGAAGCTGGAACCAGTGAATTTTTTGAGGTTTTGCTCAACTTGTTGCCAATCAATTTTATGCCCATTAACTGGTTGGTTAATCGACCAATCGTTTCAGCTCTAACTGAATGTCTGTCATATAGGGAACGAGAGCACGAGGCGGTGATTTCGGACACAGCCATGGTATCACTAAGCTGCTTCTTTTCACCTCACCAGGAGGGTGTTAAGATGCTCACATCCTACCACCCTCTAAATGAGTAAAGGAGATGGTCCCTCACTGGCCTCCCACCAATAATCACTGAAACGCACATCAAATCCTCAGGTCCTTCTTGTGTCCTTCATATTTTTGTCGTTTGGATGTGAATCACAGTCTATAAAATTGGCGCCAAGCTTTAACTGAGTCTTTAATAGTAGCGGTCGTAGCCACCCAGGGAGAGCTTGACCAAAACAAGCTAAAGTTACGGTCTACATTCTTCAATCCTGTGGAAGACTAGCTTCTTAGAAAAGTCCTACACACAAACAGTTTAATGGGCATTCCTGCTCTACCACGGATACCTCAATAAACACAGATGCAAAGGGCAGTGTGGGCGGGTCAGATCTGATAAAGAAGTGTGAGTGTGAGCACGTCAGCTTTTAGAAGTGAAGAAAAGCCCAAAAAAGTGCATTACTATTTGGTAGGCATTACTTTTTTTTCCTTTACTTAAACAATTAGTTCTGTTGCAGACTGTGTGTTAGGCTTGTGTATCAGTAGTGAGAGCGTGCATGCGCTTACTTGCTTTGTCTGAATGCACGTTGATGTTTCTAGTTTCTTCATCAGCTCTGTGTCTAACCGAAGCCGACACATTCAGCACATCACTGCCCCAAAAATAAACAGAAATGGAGCTTTCTGACAACGATAAAATAAAGGTGAAAAAACCTCAATACGCTGAGGATTTAAGCCCAAATATGGTTGCGACTTCCTCCGTAACTCTAAATGTTTATCTTATCTCGCAAGTAGGTTGCACCAGATATGAAAATATCAAAGAGATGTTTCAATTAACCTGGAACAAACTGAAAGTTGTGCTTTGCGAGGAATTCATGACACACATCCAGAACATTTCATAATGTCTGTGACCCTTTTAGAGGATGAAAAGGCAGCGAACGGACGGATTGGTCTGCAGACAAACACAGAAAGAGCTATAGAGGACAGAATAACTGAAACAGAGTGAGACCACAGCAAGGATCAACAAGAAATGTCAGTTTTATTTTGAAGTTGCATTTAAAGAAGCAACGATATTTTTAAGGTGGCGCAAGATCAGACATTGGAGGTTAGACACCTACTCCCAGCAACAGTGTCAGGATTATCACCATGGCAACCAGTTTTAAAAAGAGGTCCAATGAGGGGCACCTCGCCTCCAATTCAACTGTTTTGTATGTTTTGCTCTAAATCAAGAATATTCTGACATCTTTTTAGATACACAGATAAAATGTTGTGAATCAGTGCCTTTTTTTTACAGCATCATATTGTTTTGAGTCCTTAATTTGAATATGAAAGAAACTTCAAATAACAAAGCATCCAGTGCGTTAGTGCAAACCATGCGAGACAAAGCATAAGCGCAGCATCAATCATTCATACTGTTTAAAGCTACAGTGCCAAATTATCCTAAAACACTGGGATATGGAGGTACTTTTGAGTGTAATAACAACATCGGGGGGATATCTAAATAATCACGTAGTACTCCTACTTTGCTAATCCACACCTACCTCACCAACCAATCACAACCCAGTGCTGAAGATTCTGCCAGTTCCGGATGACTAAGTCTTTTCATATGTTATAAAGCTATTAGAAAACCTTGTGAGGCGCTTCAGAGATTAGGACAATCTCTGAGGTGATGATCTCATATTGTCACATTGTATAACCTGGGGCCTCGTCTATATCATATGACTTACACACATACACACGCACAGAGAGAAAGCGAACATCTGAAAGCTTCAGTGTGTTTCTAAGTGCATTAATGTGTGTAGAATATGTGTGTGTGTGTGTGTGTGTGTGTGCATGCTTGTGTTCGTGTGCGCTAGGGCCCGTAACAGCTTATCCCCTTCATCCTGCAGCAACCACTTCAGTGATGATGGCCCATTAGCAACGGACACACAGAAACATCCATGTATGTGCTTAACAACCCTTACTCCCATTGTCTCCCTCCTTCATATTGTGATCACATGACCCTATGGTCATATGACAATAGCTGTAGGTCACCTGACTGACAGGAAGCCAACATTCCATTTCCCAGCAGCACTTAGAAAAGACCCTGACCACCCATATCACTGTTAGACACCTCCCTCAGGGCACTAGAAGATTACTTCTCTCTCTCTCACCCTCTCTGTATATTTCGCTCTCTCTTACAGTGTGTGTGTGTGTGTGTGTGTGTGTGTGTGTGAGAGTGTGTATAGATGTGAGCAGAGTAAGCAGACAGAAAGTCTAAGGGGGGTTTCTAATACATTATTCATGTTTCCTTCTTCATTCTAATGTATAAATGGGTACAAAACTATCACACATACAGTAGAGACTTTGTAAGAGACCGTAAATTCATATCCAAAAGAATTGTTTAAAAAAAAAAACCCAAACTGTTGTTAGGATGTGTGTTTAAGGAATTAATTTGATCCATGGCACATAGGTCTTCCTGTTGAGAGTGATTGTTTTCTTTCCCTCACTCTCTCCCATCCCTTCTTTTCTGCTCTGAGCTTCAAAACATCATGAGACTTGAGTTTGTCAAAAAATACCCTCTAACTCTCCATCCGAGCCTTTCTCTCTGTGTCATACACACAGGCTCATGCAAACACACGCCTAAGCAAGGCAAGCTTATACACTCAAATCTGCAGCCTCTTATCTGACACCCGAGACCCCCCCCCCTCCCCCCTAACACTTCTATTCGACATGAGGACTTCTCACTCTCTAAGCCCAGCTTCGCTTTCTCGCTATCTGTCTTTCGCCTATCTAAGGACTTGAAAGAAGCCACCTATACATCCCCGTTAAGTGACAGCTCAAAGTCTGTCTGCCCTATTTCTGTTCCGTAACAGCCAACTAAGGACACATGAACACACAGAGGCATCCATACGCCCACACACAACGAGGCAGCCAGACAGGTGGGCAGAAACAGAATCAGCAGTGTTAAAGCATTATGCAGCTTCCTGCAGAGAAGCTGAAAGCTGATACCCTCTGATCAACTCGTATAGTCTGGACACCCCACTGTGCTTTAACACTCACTGATCATCTGCTCTGGTCTTCTCTGGTCTGTTGCACCCAGGCGAGTGAGCAGCACTCACAGCACCAGAAGGATGGAGGTTGCAACATCACGAGTGCCAGAAAATTAAACACAGAGTAACATGTTAAACTGGTACTCGACTGTATTACAACAAATGAAAATACTATTTAGGTATTTAGAGTTTCTGGGTACGAAACTCCCGGGGGGGAGGGTAGCTTTATGTCAGCTTTATGTTTCTACTATGTTTATTTTTCTGCACCAAAAATAGTAAAGCTAATTCCTCGTATGTGTAAACCTACTTGGCAATAAATCTGATTCTGATGTTGTCCAAAGTCTCTCCTGGGGACAGAGGAAGAATATAACATACAATAAATAAATGCATATGATTGTTCCTGTCAAAAGAGTTGTCTTTTTCTCAGGATTTCTATTATATAACAGCAAATTAAATGTGTTTAAAAGGGAACGAAGGGAAAGAAACTGTTCTTAGCAGTTGGTAAATTCACAAAGTCACCTAAACCTTGAACTGTTTCACCAGCCACGATCCCACCAGTCCGGTGTTTATCAGGGTAGAATATCCGTAAATATTTCCATGGGATTCTCACAAAAAGATCTCTTCCTGTTTCCCAGGAAAGATACCTGCAGGATCCCTGGGTTCTTAGCACGTATGCACTTGTGTGTCTGTGCATTCGGAAGCTGAAGAATATCATATTTGCTGAAACAAATACATTTCCAAGCAACTGTCATATAATCCAACCTTAAATTTATGTCATTATAGTAACATAACTGGTTCAACTTTTCACCTGCAGCAGTTTCTCCCAATTACTTTCCCTGCTTAAATATCAGATTTTCCTTCCCTGCCACTGCAACAGTAATAATCAGCTATATAAAGATGGTCAAACTCTCCCATATAACCACTCGGACATAAGATTGAGGATATCCTCAGGTCAAATGGCTCTGCACGGTTGGCATTGTGTTTTTGTCCACCTCAAAGATAGTGCTCTTTTAGGAGAAATCATCGTTCTACTAAACACTACTACCACATAATTGTAATTGATAATTGATTTTTCGCAAGCGATCATCACGAACTTATTTATCATTCTCCCGATTGTTTTGTGTATAAATGTGCAACATATACCCATGTTACCAAAATGAAAAAAACAAGTTACGAAATCGCCAGTGAAGAGCAAAGTAAATCATTTCTTAGATCCTGTTAATGAAAACTTTTTTATTTCTGAAAGCATTTAGAGAGGATTTGGTTTAGAACCAGAGATGAAATAGACACAGACTCTGCAGCTGCACCATCAAATAAACGCTGTACATGAGGAATATAATTAGGAGTATGAAGGGGGAGAATGATAATAAAACTAGCTGCAGATGCTTTGAGAAACACTGCGCTGCAAAAAAGTGCTGTGAAATTTTTTTTCCCCTTAAAACCAAGCACGACCTAATAGTTTTGCCTTAAAATTATTATTCCAACATGTAGCAAAACAACTTGCGGCATCCGTTTTCTGCCATAATCATGCAACATTTTCGGAAACCTAACTGACCTATAAATCCCAGTTTCTCCAGAACGTGTTGCTGGCCCACTTCGATGTTCCTCTGATCAACCTTTGAGTCTTGACCCAAATTTTGAAGAATGCTGGTCTGTAACTCGAGAGAGAAAAATCTGGACCTGTAAATCTTTATTACATTAAGCCTCTTGGCTGGGTGATTGAGCTGATTTGTTTCTATATACTGAAAAGACCTACAGATGTGTGTGTGTAGAAGTGTATCCGCAAGTGCACGAAGAAAAGGCCCAGTGTGTTCTATTAGTATGTAGCCAAAGAGTCTCTCAGACCCCCCACACTCTGGAAAACGCTCTCCTGCAAAGAACCACAAACCCCCTACAGCACCCACACACACACACACACACACACACACACACACACACACACACACACACACACCTACCTACACACCTCACGACGTGCACAAAAAGAGGCACACATACAGTATATATGTGTGTCAATTTCACACAAAAACCAAAACCTCTCCAAGACCTTTACCACAGCTTGTCATGGTTAGCCAGCGTTAAAAAGGGGGGGGGGGGATGAATAAGTTCCAGTAAAAGTCAGTGGGGGAGAGAAAGTAATGGAGATTGATCTCATCATTTAAAGTGACACGTCAGCATAGGGCACCAAACAACGAAGGAAGCACCAAGATTTGAGTTCACGTGTTCACACCCTTCTCCTATATTCCCCACGTGTTTGCTTTATCTTCTTTCCTTTCTTGCTTCTCTTTCCAAATGTCTCACTCATGTGTCGTTTCTCCGTCACCCCACCGCTCCCTCCTTCTTTCCTCCTATTTAGGTGTTTTTTGGTTTCCCATCAATCAACACTCTACATATTGCAGTAACCAGGGCCATGTGTCTGAGTGTGTGTGTGTGTGTGTGTGTGTGTGTGTGTGTATTGTAATCTGACCTACCTGCGGTTGTAAATCAGAAAATGTGGTGAGATACATACACTATGGTTTTCCTTATGGTTTTGCTGAGAGATATGTTATTTATATGATTAATTTTGTTATTGTTTAGTTTACTTTTGTGTGGCTTTATAGAAAGTAACAATGACAAACAGTTGAAACAACCATGTAACCATGATCAGGTATTAATCTTCTGTAAGAGGGACACATTGATCTTTATGTTTTTCTTTGTCTGATTTGAAACAGGACATTCATCAGGATGGGTTCAATAACAACCCCTATGTGTGTGTGTGTGTGGGTTGTGTACTCATGTGTGCTTACAATAGGTGCCATCTCAGCCTGCCACTCACTGCACACCCTATTGTCTCATCTCTCTGTGCCTGGCCGTGCAACACAACCACCCACACACACACACACACACACGCACACACACACACACCATGTGCCAATGCAGTCATTGCCCTCTGCTCTACTGGTCCCGCCTTAGCTCCTCTTTTCTGTCTCCTCACTGCTCCTTTGTCATCTTCCTTTTTCCTGAATCTTTTGCACTCCTCTCCTATCTTTTCCTGTCCGTTACTCACTCCTTTAGCCTCCTCTCTTTTCCATTCAGGGGATTCCCCCAGAATACAAGCAGGATGCATTTCAAAAAATGGCCTCATCACACCCTACAGTTCAGCCACTTGATCCAGTCATCTTGATCCAAAGATAATGAGAGGAAATCTGAGGATAATGAGTGGAAGTTCTGGTGTAACGTTCTTCTCCTCTAAAGTGTTAATCTTTAACAGAACAGCAAGCCATGCATTATGAATCACATTATACCATGAATTATCCCAAATTTGGAGCTAATGAGTAAAAATGATTACATGCAAAGTTTCCAAAGTTCACAGAGACAACTGGAGGACACGACAGGGATTCAGTTATGACATTTTACACTTAAATTGCATGAAAAACAGGGAGCAGGTAGGATTCAGTGCCTTGGTTAAAACATGTCTGTGAACCTGTAACCTTCAAGTTACAGAACATCGTCTTTCATTCCCAGGCTAATAATCTAATACCCAAATCCTGAGTCAGCTGAGCAAAACCTGTTCCAATATCTAGGACTCTAATAAAGCTCTATTCATTGATTGTGGTTTTGATTGAAATGATTAGCAACCAACAATGGCCTCCTTTGTTGCTCAAACACAAAACAAAGATCCAATGAAGTCACGTGAAGAAAACAAGGATCCAAAGTTTAACAGTCAAAAGGTTACCATATGCCACATTAAAAGGCTTCAGCTTCATCATCACATTTGTATCACAAGAAGATTACCAGGAGTAATCTTAAATACTAGGTTTGGAAGAGTTTGAAATCAAAGTTTAGGGGATTCAATGTGATAAGGAGGTTTCAATGTGGAAATTATTCATCCTTAACACAAATTTGGGACACTTAGTTCAAAGTCATTTTCTTATTTAAATCCACTGAAACGTTTAAATCGAAACATACATGTCTGTAAAAATATTTAAAACAAAACAAGTGGGATCTAGTCAAACTGCTTTGTGTATGTTTTTGTGTGTCTTGTTTGATTGATTGGGCAGTAAAATGCTCATTGAACTGATTCATTTGAAACATGGGACATTCGAGCGTAATGGCTGTAATATAGCAGCAATCCTGTCTGCCATGAAGGGACCCAAAAGTCTTTGAACTTTTAAGGATTTGACCCTTTTTGCAGAGGAGGCCACACGGCGCTTATGCAGCTTGTGTGTCGTGTGAATGTCAAGTGTGAATGAAGCCGTTGTGTTTCTATGTGCAAGAATATATGTGAACTTTAGGCTTTTAAAGTGCATACGTGTTTTATTCTCTGTTTGTGTGCATGCAAAAGGTTGCAGTCTTAATATAGCGTAAATCCATCTGCCTCTCTGTTAACACATCATAAACAAAACAGATCACAGACAGACACGTTGATGCACATGATCCATTCCACCAGTGTCTACTGCTCGGACCTCTGAATCTTTTTCATTACCACTACATCTGATTGAGTAACAATGTCGAGGGGAAAAACGACAGCACTATTGAGCAAGTCTGTATGGCTTTGAAGCAAAAAGAAACATCCCATATACTATAGGAGGATCGTGGATATAATCCCTACTAAAGCCTACTAAAACACCAACAGATGCTACTGAGTTCATTACCAGGAAACATTATAGATCCACATCCGCATGTTGCTATGTGGTGGGTGTTTCTGTGTGCTTAAATGCATGTCTCCCTGGAATCCACAGGGTGTAAATGACGTCTTATAGCGAGGTCCTGATACTGTTACAGCTGATGATCTAACAGAGGGTTAGGCCAGAGAGGACGAGGGCTGCCCCAGATAAAACTATTACATAATCTGGGAGGACTATCCCTTTACACTCCATTAAATCTAGGCCTTCACTATTTAACGCGCAAGCTGAACTTTAGCACTCCTCAGGTTTCACTTTAAAAAGAGCATCAACAGCCATCGGCATCCAATCCCGTAGAAGCACTCTGTGTTTCTAGTATTTAGCTGCAAACTATGTGGATGCTTGACCAAAGTGATCAACTAGAGGTTAGTTGAGGTTACTGTGGGTGGGAAAAGCTTCCCGAAGGATCTTTTAATGATCGGGTTCACTCACCTTTGGTATGTGTAAGTCTTTATTAAGAAAGTTAGAAAGTATAGTATTACAAGAGACAGAACAGATTAGGGACGTGAAAGAGTGCTAATGGGATTTGATCCCAGACCAGTGGAGGCTTCAGAGGTCACAGAGCTAAATATTCCACCATTTTGGCGTTGATTAGAAAATATTCTATGAATACAGTCCACGCAGTATAATGTGCTTTATACAAGCTGTATTAACTTATAATTGATCCCAGTCTCTCTGTCTTACATCTGTGTTGGCATGGAAAACTGGTATTGTTATTTGCAGCATAGTAGACTGATAAAAGCAGGATGTTAAAGCTACAAAGTCAGCATATATGGAGAAATCACGTTTTATTAAAAAGGTACCCCATGGATTTTTTGGACCAGTAATCCTATGGAGCCATGTTTGGATCAGCGGGTCCCCATTTGGTGAGCACAAGCGTGCAGGTGACGCGAAACACATTCCTGCTGCCCAGCTTACTGCTTTTCTACTGACTGACAACTGATTTGGTGAAAAACAGTTATTGTAAACGTAACTATGTTTGTTTGCAAGAAAACCCCACAGGGTGCCTTTACCACTGATCTTGTACTTTCACCTCTTTGTTACTTTAGAACTCTTTTTGCATTTTGCCTTTATTTTGATACATGACCTTGAACACTGACTAGAAAGGTCCCCAGCCAGAATCAAACCGGGGACATCGCTACTACTCATGGTTCATGGGACGCGCCTTATACCACTAGGCCAAGGGGAGGCCCCAATCATTTCTTTTTTGTTATTTTTCTGTAACACACACCATTTGGGGAGTTTCTACATAAATCAAGAGATTTTTTAGGTCACAGACAGTGAGGAGAGTAAAAGCAAGCAATTAAAACTGTGTGTTGAATATTTAAAACACTCAACATTTATGCTCTGTCAGCCTAACAACCACTTTAGGGAGAGTAACCAACTGTCTGTTTACATGTTTGTGTCGCTTTGGCACAAACACACGCGGACTCTAAGAATATAACACGCACTATGTCAGTGATGTATGTGAGTGTCTGTGTATGAGTGGTCGTGCTGTGGTCCTGTTTCTAACTCCTCCACAAGCCCCCGAGGTTGTCAACAGATTAACAAAAACCCTGAAGGGATACACACACACACACACACATATATATGAAACACGTACACAAACTGTACAAACCCACAAGCATGTGTGCAAAAAAAAAAAGACAAAAACAACACACAACACTCCACAAGTCCCATTTATGCAATAAACATAAAAGGGGGATTAGCTCATGTCAAGAGAAAAGACGAGCGTGGAAAGAGATGAGAGGGAACGAGACAGAGGGAGAGCTTGAAATGATTTGAAAATGAGGTGAAGTTGAAAGAGGGAGGAAAATAAAAACAGAACAAACGAGTTAAAACATCAAATTTATAAGTCAACAATCCTTTTTCTGCTCCATATCTCTATGCCACCTTCAGTGTTCCCGTCTAAGTTTCCCTGTCCTTTTCCTCCCCTCGCAGTGGCCTATATTTCCTCTGCAGCTGGTTAGTTGAGATGAGGGAGAGGAACTGATTTAGGCTCCAGCTCTGACAGGGTAACCAGAGAAGTTAAACAGATACAGGGTACCGATAGAGCCATGCGCTAGAAACTGAAGTAATCAGACAACTGGACGGGCACCAGAAACGTCCAGCAGCCAAATGTGTGTGCGTGCATGCTGTGTGTGCGTGTGTGTGTTTCTACGTGGGTCTGTCGGATGAGGGACTGTGGTCTTGTTACATGCAGGTTTTGGGGTTAATTTGTTCCAGATGAGCATCCATTACTGCCAAAGCGCACACTGTTACAAGACATTAGCCTAGTTTTTCTCGTACTTTTGCAGTACTGTTCTCGCCCTTTCAGACACTCACACATGATTTGAGGCAGACACATTTAAACTAAAGAATGTCGAAAATATATGTTAACATCTGTAACATTATAAATGGTAGCTACCTTTGGGTATACTCCCACACACACACAAACACAAAAATGCAAAGAAAACATAGAACAGAACAATTATTGACTTTCCTTTTTCATTTCTTTTTACATACAAGGAGGACACAATAAATATACAAATGAGTATGCACGTTTATACACGTGACTGACAAAACAACTGGAAAGCAAAGAGGAGGGGGGAGAGCACAAGTGAGGATGGAAGTGAGGTTACAGGAAGAGGAAATGGGCATATTTGTCCTCTGAAGTCTTTCCTGTCGGGACGACACAATGCATACAGTTCCTGGTCTCTTGCACCACATACAAAGTGAATAATAATCTGCATACTTGAATGGTGACTTTTTAACAGAAAATTTCAAGGAAACTGATTGGACAGACCAAAAAGTATGGTTTTGATAACAATAGCAGTTTCCTTGACAGCTAAAGTCTAGCCAGCTGTGCAAACTGCAGCAGATTTAGATGGCGACAAGGGAGATGAGAAAGGAGAAAAGAGGAGGGGGAAAAAAGAGGATAGGAGAAAAGACAAGAGAGGCAGAAATGGAGGTTGGATTATATGACACAATGATGCAATAACTGTGAGAACATCATGTGCACACACACACATGGTGTAGGGTTACTGCAGAGGTGCCTGTCTGTCTCAGTAATGCCTCACTGAGATGTCAATGTCACAAGGACTTAGTCAGTGTAACACTTACATCAACTAGAAACACGCACTGCCTTTGTCAAAGAAAAACACGGCTTCACAAGCATGTTGGACACGATTGTTGATGCTGCTGGATTATTCCAGTATAGTTTTTATTGATTTTTTTGCTGAATTGGAATTTCATATTAGGTCTTGCAAGGTTTTTTAATGTGAATAGATATGTAAGAAAAGAGGGGACAGAACGGAGCAGCAGGGGACAATAGGACGCTTTAAAGAGGTCGGAGCGAGGCAGTGTTAAAAGCTGGAGTGCGGAACGTTTGTCTCCCCCTCCTGGCAGTGAGAGTAATTACACAAACACTGTCGAGGGGAGCTCATGATGGGTGCCCACAGTGAGCTCGCCCCAGGCTCGTGTTCAGAAATAGTTACAAAAATACAGAGAAATTTCCATTATCCATTATTTGAGTAAATGTAATAGCTACAAAGCCAACTCCAAATATTTGAAAAACCTGTCCGAGAGCAGTAACTTGACATGTGTGTCTGTCCTCAAGTCCCTTCTCTCAGCGCTCTCCAACAAGAAAAAGCTGAAGCTACTCCAATGGTTATCCGTGTTTGTCCCCGCCGTCTATCACTTTCTTTTGTTTACTATAATCCTTCCTCTCAGTTTCTTCTTTATCTGGAGCATCAGACGCTTCTTAGCGTTTTACTCCTAGCTGCTGTCACCTACTCCATGTAAAGAGAGAGTTGCGTCATCTCCGTTCAGTTTCAATTCAAGTGGCTTTATTGGCATGTCTGCATACGATACAACGTTGCCAAAGCATATTAACACAAACTATACGATCACAATAAACACTGCTTAATAACACTCAGCAATGGTAGATGGCGGAGCTCTCTACATGGCTCTGGTTTGCTCCCTGCATCTGCTCTGGCAAACCAACCACTGCTGGTTGACGTAAAACGTATCATTACCAGAGCGCCAGCGCAGGAATGTCGCCACAGACAACTCGTTCTGCGTGGCCTTGAATGTAACGGACGTTCATTCAGATGTCAAAGTCCCGCACTCTCGCTTTAAGAGCAGCTGAGTATGAAAGTGAGAGAAATGGGGAAATATGTTTGCTAAGTTCAAAGTAGGTGGGGATAGGGGGAGGACGACAGATGGGAGCAGAGCAGAAGAAGAGATGAGGAGAGGAAGATGAGAGGAAAGTAGCAGAGCGACAGATGCTAATGGCGTATCAGGAGAAGGAAAATGAGCACAAGTAGGGAGAAGGAAAGTTGAAAAAAGGAGACAGGAGAGGACATGTTGGAAGACTGGGTTTGAGGAGGACGGGGCTGTGAGGGGGAGAGATGAGAGGAGGTGGGGGGGGGGGACAGCCCAGATAATGAGCTGTCAACTGAGACAAAAGCAGAATTGTATAACTTCATAATGAGTCTCATTCTCAGGAAATATAAGTGTAATGATGACAACGAGGCCTCACTAATGAGACTACTACACCAATTCACACACAACGTAACAACCTTTTCCTGAGCAAACTATTATACCAAGATAAGCACAAGACCTGATTAAAACTTTTAACAAAGACACTTTTATAAAAGGAGGAAGTTAAAAGGATTATTCAGAAAGTGATGGTCGTTCTTACCTCTATTCAGACTAAGCCTGGCTAACATTGTTTAAACTACATTGTTTAAAATAATGAGGCATTAAATTTACTTCTTTTTTTGAGTTGAAAATGGTTTGTTCTTATTATATAGCTGCTGCTTTCTTTCACTGCACCAACTACTCATATGACTTATTTTTCTTTCTAAAAGCATACTTAAGAAAGTTTGAGGATTCACTGAGCATGTCATAAAAAGCGTCATATGTTCTCTTCGATGTTGAGACCTGCAAGTATCCCAAACAATTCTGCTACCTTTTCAGTAAAACGACAACATTTTACATTCCATATTAGGACTCCAGGTGTTAAAAGTTACCTCAACACAAACATTTCTAGCTGCTTCTCTCAATCGAAGTCCCACCAGAGTTCACCCTGTGACCCATTTCGGGTCCCGACCCAAAGATTAAGAAACAAGCGAGTTGTGCTATTCCAGCTGCTTCTGCTTTAGCATAATGGTTGGCAGACTTTCTTACGAAAAGAAGCTGGTTAATTACAATAATGTACAGCTCTGTCGCCTCTGAAAGGAAACCCTATAATTAATCACACAGTACATCTGACTAGAACTAGGTTTACAAAGCCCTGTACAATAGCTGAGCTCCTAACTGCTGTCACTGTGCGCACACATACACACACACACACACACACACACACACACACACGAGCCATAACAAAAACGTTCATTGTGCCTATAACTTATTTTACAGCTGAATATGTATCTGTGTGTTTTCGAGGGCAGGTATAAAAGATGTGCAACTTCCTTTCTTGACAACAATGAGCGATGACAATATGATTTCCTAGCCTGGCTTAACACAATTGCTGCTTAAAATATCCATGCAATGAAGTATAGGACGAAATAAGGGTCAGGCCATGGCTTTTCTTTTTCTTTTCATGTGTCAGATTCCTTGAAGTACAGCAGCGACTGCCTAAAGGTAAAATGAGTAGGACTATGAAGGGGTATGAGGTTCGAATTTCTAGTAGATGAGGTGAGAAAGTGATAGGCGAACAAATCCTGGCAACATCTGAGCTGCTGCAGTGGAGTTTCTCACTGGTCATCTGAAGACTGTACAGCGAGCAGTATGCCTCTTTACCAGCAGGTAATGTTGTTTATGTAAGAAAGAGCTGTTATTAAGTTACATAGCAGCATTAAACTCAAATTAAAGCAGATCCCAGTAGGGCTGCGACTAACAACTATTTTCAGTATTGCTTAGATGATTATCTTCCACATTAAGAGAATAATCACTTGTTCTATAAAATGTCAGAAAATAGCAACAACAACAAAAAGTCCATCTCGATTTCCCCGAACCCAATGCGGCATCTTCATCTTCGCCATTAGCCAAAAAGCCAGATATTTAATTTTCTACAATGTAAGACAAGAAAGAGCAACAAATTCTCAATGAAAAATGATTATTCTCTAGATCCAAGTGCTACTTAATTGCAAATTAAATGATGATATGATAAAGAGATTAGGAAAATATATTTAAATATATATCTAACAACTGAGAGGTTACGCAGAGGTGTGTGTGGGTGTGTGCAAAACATTACTATGACAACAAGGAAGGCAAAAGGAAGAGACTATTTCCAGATATAAAACATTAATGCACTATATGCAAGACATAGGTCAATATGGTCCAAATACACACAAGTATGCATACACTCGGACATGCAATGGCAAAAGAAAAAGATCTGGAAAACCTGTCCAGTGAGAGGGAGAGGAATAGAAGAAAGACTGGGTAATGTCAACAGAAATGCCTCTGCCAGGCTTTCTGGCCAAGATAAAAACAACCCAAAAGCACGTGTACACATACACAAACACACGTTACATCATGCTGCTGGAGGTTTATGAGGGGTCAGAAAAACAGGGCTGAAGTCATTGGGAAGAAGAAAGTAGGAAAGAAAGATCGAGAGTCAGGCAGAATCGGAGGCAAACGTGCAGTATAAAGACATAGAGCAGAAGATCAGGCACACACGGGGACAGAGCTGAAGGATGTGCTGCTCTAGCAGGATGTTTGCATTGATGAATACATTTGGTTTTTGATAAGGCAGCTTCATCATAACTGGCAGCCTGTTCAAACAGCTTCTGGGGGCACGTGCACGTTATGTGACGACTGACAGCGATTCAGATTTATTCAGGTGCAAAGCCCAAGAGTGAAGAGAGAAATGTGTGTGCTATGATAGGATCCATCAGAACTACAACTTCAAAAGAGTTCAGACACCTGTCTATACTAAGTGCTGTGCCAACACATACAGCAACATTAGCGTGTATGAATGTTGTGGTTGGAAGTCCGGGGTAAATCATTGATTTCTCTGATAAAAAAACACACACTCTCTTTCTGACACACTTGCGGTGTGAAACACTTTACTGGCAGTTCAATAGTGTGTCAGAGCAGGGCTTTGTGACATTTGCTTTAACTCTCAAGTGGGACTCTCTTGAAACAGCACTTACTGTATCATGGGCACAGGAAATCTTCTAACTAGCCCTGCTTTGCTGTCTGAACCCCCCACCCTCTGACAACATTACTGCCATGGTTTACCCGCTGAGCAGGGAATGCAAAACCTGACCTAGTAGTCTGTCCTTTCCATTTCCAGCTACCCTGTCTTACAGACGAGGAACTACAATGTTGCACATTTAGAGATGTTGAAAATTTTTAAGCCTCTTTTATGAGATTTTTACTTCCTGAAATGTATTTTTGTGACAGCTGAAACCCTTAAAATTGAAGCATTAGAGGCAAGCTCATCTTCCTGAACCAGAAAACAACATCAGTCACATGTTTTTACATGGCAATATTGCCATTTGTTGTGTGCAAACTTGTTATATACTAATCTTCATAAATCTTTCACAATGTACCAGTAAAACTGTTGTTACTGACATACTCCACTGACAGGGGCTGTGTAGCGTTCACTGTTATTATCGAGATTTATAGCAATAAACATCGCTGTCATAAAAATACCTTTTCACATTTTGTGGAACTTCAGGTGTGATAGGCACACTTGGCTGACAGTAAACCAGGAGTCGTCCACTGTCTGCTGATCTATTTAACAACTATTTTCAACCATCCTTAACTGCTACAGATACAGAAAGGATCTAGTTCAACAACAAGTATAGCTGCCAATAGCTGTCATGGTGGTGATCTCACTATGACAACAAAGATTAAAGCCACAGATAGTGGTAAAATAAAAAGTACAGTTAAAATTAAGGAAGAGAAGTGTAAAATGTACAGCATGAACAGTATAAACAGATAAACTCAGTAAAGAGACCCACATTTACCAATGTTTTAATGTTTTCCTACTAGAAACCAAACCATTTGCCTCACCAGTTCACCACAGGGCCAAACGGCGATAAAGAAGAGTGACGAGGGATTGGCATGCACGCACACGTACCAGAAGTGAGTATCAGTTAGCACGCTCACATCCTGTTGGGGGTGAATTGTCCTTTTCTTCTTCTTCTCCTTTTCTTCTTCTTCTGTCTGTCTCTCCTAATCTATCATCATTCAGAAGGTCTCCCCCGATAGACCCCTTAAGTGACCCAAACGCTCACCCTAAATCTGACCTCAGACCGCTCTATACACTCTTTCTCCCTGTGCACGTGTGAGTCAAGCCTGTCAGTGTATGAATGCATAGATGTGGATGGTTGGGCATGTTTTTAACTGCACACATAGGCATATTTACATTATTGTGTGTACATCCTTCAGTATTTGCACTCACTGTGAAAGCCATCTGCATTTGTCTATATCTGCTATTATGAGACTTTATTAAATGGGCAAGATGAAGTATGGCAGTCTGTAGTGCAAATACAGACTAGCTGGAACAACAGTAGGATTAATATTAGAAATGTGCATGGAATAAAATCATTACATCAACCAGTGCTCTTCAAAATGGGTGCCGCAATAATGAATTATTACAGCACGGAAATGATTAGTCTGGTAACAACATGTTGGCCAACATTTATTCTTGTACATACGCACATGACATACACTAAGATTTTTAAAGAGGATCTCTTAACTTAACTTTTAAAAATACGTATTATTTAAACTCCTCACACAAAGACAAACACCAGTACCCAACAGATAAAACTTTCTTGGAATTTATTTTTTTTCTTAGACAACCATCTTCCCAGCCACATGGCAGACAGATTCCTCTGGTTTACCACTTCCATGAACCTTCATGTTGCTACAGCTGATGCTAATGTGCCTGATCTCAACACACACAGAGCGAGAGCGAGAGAGCTTTCGCTTCTGTACAGGTTCTTTTGTGAAATACTGTTCTGCCATATACCTATGTGTGTGTTTCCAGTCAAGGAGGTAGGAGAAATAAACTTAACTCAGCTGTACATTTACATTTAGTCATTTAGCAGGCGCTTTTATCCAAAGCGACTTACATATGAGGACAAGACAACAAAATGCATAAGTGCACCAAAAACGAGTTGGTTTAAAGCCCAGCACAGCATACAAAGCTAATGATAGGAAGTTGTTTTAAGAAAAGAGATAGAAAGGAAGTAGAAGTTAGTGACTGTCAGTTAGATGTTGATGTACAATGCTGAGTGAAGTCCATCCCTCGCTCTCTAAAATTTGCTGAGAATGACTTGCTGACATGTGTTTCACACTCATAAGTGTAGCTTCTCTGCAACCAGTTTCATCTATGTTTTACCACTAAGCAGTTATTCAAGAGCAGTTGGAGGGTATGTGGGAGTTTAAAGAGGAGACTCCTTGATGAATGGAGGCCATGATTGTTCGCGGCCTCTATTCATGGGGCAAACTCACGCACACACCGAGTTTACTGGGGTGAAAATAATTTGAATATGATCCAGATGCCTTCATGTGTGAATAATAGTGTGTGAAGAGGAGAAGATTAGAGAAGAAAAGTCTAGTGAGGAGACTCGTGAAGGTAAATAAAGAGGCAGATCTAAAATATGAGTCATGCGCTGCTGTTGCTGCTGCTAACACCTCCAGCCCACGAGACTGCTATTTATAGACAGAGAGAGAGAGAGAGAGAGAGAGCGAGAGGGAGAGAGAGAGAGCTAAATGATAGCACCGAGGAAGAGAAGTTCAGAGACAAACAGCGTAACACAGAGAGCAGACAGCAGAGAAGGAAAGAGAGACAAAAGAGGAGAGCAGAGAGGAAAACAAGAATCAGTTAAAGGGAGAGTGGCAGACAGGAGAGAGAAACAGAAAAGAAAAGAGTTGGACAGAGAGAATGAAAAGATGGACGAATTATTGTGCACCAGACTGAGAAAATACCAGGGTTAAACTGCGGTCGTCTGGAGGATGGATGGAATGACAAGATAGAAAAAAATTAAGGAGAGAGCAAAAGAAAGGGAACGGGCTAGGTGATGGAAAACGCAGTTCTCAGAGAACTGCATGTGATTCCCCCCCCTCAGACAGGTGCGTGTACCCGTCCCCGGGTCCGTGTGAAAAGGCACTGTGCCAACAGAGAACATGAGATAACAAGTCAGCTATGTTTGCATTAGCCCAGATTCTGATTAAATGATGACATGAAATGCTGCTTTTATAATTGAAGTGTAATGTATTTGTGTGTAATCTTGTTTCATTATCCCGTGTTTGTAGAGGAGGGGGGGCAACAAACTATTTTCATTCCCAATCAACCTGCAGATTACTTTCTCCAATAATCAATTTATTCTTTAGTCTACGAAATGTCAAGAAGTAGAGAACAATTCCCATCACAACTTCCAAGAGCCTAAGTGACGTCTTCCAATTGCTTTATGTCCCACCACCAGTCCACAACCTAAGTATATTTACTATACTATCTGACAAGGAAAAGCAGCAAATATTCACATGTGAGAAGTTGGAACCAGTGAATTTGGCTTTCTTGTTTGAAAAGGCCTCAACATAGCTGCTGATTCATTTTCTTTCAAATTGACTATTCAAATAATCAGTTAATCTACTAATCACTGCAATATATTCTAATCTGATTGTTTTAAACTCTCAAATACCAATATCAGCCTAAAAAAATCAGTATCAATCGGGCTGTAAACTCAAGTCGTTCAATAGTTTAGATATGAACAAACACAATGGGATAAGTTACCAACGCAGGCGCACCTCACATTCATGAACACACACCCACAAAAACTTTTTCACACACCCATTCATACACAAATGGCACCCTAATGGCAAACAAGCTGCGTTACGGTTTGCCAAACCCCCGTAACAAAGGCAGGTGTGCGCGCATACTGTTTATTCATATTATATAAGAAATGGGATAAAAGAGCGAGCCAGCACCTATCGCTCGTTTTGTTTTGTTAATGCGGCAGAAATACTTGCTGGCAGGACCTGTTTTGGTTGATGAGAAACAAACCTCTCTAAATAACAAAGACAAAAGGGAAAGCGGCCATAAATAGCTTTATAAAAAAAGAGAAGGGAGTCTTCTTCAAAACATAAATCCACGCTGAGTGTCTAATACACCTGAGAATCCTGGGAAAAAAAACTAACTTTGATTTTGGCAGATAAAAATATCAAATAATCACAGACATGTTGAGACAGGGTGGGTGACAACAGAGCTTACGGTCATACTGTTTGGCTTGGGCGATGGCCATTCCCACGGGGAACTATTACGTGCTCATCCGCACTCTCTAACAAACACACGTACAAACAGACACATTCGCCTATTGCTCAATGTTTAACCAAACCACGCGGAAGGATTTCTCAGCAATCTATGGTGAAAGAGGGATAAGCCTGGCGTGTGGTGTGCAAGTGTCCACACACACACACACACACCATTTTTTCCATCATTGCAAATAGAGTTACCAATGTTGAAGACAGACTGACGAAGAACATGGCACGTACACATACGCATGTTACAGTGTGGTGCTTTACTCAAGGAAGCATCACAAGCCATTTTGGCAGCTTTCTATCTCCCCCTCTCCCCCCATGTCTATATTCCCCTCTGCCGACCTCTTTTCACTCCCTTACCCCTTTTGTATCGACTTCTTTTCATCCTCCCCCCTTGCCCGCTTCAAGCTACTGAGCTGAAACAGAGCTAATGTTTGGGCTAATTAAGGACATTCCCCACCACTGCAGTTAGGGCAGATTTGCTGTTTCACCAAAAAGGAAGCCTTCTAAAGAGTTTAGAGTTCAATCCTCCCTAAAACCCATGCTGGTACCACAAATGCCAGCAGTTCTTGGCGTTAGTTTTCAGCTCCCAACCCACCCCCAAGACAAAGCCAAGCTCTGTTGCAAGTATCATTACAGAGGATTGGTAAAAATTAAACACCAAATCATCTTTTTATGGCGTCATATTTTTAAGTTCACAAGGAATTCAAAGAAGCAAAGTAGTTGCAAATATTCATCTTGTCGGCAGAAAAAACAAACAAACACCAACCCAAAAAGCAGATCATTTATTTAATCAAAATAATCTTGCAACACTCCCAGACTGAGTATCTGACCGGTGACTTGAGTGCAATGAAAACTATAATAAAGTATACAAACATTATGTAGACGGGCCCACAGGTAACAGAGAGCTGGTGGCTCACCACAATATATGACTTATGCTCCTGGACGTACAAAGATAGCACTGTGCAAAGTATTCACAAGCGGCGACCACAGTGTGCGGATGTGCTGTAGACTGTGGTGTGGTTTAGCGCCACCTGCAACTTAGGCTGCAATGCTGCCATGTGTAGGTGCCTCTACATTATTTTCCCGTTAGTGTGTGGCTGCTTTTTTGTCACCTTCTCCTGCTCGGTCACGCAAAAATAGATACAAGGCACTGAACAGCAGACGCCAAAAAGCCCCCTGCACTCACATTTGAAGAATCTCAATTAGCCACATATAAGAAACATCCTCATCTACTTCTCCTCTTAGAGATTACTACAGATAATCAATAACAGATGAAGGCTTGTATAGCATTAATATTCGTTGAATTCAGGATATGGTATTGAAAAGACAGAAGCTGTTCTTGGTCAGCATCCAAAGACACATCAACACCCTAACCTGCTTTTCTGCAAACAAAGCCACATGGTTATACATGCATGGCCACCCACACATTAAACAGTACACACACACACACAGAGACAGAGACAGAGACAGAGAGAGAGAGAGAGAGAGAGAGAGAGAGAGAGAGAGAGAGAGAGAGAGAGAGAGAGAGAGAGAGAGAGAGAGAGAGAGAGAGAGAGAGAGAGAGAGAGAGAGAGAGAGAGAGAGAGAGAGAGAGAGAGAGAGAGAGGCCCAGTGAAACATTTTCTACATGCAGTGCAGGCATAATGACGCCAGGATCTCTTTCGTAGGGTTTGTAGAGTAATCCTTGTATGTTTCTGTATATGCCCTCCTTTTTTCCCCCCCTCACTTCCTGGAACTAAAATGTTTAATTGCAACATAAAAATTCAACTTAACATTTCATATAATTCCTCTCTGAGCAGAAACTAAACTGCAGCACTACCATGGATGGCTGTGTGAGCTGTTCTGTATTCTTGTGCAAAAGCCTCAGGGCTGGGGAGCATCTGGATAGTGAATATACAATGGAACAGACAATGCCTAAAGTACACAGGTTGAATAGGACTACCATCAGACCACAGGGGATCCACAGTCCATTACCTTCTAAAGCTCTCCATTAGCTTTCTGTCTCACTCACTGTCTGTGTCACCCTCACTTACTCTCCCTCTGTCTCTCTCTCTCTCTCTCTTTGTCTGCATCTCTCTTTTTATCTCCCTCTCTCTGTCTGTCTGCATTTATCTCTAAATATCACACTCTTTCGGGGTTGTTTTTCATCAGTCCTCTCTGCCTCTCTAAATTGTCTGGCTCTCTCTCTGTCCCTGTCTCTGCGTTTATCTCTCTTTTGTGTGTAGCTTTTGCGCATGACTTATCTCTCTGGATTTTTTTATTGTCTTTGTTTCTCTCTGTACTGTGTTCATTGACATTTTGCTACAGTTGCTGCCTGATAGTTGTCTCTCTGTTTCTATATTTTTCCTGTCTGTTACTGCCCATCAATGGGTTTTTTTGGTCTCATTTTTTGAGTTCTCCGGCTGTATATTGCCTTTCACCTACACTAACCCAAAACTTTTAATGGAGGTCAACTGTTTAGATATATATATATACTTTTAAAGCAAACACACCAATGTATATGTACTAGTGCTGAAATTCCCACATCCGATCTTATCTCATCAGAGAAACAAATTACTCAGATGAATGCAACACCACTGCAGGGGAACATAAATACTCTCAGCTGAATCTGGCAAACACTTCTTGCATCCAGAATCTCATCATCTAAGTGAACTTGGTGACTTCTACGTTAAACCATCCAGCTTATGGACCACCACTGTGGACACAGACCTCATGACAGAAGAGAACTATTGCATGTAATACCGGCAGCATGTGGCACTTTAAAATCAAAGAAATATTGCGACGCATTGCTGGCAAACTGTCTACACTGTCTCACAATATCATCGTTTATTATACATTAAAACGATTTGTGGTAGATGACGGTTGCAAATCATGCAGCTGTTCATCCTCACACCCCACCACAGCATAAAGAACGACAGAAGGGGCTTTCCTGTTCAATTCTAACGGCATTGAGGATTGCATACCATCCATGTGACCTCGCTCTGTGGTGATTACCTCATGCAGACTGTGGCTTGTGAGGGACTGACTCCTAATCTGGTGGGGAGAACTTCCTACCTCACTCACCACAATGTGTGTGATTGTGTGTGATTTTGTGTGTTTATTCTGTTCCCATTGACTCAGCATTGTGTCAGGCAGACTCTCGCTCCACTAACTGACCATGAAAGTAACCATTAAGAATAAAAACTCTAGTTCAGCCATCTTTCTAACAATGTGGCATTAATGGGACGCAACACATGCAGATGAGACTCATATGATCCCCTAAAAATGATGAACTGTGATGGAACCTACAAATAAAGTATAAACGCCCCTAACATATAATGATCAAACATGCTGCCCAAGAAAAACACTGAAAAACTGAATAGATGTTAAATGGCGGGCTGTCTAAATAAATGTCAAGGCCACAATCTTTTTGTTACCATTTAAAAACAAGTTTTGCTCACCTGTATGCTCAGATACATACACGACTATCGTAGCCAAAATATACCAATTGCATCTCAGTAAAGGAGCAAGCTAACAATACTAAAACCTTTGGCTTTTGGTGGAATAGTCCTTTAAATAAACATCAAAGCTTTCATCCAACAATATTTTAATAGCCCCTAAAAAATGGCTACACTATCAGAACTCATGAAAACTATATCAGATTTTGGGAACACTGAACAAGTAGACTAAATATTTCACTAGGCAGATTTAAGCGCTTGAATCCTTTATTGTCAGCGATGTATCTGAAGTTTGGTGTACCAGTAAAGAGGCATATTAGTTCTCTTTTCTTTGTAGCTTAAAATAGTTTTTTTTTCAAAGAAGGAAAAGTGTAGAGAGTAGACCCTACACACACACACACACACACACACACACACACCAGACTCTGACACACATATACAATTCTTCTGTGCACATGTACATGTTTATGTCACACTTGCTTTGGCAATGTAAACGTCCGTTTCCCATGCCAATAAAGCCCCACGGGATTGAATATATCCACTTTGACACATGCAGACGCGCACAGTCCTCACTCATTCTGCTCTAGTTATGGCTCAGCAGATGACACTCTGCTGCTATTTATAGAACAGAAAGGAAAAAATGAGAGGGAAGAATCCCATCTCTTCTCTCTCTTTGCTCCCTCTCTCCTCCTCTGTCTGCCTCTCCTCTTTTCCCCAAAGGCTTCATTTAAGGTCATGGAGGAGGGAGAGAGGGGAGAGAGGGGAGCGAGGGAGATTCAGGGAGTGAGAGAGGAAGCCGGAGGGAGGGTGACGGAGAAAGAAACCAACGACACAGCGATAAACACAGGCACACATGCAGTTGCACACAGACAGCGCATCAACACGACACGTTGTTCTTTCGCTCTCGCTGTTCTTCAGTTCTATTTCCAGACGTAAGTGAACCTGTTAATCCCAAAACTTTTTTTGTATCTTGAGCATCAATTAAAGCATCAGCGAAAAGGTTTCACTTAAACTCTCTTATTATAGACATAGCATTTATCAAAGACAAATTTGATATCCGTCTACCTTTCGGACTTTGTGTTGGTGGGTGTTGTGCTTTAAGAAAATTAAACATTTTTGGTTGGTTGTAATGACAGGAAGCCGAGATTGTACAGTAATAATCCACAATATTTTCAGCAAATTGATTGTCAACTGATAAAATATGGTTACATCTTTTATCTTTTCTTAAAAAAAAAACCCCACAAGGGTTGGCTGATATAGCTTACAACACGTCAGCTGGGTACCTAACATAAGCAGCGCTAGACAATATAAATGTAAACTTCATCCAGAGAAATTCCAATGGGGGGTGGTGTCCTAGTAGCCTGGGGGTTTAAGACATCAACCACGTAATGTCCCAGGCTTGAGTCTGGTCGAGCCTCTCTCCCGTCATTTCCTGTCTCCTCTCGACTATCAATATAAGGGCAAAAATGCTCCAAAAACACACAGATTAAGCGGTCTCCCCTATACACACACACATTTATTATGGAGGGGGGGGGGGGTTAACATTATGGGGCGCCTCCCACTCCATTCCAACAAGGAATGACATTTTATCAATGGAATGTGGGGAATCTGAGAGGGATAGGATGAACCAGGGAGCTGCCCCCTCCCCAAACACACACACACACACACACACACACACACACACACAAGAAGAGGTGAACACAAAGAAAGAAACAGGAACTCCCTTGCATGTGCGCACACACACACACACATACACACACACTCTATACACAGACTGAGCAGCACACACACAAAAACAATTGTATGTGCAGAGTCAGTACACAGACAAAAGCAAAGGCAGACTAAACACACACATAAAGAAAAGAGAGGGAGAGCAGCGCAAGCAACCTAGATGTGCTGCCCAGGTCACTTTACGCTGATGCAGATGACTGGCAGTCTAGAGACTAGATCTATTTTAGACTAAGGTCACTCACACACACACACAGAGTCATCTATACCCCCTTTCATACAGGAGATGCACCGGTCTATTGAACACACATTCAACCCTGCTGTCACTGGTCGATCTGTTGTCATCAGAAATACTAGTCTGTAACTGTAGTTCCTTTCTCTTGCCGTTTTCTTTTTACTAATCATGAGTCAGTTTAATGTCATTTAAATGTGATTTGCATTGAATCAAATTCCCTAATAGAGACGCCTGTTAACCCGAGCCGAGCAGCATCTGACGTGTGTTCAACAAGGTCATGAGAGAGTCGGGAAGCCAGGTCAAATGACGTGTCATTCCCGGTCAAGTCAATTTTATTTAGGCTATATAGCCCAAAATCACAAATTTGCCTCAATCAATACATCATAAAACACCCACTATCCTTATACCCTTGATTAGCCTTTTGCTACCTTTCTTCATAATTCGTATTCCCTTCTGTTATCTTTGTATTTTAGCTCCAGGAGCAAGTCATCAACAGCCCAGATGTTAGCACTACTGTGGTGATGCAACACAAGCCACAAAAACCTGGACTTTTGTCTTTGCTAATGCATCTAGCACAGACACGCCTTGACATACCTCCACTTTCTTTGTCATTCAACTACAGTTTAGGCGTAAAAATGTGTCATCTTCCCTTATTCTAATGGTTAAAGATAATGCCCTGTAATTGAACCTGTCTGGGAGAACTGTGTAGACTGGTGCTGTTTTATAGATAATCAGCGCTTTAGCCGGACACCGAATGCTTACCAATTAAACCACAGAAATTCAAAGTTTTTTTGGAGGACATGCTTTCTCAGTGTAGGTCAGTGGAGCTTCAAGCTAAATAGTTACATTTTGGGTGTCTCAGGTTTTGCTTGCTGCATGCACTGTAGTTTCAGTCTGCCTGAGGAAGTAGAAGCTGTCCATCTGATCCCAGATTTGTAATTTCAGGCTCAAAACAACGTGACCAAATCCCCTGCCTCTGATCTGCAGCTGTCGGCCAATCACGGCTCTGAACTTCCAGGAAGTGATTATTCTCACAATGTCAGTATTGTTTTGCAGTTTCCTGGCAAAAAATATTAAACTTGGAAAAACAATAACCCTCTTTTCGCTAATCAGGCACACACTTGCATTTAGTCAGGCTATTGTGTGTGTGTGTGTGTGCGCGTGTGCGCGTGTGCAGGGTTGAATCTGGGTTGCAGTCAGTATTACAACAGAGATTCAGGGCTTCCTTGAGGACAATGCTGATTATAATATCGTATAATGGTGTAGTAGTGTTGTGGGTTCAAATGCAGTCCTGTATATCTACACGCACAATATACAGTACAATGTTTCTGCAGTGCCATCTCTCTCAGCTGTGTAGTATCTAGCAGATCAGAGATGCCTTGATAAAACCTTCAAAGTGGAGATTACAAAAAGATCAATGATGGAGTGAATGAGTGAGCAGCAGTGGAGGAGGAATCGGACAAAAAAAAGTCAGTACTCCTTTTAACGTGTGAAATTTAAGGATGGAAGATTGATGTCATGAGAAGGGATTAAGATGGAGCGAGAAACTCATGAGAGAAGGGGAATAATGAGAAAAGCAGGAATAGACAGAGGAGATAAAGAGAGGGAGGAGTGACTCTGATCGGAAGGAGCAAAGCTAGGATGGGAAGATAGACGCAAGAACGCATGAGAGAGAACAGAAAAACAAAGAGAGAGCATAAGCTATGTCATCATGTCTCACTGTGCAAGTCATCTAACATCTGCCTGATGCATTCACTGTTCCCGCCTCACCCATTAACACACACACACCCCCTACATCAGCTTTTTTAAGCACACATTGCCTATCCATGAGTCAACCACACACACATATACACACACCCTGTTTCCAATTAAGCTGAGCTATAACAATCAAAGTACACTAACATGCTTATCTACACATACATTCAATGTGACCCCAGACACACACACCCTGCATGAAAAGCATCTTTCGGTCTCTCTCTCTCTCTCTCTTAGCTCTTTTCATTTGCTGGATGACTTTATTTAGAAGAATTTGCCAAAACACTTCAGCATCTTCATCTCTCCAACTTGCACACACACACACACATCTGGGTTCAGGATTACGCTTGTTCCTTATTTTTGGTAAATAAACAGAGAGTGGGAGGGTTAAGGATCAGGTCATTTTTAACACACACTCACACACATAACTGAACTGTTTGCACACATATCCAAGGCCTGAAAGCCATCAAGTGAGATTTATGTGTGTATGATAAAATGCTTCACTCCCATGGGTGGAAGGTCTAGACCACATGCAGTATTTTGACTATTTCTGAATGACTCCACACAGTGTATGCTACTTTAAAACATAATCTTGTTTATGACACTTTAACCATTTGAAGGTCTGAACACTTATAACACAACCTGAAGCAGCACTTAGGGTCATGTGACACTTGAGGCCTCCACTGAAATAGATACTGAATGAAATTTTTAAAGGCAGGGTGGCCTTACTACTCAACATTATGGGGAAACTCTAGCAAACATACAGCCACACATTACACGGAAGGAAGCACGTGGATGGTTTGCATATGGGGAAGTGTCAGCTTCTCTGTCTCTCTTCCTTTTGTTGCTCACAGCTGGTTACTGACACTTTGCAGAGCGACAGAGGGGGTGAGACAGAGCTTGAATATGAACTGAGGCAGGACAAAGACAAAGCAAGAGGAAGACTGAGTGTTACAGTGAGAGGGGGAGCAATAAAATGAATGAAAAAGAGATTTCCTCCGTGCCTTCTTCTTATCCTTTGTCATCTTCAGATTATCCCACATCAGAGCTGAACATTGGGCGACCTCAGCCCACGGCATTTTCCGGTTTTATCTCTCATAAATCCAACAGGCTGGGCTCTAGGGTCTTTACATATCTGACATACACATCTTGCTGTGTGTGTTAATGCACGAGTGTGTGTCAGGGTTTGATCTGCTGGAATGCTGTGTGTGTAAAACGTTCAGCTATTAGAGGTTACTGCGCTCTCACGCTGATACTAAGTCCTAAAATTTCTCTTGGATACTCTTCATCCCTGCGGCTTACGTGTCAGGAAACAAACTTGTTTGTCCATGGTGAATGCTAGATTCCTAAGTTGAGACGCGATGTTCGCCCATTTTACAGCGGGATTTATCAGAGAAGACGACGAATAACAGCTTTGTGAGCGATGTTATCGTGGGGATTGAGGGTTTAGATCAAAAGCATTTTTAAACAATCTTCAATTTTAGACAATGTAATGGAGGATCGGTATAGGTCAGGATAATTATAATTATGGTTGGGGGGGGGGGCAGCCCCCTGGTGCATCCGAGCCCTCTCCGATCCCCCACATCCCATGGATAAAATGGCATTCCTTGTTGGAAGGGAGTGGGAGGCGCCCCATAATGTTAACCCCCCCCCCCCTCCA
>CM022484.1:13798575-13895424 GCA_011952105.1 Coreoperca whiteheadi
AGAGAAAGGGGGGGGGGGGGGGGGGGGGGGGGGGAGAGAATTTTATTGTGGGGGGGGGGGGGGGGGGGTTTGGGGGAGCGGTTATGCCACAGAAAGTGGGACAGGTAAGGATTTTCTTGATTCTCTCTACAGATCAGTATGACCGGTAAATAAAATGTTTGTTTGGGTTCATCTACTATAGGAATTGTCCCAGCAAGTAAGTACAGCAAGTCAGCATAAAGGCAGAACTATGTTTTGTTTCATATCAGAAATGTTGATTCTGATGCACCAAAATGTCTTATTTTGGGGGGGGAAATAAATAAACCAATAAATGGATGAATGAAATTATTTTATTGCTGTAATCAAGACCCCATCAATTTAAATGTCGACTATTTAATGACCATTAAGGTTTAACATTTATAAAATTTAAGACATTTTAAAGAACAGACAACGCTTCAGCACCATGTCATGTTTCACTAAGTTTTATAAACTTAAGACATTATCACGAAGGACAGCAGCAGAAATGCCAGGCAAGTTAAGTCTTTGTTTATTTATTTATTTGTTGTTGTTTTGTTTTTTTTAAATCAATTTAGATTTTGCTTTGGAGTTTTATTAATTGTTAGTTACCATGCTAGCCTGCTAACGCGAGCTTCCTAATGTTAGTCTGGCAACATATCTTCTAATGTTAAGAGGCAAGCAATGAAGGCTCTAGGTTCAGTTTTTGAAAGTCTATAACCTTTATTCCAGTCACATGCAAAAGAGGTATGGACATCTCTTTTTAGCTTACTACTCTTTGGACAATGGCCATTTGTTACTTCTATATTTACATTACATTGACTGCTTTTTATTGTGCAAATAAACCTTTCTCAAAGCTTTTCCCATTTGTTAGTTAGCATTTCTTGGTGATGGGGACAATTGGTCATTTCAAAAAGTGGTGGGGACATGGCCCCAGCGGAAATGACGCCAATGCCGTGTAGTGGCTGGTGGTGATTTTCCATCCTGACTACAGCACAGAAAATGCTCATTCCAGCTATACATTCTCTTTTCAGGTGGTTCTTAAACCACTCAGTCCACAAAACCATCTGTCTGCCCGTCACAAGAAAACCACAGGAAACGTCCTGCGAGTTCAGTTTAATAAACACTTCCACTTTTTTTTATTATTAAAACAGCTGAGCCAATCGTTACCCGGACTCAACCAAATTAATAAGTTAACAATCCTCAAAGGTAGCTGCAATATGTGCGCGCACACACACACACACACACACACAGAGCCACACCACCACTGCATACACAAATGAACTCATATACAGACTTACATTTACATGCACATAATGCATTAGCTTAACTGCTAATAAGGAAAAGGAGTAGATTATTTATAGCCAACATTTACAAGAAAATGTTTAGACTGCAAACACTTTCCTTTTTTCAGTGTGTGTGTGTGTTTTGGGGGGTGGCTAATACTACTTTAGAGCAACTTCAGAATCAATTAGCAGTGAGAACCAGCTTTTGCAGAAGGCTTGACACAGCTGCAGTTTGCTGTTTTGTCAGGGAAATCTGAACCTCTGGAAAGTCTAACTGTTTCACCTCAGTTCTGCTGCCTTGGAGTAATCTGGGGATATTTATCTTTCAGTAAAATACAGGATGTAGCTTTTTTTATACATGTATACTAGTAAATATCAACTTCAACGCAAAATATTTACATGTCATCTTTCACCAATTCCAGCAGTGTCATTTGACCTTGGAAACTAGGCAGCAGGATGGTTTATGCTGTAATATGTCAAATATTGTTTTTGGAAAAGCTATTCTTTGTCCAACATCTAATAAAAATGTGTTCACTTGTTTGTAGAGCTTCATCATTTGCACAGAGATTAAGTGCAAGATAATCCAGTGTTCAGTGAAACTGACTTCTGGATATAACACTTATTACTGTAAATGCCTGATAAACAATCTTGACAAACATCTCAATATCCTCTTCCTTCCTCCTGCTCTCCCTCATTTTCTGTCTCCCTCCCTCTGGCCTTTTACCAACACATGGACAGAGGTCATCGCTATAAACAAATTGCCGCAATGCTTAAATTGGACACTGTGAGCCATATTTATTAGCCTTGTTAGATGTGATTAATTTGGTCTATTTCAGGAAACTACAGTGATATGACTTAGCAATGCAACATTTCACTGTAGTGCTGTATGACAGCAGTTAGTAAAAAGTATAAAATAAATAAATAAATCTACTAATTCCTATTGGTGCAATACTCACGCAGGCCAACAGAGCTGTCTGAGCCCATTGGCTAGTATCCCTTCTACGGCACTTCTTGAATGACCGTTATTGAAGGAGAGCCTTGAAACCCCAAAAGCGTGTGTGTGTGTGTGGGGAGGGGGCTAATCCATCCTGTGTTGCTGTTGAGAGAGAAATTTCAAGGTCTTTGAGCGCCAGTGGGGCTGAGAGCCTAAGGTCACACACACACACACACAAGACTTGGGGTCCCTCTTCTTTTCGTCCTCGGTTTCTATGCTCCTCTCCCTCCTCCTCCTCCACCCTTTTCATTTCCTTTGTCCTTTCTCTCCCACTATACCCCCCGCCCCCCCTCCCAATGTTTCTCATTTCACTATTCTCTCACTGAATTCTCACAATAATCATCGCACTCTTCCTTAAGCTCCTTCTCCCAATCTTTCCCACCGCATTCATCCGCCTCCTCATAAAGTCCTGCGGCTACCTGTCCTCTAAAGGCTCTCCAGAACTCCGAAAACGTTCTGTTATTGCAATTTATTCCATCCTTGTTGCTCTTCACGTCACTGTCCCACCCGGCCCCCTCTGCCAAAGGTAGCTGAAAGCTGGACAGGCTCCTAGTGATTTCCTCGGACACTACAGGACTGAACTTTGACCTTTACCCCTCCTCCCTCCAGCCCTGCCCTCTTATAGGACTTCATTTCGCTCCTTACCCTCCCTACTTTCTCCTTTCTTTTACCTCTTCTTACTGCCTTCCAGTTAAATCACTCTCTTTGAAACTTTATCTCGGTTTCATGGAGCATGTATCCAAATCTGTTGTCACTTAGTGGTAGTAAGTTATTTTGATTGTGTGCTTCCCCCTAACAGCTCACTGCTGTCTCAAGGGCTACTCTTTT
Source organism: Coreoperca whiteheadi (assembly GCA_011952105.1). Taxonomy (NCBI): domain Eukaryota; kingdom Metazoa; phylum Chordata; class Actinopteri; order Centrarchiformes; family Sinipercidae; genus Coreoperca; species Coreoperca whiteheadi. The sequence goes on from CM022484.1 coordinate 13,801,678, forward strand.
CAGGCCGAAAGTATTTTTTCCTACAAGCCACAGATGAGTTTGCTTGTTTTGTCTGACAAAGCCAAAAGATATTTAATTTGGAGCGATACAAAACAAAAAAGCAGCAAATTCTTACATTTGGGAAGCCGGAAGAAGCTAAGGTTGGACGTTTTTATGCCTCCGCGCTGGCGAGAGCCGTGGCTGGTGGCATCATGTTTTCAGGTTGTCCGTCCTTCCTATTCTCTTGAACACAATGTGTCAGGAACGCCTGGAAGTTATTTCTTCACATTTGGCACAAACGTCCACTTGGACTCAAGGATGAACCGATTAGAATTTGGTGGTCAAAGATCAAAGGTCACTGTGACCTCACAAAACACATATTTGGCCATAATCCAAGAATTGATGACCATTTTTCACAGTTGAGTGAGTTTCACCTACAACTCATAGAGAGGCTTTGCATCTAAATATGCCAGCAGAGAACAACAGCAGCACATGTTGCGTAGCTATACACCATCTTTACATAGCAGTGATGTTGATAGGTAGTGAGTTCCCGGGACCCACAGGTGCTCATGAGTGATCGCCCAGTTAAATGTGTTTGGCAAATTGTCGTGTTCGTCTCGATACTACTACTACTCCTATCAGTTCTTTTTCATTACTAAATAATTGCTTTTCTTAAAAAAAAAGAACTAATTCAGAAAAGGAAAAGAATATTGTAAAAGTAATTAAATGTTTCTAGAGCAGCAACAGCAAGGTCACTATTAAAACTCAATATTTCACTGGAAACCAAAATAAAATGTCAATAAAAGAAATCATATTATGACATCAAAATACTGAGTGAAGTTTAGAAAGAATGAATGTATTTGTTGTTCACAATGTAGCATTGTCAGGGAAAGCGAGTTCACAAGATACAAGACAGATTTATTGATCATTTTACAACACAGGGTTGTATAATGAGATTTTGTTTTATAGTTCCCTTTATGCTACTCAAAATAAGTATATACAGTGAATATATAATAGGTCATATAAATAGAAAACTATTTTACATGGAGTGTGGGTGCTGTCCTTTAGCATCCTTTGGGCTCTGCGCAGGCACCTCACTGATATCGCTGATGCTCCAATGCCAGTTTGTGATGTTTCCAGTCAAGATGCTTTCTATTGCTCCTCTATAAAAGTTAATAAGAACTTGGCACAGGAATTTTGCCTTCTTAAGTTTCTTTAAGAAATAAGAGTTGTTTCTAACTTACGCGACCTATCGGATTTTAAAGCGTCACAGACGCTTAGCACTTGCTTACCTAGCAACATCACTGACATAGTAACTAAGTACATGTGTACCTGTTGTGTACCAATAAATCTATGATAATCCTGCATTAAAGAGTTCATCAATATATAATCACTGGAATCATACATATGCATCATCAATATAGTGATAACTTCCATTTAGCCAAACTATACACTTTATACCTTTTTGTTTAATTCTTTCTAAGTGTTTACGACATCTTGACTGGTTGGCGGAAGCATACAACTTCGGGGCGGTAAGTCTAGTTCCTTCATATATAAACTTTAATAACTACAATTTTTATCTCAAAAGTCATTCACTATTTACCATTTCATGAGCCACAAAGATACAAATGACCTGCCTCTGAGACTAAAAAAGTCACTAGAGAAAAGTTAACAGAAATCAATAACACGGTCTTCATTTAAAGCTATTTCTAGTTTAGTAACTCAAGAATAAACTGATCCCAAACTTTCCTTCTTCTCCATTTTCTCTCGTTCTTTCCCATCCATCATCATCTACCATCCAGTCTAACAAGGCTACTGGGTGACCTTCCTCCTCTTTGTCTCCGCTCCCTCCATCTATTTCTTAACTAAAGTATAAGCAAACTATGTGCTCTCTCTCCTCATCCTCTTTTTCCAGCCATCTATGAAAGCTCTTTGAAACAGAATTTAACCTGCTTTGGATCAGATGCCAAAGAATGTAAAGACACAACCCACCCAAATCTATCTCTGAAACACACACACAGTAGAATTTAAATAACCGCAGCTCAGTTACATATGCAGATGCGTCTAAGGGATGGAAAGACAATCGCACCCCACGTACGTACAAACACACATTTGCACATACAGAAAACTGACAAGCTCCAGATGATCCTGACTCCCACAGATCTCCAGTTCACGTGCCCACCCAGTGAGTGAATGTGATTGGTTGTTGTTTGTGTGTGTGTAACTTTACTCCCACCATTCTGCCACATGTCAGCAGTTGCTCAGTCATCTCTGACACACACAGGATTACAGCCAGGCTCTGTAAAAAAAAAAAAGTCGTCTCTGCATGCATACAGCCTAGCCACCAATACCCTTATCTAACCTATGCAGTATATAATGTTTAATGGAAACTTTCATTCCAGTCATCCAGGGTACATTTAATAACACACTTGTAGTAAACAACTGATGTATCAGCCAGTTTATTCGGATTCAACCAAATTAATTCATTAAAATAACTTTAAAATCAATCTGAGGTCTGACTCTGACCTGATAAAGACCCCTTCGACCCAGAACACTGTCAAGCATCTCTAGGTTTGCTGAGGGAGAAAGCTCGACCGAGGCTAGACGTTTGTTTCCTGATAAACAAACTGGCGTTTCCAAGATGCAGGGCATAAGGCAAAGCTGATTTTAGCTCCTGGGATTCAGGAAGACTCGAGGAGCATCTTGTGATGGAGATGACAGGAAAAACAACTCGCGCACTCCCACAGGAAATAATCGGACACTGAGAAATATAAACATGTCCGGATTTGCAGAGAAAACATTTAATAACACAGTCTCACCTTGTTTGACTTTTCTGGTCGTAATTGATTTAACTATCAGTCGTAGAAGAGAGTGAAGCAGGACTAGCCTACATTACCCATGCCTTTCAATTCTTAAGGAAAAAATGGCATTTCTTCTGATTGGGTTCTGACGTATTGCAAATTACTCTCGGTATGTGACTAATTATGTCATCCCCTCTCCCAAATATTTCATGTCATTCTGCAGGGTATCAGATAAAAAGTACAATTTATTTAATCTTATATTTGTTTCTCTGGCACAGTAACAAGTTTTGCTTCAGGGCAAGCAGTTCCACGTGAGTCCATGTCACTGTTTTCTCCCTCCGCTAAAACCTCAGCTCAGTCAGAGCCCTGAATGCCATATGACCAGCTGAGACTGTTATTGTACATCTACTACTTGTCGCCTACTTGTCAACAAGAGGAGCTGCAGACACTATTTTTTCCCCCCTCTTTCTGTCAGCCTCACCTCTCCCGCCAACACACATGTAACTCCTCTGCATGTCCCTTGTACACACCTTGTCACTCTCGCTTTCTTTCTGACACACACACACACTGCAGAAGTTGCATCAGTGCACCATAATGCAACAGCATCCGGTGGTGAACGGTGTGCCATCCTGTCTCACTTTTCACACTGTGAAGAGGACGCAGGTTTTTGTTAACCTTTTATGTATCTACAGACTGAGAATGAAAGCTGATTGGGAGCTGCCAAGTGCAACCAGTCTTGTTATAGACACAGAGAAACTAGATTGGAGCAGCTAGGAAGTCATCTGTCCTACGGCACCATAACAGGGACAAGTAGGTGAGAGACGCAACAGGGCTACTCATTCACTTTCAGTAGCCTGAATTACCCACACAGACTGGGGATTTTGACAAGGAAGTCTCTAAGTCGTAGGTAATCCTGTCCTATAAATTCATCCTACATTCTACAGATATCAAGCAGGCAGGTTTATGAGGTTTGATTAACAGCAGATCAAACTGACACAGCAATCAGGAAATCAAACCCAAGCATTTCCACTTATATTTAGGCCTTGATTTTTCAGCACCCTCTTTCTCATTCAATACCCATTTATGCAACTTGTGGTAGAGGTAATCTGAAGCACCGCAGCATCCGTTCACACGCATTTTTTTCCCCCTTTTTTTCAGCCGTAAATACCAAAAACTGTCGGGATGCAGCAATGAAAAAACAAAACCATGACTCACAGGAAAATAAGTGCCTAAAACCTTAAACTCAAAGCAACAGAGACAAATTAATCCAAACCTGAATTAAATTTCGAAAGTAAGCTCTGAGCATGAACTAGCTCATTGTTGCTGCTTTAAAGAACACACAAACATCTTGTTGACAGGAAACTTCTTAATAAAATGTTTGCCCACTGTTCGACTTTGCTGCCCACTGGTAGGACTATGGCCCTTAGGGACTAGTTATACTTTATCTAAAATGCAGCAAAAATCAAAACATCAAACGCATGTAGCTTTAGCCAGAACGTAATATGCAGTCACCACCAGTATCTCTATCTCAATCAGATTGTCATCTCATTTTGTGAACATGTATACAGGAAAGCATCTGGGCGAGCAGGAAGTTCTCACATATCAGTAATCTCAAGATCTCAAGGTAAAACAGAACATGCAAGAAATAAGGAGATGTTAAATTCAGCACCTGGATGGGGATTTTTCCTCAGGGACGACCACAATCACAAAATGCCATTTAATTAAAGACAAATAAACAGGAAGAGAGAGGAATTGCGCAGAAACTAAAGAGGGGACAGTTTGGAGTCTTGACTCACCTGGAGTTCACACCAAGCCACTTCCACAGTAGTCTCTGTATCCAGTCCCTTGTACACAGTCTTAAAGGAGCCTCTTCCAATCTCAATGTCAAATTTTAGGAAGCGGCCATCTGGTGAAGTCCCCACAGCTTTTGTCTCCACCTCCTCTATATCGTCTTGCACTCGTTTCTCGGCCTCCCTCTGCTCTGCACGTGCTTTCGCTAGCTCCTTCTCCTCCTCCGTCTCCCTCTCTTTCTCCTCAGTCGGACTACTAGCGCTACCCTCGCCCACACGTTCTGTCACTTTTCCGTCTTTTGCCGCCTGTTGTGTGTCTTCTGACCCTCTGGGACGCAATGTGACGTCAGGCTCTTTACCTACTATTTTGTCGGTAACATCCAATACTGTCGGGCAGGGCTCTTTTGCTGCACTATGTTCAACACGGCTACTGGTGGGAACGGCAACCGTGATACTGCCCACAACTAAATCTTCCTCTGCATTTTGTATGTGCCCCTCCACAACTGCCCCACCAAGCCCAAGACAAGGCTGAAGGGCCAAGCTTTGCACATAGGGACCTCCTGGGACCTCCCTGCCTTCAGCATCTTGTAACCAAGGTCCAGGACCAGGGGGCTGTGGAAGGAAGAGAGTGGAAGGCCCTTCACAGTCTGGAGGTGAGGTGAGTATCATGGCTGCTTTGCTGGGAAGGTCCAAAGCTGTGGCATTTGAGTCACAAATGACACTACGCCGGAAGAAACGGTGCTCGGCTGTTTTAGAGTCTCTATCCATCGTGTGGCGCCGACGTTGGACCTCAGGGGGTGCGCTGAGCTTCTCCACCACGTGCGTGTCTGAACTGGCAGCGCCGTTCACATTTTTGTGGGGGGTCTGGGGTGATGGACAGGGCGAGGCAGAGGGAGGTGGGGGGGCCGGAGCAATGAATTTCACCGCTTTGCTGCTACTACTGCTTTCAGACATTCTTCCTTTAGGCTTAGACCACAAAAGAGAAATGTTGTACATATAAATAAGAACTTATTTTATGTGAGTAATCAGACCAACCTATGTTGGTCGTTTTTCGATGGAAAGCGCGCCAACCTCTGATCAGACTAAGGGGATGGTTAACAGAAAATAAATCAATCCAGTGCAATTCAACTGAATGCAGCAACTTCCATTGTCGTCTGTAGTTTCTTTTAGCAAGGATTTATTAATTCTACTTCCTCTTTGCAACTGTTTCAACAATACAACCAACAGTTTGTACAAGGCCCTTCTGTACAGGGCTCAGGGAAGCCCCAAGAGAGAGGAAGGGGCTTTCGCTCAAAGACTGGGGAGGGATGGGATGAATGGCCGTCAAAGGAGGGGGGGTGCAAGCACTGCAATGAGCTGACAACCGTCAAATTAACACCTGAATCCATCCTGATGCCAACATCCAGAGAGGGATGACCACGACATGGAAGAACTGGAGATCTAACAGACCAGTATGGCCTCCCAAAGGCTGATAAGTCAAATATGATTGGAATTCAATCCGTTACAGGTCGACTTTGAGGTCTGCTGAAGTTTGCATGAGAACAGGAGAACAACTGAAGATGGGACTCCCCGTAGAGGAAGGTGGCCCGTCTGGTGAGGCCAGACAGAAGGCTAGGTAGGCCTAGCCTGGCCCAGCTTCGTCTGCTTCTGCCCCTGTTACTGGAAATAAAAAAAAGAGAAGGAAGAGAGTTGTCAGATGAAACTACATTTTCTTTCTGCTTTCACTTGACTACTTAACTGACCCAACCAACTTCAAGGGACCCCCAAAAGATACTTGGTGCCTTGTCAAAGTGGCTGGTAGAACATACAAGCTGCCAGATACCCTAACATTTTACCACCATTTGGCCAGTGATGAGTGTTATGAGTAACAGAGGTAGGGTGGGAAATGAACACCAGCCAAATGCTGCCACTGTTTCAGTTGCAGTTGTCGGCCAGCTCATCCAACCACTAAGCAGGGATCAAATCCTCATTTGGAGGTTCTTTTAAACAGTTTGGTTGGTAAAATAGCGAAACTAGTTCAGCACAAGAAAAAGTAAGGCTTCATGCACCAAAAAAAGTGAATATTCAAGTTTGTTAAAGCACTGTCCTAAGTAATTCATTATTCCAGACTTGGTTGTTAGAGGATTCAGCCAGACTCCTGTTTCGCAATCTTTACTCTCCAACTCAAGCTTGTTAACAAGAAAGCGATCTGCATCCCACCACGGTCCTTCTTCCCAATCGCCACCATGTAGTTAATGCAGTGGAGTAATGCAGTAGAGTGTGTGCTTAATTGCTCCACGTTCCAAATTTAGCCCAAAGTCACCATAGCCTGGCTGACCTCACGGTTAGGCTACTTTGTGGCAATATAGCAGCTTAGCATGAGAGGGAAGGGGGCACTCAAGAGTGACAGAGATAGAACAACTGCACAGAAACTAAATACATATCTGAGGACAGTGTACAAGTATATTACACTGCATACTGCATTACAGAAAACTTAGTAACTGGTAAGAAATATGCTTACTAAATTTGCAATGTGTCTCGCATAACATCCTACAGATAACTTCTACTCTGTTATCATAGTGGCACTAGCACAGAGGAACAGCTGCTGCTTTGATGTTGGATGTTAGAAATCAGGCACAATGCATTCATTCAGGTTGAAAACTAACACGTTTCCTCAAGTCTTATCGGCAAAGATACATGCAGAATAACCGTCACAATTGCCTTTAGTCATCTATATAGTCTCTTCAATTTAATCTGTCCCCTGTGAATGGGGACAGATTAAATTGCACACACTACAAGTGTGTCAGCAAACTGCAAAAACTGCACAGCTCACTCGCGTATGATCACCTCATTGAAAAAGAAAGGGTACAAAGTCTGTTCGTTTCTCTGCTTCACATAGAATATGCAACAAGTGCTATTGTTCAGAAGATACTTTCAAATATGAGTGAAATTTGTCCTGACTGCTTCCTAATAGCGACAAAACACAATACCAGAGTTTCCTTTGACCCCACGGGCTACTGTATATTGTCTAAATTAAGAAGAGAGGGTGCAGGATTAGCACTGAAGAGGCCACAGTAGGTATGTGCCTTAAGGCCAGAAGGTATAATCTGATCGCTTGTTTCTACCTCTTCTGAAATAAAAATCTGTCCTCTGCATCTTTATTTGCCACTTCATTCTTTGCATAACGATAATGTTAAGAGCAGATTTTAAATGTTGCCTGAAATAATCCCTCAGGATTAGGGAGCCTATGAACTCGTTTGCATTTAACGGCACCTGGCAGCCCTAGAGGTTAAGAGAAGTAATTTACCCAACCAGATGTCTCAGGTTCCAGTGTAGCAGCAGGTGTAGACTGTAGCATCTAGGTAATACATTAGACTGTATGACCAACTGAAGAGGCAAGACTGATGACTTGACTATGAGACAGCTACTCTCATTGGTGTGCGTATTGTTGGGCGTCCCTATCAATCTAACAATCTCAGTGGACAGCTGTACACTCCCAAAACCCGGCCCCTCTGTGCCTGTGGCCTGCATATGGTTACATCACACTGTTTATAATTTGGGGTAACCCTAAACTTAAATGACCCCATGGGGATACTGTGGTGAAATTAATTAAAGTTTACTGCTGGTGAAAAAAAACAAAAAACATCTGCCTTCCTGTTGCTGTGATTATGACATGTATCGTATTTAAGACATGAGCCACGAGAAGATGTTTTACAATGATTCCGCAGCAGCTCGGGGATGTTGTTAGGGCAGCCAGGAAACAGAACAGATGTATAACAACAGCAACAGCAGTAAGCGCCTGTGACGATGTCAAGGTAAAGCGTACATTAGAAATAAATATTCATAGATTTTCGCGTTACACCTATATTTAGTGAGTATCCCAGGTGTGCTGCTTGGACCAATCAGTAGTGTCGTTTTATAACCGAAGTGAGTCTGACGAATTTAAACCGTATCACGCAAATGCTCAAATGTATTGCGACAGAATAAATATATACGTGTTGAATCGAAGCATCCATACAGTATTAGCAAAACAACATACTTTTACGGATTTTGCAGCTCCTCTGACAACAGGCTCCCTGCCAAATAAAGCGCACATAAACATTCAAGCATGGCCACAATTGAATGGCCAGCTTCTTTTTTCAAAGAGAAGTAAAGGACATGGCTAGTGTGGGCATGGTATTGTTTGACTATAAAAGGATTTGTTATCAGGAACATCAACACATCACCAGTCCGTGCCAACAATTAAAATCATTCAATTAGCTTAGCTCGGCTCATTAAAACCTAATGCAAAAAAGGCTGTCCATCCGGTTACAATGAGCACAGGCGCAACCAAAGCACAGCAAAAAGAGCCGTTGAGTTCAGGCCGGGGCTTATTAATGGCATAGGCTAACTTAGGTAAAAGGTATCTTTAAGTTGTGGATAAAGTAAAATAAAAACTAACTGTGTGCAAGTTACTAACTGGGCTGGAAAACGTTCAATGCTAACCATGCTGGACCGTCGGCTTTGTAGGCAAACTGCGGGCAGCAAACCGTGCAGTGGGGGTTCACTGCTGCCTGTTGAGGAACTCAAAAGAAACAAGGCAATGCAGCTAACTTTGCCCACAGGCAAAAGCCAGTCACGATTTGGATAAAGCATTAAAATTAAAACAAAAAATATATCGTTACCTGTTACATCGGTGTGGGCTGTATTGGTACCGTAGAGAAATGGAATGGTGGAAACTTGATTTTAAAGAAGTTAACTCCTCTGCAGTGGGGGTCCGCTCCGACACACAGATCAAATTTGTCAGTATAGTGCGTCACATTAAAGCCACAGTTGTTTGCCGGAAACCCCGTTAAAGAAGCTATTTACAAAAACATAACTTAGCTACAACCCTATCCCTCTAATAAAAGGTCGGAGCAGGGACGAAGTGTGAGCGGTCCCTGCAGCGAGACACAGCCGACGGAGTGACACCTCCCACAGGGCAGAGACGCTAAGTTCGCTCGCCGGTGTCGCGGCGGCTCTGGTACTTCTTTCTTTCTGTCTGTCTGTCTGTCTGTCTGTCTGTATCTGTGTTGTCTGTCCGGGTCTGCAACCGCAAGCAAAAAGGCAACACTCTCACTCAAAGATGCTATCTCCTCATGCGTATCAACATCCAGCCCGCTCCTCTTGGCTCGCGTGGTGCAGTAAATCCGCCGTGGTCCACAGTTATTCCCCGTTTTCAAGCCATCGGACGGTGGCTCTGTCTGCTCTCTGCTCTTCTCTGGCGATGATGACTCGACAAGGCGACGGCAGGGCTTTCACGCCGACGTGCCGCGTCAAACCAGCCACCGTTAACCCGGATGATACAGGAAATTGGGGTGTTCTTTCAAAATAAAACAAACAAATGGATTTATCACCGAAACCCACGCTCATGAGCTGTGTGTGGTGTGGAACAAGCACAAACTAAGTCACTTAAACCCACCTAAGCGCGTTCAATCTAGTGAACGAGGCTATTGTTGAATATATATATATAATCCCATTTTTTAAGGCTATGTGGGTGTTTGTGGGTACATCCTGCACCTCTCACGCTATTTAGTGGCGCCACACCTCCGGCTGGTCCTGAGTTGCTGTTCTGCAGAGCACACAGCAGTTGTCTGTTTGATCTCACAGAGGTCCAGCTGAGCCCCTGCTGTGTCCGAGCCGGAAGGAGAGGAAACATCTCTCACCTTTCTTTCTGGTTTGCTACAACAGTTGTAAACTCTCAAACTTCTTTTGTGTTCCTTTACAAAAAAACCCCCAACTCATTTTAGGCATAAAGACTTGAGAAAGACAAATATTTATTTTTCATTAGGAATTGGTACATTTGGTCAGGTGTGTGTTCCCATTTGTTTAAAGGGATCAGTGTTTCTATCATTTGTTTTCATGGTTAAAGAGAGAATTTGTCTTCTTGACCAAAATGAGCAAAGCAAGAAAACTAGGCCTACTTGTAGTTTTTATTTTATTTTAGTCTACATATTTTCTTACAATTACGAAATCCCTTGCTGACCCACGAAACTGCAATCATTCACTTATTTCAAATTATTCCAATAATTCCAAGTTTGCGCTGTGCTTAATGTGTTTTCATTTATATTGCTGTGTTTGGTTGTGCTGTAAAGCGCTTTGAGAAAGCGAGAAAGCACATTTTAAAGGCGCTATACAATATACATGTATTATTATTATTATTAGGTATATGTAATTAATTTAAAAAAAATGTAAATATACTTTTGACATATAGGTTTTCCTAAAAATTTTTAAGCCATCCCTATATTGACCTAGGCTATTCATATATTTTATGTTAGACTCTTTAATAAAACCTTGTTGAATATATTTAAAATGTATTAATTCACTATTTATTTGTATGGGCTACACAAATCAAGAATACAGTCCTGTCAAATTCTAACTGTTCTAACTTTAGCGCTTTAAAAATTAAAGCTTACTTATAACATTGAGTCAAATTCAGTATAACAATTTTTTTGGGTCGTTTTTTCTCAGTGGAATCGGGGGTCAGAGGTGTCGTATGTTGTACAGATTAAAGATCTTTGAGGAAAAATTGTGATTTGTGATATTGGGCTATGTAAATAAAAACGTAATTAGCATATTGCCAAGTAGAAGCCAAACGGAGTGAAAGTAGAGCTCCCGGGGGGTGCTGCAACACGCTTATCAACAAGTATGTTATGTTGACGGGTCAAACCGGAAGTACTAGTGTTTATTCTGGTTATTTTGACGACCACAGGCAAACTCCGGTGTCCTGAGGTAGTCAACAGCTGCTGGGTTAGGGTGAACCAACACATCTCGTTCGTCATGCTTTTATTTAATGCCTCGGTCATTTATGACACATCCATTGTCAACCTTTCTGACTGATGCTATCGGACCTCGTGTGTTTCTCTCACTCTCTCTCTCTCTCTCTCTCTCTCTGGCCTTCACTGGTTCACTCTCTGACGCCCTCGTCATCACTTTTAGTGTCATACAAGCTCTTGAATCATGAACAATCCCTATAGTTTTCCTATAACATTTCTTCGTCATATATGTACTTTTGGTAATTCCAACAGTCCTAAAATGTTGTTTGGAGTTATATACCTTGATATTGTGTTACTCTAGTTTATTACAGATTTAAAGTTATTCAAAAGGGGCTGACTGTAGTTCATTTATAATTCTTTTTAGCTTCGGTTCTAAAAGTTAAAGTCCGTTCCTATCAAAGAGTGCACATCAGAACAACCACAGTTAAGATGTCTGTCAGATCGACACACCTCGGCTATTGAGCTGCAGGCCTCTGGCAAGAACAAACAAAACAGAAGAATGGTTTTAATCTTCATCACACGCACACTATTGTTCATTATTCTCTGTGGGTCTTCATGTTTGTATTTATTCAGCAGGTGTTCAAACTATTTAACACCAAGGCGCTACGAATGAACACACACCAAAGAGTGATCACTGACATAACAAATAAACAAATAAAACTATTTCCATAAAGAGCAACCAGTCTGAGACCGAACTGCCACCTAGTCATCAAATGTCCGGGCATAGCTTCTTTTTTAAAAGTTAATTGTTTTTTCTTTTGGCAATATTAATGTGTGTCTATGTTGGCACTAGAACCCAACACGGCTTTGTCTAAATGTAGGCTTGTAATTATGATCAAAATCCACCTAGCAACACGTAAAACTCACCAGTTAATTCCTTATATCTCGTTTGTTTAATGCATACAAAAAAAACAGAATTGTGCGTTACCCTTGGACAGAGCTGGGCTAGCTGTTTCCCCCTTTCTCCAGTCTTTATGCTAAGCTAAGCTAACCGGCTTCTTCCTGTAGCCGTATATGTAACGGACAAACTTGAGAGTGGTATTGATCTGAATTTACCTGAGTGAATGAGCTTCTCCCAAAATGTTGAGCAATTTCTTACAATTATCACAATTTACTTAATCTAGTTCTGTGAAAATTTCCATGTGCCCAACAGAGCAGAACATATCAGTGTGAATCACACTTTGCTGGTAAGAACCTTTGGCTGACTCAGGAATTCACTATCACTGGCTTATACTGTATTTGAGCAATCTAGAAGAAAATGAAGCTTGCACTGCAAGTCAATATGACAACCAAAAGTTATGTATAGCTTTTGAGTCTATAGAAAGTGAGCTTTTACTCACCGAGCTCTTCCCCTTTTGTCATTTTCTCCCAGTGACCCAGTGGCCTAGTTTTATTTCTCTTTCTGTAAAACACACTACAATCTAAACTTCAAATCTATTTTCTATCTAAATCAGATTTGCTGGGTCCAACTTTTCTGTCTTCCACAAAACTCTGTGATGGATTTTATGATTTCTAAAGAAATGTGTTGGCACGCAATTTTCTTAGGATAGAAGATAGACTATAATTTACATAGTTTGTAATCTCTTGTCCAATGAATAGGTGATTGAAGTCATGCCAACACTAATGCCTGCCAACCTGCAGCAGTTATGTGTACACTGCACTACTGGATTATCCGCTTATTCTGACTCAAACAGGAAAGAGTCCTCTGCTTAAAACAGCACCCTTGCTCATTTTTTTTAACACCAGGAAGACAGCACTATTTTCTATGAAAGAAAGAAATTCATGTTAAATTCAGAAATTCTTATAAATAACTCCATTTTCTATTCTTAGAACATTTTCTCGCTGATGTTACTTTGAATAAATAATAAAAATTTCCATAAAGAACAACCAGTCTGAGACCTAGCTGCCACCTATTCATCAAATGATCTATCAGGCATTGTTTCACAGCTTAATTTTGAAAAGGTAATTGGATTTTCATTTGGCAAAATTAAAGCGCGTCCCAAATTCATTCTCATTTCTTCCTCAAAATGGAGGCTTGTAATGATCCTTGTTGTTGAGAATAATGACTCCGTTTCCCTGAAATGGTGAGGACCTTTACATTAGCAGCTGGGCCACTTGAGCTCACACAGTAGCCTTTTTTGTTTAACAGAACTGTGTACCTTAACTAAGTAAGAAACATGCGTCACACTCATGCAAATGTTCTTTCACAAAAATGACCAATGTGAAAATGCCATAAAAATGACCTATGGGCTGTACACCTCACTGACTAATGTATACAGTCATTGCCGTATCTTATCAAGTATAGCTGTTATCTAAACTTCCACTGTTAATAGCAAGATAATCTGCTCAATATTGCTGCTACGCAATCAGCAAACACTCCTGAAATAATAAAGTGTTGCTATGGGTGTTTTCATACCTGAGACTCTCGGATAATCCAGTGTTTGTTTAGCAGTAGGCAGGGACACTGACGGGGTCATGGACTTGTTGTTTTGGATCTTCACATGACCACCAGGAGGTTAATATTAGCCTGTGTGTTTCAGTGCAGAGCAAATTATTCAATTTGGGTCCTGTTTCCTGACCTGAAAAGGAGTATGATGTGTGTGTGTGTGTGTGTGTGTGTGTTGGGGGGGTGGGGTGGGGTGGTCCTTTGCCTGTGTGCACACATGCTGCACATGTTTGTCCTTCACTTTGCTTAAGGCGGTGAAACTATATGCGAGGTTGCCACATCAACATGACAGCAAGTCAGAACTGAGCACACTTTTGGAAAGTACACAGAGACGTCATTGAATGCACCAAATGTACATACAGAATATTTACAACTGCCAACATAAATACAACTATATAAAGCAATTAAGGGTAAATTTGAGGTCTAACTGTCTTTGTTGTTCTTTCCCTTTATATGTATATTTGAGTACTTCCTATGCAATTTATTAAATTGGACTTATGGATTGGCCATGCATATAACAGCATCACATTATTTTGAGATGACATTTATTGGTCAACAATGGGACAAAATACTGTTTAAACCAAAATCGCGTCAAACACCATGCATGTGTTTGTGTGTGTGATGTTAACAGCTTGTTAAGTCGGTCTTTTCAACTAACAACAAGAGTTTGGCCTCAACATTTCTTCAGTACACACATACACACACATCTCGACACACCTTTGCCTCTTCCCCTGACTGAAAATTACTCTGTCAGAATGATTGATTTATTCTACTCTCTCTCTCTGTCCCGTATCCTTACCTGGGCTGACGTGAAGTCAGAATACTATCCTAAAACATTTTGGCCCCAAAAGTTCAGGGAGTGGAACACACAGCAGTTACACCCTAGGGCGACTACTCTCACAGTAGCTGCAAAGCATGAGGTCTCTGTGAGGTGACAAGAGACCTGAGCTGCACCGTGATAAATCTTCATTTCTCTCAGCCCATGTAGGAGACACTCTGACCTCACTGCGCTATATTGTGCAACTAATATCCCAATATTCAAATGGAAGAATAAAAAGAGAGGATTTTTAAAGGAACAGTTTGACATTTTGGGGAAATTTCTCTCAGTGACCAAGTCACCTAGTTTTATTTCTCTTAAAACAGCACCCTTGCTCATGATTTAACATCTGGAAGACAGACTGACATGCCAGTGTGTGTGTGTGTGTGTGTGTGTGTGTGTGTAAGTGTGTTTATCTGTGTGTGCTGTTCTACCTCCCATATCTGGCATGCAATCATGCAAACTCTTCTCCAGCACCCTGCAGCAGCTGTCATCAATCAGTTCTGGATAGGTGAATTTTCATGTTGCACAAAAACAAAAAACAACCCAAACCTATCTATTGATATTGATAAATGTGTGTGCTTCAGTCTCCATTTTTGCACAAGGTCATGTTGTTATCTCTATTTCTCTGTCTATGTGTACGTGAAAACCTGTCATTGCATGTTACTCCATGGTTTCTTATCTGTCCCTGCAAATGTAAGTGTGTGTGTGCATGTCGGTGTGTGTGTGTGTGGGGATGCAGGTTAGAGAACCAACAGATTGTCCCTTCTGTTAAAGGACAAAGTGTGACCAGGTGTTGACCCAGCTTACTGATGTCAGTGAGAATTTGTCTTTCCTAACGTGTTACAACAGGTTGGAGAACTCGTCGAAACTCAGCTCTGGTACGCAAATTAGGCCCCCCTCTCTCATTCTGTGTGTGTGTGTTTCCTTTTCGAAAACCAACACAGAGGCACTTCTCTCTGTCTGCTGACATCTTTCATAATCTTTTTCTCTTCTTATTACCCCCTTTCTATCTCTTTCTTTGCGTCCTTTCTTTAACTTTAACCAGGCTATAATCAAGAATTATTAGGCCTCATTAGCACATTAAAACCTATTTGACAGTGTGATGTAACAAAACGAATGCAATTTCCGTGACATATTTTCTGCATTATGTCTGAGGAATTTTCTCTAATGATGCCATGATCCTCCTAGTCTTCCCCTTGTCCTCCAGTGGCGTTCCCTTCCCTGTGGTCAGATGAGTTCCCCTGTTGGGTTTGTCTCACTGTCCTGGGCGCTGCTGACCTGGTTCAACTGCAATCACCACCCACCTGTTTTCCTGCGTTGCCTGCTGCACACCTGATGCTCATCCTCATCAAGACTCTACAGTATATATACCCCGGCTATAAATAATTTAAAAAAAAGCTAATATGTCCAATAAACACAGAGCCTCCCTGGCTTTGTCACATGTGAGAAATCAGATGCTGGCTGTGGGTGTCTGTTGTGGGAAAGAATCTGCTATTTTTCATTACTTATAAAGAAACCAAAACAACAAATGGTCAATGAACAATTCAAATTGGAGATCTGGAGAATCATTCAAACCACCTGCTCCTGTGGATACTAAATATAAACTTCTCTGTACTAACATTTGGCTTATTTCATGTCATTCTACCTCTGCTTTGCACACATGTAAAGACACAAATAGCTTCTTAGGACAACTAAGTTCAACAAGTGAAGCAGCTGGTCAAGTGGCCTAATTGATCAAGGGACACATATGGTAGTTTCTTCTTTCTTCTTCTGCAATGCATGAGACAACTTCACTCAAGTCTAAACTCTTGAATCATGACTGGTATGCCAGTAACTCAGTGTGTGTGTGTTTGTGTGTGCTGTATGTGTTTGTGTGTGAGAGGATGTGCTTTAAAAGATCTCATGTTGCAACAGTGAACCTGTCACTTCCCTTCTCGGTGACAATGCTCGCAGCTGTCTCCCTCTCTCTCTCTGTGTGCTTCGGTGTGAGTGTGTGCATCCTGAGAGAAAAATGGCCAAAGTTGTGTAGATGGATAATATTTGGGTCTACAGTGCATTAAAGGTGGGGTACGTGATTCTAATCCAATACACGTCTTTTTGTCAAATTCAGCGAATATTTCCCCTAAGCCCGCTAACTGTCCGTTCAGTGTGTGCGCTGAAAAAATCTGGTGTTTGTACACAGCCCCTGGCTCTGTAAATGGCAAATAAACAGAGCAGCGCAGTCCCAGCACTAATGTTGTTACATTACTTGCCATGTCGTTGTTCGCTGTGTATAATGGTATTGGTCATGGTGTTGGATTTCTCCAGAATCGCATGCCCCACCTTTAAGGGACTGCTCACCTTGTCTACACACCCCTGGTTCTTCTTCTAAGGACGCCTGGATTCAAGAGGGAAAACCTTATCACATTACTTATGTTGATAAATGTGCAATGCCACTATATGAACATCCTATTGCTATTAAACATTTGAACTGTGTTTTAATTTTCTGTCTTTGCTTCAATATTGCAGCAAATAAGATGATATATACTGTAGTTAGTATTAGAAGTTCATTCAAAGTATTTATCATATAATAAATGCAACTTAACATCGAATAAAGACATTGTGTTAACTGTTGTGGCATTGTACATTATGCAGATCAGTGCCAAATCATTGAGCAGTACATCCTTCTACCAGACAGTGTCACTAAAGAGTCCAGTCTTTCATTCTCCGTTAATGTCTAGTTTGACAGATTTCACCTGATCTTCCTGTAAACTTTCATTCTCCACCTTGTCATTTTCTCCATCGCTCTGTGGTTCCATATGTCTCCCTACAGACCTGTTAGAAACCCATTATTCTACTCTGGCCAAACAAAACCGATCTACATATGTACTCACTCCCCCTGGTAACAGTCCAAATTGGAGTCAATTAACGTAAATGAGGTCTCTCTCCCTGCGGGGTGAAGAGTAGGTTAAATATGACACGGTGGTTGGGTTCTGAACTGTAATTGCATAAGAAGGGAACGCCTGAGAGGACAGGAGAGAAAGACAAATGTGATTGAACATGGAGAGTGATTAAAAAAGAAAAGAAGAAGAAAAAATAGAAAACCAAGTAAGATAATTACATACTTTGATAGTCCCATTAAAATGGCTTTGTTTGGCCATGTTTCTAACTTGTTTTAACAGCATTTTAATACAATGGCTTGCCTGTGGGACAAAAAGATAACCACAAATAATAATTCTCTGTTTGTTTTTACCTCTTGGAAATCATTCATGGGTGGGGTTAGGTGTATTAGGTCAGCTGAAATGGTGTGAGGGAAGTTAGTGGTAATACAAAACTATTATCAAATCACGTTAAAGCTACGTATTTGCAAATACTTGACGGTTGAGGGATTCCAATCCCAGAATTTACTGTGATTCTTCCCCCAAATTCAACTCCTTTTCACTGAGGAAATGAAATGCAGAAGTGGGCATTATCAACAAGTATGTGCCTGCCTGCACCCGTGTGTGTGTGTGTGTGTGTGTGTGTGTGTGTGTATGTGTGTGTCTGTGTGTGTCTGTGTGTGTGCATGTGCTGTAGACTACATTCGGCACTAATATAAAGCCACATTTTCTAAACCACAATTGTCATAAATACTATAATATAGTATTTATAGTATATATGGCCTTGAAATTTAGTCATTAGGGTAACAAAGTAGGCTAAATGTTTCTTTTCATGGCCGTTTACAGTGAACCTGTGCAGCTAAATCCTGTTCAAATGGGTCAACAAGTGGCTTAACCACACATGCAAGTCTCCGTCCCCAAAATTGGAGTGCAGAGGGGCATTCAACAGGTGGAAAATGTTACCATTTAATTTAATGAGTATTTCCGAATGACAGATAAAAATGAGAGTATGCACCATTTTCTGATTATCTGCAGTTCTGCTTTAAAATCAAATTTCCTGTTTCCTAGGAAAATAAGTAATGTATTCCTGGGAAGTAAGGATTTTAAAGTCACAAGAAAACATTCAACCCTTGTTTGTGTGTGTGCGAGTGTGTGTTTAATGTTTGGAAAAATAGGTCATTTTCGTTTGATGCTGAAATTGGAGTAATTTTGAGTATAACAAAAGCAGTTTCAATAAATGTACCACATGAAAATGGAAGCATTTTATTGCTACATGGTTGAGTATCATGCATGTGCATGTTTGTGTGCATGTGTGATTAATTTTGCTTGCAGACTGTCTCTCTCATTGCCTGGGTCCTTTGTCAACCTTTTTTATCAAAGCCCTCCTGTGGTGGCTGAATCATTCAAATGTAATTGACAGCACCATCAGACACATCCAATCTCCATAAATTGGTGCAACTACAGTCCTCATCGTGTATAAGAATTGAATGGGTGCAGCAGGGGTGCAGGACAGACTCACACAGTTAAATTGGTAAGAATCCACTGCTGACCCATTTTGCCTCATAAGAGTCCTGTGTGTCAGGACCAGATGCTCTTCAGTGCTTTGACATTTTCCTTAAAAAGCAAGTTGTTTAGCTTTGAGTTAATGATGATGGAAGTTTCTGATTTTTTACACCGGAGCCATTGCAAACTTTGTAAAGAAAAGTGAATGTAATACGACTACAACAATGAGCTATCAGTGTCCAGTTTCTACATCAGCACTGATTGTGTTCAAAGAAATAATGTATTTCAACATTATGGGAAATACACTTGTTCCCTTTCTTGCTGAGAGTTAGGTGAGAAGATCTATACCACTTTTATAGCTGTTAATTTATAAACAAGCTCCAGGCAGTAGACGGTTAGCTTAGCTTAGCATAAAGACAGGGAGCAGGGGAAAATAGGCTAGCTTAGCTCTGTCCAATTGCACTAGACAGACTCTGTCCCTGGCAAGGAATGCACATAACCCCCTGTAAAACCAGAACTTGTTGTTTTTACACTTCGGTTTTTGGATGGCTTAATAAATCCTGATCATCCCTAAACCATTTTTTCCCGAAATTACATGCCCCAATAGATTGAGTATGTCTTAACAACCACAAACGCTATATGCATAATCTTGGTGTCTCAAAAGAAAGCTAAGACCTGTGAGATTACAATAGAAGTGTAGGGATTCAGGTATCTATACTCTGTCAGATAATATGCATCTGGAAAGCAGTAGAAAATTGAAATTTCTACCTCTGCCTAAAAAAACCCACATAATTTAGAGTGAAAACACATTAGAATCATCAAGGAATAAGCCTAAACTTTGTAGGAATGATTAAAATAATATTTTCTAAGTAACTGTGCAAAAGTAGATGCTAAAAAAGTGAACCTAAGCAGTTTAACACACATTTTATCACAGATATTTCCAGGCGGTACCAGCAAATATGGCATTTTTGGGCCCATTTCGATCCATATGTGCCATTGACCTGTTTTAGGTACCAGGCAGTAAAAACTACTTATATTTCACTAATATATCATTATAGTAACTCATTCCATCAAATACAACTGTTTTTGAGTCATTTAGAGCTTATAATCTGGCTCAGATTCACCTAGGCAGTCTCTCTGCTCCTGCATTTATGTCTCTGTAGGTGTCTGTGTGTGGCCTGTCAAACACTCACAGATCAGCAGCCCATTGGCCGATCTGCATAAATGACACCTCTTTGTGACCGTTAGAGCCAATAGAATCGATTGAACCCGCCCACGGTTGGCTTAGCAACACCAATCACCATCCAGAAGGCAGTAAGACCAGAACCAGTGATTTCTGTTCGTGAGCTCCCTCCCCCCTATGAGCCGACTGTTTGTGCTTGTGGAAAAACCCAGGGAGCCGCCATTGATTTCAAAGGGACCGTAATACACGTGAGAATACGCTAAAACCGTCTTTTTCAATCGGAATATGACTTTTGACCAGAAGACAGCAAAGGTAAGACATGCTTTATGATATGGTTATGATTTTTTGTTATATTTATGACTGTAAATCGCTGATATTTCATTGTATGGCAACATGGCTGGTATCTTTGTTTTCTGCAGAGTCTGCCCTTTCAGAGGGTGTAAAGCTTGTGTGGATTGCTGGAAGTGGTGAAAATAGCAAAATCATGGAATTGTGATTTGCATATTTGTGTGTTTTTGGAAATTATGAGTATAATTGCCTAGGTTGTAATTGTGTTTTGTTCTGGTTGTGGATGCTTGGTACTGGCTTTTAGCTCACTTTCTGGCCTTTCTTTTGGTATCTTGTGTGACAAGATTGATGCTTCCTAGCTTGTGTACTGTTCATTTGGACTGTCCAGGACTGGACAGGACTGCGTACAGCCTCCTTTTTAGGTGGGTTTAGGGATGTTAAACAAACACAATATAATGTGATGCAGTAGGCAGATTTCTTTACCTGGCAAGGTAGCTGTTTCCCCTGGCTTCAACTCCGTATGCCAAACAAAGTTAACCGCTGGCGGTAGCTTCATATTTAAAGTATAGATTTCTAAAAACAACTAAGGCAAGCAAGCAGGACCACATAGAATAAAAACGCAAAAGCGCAAACAAACAAAAAACATACAGTAAGAACAAACAATAAAAAGCACACAGAATAAAAACAACAAAACAAACTAACAAATATATTTGATTTAAAAGAAAGTTGATTAAAAGCAATGGTAATAAGGTAATAAGACATTAAGAAAACAATAAAAATGCGTTTTAAAAGACCATGCAAACAAAAGGAGAAAACAAGCAAATAACATAGTTAAGGATTAAAAAGAAATTGCATGCAGAAGTCAACAAAAACAAAAGCAAGTAAATAATTACGGAAATTAAATTACGTATCTGAGTAATTGGAAAGCCTCAGCAAACAGTAATGTTTTGTCCCCTGATTTAAATGAGCTGACGGTTTCAACAGACCTCATGTAGTGAGGAAGCTTGTTCCACAGGTGGGGAGCGTAGAAACTAAATGCTGCTTCACCATGCTTGTTTTTGATCCTGAAGACACCATTACAATAGTCGGGCCTGCTAAACATAAACGCATGAACAAGTTTTTTTTGTATCTTGTTTATCCAGAAATCATTTCATTCTTGCTATGTTTTTACGGTGGTAGTAGACTGATTTTGTAATTGTCTTTATGCGACTGTTTCAATTTTAAAAAAGTCCGAATCCATAACTACACCAAGATTTCTGACTTGATTTGTAGATTTTAGTGTCATGGATTCAAGGTGAGCACTGACTTTTAATCTTTGGGGTCAAAAACAATTATTTCAGATCAGTTGAAAAAGGTTTTGACACATCCACTCATTAATATGTTCAATACTCTTACTCGGCAAGTGTAAGGGACTGTAGTCATGTGGTGACACTTTTATGTAGAGTTGTGTATCATCTGCATAAGTATGGTAGGAGATGATGTGAAATAAATATGATATAAAAAGCCTGACCTACTTAAGACTAAAAATGAAGATGTGTGTAAATAATTTTCACTAACCAATTTGAGGTTTGTTGTTAAGGTCACAAAATAAAACTTGTGTGTTGGTGTGAATTAAAGGGATCATTATTTTTATTGAACACCATTGCATGGCAATAGACTATCTTGTAGGCTATGTTTGGGTCCTAGAAAGCCACTGGGGAAGCCCGAGAGTACAAATGTTGAACTGCCAGACACACTCGGACTGAGCAGGCAAACTAAATGAAAGCACATGTGCACCTGCTCGTCTGTCAGTGATACAAACTAGCACTTTGATCTGTTCTGTTAGTTACACCCCCATCCCAAGGTGCCCTGCTCCTTCACTTGTGCATGTTTGCAGGTGAACGTGGGCGTGATCATGTGTGTTTACATATCTGCTAGTGTGTGTGTGTCTGTGTGTGTGTGCAGGCACATGAGTGTTTGGTCTGTACACTGTTATCAGTTGGTATCAGAAGCTTAGGTGTGCAAAGTCGCTCCATTAACTTTGAAGTGGATTGATTACCTGTTGAATCAGTGTGTGTGTCTGTAACAGTGTGTGTGTTTGCATCACTATGATGAAAACTCTTGGAGCATAAAAGCCCTTTTATCATCGCCAGAATGGGAGACTGGCACTGTCTGCTTAGTGTGTGTTTGTATGTGCATGTGTGTATGACAGGACAGAGGTAGAAAGCGAGAGGTCAGCGCAGCCTGGTACTCAACTGTTGAAGCCCTATCTTTGTGTGTGTCTGTGTGTCTGTGTGTGTGTGAGAGAGAGCGTGACAGAGAATGTGAGTACAAATGAGTGAGACAAAGACTGATAGCTAAACAAAGAGACAGAATGACAAAGACAGAGGACTGTAGGCCTATACGTCCCAGTCAGTATCATTACACAAAATGTCACATGTCGCCACAGCTGATTTGAAGTCCTTTGGTAAAGGTCCAAATCAGGTCTCAAGTCATTCACAATATGTTCAGAGCAGGTCTCAAGATCAAGTCTCAAGTGATCATTTACTAGGCTCCACCCCCATAGTTCCTGTTACAATATGCCTGTCAAGCTTTGAGTCCTCACATGGCACACATGCAGTTTACAAGGTGGCAGATTCACCACTAAAAATATTTCATCATTTTTGAAATGATGGGTCCTAATTACAGACAGAAGTAGTCCAAAGCACACCTCATATTTCTAGAAAATGATTCCTCGTTGCAATGTGTTTTTTTTAATCGCTCTCTGCTGGGAAACGATAAAAATGCTATTACTTTGCTTTGCAAAACAGAGCAGACCTAGGGTGCATCCCATGACAAGTATGAACATACAATTAAACACACACGTTACTATTAGCCTATTATTTATATTAGGGGCCTAAAACTACAGAAATATATACATGTATACAGAAAAAAACCAGTGGCACCAAAAATTACTATATTTTAGAACTTCCCCTAAATTTCTTGAATAAGGCTTTCTGTGTCTCTTTAAGTGGAGCCGAGCCCTGTAGCTCTCCCGTATTTCGAACCCTGCACTTACCTTTCCCAAGTGTGTTACCTTCACAAACAGGATGAGTCATTTCTTTTTTTATGAATTCAAAAGACCACAGGCAAATCACAACTGAAATCTGCTTGCATGGAAAGCATGCTATTATTAACTTCTATTCACAAATGAAAGCTATTTCCACTCAGAATAAGGGACAATAAACAAAAAGCCTGGGTAGCAGGTTCTGTTAGTGTTTCGCAACACCTTCTCACTACTTTGTTCAGTTAAGCAAAACTGCTACATCAAGAGCAGAAGCGGCACAAACCCCTGAAGGCTTTATATAAACAAATTACAGGTATGGGCTTTACAGCTTCTGTTTTGGCTTCCACGTATACATGTCCTGTACACTTGCACAAAGCAGTCGAGAATGCCCTTGATGAAATGCCTTTCAAACCACAGCCATCACCCTAAAGTAGCTGTTATCTTCACTGCATTTACAGATGTGTACAAACCAGAGCATCCTTTTCTAAAGCAGGATTAAAGCAGATTAGTCGTCTGCCTGTCACAAACATCACACCGTTAGTCACTGCAAACCAGAAGATGGAATAAAGATGTTTACTATATGCTGTATAACAGCTATTTTATCTACACAGCAGTTTTTTCTTTCTAGAAAGACCTGTGAACACTGTAATTGGCATCTTCTAAAGACTCCGTGTTTCTAGGAACCAAAGAATGGTGGTTTGGCTGAGTAACACAACGGTTTGTTTTTAACCTCTCATTTAGGGATTATCTTGGAATCTGTTGCTCAAATAGTCCAACGATCCATGCACGAGTCAAATACTCCATTATGTGCCACTGAATAGTTAATATACAACCAAAAAATCCCTGAAAGACTGCAGAAGGCGTAATTCTGGAAAACCACAAAGCAAAATAACTTCTCAGACAGTGTCAGCTGACGTTGGAAGTTACTGGAAGCTTGTTAATGCAAGTGTGTCAAGGAAAAGGAAAAAAGACGTGAAAGGGCAGAGGCTTCAGCTTTCATGCCCTGAAGAGAGCAAACACATTATCCATTATTGGAGAGAAAATTGATTACAGCTCAGTTGCTTAAGCTGTTTCCCAAATTAATGTCAACACACACACATACATTACAAGGTATCTTGTACTTTACATTTGTGCTTGTGATTCCCATAGATGTTTTGTTAAAGGGGGTGACACTTTGTCTTGGTAGGTTCATTTGCCGTGTGTTAGTTTTGTTAGCTGTTTAGAGCATATTAGAGGGGAGAGTGCTTCAAACAGATGCTGATGGATATTAAGATATACAAGACTCAGGAAATTAATTACAGTGTTCTTCAATTCTGTCAGTGGTTAATGATTGCAGAATGTCACAAGCCTGGATCCAATGTCATAAAGTGAAATAGATGTGGGATGGGTGAGCTATACAGTATACAGTAAAGACTGAAATCATTTTTAAAGTCCCCAAAACATAAAGTTATTTAAAACTTTTTGAAAAGAAAAGTGATACACCAAGTTACCTGTAGGCCTCTCCTTTTTCCCTAATTTTACGTCCCGAGCATAAGTCTTTACAAAGTGGGACAAAGGTTCGCTGTGCGTACTCTGTGTGTGTGATGTTCTGTTCAGGTACACTCAATCTAATGAAATTCCTGCCATTGAAGTGATCATTTTTTTGAGGATTATGAGCTTGAGGCAGTGTGTTTAATCACTGTTGACAACCACCATTCCCCTCAGGACACCGTGTACTGCATGTGTGTCTATTTGAACAAGCGAGAGAAGAGAGGAGAAAAGACACGCTTTATACCTTTACCTTTTCTACATGTTTGTCGTCCAGTGCTGGTGGTCTTAAGTGTGTGTGCTGTGCTGTATGAGAACGAAGCCAGATTGAAACTAATAATTCAGGTATAAATGTGTGCCATTTGTGTATTTGTTTGTGGGGTGTCCACGGCAAGCCGTTTTTAAGTTCTGGTATTTTCCAGTCATGCTGACAGGTAAGTTCTGCGTTTGACAAGTTTCTGTCTGTCTCCCTGTCTGTCCCAGTTTTTCTCTCTGTCGCCAGCAACACATTCCTGTGTCTCCTTAGTTTCAAAAGAGACCATTCAACCTTATAATCTAATAAACCTGCGTTTTCATTTTAAAACATTTTATTTTTTTCTTCTAGTCTCACACTGCAGGCTATTGTGTCCTATACATTTATTTTCTACATAGTGACTTTTTTAATGCTCCTGGTTAATGTAACCTACATCAGTCTAAGCCTTTTTGACATTAAAGTGAGACGATGTAACGTCTGAAAGAAGTGATAACACATTCTTCATCCTTCCAAGGGTTTGGTTCATAAGCTATATAACGCTCGCTCAATTCAATATACTCAGGGGTTTTGCAAATCCAAGCAAGTCCCCTGGTTTAGAAAGCCGTGCACTCCTAACAGTGGAGCCTCAGTGCTTTTACGAGAAGTCGTCCGACCTCAGTTAACTTAACAGAAATACAGCCGAATGTTTTTGTTGAGCAAACAAGCCCAAATAGAAACAACTTGGTGTTCATTGGTTTGCAGTCAAATAGAGTCATAGAGAGGGACAAGACTAACTTTTAACATGGTAACAGTTGGACAATATTTGCCTGGTTTTCAGTATGATGGGTCATTTGGTATGCAACCTGGATTTGGTACAGGGGAAGAATGGAGGGAGACAGAAAAAAAAGAGACAGGCTGAAAGAGTGCAAAGTGAGAGAGAGGGAGCGGCGGAGACCAGGAAGGAGTGAATAAGCCGTTTGTTTGTCCCTGCGCTGTCCTCCCTGGCCTTGCCTGGTGCTTGGTGCCTGGCATCCAGGGACATTTCCTTTCATAACGACCAGTGCCATCCGTGCATTAGCATTTTCACTGCTGCGGGGCCAACACTCGAGTGTGTGTGTGTTCTTGGTCGATTGCTCGCTACGGGTCTTAGTATGCAGGGACTTGGGAAAACAGAGAGAGGGGAGCAGGGCCGAGACATCGACCTGACATCGCTGAGATCCACCATGCCAGCCAGTGGCCCTCTGCAGGTTAGTGCACCCAAAAAGACCGAGAAAGCTGTGTGGAAAAAGAGACAGGTAGAGACAGAGAGGACAAAAACAGAAAGAAAGAGAAGAGAAAGAAAAATGTGAATGGGGAAGCTGGAGTATAGATGCACTCTTCTGTCTGTCTACCTCTCTCTTCCTTTCCGGTTCCCCCTCTTTCTCTACCCCTCTTCCCTTCACTCTTTCATCTCTCTTTCTTTCTGGTCTATCTGCGACTCTGAATCGTTGCTCCTGTCCTTGCTTCGCCGCAGAGCTGTGGTATGTCCTGCCTATGTGAGAGCCGAGGATCAGAGGGTTGCTGTGTGGCTCGCTGGGTTCGGCTGAGTGTCCGTAATCTATTCTGAGACCAAGTTATGTTCGCAGCATCCATCAAATATCAATTAGGGCCTGGGTGCAAAGGCTGATTTAGTCCTCTAATGCAGCAGCGAGTCAACAGAGCGGGTACTCACTAATGCCAAGAAAAAGGGGTCAAGGTAGGGTAGGGGACCTGATATATTATTTTTGAGAAGACGCTTTATTAAACAGCATTTTTAAGGCATATTTTGTTGAACTTTTAATGAATTAAATTTTGCATTTCTTTCTTCTTTTCAAATATTTCTCCGACTCATAATTGACCGCAGTTGTAGGTATGCAGACAGCCTCCCTAACATCCAGCACCCCCTCACACACTCTCCCTGATGTCTGTTGCGATTCATCTTCTGTATCAGGTTCAGGGCCAGCAGTATTCCTGCCCATCAACCAGAAGGGCTATCAGTTACTGGTATGTTTAGCTACACAGTCTCCAGTGAACAAAGTGCTATTACTCAAGACAAGCTCTCTCGTTCTCTCTCTGTGTGTGTGTGTGTGTGTGTGTGTGTGTGTGTGTGTGTGTGTGTGTGTGTGTGTGTGTGTGTGTGTCTAAAAAAGTGTGAGAGCTGGTGTGTGTGAAAATGAGACAAGGTGTGCAGTAGCTGAGTTGGGCATATGTATATGTGTTAATGTCACATTCGCTTCGGGGCCATCCTCATCAAATATAAATAATCACAGCACTTTAAAGTGTGGCTGAAATGGAACCTAAACCAAAAAGCATTTTGTTGTCAAATTTTGTTCATTTCGAATCAATTTGCAAGATAAGTTAATTTCTTCAGTAACTAACAATGGGTTTTCCCCCCTACATTGACTTTTTTATGTTTTATAAAAAAGAGTGCGTATCATATATGTTTTATTTTGGGTCATTTATAACATGCTTTTTGTGTGTGTGCATCCAGGACATGCTGTGAGTTTGCTTATTGTGTCATTGTAACAAATTTGACTGGATTATTTGGAGATCTTTGATTTACAGTTGCTCAATGATCAGTTCAGCAATGTAAAAATCTCTGCAATCTGTAATTTCAGTCCCTGTCAACAGGATGACAGCCGCAGCAGTTGTACGTTATACATTTATATAAAAGCAAAAATAAGGTTGCTTGCTAACCACCTCCAAATTTACCACTCATGAATGCTGGTTCTGTTCTTTCATTTGACTGAACTGGGAAAAACACACATACAGTTATGTTTCCATCACTTTTGGAGACAATACAGTCCCTGGAGACTTACCCTAACCGTAACCACAACTTGCCTAAATCCAACCCTAACCTAAACCTAAACCTAGACCTAAACCTAACCTTACCCCTAACCTTTAAGTCTTCACCCTAAAATGTAATGATCTACGTTATGGGGACTTGCATGTGGTCCCCATAAGGAAGGCGAGTCCCTGCAATGTGACTGTAAAAAACTGATTTTTTTCCCACAACATTAGTAATACACACATACACACACACTTATTTTCACATATATCACTGAATTTCCCTCTTATGTTTTGATGAGTCACACTTGTCAGTGAGACCTTGAACAATAGGACCATTTGGGAAAATATTGTGCAATGTAGCAGTATATCTGTAATTAGTGGTCATTGTAATCACAGAAAGCTGTTACAGTAGCTGAAGCAGAGGCCTGGTGTATATTTTAGTAGCAATTAGCAAGAATTAAATTAACCAACGTGGATTGTAAAAG
The DNA here is from genome assembly GCA_011952105.1 of Coreoperca whiteheadi. NCBI lineage: Eukaryota > Metazoa > Chordata > Actinopteri > Centrarchiformes > Sinipercidae > Coreoperca > Coreoperca whiteheadi. Next base: position 13,830,196 of record CM022484.1, read on the forward strand.
ACGATGAAGACCACTATGACTGTTGGCAGAGCCAGAGGCCGAGAACCCTTGATAACAGATAAGCTGAGAATAGTATAGCACCATTTGGCCACTATCAGCCAGTGATGATCATATCATGTGGCTCAGAATGTAAATGTTTATGTTCACAGACAAGTCCTTGCCACAACTATTCATTTCAACCCTAGCGGCTTTCTCGTATGTTGACAGATGTGAAGAGAGAAATGTGTGATCCCCTGAAAAGCGGAAATGAGTGTATGTATGTGGCCGTGTGTGGGTGTTTAAGTAAGCATGTTTGTTTGAGAAATCGCTCTCTCAGTATGATTCACATCCTTTATGTCAATGCCAGCAACTAGTGGTTTGTATGTGTATGATTGATGCTATCGTCACGGAATTATGCGTCTCATATGTCTTTCCCATGTTGTTTTAACAGACAGATGGATGGCTGGTTGCTACTGTACTTACGGTTTAAGATGCTGCAGGTGTAGCGGTGTAGTATATTATGGTTTATTAAGATTCCTGATCTGCGGGGACTGGGCGGAGATGGGGAGGTGGAGGGCGGCGCAACAGTTTTATGAACGTGCTGAAAGCAGAGAGAGAATCATGATTTAAACAGACGGTAGTAGAATGATAGGTTGGTAATGAAGGTGTGTCACCGTGCTATTGGATAGATGAGACCAGCTGATGGAACAGATGATGTCCCGATTTGACAGCCCCGGATAGTGACAGCGGGAATAGCAGTGAGCATGCGTGAGGAGTGAATGGCAGAATGAAAATACTATGTGTACGAATGCATGAAGTCTAGTCTTCCTGACTGAACTTATGCTAGAGCTTCAATTGTCATGGAGACGGATCAGTTGACAAGCAAGCTCAGTGGGCATTTCGATAGAACTTTTATTTAGTTGTTGTTATTAAATTATTCAAAATTTCAGTGTTCCAGTTTTCATAGCTAGAAATGTTGGCGATTCATGATGAATCCTTGGTATCTTTTAACAAACCAATGCAACCTTGATATATTATGGTTATTTTGTGTCATGTGCCAGTAGTCATAGTGACCCTTGAATGTCTTTTGGTGCGTAGTAAATCACATGTTTTGAGATTTTAGCTACAAAATTATCTTGACCTAAACTATCTGGACTTACCCTTTAAGTCCTATTGGGACATGAGCTGGCTTTATATAATCTGCTGTGAGTTGAAACCTTTGTATGTCAAACAGTCACATAAGACTTTAAATACAGTTTGATGCTCGTGGATTTGTACTTGATCTGCTTGATTTTGGAATTTGAGTTTCTTAGTCTCTGAGTTGATGACATCTTCTCAACATCCAGACATAATGCACAGCTTCAAATCAAGTCCAAGGGAATGCGTGTAATTTGCTAAAATTGGATTTAAGAGTTTTTCACACTGTGTCTGTGTGAAGCTACCATGATGAATCTATTTCTATGGTGTGAAGGCTTTACACCTCTAAGTCACTCTCTATGTATAAAGCCCTGCAATAGGGGGGTGGAGCTCTGACACAGAATTAATAGGAATAACACAGCCTTTCCAAGAATGACTGCCATGCACACAACAGCTTTGACTGTCTTTCTAATAACCAATAAAGTGAAATAGCCTGAAAGCAGATAATAAAGACCAGCATCTGGTGTAAGTGGTCACCATTAAATGTGCTTTGCTTGCAACATGAATCACTTCAACCTATATTGTTCTCCAGTGCCTTTTTATACTCATAAGGGTGATTGGTGTGGACTTGACTAATTATATTTAATGGACAAAAAAGGTTTCAACACATTTCATTTGTTGAAGAGAAAGTGCACCCAGGCAAATAGTCATGAATGGCCACCAACTATTGTTGACTACGTGCTCTAGTCACACTCTGTACTACATCACAGCTGTGTGTGGTCACAAATACAGACCATACCTGACCACACTCAGCTGTGATCTTGGGTGTGGTCAGAAGTTCAATTAACTTATATCTTTCAACCTGTAGCGATCTAGTGTGGGTTACCTTTGAAGGATATGGCAGGCGATATTCTATATTTCTCTTAATGTCAAATAAATCTCCATAATGTACCCACCGGTTCTATAAAGAATCTCCATGTCTTAGTGGCAGGGCGAAAGTTAAAAATCATTGTATCCCTACAAGCATGACAGTTATATTTTGGAGACGTGCAAAGTCGTTTCTTGCATGTGAACAAGCCTGAACTGACCATTGAGTGACTTTGGCAGATGCCAGAAGGCCAGGGTCACTTTAAGGCCCGTCTTACTCTACAAGTCACTCATACCAACAATAGTAATAATCATATTAATAGATGATCAAAATAATAGGTCTACATGTATCATAACAATGGCAACAACTGTTTTTAACTGTATTCTCAGGATTTGTCCTTTCTCTGAATAACTCTGGCTGAGTTTTTCTTTTATCCATCTGTTTTAGTGTTTGGTGCTGTGTGTCCCTCCATGACCACGGCCCCTCTCATCTCCTTCCCACTTCTGTCACTTCCCAGAATACATTGCTGCCTCTCCTTGACATTACGTGTGTGTGTAACCCCTTCTTGGCCCCTACATGGGAAGTGCCACATTCTGAGTGTGGGCGTGAGGTACGAGAACGTGTGTGTGTGTGTGTGTGTGTGTATTTGTGTTTGTGTGTGTGTTTGATTCCAGGGAACTTTCATCCAAGACCAAACTGAGCCTCATCTTTAAATGACTGTTGTTGTGTAATAGGTGTGTAACGTAATATTTGCTTTGTGCCAAACTATGGCACATGTGTTTCAGACTGTGTGTGTGTCAATCAGCTTTTATGCGTCTTGACAGAAGCAGAATACAGTGAGTATGTCGACCCTTTTCAGATCCAGGCCTTCTGTAGAATCTAATATCCAGATAAGCCGATTGTCCCCAGTTGTAATCGGCTGCAAATCACACCTGGCATCAGAATATGTCTCAAGTCTGTCCCAAGTGACTTGTGATCAGAATTATTTTTACCTCTCTTCATTAGAAGTAAAGATAGAACTTATTAGAACAGATGATGGGAGGTGTTACCCTTGACAGAATCTTTGGCGTTCAGACTCCGTGAAGAGATTTTGGTGGTGGAGAGCGCCTGCCCGGAGCAGCTGCTGAATTCTCAAAGTATTCCTCCCTTTCCTTTTCTTCCAATGTCTGGGGGTGGGTGGGGGGTGAATTTGGTTATTTTCATTTTGCAGGGGGAAATGACAGCTGACTTGGTTTGAATCTGAAGCAGCTTCACGGGAAAGGAGCCCAATTTGCTGCCGTTTGTGCGTGTGTGCAGACACGTGAAAAGATTTTTAGAAGGTTTAGAGAGTAGACGTATGCGAAAAGAGCCAAGATGAGTGATACCAGACGAAACTTTAGATCCCACCAGATATAAACAAGTGGATTATTATCACACACACAGACCAGTCTCTCGGTCTCCTGCACTCTCTCTTTCAAAAACCCACAATTATCGTGTCACAGCGTGAAACACAGCAGATAAAAAGCACAAGTATTCTTATCACAGACACACAAGACTGCTCCTTTACTTCCACCTGAGTTGTATTTAAAATCTTGACTCAGAGTTCTACTTAAATGTTATTTTTCAACCAGTGAAAGATTCATTCTTAGCTCTGCATAATAAATTTCATAAAGGAATTATTTGTCAAGCTGACTAAAGGATCATCCTTAAAAACTTGAGCTGATTATTACACATGAAATAAATTACTTGCTGCAGCTGCAGGCCAAGAGTGTTGGGCCACACTTTTGTTCCTCATCCACTTGTTCCAGCTGTATTTGCCAAAAAAGAACAGGAAACCCCCACTTTAGTACTGAGGCTCCACTACTGGGACACTATAACTCACATCGCTATAACTCTCTCTCTCGCACACGCACACACAGATTTCACATACATCACAAATGCACACCAGACTTATAAATCCAAGTTTTCTGCATGTCCATCTTTTCACAGACTTTCCTTGTAGCTTTGTGTACACACCCTGCTCATTAAACATAGCTGTTTAATGTTTTTTCTCAGAATTCATGAAGACGTATTTATTTTCAGAGAATTTTGTGTTGCTTATCAACTTTAAATGTAATGCAGCCACATTTAGCTGCAGTGGTTTGAGGTGCCAAACACTTCATTTAAATGTGTATCTCACAGAGGTCTAATGTACTGTGTGCTGTGCTTGGATCGCAGCCAAACACATATAGAGACACAGCCACACACATTTGTGGCCAGGCATACACGTAAAAATAGACATAAACATGTACAATATCTAAATCATATACAATGCTTTAAAGGCTGTGTGTGGTGGGGGTATAATGCATAAAGTCTGTGCGTTAAGTAGCAGTCAATGCACAGATGCGAGATTGATATCAATCTTCTCATTTTATTCTTGGAACGAAAGCGAATAAGTGTATTTCCCAAAATGTTGAACTATTCCTTTAAGAGAGGCATCAAGCGTGAGAGTGGAAAAGAGTGCGAAGGAACAGAAAACACAGAGAGAGATGGGGAAAACAGAGAGGTAACTTGGCATGTAGAAATAAAAAAAAAAAGGTCATTTGGATACAAACCCGAGACACACACACAGAATCGGTTGTGTTTGTTGATAAGATGTGTTGCTATGCAGCCGGCTGCTTGCCAGTATGGAGTATGTGTGTGAGTGTGTTTATGTCAATTGAGGGGCGATCTAAGGGTAAATACAGACCTTTCTCTTTCTATTTGTCACTTTAATCAGACTGAATAAGCTATTTTTTTTGTATGCACTTAAAATCTTTTTATCTGCACTGTTTGTTCACTGGTTTGCACTTTATCTGCCATGTGCCTTGCGCTGCTTTTATTTAACCTTTTATTTTTATTTTTATTTTTATGTCTTTTTTTATTTTTATATTCCCTTATTGTATAGTTTTAGCTTATATTTTATATTTGATCTAGATTTTAGGCTCTACTGTTAGTGTTATCTGTATGCACCGGGGGTCTGAGAGTATGTATGTACTGTACATGTGGAAGAATTGACAATAAAGCAGACTTGACATGACTTGACTTGACTATGTTTTCCTTCCCTCCAGCGCGAGTGTTCGGTCATTGGATAAGACAAAGTACGTGGGAAAGATCCCGGACCTTTATGCTTCTGGTCAATCTTGTATGTGGGTTCACAAGCGTCTGTATGTATAAACTGTCTGGTTGACATATAAACAGTATATGTTTGTGAACATGTAAATGTGGTTTGTATGGATGCCAGCATCTGTGCATGTACTGTATGTGGACGTGAAACTTTGCATGTGCCTGTATGCCTGTTGTGTGTACATGGGTCAACACAAATGTCCCAATGAGATAAGTCTTTGTATGTGCTTATCATTATTTTATTTTGGTAGTTTATTGACTTCAATAAACCAATGCAAACAATGTAAAAATACAGCTGTTCTTATCAATATTTTGTTATATTGAATGACTATGTAAAAGTGGTCGCTATGAGTGACCCCGTAGTGAAAAAACTACAGAGAATTATCATACGACTCTGCAGTTCTCCTCGCTCTGTGGGGCATTTTAGCATCTTTCAGCTGGTTGTTCTGGCATTACTGTTTTGATTAAATCTGGCTGCTCTCATTAGCATTGTTGCCTATTGATTTATTAGCCTATTGGCTGCTGATTTCAGCAACAAAACTCACTGTACGCTACCTGCCCGGCACCAAACGGCAGGCAGACACAAGCAGCAACTAGCTGTTGAACAAAGTCGAGGATTTAGCTGCTCAAGAGCCAGATATTTCCAGCAGGAGTTGGTAGAGACCAAAAACAGAGCTGTAAGGAATACTGGACTTTACAAAATCAATGCTAATGTTTCTTCAGGTCTGCTGGACGTGTAACTAGGCAACTGTTTGATAACAAGTTCACCATGTCAACTTAAAAGGTGATAATATTATGTCAATGATGTGTTCACAGCTTGTTTACGCTGCCCCCATGTGGCCAAAGGTTCAATTATTGCAGGTTTCAGTGGCAGGAGGGATGGAGGGGAAGAACGAGTGTGGGAGGTGGGTGAGGTTCTGTCTTGCCTCATCCAGTCTCTGTCGCTGAGGTCCCCGGGTGCCTGTGGTGCTCATGGGACTATTGTTGATTTCAACACAATGAGATCATGCTGAAAGGGAAACAAAGGCGCTTTGTTATTAATTGTCCTCTGTGTGAAACCATGAAAGGGGTCGACGAAGTCTTAAGGGAATACAACATTTTCATTAGTGTTAAATTAATGTGCGAATCCTTGCATATTTACACGCACCTGAAACATGTGTTGTTCTACTAAGCTGTTTAATTGTCATACATGTTTTTGTTTTTGAAAGACCGTAAGGACCGTAAGTTACATTCTATATAATGAAAGCAATTGCTTTGGCTGTATACTGCTTTAACAACCATGGAGCTCTAATCTACCATGTCGTATTTTTAAACTTCCCCATGACTGGACACGCACAATGTTCCACAGTGAAACATTGTGCGTCTCAGGTCATATGTGTCCTGTGAAACTTTCACACACACATTTTTTGCTCAATATTCTGTCTACATAAGCCTGCTCTGTGCAAATATATACATCATTTTTAGGAGCCTCTGTGGACCTAAATAAATGCCCTGACTGATGTCACCTTTACTGATCTATTGTAATTATGTTTGTGCCTGTATGTTTGTGTGAGTATATGTGTGTGTAGGAGAGAGAGCGTGTGCTGCTCGTTCAGGAATAACCGTTAATCCTTGACCCCTTCAGGGAAAATAAACAGCAATAACTTCTAATAGACAAAGAGTCATTCACCTCTTGTCACAGCCACACACACACACACACACACACACACACACACACACACACCCGCGCGTGCGCGCACGCACGCACACATCATCATTGATTAACATTTGAAATAATAATAAAATAGATAGAAGAATTGAAAATAGATACAAATATCTGTAAGTAGATGATTGATAAAAACATGGCAAAAATTATACCTGCTAAACATCAACATGCTAGCATAATCATTGCGAGCATGTTGGCATGCTGACATTAGCATTTAAGTCCAAAGCACCACTGTACCTAGGCACAGCCTTACAGAGGCTGTAGACGCTTAGTCTTGTTGAGATTCATGAAATTCAGTGACGATTGAATGCTTTGATTCCTGCATTTCATCTGCAACTGTCTGCAGGGTTTTCTGGCCCAAAGTGTTGGTCAGATGGATGGATGGATAAAGGGAAATACTGCATCATTAACTTTTACCTGCATCTTTTTGTGAGCTATGTGATGGTTATTACACTGTGAGCGGCCTCTAAAGAAACTTATAACAGAATGTAAATGGATGTGCATCCACTGTAGGTTTGTGTAAGCATAAAGCAGGCGTGGCACTGAATGTTGAGTGGAAAACATCCATCATGACGATTAAACACTTTAATTTCCAGCGGTTGTAGTACGTCTTGTGGTTATCGGAAATTACACGAGTGGTTGTTTAAGTAGCTTTGATGAGAGGGGTCTTAGATCCATGTTGATCATTACCACATTGCCACAGCGGTAACCAGGGAGCTTGACTGGGATTTTTCCTGTTTTCTTCTGTTTCTTTGGGCATATATGTGCTGATAACAGTTGTATAAAATTTGTGGAGGAGGTTCTTTGCTGTGATTACAGTATACTTCTGGTATCATCCAATTGGCCATGCAGTTATTACAATGAAGAATATCATCATGGCTTTTATTACTATATTGAATGATCTTCCCTGTAATTGTATATAGGCTGCTGAATTGCACTAGTTACACAGGAGTATAACTACTGAATGGGGTAGTAAACAGTTTGCTGTCATAAAGTCACAGGAGCTAACGCTTTGTGCGAGTGTGTAAGTGTTGTGAGTAATTTTACTGAGCAATGTGGACAGTTTCAGGACATAATATGTACAGGTAATTTTTTTAATTAGGAAGTGCGCGTGTGTATATGTGCATGTTTGTTCATGCATAATACACCTTTGTGTACATGATATATACTGCAAAGAGTCTCACAATGCTCTTTCAGATCACGAAAACACACAGACACACTTCACCTCCTCCAGGTATGTTCCTATGTGTATTTTTACATGACTTACTCTTGTCAAGCACATGCCTATGCCTGTTGACTCACTGACAAAATAAAAAGAAACGTACGTTTTTACATGTCCTCACTGTTCCACATGATCGAAGAAATGACCACTTGTTGCTTTTCCTCACACACATCTGTTAACTTATGTTTAAGGCGGGTGAGACATACACATAACAACAAAGTCGAGTACAGGTTCAGGTGTATGTACTACATACACAGGGAGAACGAGACCGTGACCTTGCTGCATGGTTGGTCATATCCGACTGGTTGAGCAGGCATCCAGGCGCAGGTGATTGTTGGGTGTAGAGGTGTACGCTACACTTGTAAAACGTTTGGCTTCAGTAGATTTACACCTGTCACATGTTGAGTAAATACAATGTTGGCAGGGATGGAAATTAAAACTGCCAACTTTAAAGGACCATCCTGCTGTTATTCTGACTTCTTATGCACAAACGTGATGTGCATAGGTGCATATCCAATGCGTGCTTAAATGGTTCTCAGGTTAGTAAATATCATTCACTGCCTTTCATGTTGGAAAGGAAAGGAAAAACATGTTCTGAGCCCACCTCCACACTGGGTAGGAGGGTCGGGAACAGAGGGATTAGAGGGGTGGAGGGGTGAGTTTAAGTGGAGGCCAGCACAAGGGGATGAACAAAGGGTCCAAATTAGATTAGGGCCAGGCTTGGTTTTCGTTCCTGAACCTAAGTTATAACAAGTTTATGTCCATGCAGTGGACCATTTACCTAGGTATCAGTAATTTAAAACCATGGCTAAAATCACAACTATATTCCAACTTGTCTTAGTATGAAATACATTTTTGGGAATTTAGATACAATTAAGAGACTATAGGTTACTTATAATTGCATTTCTGTAAATTTAGGGGACAGAGACAGAGAAAATAGTCTCTTAAAAGTTTCAAAGTTTGTAGTCTCCAAGCCAGAGCTGAGATTGCTATCAGTCTGAGTCATTTTCTTAGTTTTTCTCAGACCCCTCCAGTGTCTTCCAAACTATGTTAAAATTAAACATTGGAAGTACAAAATAAGTAAGAATTTGAAGAAGACATTCTACATCTGTCACAGGCTGTGTTGTACTCCCACGACTAAATGTAAAATTGCCACAGTGCTCCTGTAAAAAAGTGAGAAAGGTGACAAAATACGTATTAAAGGAAATGCATTTAATTCTGCAAACACAATTTGTTGTTTTTTTCTGTCCCTTCTTGACTGATGAAAGGCCTTTAAAGATACACAATTTATTATGCCACTTATTGCTAGAAAATTCCCAAATGTCTCCCAAACTCACAGTTGATATCTTGAAAATCAATAAAAGATTCTTAAGTTCTTCAGTAGAATTCATTTCTTATATAATACACAGAAATTATTCAGTTTTGCTTTTACATATTTTAAACCCCCGGCAGTGTCTATATCTGTCTCTTTAAATGTCTCACGTTTTGGGATGCAGCCTTGGCACAAAACAGGAGCATTCGTGGAACTCAGGAAGCGGGAATGCCCACAAACACAGAGGAAGGAAGTGTGTGTTGTGGATGGCGATGAAGGCCGAGCCATGAAAGCCAGGAAGCTGCTGGGAGGAATGTCCTGCGATGTCACAAATGGCCGCGGCCTGAAAGCACCTGAGGGAGGTTTAAACTCCAAACGGCTCATCTGTGGAAAGAACACGGCACTTCAGAAAGAGAGAGTGAAATGACAAAGAAAATATTTGTCACTCTTCCATCTCAGAAGCTTAAGAGTCTTTCCATTATACCTGTTCACACCACACCTCTGCCCCTTAGGCACAACACCAAAACACAGCCACATGTACAGTAATGTATGGCTTTTTACAATATACAATATGTACACACACACACACACACCCTGCAGCAGTGTGGCTCCCCCACACTCGTCTTGTTTGTTTTGGATACAGGCACTCCAATGTGGCTGTAAGTCAAGATCATATTGTGGCAAACTGTTGAGTCAATGAATTATATTACAACAAACCACATACACTGTTAGGACACATTGTGTAATCACAGTGGTTGTTATTCTACTCTAAGGCTTATATGAAGTTTGTTGCTGTTTTTGATGCTTCATTGATGTTTGGTCTCATACTGTATGCCAAATGCACACGCACACACAGGCAGTACACACGTATGCCAACACACGGTGGATTTTGAAGGAAAAATGTTGTTTCATTTGAATGTCAGGAGTGGTATGTCATTGTAGGTGTTAGTTGCAGGATAAAACAGTGGTTTCCTCTTCATGCATGCGAGTCATGGGCGTTGCAATTTCCAGCCGTTTGTTGGTGTTTTCAGACAAACAAGCAAATATATTTTTTCAGCTTAAAGTAGAAATAGTTGAAAAGAGGGTAAAGATCGAGAATGGGAAGATAATAAGTTCCTACAACTTGACCACAACCTTTCGACCAACACTGGCTGCAGCTTGGCTGAATCTTCAATCAAATCAATGTGTCAATGTGTGTCTATGACCATATGTTAGTGTGTTATTGTTATCTGCCTCTAAGCCTTCTGTGAGATACAGTATGTGGCAGCAGTCTAAAAAAATGTGTTTGTATACATTTAAACATTTATGAATGTGTGTGGGTGTGCCTGTGTGTGTCACGTCAGTTAAGAATCAACCAACTGTAGTTTACTGCCGAGGGCCTCCTGGGTCAGACAGTTGATTTAATAGAGATTAAGCTGAACAGCACCTCTGAAACTCTAGCTTATTTTTCAAAGAGCGTAATACCCGTCGCCTGGATTTTCACATCTTGAGAGAGAGTGGACTCCTCTTCCTTCACTTTTCCTTCTCCCTCTTCCATTTAGTTTTCTCCTGCTCACCAGCCTCATGCTCTGCCCAACACCTTTTCTTTTTCTTTCTCCTCTAGTCCCTTGTTCTCTTAATTCAAACACTCGAGTGACCCACTGAGCCTTTCCAAACGCCTGCACCAGCGTGTAATGGATAGGGTGTATGTTAAGGCAATACAAAACACTTTTTTCCCATCTCACATCTTTCCTAGGATGCCTTGAATGCTTTGTTACCATTGCTTGTTAAGTTGCACAACAACAACAACACAAAAAAAAACCCTGATTCTTCCTCGCTTTTAACCTTTCAGTAAAGTACATGTTGCCGGTTTGCACCACTCTTTTGTCATCCACTTTTGTCTTCATTCCACAGAATGCAGCACTGCAGCATTGCTGGTAAACCTCAGTTTCACAAGATACAGAACACAAATATTCCTAGCATTTTTTTTTCAGTGAAACATTTAACTATCTCACAGTCTAAACATTGTTACATAGAGAATGCATTACACAGGTCATTTCATGTGACCCGTGTGCTACAGCAGCGGGGCGGCACGGTGTTCAGAGACAACATTCCCACAAAGGGAAGGTCTGCAGCCAGCTCCCACTGGAGCAAACATCTGCACCCTGAAGGGTCCTTGAGCAACTCATTGTTGATCTCCTGAAAGATGGTGGCAAGCAAAAAAGCAGTTTAACGACATGATGACAACTTTGTGACCTTATCATTAGGTCTCATTACTGCTAAATGATTGACATAAGCTTTTTTGAGCAACAGGTTATTTCCAGTATTTGTGATGCTCTCACAGAGTGCATACCCATATGCACCGTTTACGACAGGTTAAACACCACAAACAAACACAAGGAATTCCAGCTATTGATGCCGTCTTTGTCCTCATAAAGACTCTTTGACATCAGTCCGTCCACTTTCCAAACATGCCTTCCCTGTAATAAAAACACTTTACAATGAGTCTTGTATTTTTGACAACTCCACAAATCATCCTGGAGGGGACCGAGGTCTTTTTACGTGCCATTGTGTAAAGTACATTGTATTATATTTCCTCTAGTAAATGCAGGGCATATTTTTTGGTGTGTGTGTGTGTGTGTGTGTGTGTGTGTGTGTGTATGTGTGCGTGTGCACCTACAGTTGGAGGTGTCATCTGGTGGTATATAATAGAATTGTATGTGGATCAGAAAAGCTTTACGTACAAAGATCAAATAAAGCTCAAAGAATTTTTGTCAAATAGCTCCAAGAAGGATTAACAAAAAAATTGAGACTCATTACTTGTTGAAAAATAATATGAAAATAAAATAAAATCTTAAAGGAGTACATTTTGGGAAATGTTGAAATGTGTGCTGAGTTACCAGGAGTAAAGTACAAAGACTTTAAACAGGACCAAGGACAGGAAAATGACATTCAGACGTTGAAAACAATACCCAAACATTGTAAAAAGTTGCAAATAATTCATCATTTTACAAAAACAAGACATGCATTTCACTGCTGAGGTTTCTCTCTTTAGTCGCCCCTGTTAAAAAAGAATTTGTGGAGGACCAAAGGCAGTTGTGGCATTTGACTTTATCAACCTGAAATCTCGTCTCAGTGTATGAATCTGTGTTTATGTTTGTGGAAATTAGATCAGCTGCAGACCTGTTTGATTACACCGGGGATGTGTCAATGTGTGCTTGCGTCTTTCATGCATAATTTAATCAGACCCTAAAGCGTGTTAATGCAATTCTGTGAAGTTAGGAAAAAGAGGAATATGATTGAATCGGATACTTAACCATAAGCTACTGTACAAATTCTTTGTTGCGTGTAAAGTGCAGTAACCCTGCAGCATTACTGGACACTTTGGAAGAATATTACATTTGCATAAAGAAAAGCTGCAGTACAAGGTCATAAATTTAAGCTATTACTGTTAATCTTCTGTCATTATAATTAGACCCATAGGAAGTCTCCTGGACTCCTTGTCTGACTGAGCTGTACATTAAAGAGATTTAAATTTGCTGTGAAGCAGTGAGGTGTATGCTGTACACGCTTGTCATTCCTGCTTCTCAACACTGAAGTCACCACTTCAGAGGAAGCAGTAATGACATTTCTGTTTATGTGTGTGTTTGCAATGTTGTCATGACAGCAAGAACACACTACATGCACTACACACACACCACACACATCTGGCACACATTTCTTCAAGGGTATTTAGCATTCCAAATGATGCTATAACAGTACGCAACATACGTCAACCTCCACAAGAGTCCGAAATAGACTCTTCCAGCATGGCTGATGTCAGAGGAGAACCTGGTGTTTATGGGCTCCTCTCCACACACACACACACACACACACACACACACACACACACACACAACTACTGACCTGCACCTATAGCCATTATCAAAGTCTGCCTCATGATTTAGACAGCTGTTTCCTAAACACAGTGCCAATTTGATTGATTAGTATATTTTTACACAATGCCATGCTTTAATCATCTAGTTACCTTTTCTGTCAAAGGATTATTCCAGTTTATTACGACTTCGGTCCTATCGTGGGCGGCTGTGACTTGGTTGCAGAGCGGTCACCTGCCAATCGGAAGGTCGATGGTTCGATCCCCCAGCCATGTGTCGAAGTATCCTTGAGCAAGATACTGAACCCCAAAGCGCTCCTGAAGCTGCACCCACAGTTTGTGTATGTTCTCATAAGTAAGTCGCTTTGGATAAAAGCGTCTGCTAAATGTAAATTGTCATAGTTTTCATTTTTATTGGTTATTATAACATCAGTCAGAGAGACTGAAAACAAGTCAACAGTTTTTGCCAGATTATCTAAATCATTGTATTGGGGGTAAAACCGAAAGCGAGCACACTTGACCTTTGTTTTCTCTTCCAAATGCTGGAATTTCGGAGTAGTTGTATGTTGTATGATTTTCTGACTTCACTCGCATCTTGCCCTGTAAGATTTCTTTTTGTTGATATTGCTGCATTCCCAGATCTCATCAATTTGATTTAAAAATGACCCAATCCTATTGTCACTGACATGCCCACCTATCATCAGCACACACATATACAGACAAACAAACAACCTGGAATGCAGCATTGCGAGTGCTGATCCGTGTCCCCCAAAACAAACAAACAGAAAATGTCAAGAGGGGATGTTTGACCAGTCCGATCTCATTCCCAGTGTGTCATATAACGACGTTTTGTCCCACCCCTCGGTGTTGTATACAGATGAAGCATTTAGCGTTCGTGTCCCATGTGAAAACAAAAGTTATGGTTGAGTTATTTAAAGTTTTCAGTTACAAGACTTCCGTCACGTGACTGCCCAGCAGTTATGGAAGTTCCATAAGCAGATATAGAATGCCAATATGTTATGAGGCTATTTCTTAAAAAAATGACATAAATAGTATAATAATGGAGTTTGATATAATAAAATATTAAGGATTCTAACTTTAAAAAGGAGGTATCAAATCTGCTCTGACCTATGACTGGTTCTTTAAAAATCCTTTGAAACTAGACATGGATCTTATTACTGAAATGAGAAGCTTCATGTGAAAGGTTTTCTCTCCTCCTAGTTTTAGGCCAAATCTGAGGCACATTTAAAGCCATAATCATTCGAGTAAGTAATAAGTCACCTCTCTTCCTCACTTCATGCTGACTCCTCTTCTTTGTGTCGCTATCTGTTTCTCTTCATCTGCTTTTCTGCTCTCTTCCTAGGCCCTCCCTAAATTGCAGTAAGGCCTACATAAAAAACAAACAGAAAGATGATGCCTTTAGGCAGAGAGAGCCTTTTAAAAATGCAGATGAAAAACAAACGGTCAAATAGGCAAGCACTGAGACAGACGGACAGACAGTAAAAATACGATACTACTAAAACCAGAGCTCCCCTCCTTGTTGGGGTCCCTCCCTATTGGCTATTATGGCAGCCAATTGGAGTCCAGGGGAGGAGCACTTCCTGTGAGCTTGAGGGGGACCTTCCATGTGGTCTGGTTTGTGTGTGTGTGTGTGTGTGTGTGTGGGTGTTTATGTGCAGTGAGCAGTGTAAAGACATTTTTGCAGTGTTGCAAGTATGCTTTTGTGTATATTGGTGGCACATACCTGTTCATGTGGAAAACATATTCTTGTGTGTGCTTCATATAGGTATACATCAAGTGTGTGTTTATGTGTGGGTATGGATGTGTGTATATTCTGTGATGCGGCCCTGTGCCCAGGGTTGTGGATCAGTAAATTTCAGGAATCTGTGTTTTACAAGGACTCAGGATTTCTAGGAACTGTTTACTATCTGATTGATAGTATTGATCTGATTCCATAATATCACAGTTTGGCTCAAATTTGAAGAGAGAAAAGACCTAAGTTTAGATTCTGTAAGGGTGACTACAATTTCATTAAGAATCCTACAGATGGAGATGTTTGAATATTTTTGGCCTTATCTTTTCTAGTCATAGCTAGCTTTGTTCAGCTAAAAATATTACCATGCAAACTAATATCTCTGTGTATTCTAGATATGCATTCTTTTATCGTGCATTTTTCTGCAGGGATTCTGAAAAATAAATGTTTTTTTTAAATGCTTCATAATGGTTGCATGATGAATATCCTTGTCTCAATAGTCGGTCAGATTCCAACCATGAGACTGAGGTACAGTCTCATGATGCATACACACATCCATAAATTCTTTCCAATTCATCTTTTAATGTATGTGTATGTGGACATCAAACAGCATTTTTAATCCTTTTACAGTAGTTGTTTAGACTGCTGCTAAGTAGCAGTCCTCAGAGAGAAGCCTCCGAACCTGCTGGAGACTATATGACGGGACAATATCAAGTAAACCCAGAATATAGAGACACTGATATGCTGTAGCTATGTGTTTGACCCTTAATAGCGAAAGCAGATGTTGAATGGAAAAAAAGTAGTAGTTGATGGTTCCTCACAGACAGGCTATAAGAATTGAGAAAGAAACATTTTCTAATTCCTCAAAAGCAAAAACTGAGCCAGGTAGCTGAACCCTGGACATTCATGACGGAGCCGCCCTGATGCTAATCCACAGCTTCTGAGGGCAAACGTGTGTAACCCTGCTGACCTCCTGCAACCACTTCTCCAGGCTGCTGCTGCCAATAACCATCTTTCCCGTCCCCTACCTGAAACAAAGGGTAAAACAATCATTTATGCACATATTTTAATAAATCAAGATGAGTGCAGATTAGGTGCGATAAAAGCACAGTCAGTACATTCAGAGAGACTTCACACTAAGTGAAAACACGGCCCGTGAAACTGTATGTAGGCCATTCCTATGTTTTGATTGAGGTGTGTGTATGTGTGTGTGTTTTGGCGGGCTGCCCAAGGCTGATGTTGATAAAGTGTGACCACATGAGTCCCCAGTAGAAAAAAGATGGAAACAGGCCAGTATATACATACACATACTTTTTCTCTCACTCTCTCCCTGTTTCTCTCTATCTGTCCCTCTCCATCTTTCTCCTTCTTTTCACCCTCTTTCTTTCTTTTTCCTACCCTGTTCTCCATCTCTGCCTCTCACACACACTCAAAAAAAACATCGAGACGGCCACCGTACATGTGCTCATAGTGTTTTGACAGTCTTACAGTTCCAGGAATTGCTTCATACCTTCTTGGAGATTAACCCAATCTGGCTCAAACTGTACTGTAACACAGGACAGTGTGGGGGATGAAAACAACATTTCCGGAACAAAAATACATCACACGTGTACGAGTTTGATGGGGATAACAGCATCAACACGGGTAAATTGTCATCCACAGACAGATGTTTAGTTAGCTTTAAAATGAAACCCTGGGATTAGTAAACATTTGGATACACTGTGAAATGCAGGTTATTCAAAAATACCACACAAAAAAAACATACTTTTCCTCTAAGGCAGAGGGCCAGTTGGTTTTGGTTTTGGTTTGTGGCACTTGAAGAGTCCAAAATCTACATCTGAAAATGTCAACATCAACATCTTGTTCCAGAATATCATTGCGCAGTTATGATAAGCCATAGACCTCGAAAGAACTCTGTCAGTGTAAACTATTTGTTACCAAAGTGCACCTGCCAGATCGCCTGTGCCCATGGGAGAGAGGGAAGTTGATGTAAACACACTGGCTGAGCTGCACAGTAGTTTTGTGGTGCTATTGGTTATCACCGTTGGTTAGCTGCACACAAGTTTGCAAGAGCCAGCATTGTCAGAGTATAAGTAAAAAACAAAGGCACATGATCTCAGCCCACAAGGACACTGTGCTTACATGCACCACAGTGTTGTCACAAGCATGTGTGCCTTGTTCACAAGTACTGGAGTGCTTCCTTGTGTGCTCATGTAGCAACTGCAAACATAGGGCAGTGTTAAACTGTTATGGGTTCACTATGCTTCAAATGAACAAGTTTGTAGTGTCGTCCGAACACTTCTAGAGGCAAAAATGTTTTTATGTTAGCTTTGGAAAGTTACCGAAATTGTTGAATGCAGCCCCCCAATTCTGAGGTTGGAAAAGGTTTTGGGGAGGGCGTTTCAGACACAAATCGATGAGCCGAAACTTCACCTAAATTGAAGCATACTGACAGCTTTGCCCTGCTCTAGTGTGTCTGATTTTTGTACCATGGCAGCAAAATATAGTATTTATATATAATCTAAAGCACACTTGTTAGACAGCTGCAAAGGAGAATGAAATCTTTAAAAAAAACACACAGAATGTTTTAAATATTTGTAGGATTTTATGTAAACACAGCATTGTGGAAATTATTCTGATGGCATACGTTTTTGCTTGTTTGTAAATGAGACAATCCCAGTGAAAAGTGGTCCAGTCTATATATATTGCCTTGCAGTGTATATCTAATACTCCCACTAGAGGGCACCAAAGCCATAATGTTCAAAATTGTATGCATAGTGGCTTTAAAGAAGTGAAGAAGGTCTACCGAAATGTTGCTTCTTTAATAAATGTTTCTACTTTTTGCAAATTGACATATAATACTGTATGTCAGTGTCATGGCACAGTGTTTGTGCCTTGGCCATTGCCATGTAACATTATTTGTACCATGCCCAGTAAAATACCATCCATCACATTCACAATAACTATGCTCACATTTAACTGTTTTGGCTGATCTGGCACAAAAGCATGGTTGAGGCTATTTTGCTGTACAATATAACAATTAAGCTCATCACAATCAAGACTTGAGAAATTTCCTCCTGAAATCATCTTTGCTTGTCTCTCCAGAAATAGTGATTAACACACTCATTCACACGTTTAGGGTGCTTCTTCTTAAAGACTATGTTCAGAATTTCTACCAGAACACCCAAAACCAGAATGTGGTAGTCTTCACTTTATTTTGAGACTATTATAAATATATATTTCCTTTTATTGTGTGTGGAGCAAAAGTGTAGCAGCACTGCAGCAAGACACCAGCATATGAAAAGACACAGTACCATATGAAAACATAGGCAGCACACACGAAGAAGCTGCAGTGTTGAACCATTACTGTACAGTGTCAGCTGTTTATTTTGGAGCAGTTAAGCACATTACAGAAGAGTGAGGTCATAATGTGTCCCTAGTGTGCACATGATTTACTTCATATATGTGATGTATGTCCTCCTTAAACACATCTCTGTTTCTGTGCAGCCTAAAGAAAAACAGACGGCACTGATTCAGACTGCACCGACACAGCCTCGGGTAAAATGATCCATTTGAGGACGGAATACTTCAATATATAGTGCAGTGCTAAGTAATCCAATATGTGCATCTGCAGTCCATGCACTATAACAACTAGAACAATAATCAAATCTAGAAAATGGTAGTCCCTGACATGTGCTGGGAGTCATACATTAAGGCTTCATGAAATGACGTTGAAGGTTTTCTTCTTCCCAGCACGCACGCACGCACGCACACACACACACACACACACACACACAAACACACACGTTTTTTGTGGTGATTGCAAAGGTTAAAAACAAAAAAACATCAACATTTCTGACCTTTCTATTCACCTATTATTTCCTGCTTCTCTATCCAATGATTGTGTTGGGGGAAAAGAAATATTTGCTTTAAAACACAAACTCAGGCAGGTGCATACACACGCAGGCGATTTCTGAAATCTCTCTTGCGCAACAAAATTCTTTTTTATTCCAAAAACATTGCTTCCAGTCGCCGGTAGTGTTCAATTACAAAGCAATGATAGGAGTAAATTTATCTTTTATAGATCCCAAAATGTGCTGTCAATATCTTGTTGACTTGGACAGTGATTTTCTCATCAATTACATTTCTTGCTTGAATTTGGTTGTAAGAATAAATAAATAAGACAATGAACACACTTCATCTTGTCAGATGCTTTTTTTTCTGGCAGTACCCTGTGGTGGTATTCTTGGTCAGCTTAGTCTGGCTGCCCTCTCCTGGTCAGTCTCATATGACTTCAGCAGAGTAACTTGGAGATAGACAGTTTACTTTTTTTGTCAAAATAAACGTGAACATTTGAATCTTTTGCCTTGAAATATTTTATTTTATTTCTATTTTTTCTGTTATTTCTCTTCCTTGTTTTTCTTGTGCACTTGTTTTTCTCTGTCCCACTTTTGTCTTCACTCTCCACATCATTTCTTCATCCACCTCTTCCTGTTGCTCTCTCTCTATTGCCCTGTGTCTTCTATCTCTTAAAAATTGCGTAAGGGAGGGTACATTATGCAGCTGCAGTGACAGTCACGTGTCCGGTCTACAGGTTGCAGTGGCAGCGGTTTCTCACATACAGGACAGATCTTGGTAGGCTTCCTGTGGATGGCACTTTATAGGAAGAGCAGAGGACCATGGTTGGTACAGAAGCCAAGAACAGCAGAGGTTGCAGTCATTTTATATAATCCGTTATCTCCCGATCATGTGATATCTCGACAGAACAGACTAAAAAAAGATATACCAAAAGAAAAAAAAGAATGGAAAAGAAAGCAATGTTGCATAACTTTTGGGCTGATCGATCAGGATGATTTCAGCTTTGCAGAAGGTGAATCTATTTGTGTATTGATGTGGTGTTGGTGCTACATCTGCAATTTGGCATGCTGGATTTGGAACTACTGATTTTGCTGCATTGGGTATTTGATGAAGGTGATTGTATTATATATTGCGTGTGTTGAAGGTTACAGTGTTACAAATTTTATAGCATGGCGCCAATTTTAGTTAGTAAATAGCAAAAAGAAGATTTGTATTCAGTATTGCAATTACACATATTTAGTGGGTTCCACTTGTGTTTAGCACTTGCAGGCAAAAACTTCAAGTAATGATGCGAAGGGTGGGAAGGATCACCTGAAATCTGAAATCGGTATCTCACTCTTTCAGGGAGGTTCAACCTCTAATCTGAACATGAACCTGTATGCCACCAAGAAGACAGCAGCTGAAGGCATGTTAGACATCGCTCTGTTCCTGGCTAACATCACACACATGAAGACTGTCATCGAACAGGGAGCTGGATACAGGTAGTGTGTGTTGTTTCCAAAGTTCCACTGCCAATTCACTCAAAAGTAGAAAGGCCTTTTTTGTCAAGGAGAAAATATAAATCAATGAAAAAACATTCTGCCCCTATACTACTTATATACTTCAAACTTTTATTCAGTACACACGACATCTATTGCATGTCTGTCCGTCCTGGGAGAGGGATCCTCCTCGGTTGCTCTTCCTGAGGTTTCTTCCATTTTTTTCCCTGTTAAAAGGGGATTTTTGGGGCAGTTTTTCCATATTTGAATCAGGGGTCTAAGAACAGATGGTGTCGTTTGTTGTGCAGATTTTAAAGCCCTTTGATTGTGAGTTGTGATATTGGTAATACATACTTAAGAATTGTAGAGTTTTATCAGGATTCAAACTCCTGAATGATCACATTTACTGTTGCCTCAAACAATATTTATTGATAAATATATATTCCACAACTTTTTTTGCTTTCCTCATCAGGTACTACGTCGCTGTCCTGACACTCATCTCCTTCTCTCTGGCTCTCCAGATAGTGGCTGGAGTCCTGATCATCATCATTGGTGAGCCAATCATATTACAGCATAAGTTGGCTTAGAGAGCACCTCCTTAAGAAATCCATCCCCTATGTTTTTAACCAATCATATTAACATACTAATACACTGATACAGTTATTTTCTGTGAAAGTACAGGCATTGCAGGTTGAAGCCCAGTCACTTTCTTGTCTATTTTGGCCGAAAATGTGTTACATTTAAAACCTCAAAGCAACCGAACATATACTCTTAAAAAATCCTATGAACTATGAATATAAAAGGATGCTGAGAGTAAAAATACATATATTGGAATACTTCTCTGACCCATGTGTATGTAGTTTGTTATTTTTCTTTTGTTGTTATTTTTGGTGTGTGTGTTTGTGTGTGTGTACGTGTGTGTGCTTGTTGCAGCTCGGCGAGACGTCAGCGAAGAGACCAATCAGAAGCGCCTGGACAGCCTGAACAATACCACGACCGTCATTGTCTTCCTCATCTTCGTCACCAACATCTTCATCTCCGTCTTCGGGATGGAGCGCACCGGCCTCTTTCCCCAGATGCATTTCTGACTGCCTGGCATAGAGAATGACTCTAATATGTAGATCTTTTTGGAAAGTAGGGAAAGATTCTGACACACTCAACATAGGACCAATTCTCTGTAAACACACACACACACACACACCCAGAAACACAAAGACTCATTGTTCTACTTAAAGTACTAATCACTATCACAATCTACATTATTACCTTACTCTTATGTCTTTATTTCATTTTATTCAGTGTGAATGGACTGGGCCAAAGGACCAACTAGATGTGTGTGTGTGTGTGTGTGTGTGTGTGTGTGTGTGTGTGTTTCTGTATGTTTCTGTGTGCTTGTGTTCCTGTTGTCTTTGTGTGTAATGTATGTACATGTGTGTGTGTGTGCGTGTGTGTGTCTATGCAGCTCGTTTTGAGCTAACCCTCCTCCCCTCCTGTCAGCGGTTGTTAAACTTCCTGAACAATCTGACGACCGGCATCATCTTCCTCACCCTCATGGTTAACATCATCAAAGCCGCCTTCGGCACACAACGCAGCTGCTTCCTGCGATGGCTGCTTCAGCGTTTCATTCTATGAAACACCCTTAGCAGGCACATTCGCGCACTGTACTTACATTCGTACACAAAAAATTTACATAAACGTGCATGTTTAAAGTTGTGTGACTTGCCATTTGTCTGATACTGCCACCAGATGGCGCCAAAATAATAATGTTTGAACGCCTACACATACAAAAGCAGCTTTAATCTTTATCCGTTCGCACACAGCTGCTGAGCAAAATGCTGTTTATTACTGTAGCATGACAGACTTACACTTATGAAGATACACACATTCACATTGGGAGTTTGCTTCGGCATTCTGCCTCAAGGCTAAATGTGGAAGCAAACTTCCAGTGCTATGTCTAAATATGAAGAAAAGTATGTCCACATTTCATTAGAGTCTACAAAATCTTCTCAGTGTAGTCTTCTGAGCAGCTTAATCTAACTGGAACAGCTGGAGGTTCTTTGCTCAAGGGCAGCATTAAATTGTATTTGTTGAGCGAGGGGATTACATCTCTCATGTGGAATTGATTTAATACAAATTAAACAGCAGCTTTGTTACCATAAGCCCAGTAAAAATGTCACATAAACTAGACAGAGGTTTGAGAGTGACTGAACTACTGTATATTGCTGTTTGTATGGGTGCATTACTGTGTGTTTGTTTGTATGGGGTCATTGTGAGGGTATGGACGTGTGAGTACGCATGCATCACCTGTATGTGTGCTTGTGGATGGATGTGTTTGAAATGTTTGAAATTGTGTGTTTGTGTGTCTGTCCACGTGTCTGTGTGTGTGTGTGTGTGTGTGTGTTTGTCTGCGTGTGTGTTGTAGCCCGCAGGGACCTGAACGTGGTGTCCAATCAGAAACGACTCGACTACCTGAACAATCTTGCTACAGGCGTCATCTTCGTCACCACAGTGATTAACTTCTTCGTCAGCTTCTTTGGCTCCAAGAGGACCGGCTTCTTCCGCTGGCTGCTGGCCCGACTCCACTTCTGACACACACACACACACACACACACACACACACACACACACACACACACACACAGGTGTACGCACTCACATATCGTTTACACACTGCAACATGCATGCACAAGTATTTTATCTGTACACGCATTTAAACATGTTGATTAAAAGTTGATATTAAGTTAAAAGTCCTATTTAAAAAGTTGAGACAAATAATTGAAGTACTGCATGTTCAAACATTACATCTTATTTATCATTTAGGCTTTGAAGAGTGATTCACGCTGTAATCCAACTAAAATATTTTCACTTTAACCATGTATGTTGCTGCAATAATGTGCTTGTGCCATGTTCCATTATGTGTATTTCA
Organism: Coreoperca whiteheadi; assembly: GCA_011952105.1. NCBI lineage: Eukaryota > Metazoa > Chordata > Actinopteri > Centrarchiformes > Sinipercidae > Coreoperca > Coreoperca whiteheadi. The sequence goes on from CM022484.1 coordinate 13,853,410, forward strand.
AACAGTTTTACACTTTACATGTCTTACCCAAATTGTTTAAATAATTTATTTTTTAAAACTTTGACATAGACAATGATTTTGAGGTTCAAGACCAGACAAAAACCAGGGTAATATAAATAAGAGACATCCCTGTAATATGTACATACACACTCTCCTCCAGAAAGCTGAATAAATGTAGTGATTTAACAAAAGCCTATCCAGTGCTTGTTGTGGTTTTTGCTGAAGCGTGAATGCAAAGTAACAGGGTGGAAATGAAGTGAGCTTAATATCACAAGCGATAGTGAGTGTGTGTGTGTGTGTGTGTGTGTGTGTGCGTGCGTGCGTGCGTGTGTGCGTGTGTGTGTGCAAGTGTGTCCATGCATGTGAAGATGTCAGTGTTTGAAGGAGAGAAGTAAAGTGGCCATTGGCCGTTATTTTGTCTATTCATTTTAAGGGACTCAAAATGTTGTGCATCCTGGTCAAGTCTCAGTGTGTTAGAAGCAAGTGTAGTCTGAACCCTGTGTTTCTCTACTCTGTGTTTGTGTGTGTGTGTGTGTGTGTGTGTGTGTGTGTCACAGGCCGTCGGGACCTGAATAACGACGCCCTGCAGAAACGTCTGGATTACCTGAACAACGTAACAACCATCATAGTCTTCATCACCACAGTCCTCAACTTCTTCATCAGTACCTTCGGCATGCAGCGCACTGGATACTTCCCATGGCTTATGATGCGCATTCACTGATATGCACACACACACACACACACACACACACACTTGTGCTGAAAATTATACTGCAATATAATTTAGACTGCACTACCACACAGACGAACTTACCATAGCTCAAAACGTGCATATGTACATACAATGGATTATTTGGCTTCATTTTTGACCTTAACATGATGATGTCTATCTTCAGTATGGACCCATTTGCCTTAAACAGAGCTGTTATACATGTCTTACGTGTTAATACTAGCTTATTTTATGATTACATAAGTTCACTTGGTAGAGTGCGCCCCATGTACAAGGCTGAGTCCCTACCGCAGTGGCCTCTGTTTGAATCCAGCCTGCGGCCCTTTGCTGTATGTCATCCCCTCTCTCTCTATCTCTATCTCTCTCTCACACACATTTCCTGTCCCTCTTCAGGTGTCTCTATCAACAACAAAACATGTAATAATAAAAAAAATACTGTAAAATACACTTTTGTCTCAGTTTATTCCATAAAGGGTAACACATTTGCTTTTGAAAGCTATGCACGCTACACACTTTATACGGCACACTTTCATTAGGTAATGGGGACATCTAGTGTCTGAGAAAAGTCAGGGTCCTAAAAGACCCTCAACTTCAGCCTCATCTAACAGAGGACATGAATTGCTATTATGATTCTGAATGTTTGGTAGTTTATTAAGTCATATGGAAAAAGTTGCTTGCCCCATCACAGTAAGGTCAGTGGTCAAGCTCAAGATCAACCTGCTCTTCTACTTTGTTGACTTAGATTAGATTTAATAGTGTGCTGATGACTGCATGTTGGCTAACTTTACAGCAAGTAAAGCAGGGAGAGGTATCTGTCAGAATACACAATACTGTAAATTATTTCAGTTTCCTATGATATATGCCCTTGATCTGCACTTGTCTCTGCCCTCTGATGTTATTTTTGGTTTGGTTCATTTTCCACATTGAAGTGATCACCTTATGGATCGCTTGGAGTTGATCAGTGCTGAAAAAGCAGCCTGCTGGCTTTAACTACAAAGTCTTGGTTAAAGCATGAAGAGAGTTCATAATAATGGTTGGCATGGATGGGTTTGGGAGGGGAAATGTGCAGCCCTCTAAAATAAGGGCCCAAATATTTGAGATCTAATCAATCTTTATGACACTTAAGAGTAACACTAAAGTAAGTTGGTACTAGGTAGTAAGGACATGCCAGGAGGAAAATGTTTTATTTATGCATACATTTCCTGCCTTCAAAGAGGCATTATTTCTGGTTAAACATTTTTGGACTTTAAACTTGTAGAATTAGGCCTTTTGTTGTTTTTCAAAACTATGATTGTTCAAGATGTCTTTTATATATACAGTACATCATGGTACCTCACAGAAATGCAGCTTGGAGCTTGCAGTGCTATTGGTGGCTTGGTTGTTTGTTGTGGCAGAATTTTTATAGCATTAAAGAGATTAATAACATTGGGGTTTTTTTTTAAGACAACTGACAGACTGTAAAATAAAATAAAATAAAATAAAATCCTACAATAATAAATAAAATGTCCCAAAATTAATGTATAAAATATATAGTCCCCAGATTCAGTACACACAGAGAAAAGAAAAAAAACAGCCTGGGGGAAATGTCCAGTGCTGTTTTTGGTATTAGTAACTTGACCAAGGGAGGAGAGAAAGAGGAAGGGAGGGATCATGTGTCATTCTCAGGAAACGAAACTGCACGTCTAAAGGGAAAATTTCCCCGACCGTTTCCACAGACAAAACAGACATCTCGGCAGGTAAAGTTCAAGTGCACTGATTCTTTTTTTGATCTTACTGAAATGTGCGAAGACATTTGGTTCCTTAAAATTATAGAAGGGTAGACTATATAATTGTCCTGGCAAATACTATAACTTCAAAGAATCTAACAGCCTGTGTCCAGATGACAATACCACAGTGCTAAGCTATCTGGGCTGTGTTTGACAGTGGCAGGATCTCCACTCTCTTTTGTATCTAATCAGGTCGACTAATTACCATTTTCAAAGATTTTGTTGCTAATTTCTATTTTGCATGCATTTGTAAAACAGGTTTTGCTGTCGGTCCAAAATGTTGTTTTCTTGTGTCAGAGGGGAAATAACCATCTGACTTACACCATGATGTTATTGTCGGCTGAAATGTTATTTGAGGACACAACACTCAGACTAATGATGCATTGCCATTACTGCAGCTGTTTGTTGGTGTTCACTGCTGTGACCACAAGAAATACAATGGAGTTGATATGATAACACATAATTAGTTTAAGAGGGTCACTAGAGGTCAAGGCCATGGTCCCGTTGTTGAATGTCCTCACCATGCGACAAATGGACAGAGGTAATAAGAATTTTCAACACAGAAAAACAAGTACGATTTGAAAACCAAGCTCCTATACAGGCAAATGGTAGTCAAAAACGTACGTTACCTTCTTGATTTACACAGTTTTGTGGATTGAAATTGAAAATCCTAATCATCAAAATCCTCTCCTCTCATCTAGACATGGCCTCAGGCAGCAGTCTCCCATGTGAAGAACAGCTCCTGTGTTCAATCTGTCTGGATGCATTCTCTGAGCCTGTCTCTACTCCATGTGGACACAACTACTGCAAGACTTGTATCACAGGGTACTGGGCCAGCAGTGACCTGACACAATGTCCCCTCTGTAAGAAGAAGTTCCGCAGTAGACCACAGCTTCAGGTCAACACAGGGTTCCGAGATATGGTGGAGTATTTCAACAACATGAGGGTCAGCGGTGAAGATGACATTCTTGCCAAACCAGGGGAGGTGTCCTGTGACGTCTGTCTTGGCCCGAAAATCAAGGCCCAGAAGACGTGCCTGGTGTGTTTGGCCTCGTACTGCCAGCCTCACCTGGAGCCGCATCAGAGAGTCACAACCCTTAAGAAGCACCAGCTGACCGACCCTGTGTCAAACCTGGAGGACAGGGTGTGTAAGAAGCACGACAAGATGCTCGAGCTCTTCTGTCGCGTGGACCAGATGTGTGTTTGTTTCATGTGCTCGAAAGACGACCATGCAACGCATGAAGCCGTCCCGTTAGAGCATGCGTTCAGAGAGAGGAAGGCCTGCCTGGACAATGTGACGGCAGAGATCAAAATGATGGAAAACACTAAAACCGGGAGTATTAAGGAAATCAAATACTTAGCTGAACAGAGCAAGAAAGAGTCAGAGAAAGAGATAGCAGACATTGCTGAGGTTTTCACTGCTCTGGTGGTCTCTCTGCAAAGAAGCCAGGCTGAGCTGATTGAGTTGATCCAGGAGAAGCAGAAAGCAGCAGAGAAGCAGGCTGAAGACCACGTGACACAGCTGGAGCAAGAAGTGGCTGAACTGAGGAGGAGAAGATCCGAAATGGAGCAACTTTTACAAACAGATGACCACCTCCGCCTCCTGCGGAGCTGGCCATCTTTCTACTTCCCTGCTCACACTGAGGAGCTATTCAACCCTCTGTCCCACTCCACCCCTCCATTTCCTGTAGACCTCTCCGACATCAGTCGACACAGTTATGTGGGGATGGTGACAAAAGCAGTGGCTCAGGTGGAAAGGACACTCAGTAATGAGATGGAGATGCTTATTCATGAGGTCAGGTTATCTGATGGCTGTGAGGCCGCTCAGCAACCTGATGCAGCTGAAAAACGGATGACAGATGGGTTTATTAAAGAAGTGTGGAATCCGCCTCAGGACAAGCTGATGATGATCCAGCAGTGCGATGCTGTGGATGTGACTCTGGACCCCTACACGGCCAATTTCAGACTCACAGTGTCTGAGGATGGGAAACAACTGAGATTTCGTGACAGCCGACTGTTTTTACCTGCTTTATTTGGGAGAAGATTTGCCCACCAACCCTTCATCCTTGGGAAAGATGGTTTTTCCTCAGGCAGGTTCTACTATGAGGTGCAGGTCAGTGGGAGTGCATACTGGCTCTTGGGAGTGGTGAAAGAGTCCATTAATAGGGACCTCCCTTGGTTTCCCACCCCTGAGGAGGGAGGCTGGACATTTAGTGGAATCTCCAGTCAATTCCAAGAGTATTATTTTGCTAATGGTGTTAACTCTGCTCCCCTGTACCTGCAGCAAAGGCCCCAGACAGTTGGTGTGTTTGTTGATTATGATAAGGGAGAGGTCTCCTTCTATAACGTGGACGCCAGGACTGTGATCTTCTCCCACACAGGATGTTCCTTCATTGAGACCACACCAGCACTAAAAGCTTTTCTCTATTCTATGACTGGCACTTCCTTAAGTTGCAGACCAAAGATCTACCCTATTTTTGGGCTCTTTGGATATGATTCTAACGACATACTCATAATCACTCGTGTGGCCCGCACAACTTAAGGTGCCATCAGGTGAAATTAATGTGTAACTTCTACCAAAAAGCTTTGTCATTTCTCATTTCATGTTTCAGCTCTGTTTGTTAGTATTGGTTGCACACACATTACTGGAATATATAAAACAGAATATTTTTTGCAGCTCTAACAAAATAGAGACAGTAGTAATAGTAGAAGTATCACATATTATAAAAAGACAATAACAGTCAGTGTAACATATTCTTATATTTCATTCTAAGCTTTCTGACTTTCCAGCCATGTTGCAAACAAAAGAAGTCAGAGATTTGAACTGAACTGACAGTTGGTGATGGGGTTCATTTCAAATCGGGAAGAAAGGTGGAAGCTACATGAATCATACACTATATTTACATCCATGTTGCAATACCTGTATCTGACCATGAGATGACCCCATTGTTTAACCAGTGTTCCGTATCTAGTTATCAGACGCTACTGTAGGAGGAAACAACAAGGAGCGGAACAATGGCATCATAGGAACCCAATTTCCTCTTTGTCTCTTACAAAATGCAATTAGCTGATCTTTAAAAGTCATATTATAATGCAAAAATGATTATATGGTTCTAGCTTCTCAAATGTGAGTATTTTCTTTTTTTCTCAGGCTTATATAATAGTGAACTAAATGTCTTTTGGTATCAGTAATCTTGTTAATCAGTGACTTCTTTGAATTTGAGTAGACAATTGTGAGCATTTTTTGAAGGCCAAGAGATCCTTCTGGCATGCTTGGACCAAACACATCTGATAAAGGAGCTTCAAAACCATTTGTTTGTTATGTATGTACTATGCAACTGATATGTATTATACTGTTTAATAAAAGTGCATTTCTTCAAAATGTACTCCTCAGATCTTTGTTCATTTCTGTTTCCTCAGATTACATTGATTGCGTTCTGGTGGGGTGTCGAGTGCCTTGCTCATGGGCAATGTGTTCTGTTATGATTAGAAAAGGGGGTGTCCTTTAAGTCTTTCTTTACAATGATAAAATACATAAAAGCCACCACTAAGTGTTTTTACTGATCGGTTTAGCAGAGACATTTCAGAAGGGAGCTTGGTCCACCACTCCTGGACTGTTTCTCTCAAGGGGAACTTTAGCCAGCAGACTATTTATACCTCAGCTGTCTGACTGACTGGCGCCCTGGGAACTGGGACACTATGTGTGTGTGTGTGTGTGTGTGTGTGTGTGTGTGTGTGTGTGTGTGTGTGTGTTTGTCTTTGGTCATTGTCTAGTTGGAAAGATTTCTTTAGGATGATGTGCAATTGTGTGTTTGAGAGACAATCAGAGAAAGAGACCTAGGAGGTTTGGATGACCAGCTATGAAATATGACACATACTCTAGTCAGATGCTGTATGTAGGCCGTTCACTCATCAAACACAGACTGACTCTGAAGTGTCAACATGCCATAGGTCCAATGCATGCATGCAGAAAGAACGTATAACAACACTGTCAAATCCATCGTGTGATGAAATAAATAAAGATCTGTTACTGTGGATCAGGAATATTAGATGACAACAGATTCCCAGAGCGAAGAAAACAACAGAAATCTGACTGATAACTTTGTATAACTATGTGACTGAGAGGATGAAATTCAACAAAGGCTTAAGGTGAAAGTTAATGGTGTTTGTCTGGCATTACTCTCCAGGCATCATTACACAGATAATAACTGTCACAGAAAAACCACGTCTTCTTGTTAGTTAGCAAGCTTTGACCTATTCTTAAGAAAACACATATTAATAACATCTATTGTACTTTTAATTTATTTTACAGCTACTTAGTTACTTTACAAATTGAGATATTATACACAAAACATTCAGTGATCTTATGAAATATGATGCATGTTTATAGATTAAAGAACCAAGAGTTAGGCCTATACAAGCAGCTAAAAAATCAATGCTTTTATAAATAAATGAAGGAACTTAATACTTCCTCCACCACTGAAAGCTAATAAATAATTTCTTCTGAGCTGTTGAATTCTTATGATCGAACAGTTACCCAGATGCTAACATACAGGATGTGAAAATAAAGGATTTTTTAAAATATAAAATATCACACAATGATAAATGGACAATATGCATGATGTTATACTAATATGAAAAATTAGATTTAAAAATGAAAGCACTTATCTCATTTAAGTGCGACTTTAATAATCGCGGATTATCACGCACGCAGGGAGAGACGGGGGGTGCACGTCTCGTGGGCGCGCGCTCCACCGTCGTGACGTCACGGGAGCGCCCGAGCAGTTGGGGAAGCCACCAGTGGCAGAGCTGGGAAAGACGGAAAGGAGGGAAAGATAGACAGAAGAGATAGACGGGAGACAGAGAGACACAAATACGAGACCGGGAGACAACCCCCCCGAAAGAGAGCGTTTCACCTCGGCTGACTGTCTGTTACGCTGCGATACGTCATACTTTGAGGTTTGACAGCAGCACAATAACTGGCGAGGATAGTGTGACTGGCCTTTCTTAACGTTACACAGAGCTTAATTCACAACCGAGGGAAGCAGCGTAAACACAGCCGCAGTGAGTATTGGAACTTACAGCTGGCAGTGTGTGTGTGTGTGTGTGTGTGTGTACGTACACTGCACATGCATGTTTTATTACACAGGCCTACGCGTGTGTGTGTGTGTGTATGTGTGTTATAGACATGTTGGCCACTTCTCGCTCGACCTCACATGCCGTCTGTGCGTTTGTGTGTGTGCGACTCGGGAATAAAAAGAACACGAGCGCTAACGTAACTCAAATGTGATGGCTGCTTTGAGGTCAGCTGTGAGACCTACAGTAGCGCTTTGTTAGGCTAACGTTACGTTAACGCCGGTGGGGAGCACTCTGCGTGTTTTGGCCAGACTGTCATGATACGGTATCGCTACGTTTTGTCTTTTTGCGGGTGCCAAACGACAATGCGAGCCCATTCAACAAGGCTTCCTCACGTTTTGTTCAATAAACCAATTGTAGCTGTGCAGCCAGATGCTTGTCCCTGAATAACAGGCTAATAACACTATGTCTCTTCACTGCACCTCTAAATGCGATTATCAATCTGTTCGCTGTGTTGCAGAAGTGCTCCTGACAGCATTGTAGTTTCTCAAAGCCACATAATTGCATAATCCTGTAATATTAGGCTATTTCACAGCGCCAATTCAGTGACATTATTGCACTTTATAGTGGGTTTATCTCCTGTAAGTCACTAATATTCCCTTAGGGACTTGAAATGTGCCTCTGGTAGTCAATATTAAGTTTCATCTCTTGCCTTAATATTCCCATTGGGACTGTTTTGTTGCATTGTGATATTTCTAACAGCCTCCTTCAATTTCTTCAGGCCGCTTGTTTGTGTTCTAATTTCTTTCAAGGCACAAATCTGTGCACTTTTCTAAAATTGTGTTTCTAATGCTGCCATAGTTGCACAGGACTGTCAACAGCCACGTCCTGCCAACTGACAGTCACTCAGTCAAGGCACGATCGAGTACGACTGGGTAACAACATCTTTGCAAACCAAAATGTAGAGCCGATATTTGTGTTGATTAAGGCGGGGAGCTGAAGTCTGCTGCTTGTGTTTCGCAATGTTGGGTGGGGTGGGAGGGGTTGAAGATTTCCTCTGTGTTCCGCCCACAGCTCTATTTCTTTGCACCGCCCCTCCTCCGGGAACACCAAGTCAGGGAACTGAGCTGCTTCCTTCCACTGACATTATTGACAACACTGGACATTTATACATGTCCGGCTCTGGACACCTCAAGGGTAGCCTGGGCAAACGTTGCTCTAGTACTACTGTTTTCTTTTGGTGTAGAAGCAGTTTTGATACTGATTTTCAAAACTTACAATGTCCTGGCCCACAATGTATCTTTCTGAACGTTTGATTCTTAATGAACCTTTTTTGCACTGGCTGAGAGCCTTCTGACTCCTCTGTCTCCAGCTCAACATCAAAGTTAAAAACCTTCAGGGATCACCACTTTGCAACAACACGAGGAACCTAGCCTGACAAAGACAGTAGCTCTTTCAAATCACTTCCCAGAACTGACTTTTATCATAAGACCATAATCTTTGGTGCCTTGTTTGTTATTTATTTATTCAAGCTGATTTATCACTTTGTCAGAGTAAGGATTTATTTCACTTCAGGTAGACAGACAGATAGATAGATAGATAGATAGATAGATAGATAGATAGATAGATAGATAGATAGATAGATAGATAGATAGATAGATAGATAGATAGACTTTCTGGGGGTGTTTGGGTCACCTTCTCATCTCCCTTCATCTTTATTTAAACTGGCAAGTTGACTGTACGAGCACATTCCTCTTTACAGGACGAGCCTGGGGGAGTCACACTGTCACTTTCTCTTCCATTAACTACTACACACTCCTGAATTAGTTTTGTGCTTCCTTGCCTTTGTGTTAATTGTCGAGTCTCAACGGCACATTTTCCATATTTGTTATGCAGGCAGCAGCCAAGATTAGATAAGTGGCGGTGTGTGTTTGCATGCGCATGACGTTGATGTACTTTTTGTGCATCAGTGTGTTTATGTACATGGATGCGTGTGCTTGTGTGTGAGTCATGGTGTGTGCGTATGTGCATTTTGTTTGCCCAACCTGCCTTTCGGATTAATTTCCTGTGGTACACAATAGACTGGAGCTGATGCTATCTGTCCCTTATCAGCGTTGTGCTTTCCAGTGTCTGAACTATATTATATGTTTTATCGCTGATAGGACTGGTGGCAGAGATTGAAGTTACAGGTAGCACAGTTTCTCTGCTGTGCCAAAATCTTTATCTTGCCCAGACATCTTCTGCCTAATATTTTCTCCCAAGTGTAATTGGGTTGCTCAGTTAATTGAAAGAGCTCCCTTGCAGTTTTGCAAGGTACAGGATTAGTTGATTTTTCTCCTTGTGGGAAAGGTGTTGCACACGGCGTGAAAAAAGGCCAAACTCGCTGAACCACAAGTCGAGTTTTACAAGTGAGAAAAATGTCTTCATTATTGAAGTTCTTGCAAACTTAAGAAACATATCACATTTCTTACGACTTAAAAACGCTCTGAAATTTAAAGATAGCTCCAGAGGAGAGAAGATCCTTTCTGACCGTGGTACAGAAACAGAGGTGAGCACACAACTTCTGAGATATATTTTGGAGTGATTGTACAAAATAATTGACATGATGAAATATACTGTATGTTTGCTGAAGCAGCATGTATAATTCAGGATTGGGTAGTGTAGCCTATTATTTGATTTGATAGGATGCTACGCCGCTGTAGCCTCGCACATGGGGCGGGCGCTCTACCGACTGGGCTAACAGCGCGCCACGCCACTTTTTAAAAAAAAAAAACATTTTTGCAACTTTCACTGCATCTTCATTTTCTTGCATGTGTCATTGTGGTACTAAATTCTCCTTATGATTTCACTGACGTACCCCGTATACTAGCACAATTTACTGCTCCAGATTGGTTTTGTTTTTCTTTCCTTGTCAGCCAATTTCTATTTGTATATTTATTTATCAGAAATGTATCAGACTGTTGTTCATTTAGCATGGTACTTGCCACTGGAGATGTTAAGGAAGGATTTCCCCACAAATAAAATGAGCTTCTTTTAAGAAAACACATCACATAAAATGTAGGCCTATGAATTGTTTTGTTAATGAACAATATGGCATGTTAATCATATTATAACTTGAGAGCTGCTCTTGCAAGTTACTCTTACTGTAAGTAGGATTAAGTACCTTGATACATTAGTCTTATTGGTTACACTTTACTTTGCAAAGAACTTGTTTTACTCCTAAATTGACTAACATTATTAAGTGTAATTCTTAGGAGTTTTATTTACTATGAAGGAATAGTAATACTAGTTCACGTCACTTTTGCACTCTTAATAGCAACTCGGATTTTCAGAGAGGTGATGTTATTATCGGCATGATAAAGCAGCTGTGAGGGTTAAAAAAGATAAATCTGGTGAACGGCGGGTCATCCCCTTAAATCTTCAGACAGATTAGGTGCAGAACGAGTACGGCGCTCCCCTTCAGCTGGGCTGTCGAGTTGACTTTCAGTGAGATGTGTAGCCCCAGACAGCACCAGCGAGTCCTTTCCAGCCACATCATATCACAACGAGCCTGACAGGAACAGAGAGTAATGGAGAATAATAATATTCAGGATGAGTATAATGTGTTTTTATGAGCCCCGATCCCAAGGCGAGAGACGAACTTTGTCAAATTTGGCTCCCACGCTGAAACACCAGCCGGCTAAGTATAGGTTGAGTGGTGTGTGTGTTTGTGTGCGTGTTGCATTGTGCAGTGTGACAGATGGATGTGTGGTTGTCACATAAATAGAACATGCTGAACACCTTCAGGAATGCTGATGGAGAAAAAGAGAGGCAGCGAGAGGAAGTGAAAGCATCGTGGAGACAAGTGAGAGTCAGAGAGGGAGAGGAGGGATTAGAGGTGGGAGAAAGAGCGATGGGGAAAAGAAAATGAGCAAGTAACAGGTGTAAGTATTTTAATCAAACATCATCCTCTCCTGCATTAGCTAACTACAAGCCTCCCCATCATGTCTGCTTGGCTCTGGCATAAGCTCTATATAAAAACCCCACTGTACGTTACCCCCCCGTAGCCACACAGACAAAGTTAGCAACAAGGTGGTGAAGAAAGTGGAGCATTCAGCAGATAAAGAGCTAGATATTTCCCTCAGGAGTTGGTAGAGACCAGAGAGTGAATTTTGGACTTACATTCGGCATATGGACAGATACACAGCTACAAATGAATGCGAATGTTGCTCCATACCTGCTGTGTAAATATGTAACTGTCTGCTAACAGGTTCGCCATATTAACTTAAAAGGTGATAATAATGTCAATGTTAAGTTTTGAGTTGCTTCTTTATCTCTAGCCATGTTTGGAAAATTCTATTCTCTGCTGTGCTAGCGCATACTGGCGATCTACGCAAGCACAAGTAAATAACTTGGCATTCAACCACGGAGACTTTCTTGGTAGCCTGGTGTGATATTCTAGGATTTTATGAGGCCTAAGACAACATTGTTGTGTATGAGAACGAAGTGTGTGGAGGAAAGATGAGACATGCAGAATGTCTGTTAGTAGCAGAACAGGGAGGCAGAGGATGAAACACTGGGCGGTGTGTTTACTTGTGTTTCCTGTAGAGTGTTTTGTGGACTTAAAGGGGATGAGGTTATTTTGGGTCTCAGGTTCACTCCTGGGCCTGTTTCAGGATCTCTTCCAGTAGGTACTGTGGTTGTAGTCGGGCATTTTGTGGTTGGATATTTACAGTACAGCATATGATAAAAGGCTGCTAAGCTGTAACTGCAATTATTCCCTAGTCCGATTTTGGCTAAACGGTTAGTCTTTGACAGGAAACTTATCAGTAGGAATTTTGGACTTTTTAAGCAAAAATGGTAAGAACTCATCGGTCCTGCTTCTTGTATGTGAATATTTTCTGTTTTTCTTAGTCTTCTATGATATTACCTGGATATCGTTGGGTTTTGGTTCTGCAGCAAACTCCTTCTGCTGATGAAGGCTACTGTTTCCAAGGTCAAGAATTAACTCTCAGTGTAGCAGTGTTTAACAGATGTTTCCTACGCCAGCACCACGTTGCTTGTTCACATTGGTGTGAAAGGGCAAGAGGGATGGCAGTCCTGTTGAAAGATGGGTCTTGGACAGTCATATATGCTAGTGTTTTCTCAAACCTCATGATGCCAACTGTGTCAAAGGTGTGTTTGTTTGTGTGCTTGTTTCCAGTGGGGTTGGTATTTTTGTATTTATTGTTTCTCCTTTTTAAAAGTCTTCCTGGAAATTCAGTTGAAAGCACAGATTCATTGAAACGATTGCCAGAGTGGTAGGTTCATTTGAAATTATAAGCTTGAGGTTATTTTCATCTGAGTCTCAATGCTGTTTGGAGTCCCTTTCAGGGTCTAAACGCACCACAAATGCATTCTCAACCTGTGGGCCACACTGGTGGTTTTTTCATGTGACCCTGAGACTTGAACTGTAGAAAACACAACATGGTGTGTGTTGTTGTTTCCATGAGGTCCTCGAGCCAATAAAAATAAAAAGAATGGTTTGTGTGTGTGTTTAGTCTTGTGATAGATTGGTGACCTGTCCTGGGTCTACAGTACACCGCCTCTTGCCCAATGCATGCTGAAATAGTCCAGCTCCTTATGACCCTAAACAAGATAAGCAGTTCAGACGTGGACAGATATGTATATTATATTGTCTATTTATATTATATTTATTGTTCTGTACCTCTTTCAGACTAAAGCAATGACCCAGGAAAAATAATGATATTCCTAAATTGTGACACATCGATTGTTGCTGCCCTATGGCTGGACATGGCAAACTCCTCCTGGTCACAGAGGGAGAGCTTATGGATTTCCAGTGGGAAGTGGTTGTTCTTTTCTACTACAGGCAGAAATGCCTTTGAGCAATGCTCTTCACCCTCCAACCACTCGGAGCCAAGCCTAAACGAGCAGAGGCAGGTGATGGCTGAAAAAGAGCCGTGTGTGTGTTCATCAAATGCTTAAATAAAGGTTAAAAAAGAAGTTAGACATGCTGAACATTTTTTTGCATTATAGGGAGAATTGGGACATGAGCATATACATCATCTAGCGGTCAGCAGGTCCAGAGGGGAGGAGGAGGAAAGTCCTGAATACACGCGCTCTCTCTCTCTCTCTCTCTCTCTCTCTCTCTCTCTCTCTCTCTCTCTCTCTGTGCAGATTCATATAGGCCTCAAATGAAGCATTAGATGTATGTGTGTGTGTTGTTAGGGACATGATCACTCATGGCCACTGAGCTGATGTGCATATGTTCAGCTGTGAATGTCTCTAGTCACACGTTTGTTGGTCTGTGGTTTGATATATCTATATTTGTATATGTGTTTTGTTTGACTGATAGTGTAGATCTGCACATATGCACAGTTTTTGTGTGTGTGTGCCTGTGCTAGAGGCCGGGTCCTGGCCTGTTTCTGTCCAGGTGTGTGTTTTTGGCCTGAGGGGAGACAGAGCAGATGCTCCCCTGTTTGCGTTTTGAGAGTGTGTGGCTGTAACTGACTGGTTGTCAGTAACGTCCCCCTGGTCAAAGATCTGGGCCTAGCAGAACATCCGTTGGAAAGACCCACCACTGCAGGGCTGTTACAGAGCGGGGGCGGGACCCCAAGCAGGGGTCGACCGAAGGGCTGCACAGTTAAGTAGACTTGAAATGAAATGTCAGCTTTTGTAGTTAGCAATTTGCAAGAGGCTGCCTGTCGAGAGAAAGATATTTCAAATATATATATTTTAACAAACTACTCAACAAGAAATCTCGGCCATACTTTACAAGGAAACAACAATTTTTACATCTTCTCTTTATATTAAACTAAGCTAATTCTATTGCTGCCATGAACGTTTATTTGTATATTGAACTTTTGTTAATAATGTCACTCTGTTGCGATATCTGAATACTTATGTTGTTTTATACAACATAATTTTGAAACATTGGAAATTGGCCTAGACTTTTTGTTAACTGAAGCTCCAGAGTAAATGCAACAGCTTAAATTGCTACATCGCCAATATTGTAAACAGTAGTAAGCAGTTTTAAGATTAATCATGTGTTATAGAGAAGAAAGAAGCCAGAGAAAAAAGGTTTTCCTTCTTGTGTGCGCTGACTTTTTATTAAGCGGTTTAGTTCACTTTAGGTCATTCTAGTAAGGAAGGGGAGAGTGTGGATCGGATGGCCAGTGTGTGTGTCCATTGGGTCATGTGGCCACTGACCTGATGATGACATCACTGTCTCCAAGGCTCACTGTCACCGAAATGGCTGAATGATGACTGTTGAGCAGCTGGTCATTGATGATAAGTAGCTGTAAATGAGCTTGCTTTATCTAGTACTGTAACTGACTCCAGAGGGAACACCTAAGGTTCCATATAATCATGATATTTAGTAGGCCTATTTTTACCCCAAAATTTCTCAATTCTAAACTGACAAGTATTCACACCAAAGTTTTTCATAGTCTGAAACTTATAAACAAATTTAAATGGTGGGTAGTTCAGGGGGGCCTGGGTAATTAGTGCAGCATTTTGAAGCATTTATCAGCAACACGTGTGAGCCTGTGCACGTAATCACTTTGCAAAAGACAGTTAAAAGTTACTGATGACACCTTTTAAATTGGGTTCACAGAAGGGCGTGATAGGAATGATATTTTTCATTATGTTTATTAATAATTAATAATGTAACCAATAAAATGTGACTCATATTATTAACAGGAATAGGACAGATGAGCATTTATTGATCTTTTCTTTAGTTTATTTTTTTTCTTCTCACATTGTTATTGCAGAATAAAATGGAAGAATAACTAGATTTAATTGACTGAATTAAAATAAAATATATGTGTTATTCTATTTTAGTACATGTAACTCATCCAGCAAGCAAAGTCATTATTAGCCTGTATGAATATTAAATCATCTGATTGAATGTTATCTCCTATCTCCCAGCTTATTACAGCTGCAGGACAGTAATTGTGATGTGGTGACCCGAGGTGGTAGGACATAGTGATCATAAGAAGTGGGCGTAATTGGTGGCGGAGAGACAAAGCAGCCTGTGTGATCATATGAACCGACACATCGGGGTGATGCTTGTGCCTGTGGCAGAATTTGTGGATTAAGCCAACGCCTTTTGACTGTGGTCTGTAGACTGAGCGTATCAGCCTTACATATCTCTCACTTACTGTGTATGTGTGTACATGTCAGTGTGCTGGCAAAAAAAAGAGTTGTGAGCATCTTTGACGAGTGATTTTTGGAAAGAGGGCAGATGATTAATTGATCCCTGCACAAGATTTTCTGTTGAGCACCGAATGGATTGTTTGGCTACTGTTGGCCTTGCAGCACTGCACAAAGTAAATACTGTACACAAAGACATGAAACGAGTCTATTGCTCAAGTGTTGGCTAATCAAAACCATAACCTGCTAAAGATCCAGTGTATGCCTTTGTGCAGTATGCAGTATAACATTGTTCCACTGATAACTAAGTCTTCATGTCTTTCTCCCTTTCTTTTTAGGTGATCCCATCTTCCTGGGCCTTGTGGAGTAACTGGCTGCCTTTATCTAAAGGGATGCTCTATTGATTACTGCTTTCCAACGCATTGTTTACAGTGGGCGTGTTGGAAAGGCCTTGATCACAGCTATGTTAACACTACATCCAGATATTTCAAGTGAAGAAGTTCTACAGTAGAAGACTGACGGACGTTTATCACCTGTTACATTTAGTATTTCAGATTTTTTTGGGACATCCATCTAACATTTTTTGCTTTTACTCATCTGAGCGTGTAATTTTGAGCATGTATTTTTGATTCACTTGCTTTATTCATTTCAATCAGACACTCTTTCGTCTCTACAGTATACACACCATATTCTCTTACCATGTACGGTAGCTCCCGTTCCGTCTCAAAGCTGGATGTTGTTGGATCCAATGGTAACGGGTCAGTGTCTGGGAGTCCCGGTCGCTCCCCACGCCTCCCTCGCTCCCCACGCCTTGGACACCGGCGAAACAGCAGCAGTAGCTCCACTGGCGGACTTACTGGATCCGGCAAAACTCTGTCCATGGAGAATATTCAGTCTCTAAATGCTGCGTACGCTACAGGCGGCCCTATGTACTTCACTGACACAGCTGACGACCCGGTCGGCATTGGGAGCCTGGGCAGTGGGCTGAACCCCTCGCTGCCCAAAAGCACCATGACCCTGGGCAGGGCTGGGGCCAGGGTCCCCTACGCAATCAGAGCGGCCATCATGGGGAGCAGTCCTAATATAAACACTGGAGGAGGTGGTGGAGCGGTCATGCCCAGTGATGCGATCGCATTTGGGAGTGAGCTGCAAAACCAGCTTTCACAGGCGGCTACTGTGCCCCACTCCATGAGACAGGTGAGGCATCGCAGTGTTTTCGTCTTTTATTGAGGCAAACCTTTTATTGAGGTTTGTACCAAGGTTTCGTTGGTACAAACCTTGTAAGAGAACATTTGGTCATTTTGCTCCTCTGTATTCTATTTGGGCACGGTCTATCTACTTTTTTCTTTTCAAATCTTTATGCCCTAAATATTTGGCATGCATATAAAAATATGATAGAATTGAAATAAACTAATGCTACAAGAACAACCATTTTAAAAAGCAATGTGTTGTGTGTACTCTAAGACACAAAATAACTTGGTGGTTTTGTTTTCTGGAAGTTACCCAGATGAAAACAGCGTTAAAGGGGTAGTCCCACATTTTGGGAAATATGCTTATATGCTGTCATGCCAACCAAGAGATAGATCGGCAGATCAATCCCACTTCAATTAACACGTTATATCTTGTTTGTTTAATCACTAAAAAAACCAAAGTGTAAAAAATGACTGTGCTGGATAATTTCTTGGACTGAAGCAGTAACTTCTCTAACTTCTCTGCTGGTTTCCTGGCAACCTCATGGTGAAGATAATCTTTGTCTCACCTTTGAGCGAGGAGCGAGGAGTCTGAAGTAAAGATAAAAAGATAAAAGATAAGATAAAAGCACATGAATTATCCACCTGTTTAATGTTGGGAGGTGATGTGAGTGGTTCTGGGCATTTAAGCTAAGTTCAGATAACTGTTTAAAGGTTAACGTTTTCTTCTTAAGTCACGCTTCAACTAAACAAAATAAGAGTTGTGTGGATATTCATACAGTATGTTGGTCTGCCCTCCCACTTCCTCTGCACTGTTAGTCATAACCTGAAAGCTCATCTCTCCAGGATGTATATCTCCTTCCTCACCCATACCTCCCTCCTCCACTTGTTTCTAATTATTTCTGAAACAGTCATGTCCTTTCCTTAACCCTCTAAAGCTTTCCTCTATTGTATGTCACATTCCTGTACTGTATGTTATGTTTGTTGTGAGGATGCTATGACTCCAAAGGTTGGCTCTCTTAGTTGTAACGGACAAGTGTGATTTAAAAATGTTAAACCTATTCAACCATGCAGAACTGTAAGACGCTCTGTGCACAAGCGTCACCTAAAATACGTTTTCAAAACCAAAGCAGTCTGTTTGTTGTTTAAAAATTAATTGAAGATATTTTTAAAATGTTTTAATACCCTGTTGTCCTCATGTCAAGATTAATTAAACACTTTAATGGGGAGCGTTTTCTCATTAATACTGCAGATAGGCGTGCACTATATGAAGAAATTGTGTATACAAATGCCCAACTTGAAAAAATAGTTTGCTGTAAAATATTTTCTTGACATACTGTAAATCATGAATATTTGCATGCATATTTGTAGTCTTGACAAGTTCACAGTAACCGTCTCAAAGTGCTTCACATACAGTATTGGACTCTCTCTTTCCATATTTGATGTCTCATATTTGTGTATGGTAGATTTTTCGACACCAGCAGTGGCTTTCAAAAGGGATTAGTGCGCTCTCAGTAGTGGCAGCTGCAAATAGACAAAATGTTTGTAACGTAAGACGTGACCAAAAATGACGATATTGCTGGCGTCAAACATATTGCAC
The DNA here is from genome assembly GCA_011952105.1 of Coreoperca whiteheadi. Taxonomy (NCBI): domain Eukaryota; kingdom Metazoa; phylum Chordata; class Actinopteri; order Centrarchiformes; family Sinipercidae; genus Coreoperca; species Coreoperca whiteheadi. Next base: position 13,871,905 of record CM022484.1, read on the forward strand.
TTGCACTGTATGTGTTCATGTGTGTTACCAGGTGAGAGACGGTGCGATGTCAGACCTACAGACACAGTTAAGAGAAGTGCTGAGAGAGAACGAACTACTACGCAGAGAAGTAAGGACACTTGCAGACACACACCTCTCCGAAGACATATCCATTTATTTTACAGTTTACTGTATCTTTTATTTAGTTTGTTTACGCTTGTGTTCCTCTGGGAATTCTGCCGTCCTGAATTTAAAACAAAGATTATAGTTAAGGACAAACTAAAAGCCAGTAAAGTGAATAAATAATATTAGGAGGCTAGTAATCAATGGTCAAGGATTCCTAAGGGCCTAATCAATACTAATAAACATTTCTTAAAACAAAGTCACAACGCTTGATGTTGATTTCTTTTAGCTGGAAGCTAAAGAGTCCAAGTTGAGCTCCTCTATGAACTCCATTAAGACGTTTTGGAGCCCAGAGCTGAAGAAAGAGAGGGCGCTGAGGAAGGACGAGGCCACGAAGATGACCGTGTGGAAGGAACAGTACAGAGTGGTACAGGAGGAGACACAGGTAGGAAAAAGGCATCTGTGTGTGTGTGCGTGTGTGTGTGTTTCTGTGGTCCAAAATCCTTGACAGTGAATTACTGTTTGTATCTCGTTTGGATACGTCAGCAACAATATCCTGACGAGGGTTGGGTTACTTGTGTCGTCATCGCCGCTAAATCCAGGACCTGGAACGTCAGGAAATCCATGTTGGAAATTAGTTTCAGCCCAAACCCTGTTAGTTTTTGCTTTGGTTAAGGTTAATCCTTTACTACCTGTGATATAAGCTGTTCTTTTCAGTTTTGTCTAGTGTAAAAATGTATGGACCGGCACAAACGGGATCATACCCTGATCATTTTGTCCACTGTTCTGGTGAATTTGCCTCGCTGCTGAAAGGCGGCCTTGAAGATGGGGAAAGATGAAGCGGGCTGCCTGGTTGGGGACTCCCAGCTGTCTGTTGGTTCAGGAGCCATCTGGATGAGATGGAGACACAGCTAGTCTGGCAGGGGGCCGCGCTATTATACAAGAGATGACATGCACACATACACACTCACAGTCGCTCGCTGCCTCGCAGTGACTCATTTCGCACGCTGATATCTTGAAACCAGTGCAGAAAGTGCTCAGTCCTCACTACATTTATATCTCAATGAAGAAAATAATCACATTTACATTTCGGTCATTAACCGGTGCTCTTATCTCCGCATATGTGTTTGTCTGAGTTTATTTTGGACTTTGATGTTGTTCCAAAGACTCCCAAGATAAATTTAATGTCGAAGTAATATGTGGGAAAGGATTTCAGGTTGTGAAATTACATCACCAGATATTAAATCACTCTCGCGCATTTACAGCCAGTTTGGTGTGTGTGTGTGTGTGTGTGTGTGTGTGTGTGTAAACGTGCAGTATGCCATTGCCTGTGCGTATGCATCCATAAATCTCTAAATGTCTAAACGCGTGTCTTGTGTTTGCATACTTATTCAAAGCGATGCCGTGTGAGAGAACAAAGGAACAGATGATGAGGTTGATCAATCTATCATGTATTTGACCTCCTGCCACCACTTGAAGAATCCTCAGTTGCCCTCACACTTACACACACACTCCTCTGTGGGTATGTGTGCGTGTTTCTGATCTCTAATGTTGGGAAACATGTGATATACTCGCTCTCTTTCTTAATCTCTTTCACTTCCATTCCCTTTCTTTCCTCCAGAAAACACACACCCTTATAACCAAAGGCATCCTTTTCATTTCCTGCTCTCATTATCCCGTCACTTTCCTTCTCTTCGCCCTCTTTTTTTCTGTTCTTCTCTGGCTTTTCTGCGTCCCCTCGCTCCTTTTTTCTCTCTCTTCTTACTCATTCTCCTTCTCCTCTTCTATTTCTGTCATCACATGGTGAGTCAGCTCTCGCTTTCCTCCCTCCCTCCTACCTTCCCTCTCCTCTCTCTGTCTTTGCCATGATCTTCGTGTTAGAAATGGAATTAAGTTACCTCCCAGTAATTTGGGGATATGTGCTTACAGACACACACTCACGCACGCACGCTGTGTCACGCTGAGGAATGCACATCTCATCCCCACCCTCCGTCTATCCTCCCTCTCTCCTTCTTTCCTCCACACTTCCTCACTTATTCACCTCCTCCTTCATGCTCGGCCCACTATCTTCACCTCTCTTCCGCCCGCCTCTGTCTTTATCGCTTCCTCTCCTCCTGTCTGCGTTCCCTCTGCAAGAATGCTTTCCTCTCAGATTCTTACAATGCGTCACCATAGATTCAAAAACAGGCATTCCTAATCTCATGTTTGCACTTGTTAGGCACGGGCCTTTGTAAGCAGGATCCAATAAATGATGGTATAATAATCTACAAGATTGTCTTATAAATGTCTTGGCATGTTTGGATAAATATATGTATATTTGTATATATGTAACAATTACAGTAACTGATGATTTATTAAACAAAAAATTCAAACATTTGCTGGTTCCAGCACTAAAAATCTGAGGGCTTTTCTGTGTCTAATATAATTGGAAGTCAAAAACCATTTTGTTTGTGAGTCTTAGTTGGACAAAATAGACAATTTGAAGATGTCACCTTGGGCTCGGGGGAACTTGAATGTTTACTACTGTCTTAAATTCAATAGACCAACCAATTAACTGATTGATTATAAAAAACAATTGAATCGATAATGATCCATATCCATTACTTTCGCTCCTAATTCTGTTATAGGCTTCATCAAGGCTGTGAATGTGATTTCTTGACATTGGAACATTTTTATTAACTACTATTTGGTTCGATATCTTTTTATCTGTGGATATCTGTGGAGGTGAAGAAGGTGCAGGACTTTAAGTACTTAGGGTCAACGGTTCAGAGCAATGGAGACTGTGGAAAAGAGGTGGAGAGGCGAGTGCAAGCAGGTTGGAACGGGTGGAGAAAAGTGTCAGGTGTGTTGTGTGATAAAATAGTATCAGCAAGAATGAAAGGAAAGGTGTTCAAGACGGTGGTGAGACCAGCGATGTTGTACAGCTTAGAGACAGTGGCACTGAAGAAAAGACAAGAGGCAGAGATGAAAAGTGTTTTACAAAAATAAACTATTGTTAAAGCTGCATTAATTGACTTTTCGGCTTCTAGGTGGCAGCAGAACAGTCAGTAAACACAACACTAACAAACAGTATAATCCCCTTGTAAAGTTGATATGGCGGTTGTGTTAGCAAACAGTTGCCCATTTACACATCCAGCAGACACGGAGCAACATTAGCAATCATTTTGAGTCGTGTGTCACCGACTTCTAGAGAAATATCAGACTCAACATCAGGAAAGCAAATTCTGCATGTTCATGGTTCATGTTAACCAACCTGGTGGGTGAACTTCTTACTAAAAGATCCCAAAGTGACAAGAGGGAAGAGGCTCCAATATTAGAGCGCCCAGCTTTCTCAGGATGGAGCGCGTGCTCACATCTGTTTGTATTTTGTTTTACATTATTGCTTTCTGTCTGCAGAAAAGTGAATTAAAAACAACAACAGTTTTCATTTCTCATTCAGCTCAGATGGGAAACTCTTTTTTTCATGGATTCCCCACTGAGCTTTAATTTATTATTCTCTCCCTCTATGCTTGTCTCTTGTTTTGCTCCCCACATCCATTCATTTTCTCTTACCACACCTTCCGCTCATTGTCAACACACTCTCCATCTCTTTCTCACTCTTTTTCTCTCTCACCATTTCACTTCCACTTTCGGACTCCCTCTATTTCACTGCCCCCTGTCCTCCACTTCCCTCTCCTCGCTCTCCATCTGGGCCTGTGGAGCAGTTTTGCGACAGAAGTGAATTCAATAGAACGGACACACCCTGTTCGAATGAATCTATTGACCTGAGCACCGAGGCCGGCTGTCTGAAGCCTAATACTGTGGTCAGTGTTGTCGGTCTCCTTTGTCACTTTTAGTGCACAGCCTTGCTTTGGTTTCTGTTGTGTGTGTGTGAGTGAGTTCATCCAATTTGTTCCACCTCTTTGATCACAGCAGGTAAGTACAATGTTTTGCACGGAAAGTAAAAGAAGCACAGAAAAAAAATAAATAAAAAAGGAATGTCTGGAATGCTAAAGGAAAGCTTTACTTTCTTTTTCTCCTTCTGTGTTTCTTTTTTTTCTCTCTGGTAGTTAGTTTCTTTCTTTCTTACACAAAAACACACACCTTTTGTCTCTTTCTATCTCTTTTTCCCTCTTCTACACTCCTGACAGTGGTCCGTTTGCAAGCAGAAGGGCAAGCAGCAGTAAACGTTCATGATTGGAACCATGACATTCAGGGTTCAACTCAGAATGAATTTAAGAAGAACCATTGCGTTCTTGGACAGAGTGTGTGCTTTTTGATCTCTTTTCTACATCGTTTATCCCAGCACTGAATCATACCAGCTGAACAATAACCACCCTGTCCAGTTCTGGGGCTGCTAGATTCAGTCTATCATCTACTGTCCTCCAGGAGAGCCATGTGACGTCCGAACCGGCTTGTATGCGAGTGTGGGAGTGTGGGAGTGTGTGTGTGTGTGTGTGTGTGTGTGTGTATGTGTGAGAGAGAGAGAGAGGGAGGGAGACAGTGTATATGTTTGAAAAGGGGGGTTGTATGGTGACTAGACTTTGTCTGCAGTCTCATACATGTTCCACGAGTGTTTGAGACTGTACATGAGCGTGTGTGTATGTAGTAAATACATATGCATATACTTTCTTTTGTGCATGACTGAATCGTCATTGAATTTGGACATGTGCATTTTTTTAGGGCAGTTGCCAGTTGTGTTTTTTTGTGATCTAGAGCGAGAAAGAGAAAGCGACGGAGAGAGTATACTGTACCAGGAGGGAATCTGTGTCCTTGCGTATTTGTTGGCAGACTTAAGTGTGTGTCGGGACAGTTGGGCTTTTTGCATACACAAGTTTGCGTCTTTGAAGGCACAAATTTCACAGTTGCCTGCATGTTTATAATTGTGTATTTGTATTTGTGTGTGCGTGTTATTGTATATACAGTATGTGCACATGGAAACAGATGTGGGTGCATGTGTCTGTGCATGTATTATGTGCTCTGTACTGCTTCTCATTTCTGTTTTTATCAAGTGTGTATGTTTTTGTTAGCATGCAAACGGTATGTGTGAGTTTTATGGAAATGGAAGGTACTTGGCAATGGTATGATGTCAGAAGTTGTTTTTGTGTGTGTGTGTGTGTGTGTCAGAGAACGTGCAGCATCCAGTTGCTGTTGTGCTTTTACTGCTGCGCTGTTTTCATTCTCTTCAATTATTTAACCTAATATTCAAGGTGCTGTTTGGGAATTGAGGCATGTGTCTGCTAGAGAGGGAGAAAACATTCGTAAAAAATAAATGCCATAATTGTCCAAATAATCGACATTGGTCTAACTTCAACCTTGAGGTTCCATTTTGTTTTTGGTCGAATTAAAGTGGCAAAGCCACTAGCTACTGAGGCCCGTGGGCAAAAGGAGGTTAATCCAAACAGGCAGGTGAGCACAGTGCCCGTTCCACCTGGGCAGCACTTTGCCTTCAGGTCGAGGGTGGGGTGACAGAGAGAGAGAGATGAGACAGAGAAGGAGAGATTGTCTTCCCTCTCTCCTCCTTCCTTATTTTTTTCTCTTTTGCTCAAAGCGACAAAGTTAGAGAAACAGAGAGAAGGAGACACAGACAGGCACTTGAGTGTATTTTCCACTCTATGAACATGGCAGTAAATCAGGCCTTGAGGTTGGTGTGTGAATCCATGGTGCCACCGGATTCCGATCTTTTCTTTAATCGCAACCAGAGATTTATTCACTTGTTTTTATAAGAGCACACTAAATATTGAAATTATTTAAATACAGTTTTAAATGACAGACAAAAGGAAGTACTAAAACACATAACAGCTATTTTACTGTAAATAAACTGTAAATGCACCTTGGAACAGTTTGTGTGCTGACTGAGTAAAGAATTGTAGTCACTGCTTAGTGCACTTAATGTTATTACACCTGGATTTGAACTGAGCATCTTGGATTTCTAATTTCATTACTCCGAGCTGGCATTAAGCTTGTCCTCATGGGTTCAGATTAGTTGGAATCCAATAGAAGTGGATGGTGCCAAGTGTTTCCTGTGTGAGATTTCCATTTACTGTACAGAAGAAAAAAAAATGTTGCCAGCAAGAGTTTCTGTGCCAACTGGCTGCAAAAAATGCTCGAATGGCAATCCATATACCAGCATAGTCCTGGAGAGAGACAGAGAGGGGGTGGGGAAGAATGGATCACGAAGATGGATTGAGATGTAAAGATGTGTAAAACGTAGAGAGGAAGAAGAAGGAAATTAGGAAAGTGGATAAGAAGGATAGATCAGACTGGAAAGATTGGGACAAGTGCCAGGAGGAGGGAGGAAAGGAGGAGAGATGAATGGATGGCATGGACGAATTGAGCTGAAAACAGCAGATGCAACGGAGAGAAATGGAAAGACTGATGGATGTTGATGTGACGGTAGAGAAATGCGTGAAGAAAAGGAGGGTGGATGGAAAGATAGACGTGATAGATTGATGATGAAGAAAGGAGAGAGGGGAAATAGGGTGATTGTAGGAAATGTAGCATTACTGTTCTGATTACATATTGTCTTGTTATTACTAGCCAATTTGGTGATAAGTTCCTTTTCTATAAGTCATAGCAAGTGAGCAGGAAGCACAGCACCACAGAGGATTTGAATTCAGAGATCAACATTTAATCTGAATTGAATTTTAGTTTTTTGACACGATGACTGCTGGGTTTTCTTGTTAAAAACTTGGATAGGAGTTACGGATGAGGCAGAGGAAGGGGAGGGGAAGGATTTATGGAAAGAGAGTCAAAGGGAAAAGGCTGAACACACACACACACACACACACACACACACACACACTAACTCACATGGATTCTGCAAACATTTTGTGCATTCCTCAGGAGTCACGCATCTCAACTGCGGATCTACTCAACTCGAGTGTGAATGTGTTTGACTGTGTGAATATGATGCAGGACAGTCCTGGAAAAGACAGCATGCAGGCTCAGCAAAATTTTAAAAAGTCATTTTTTTCAGCATTGTCGTTGCTACATGATACAACGGTCTTTAAAATACAATGGCGATCATCTCTCTGTCGCTCTCTGCCTACCTTGTCTTCCTCCTTATGTTGCCTGCAGTCTGCACCTCTTCTCCTCTGTTCATCAACCTATGACTCATTAGTCCTGTCTTGTGTGGTGTGTGTGTGTGTGTGTGTGTGTGTGTGTGTGTGTGTGTGTGTCTGTGTGTGCGCTCATGTCAGCATACTGTACAAGTGTGTGTGTGTCCAAGTTCATGCAGATGTGTGTGACGCTAATTGCCCCCCAACTTCAGGCGTGCACATGTCCTAACTAAATGATAAAAAACACCAAAAATGGTTTATCTATAATCTTTGCATTCAAATGTGTTTGTGTGTGTTTATGTGTTGGGAGGGCTTTGTGTGTGCGTTTTTCACACATGAACGCTCATCAGTAGCAGATGGTCCTCAAACCTGTGTGTTTATTTAGCCAGGATGGAGAGATAGGTGAGGAAGAGAAAGAGAGGGGGATGGAGAGGAAGAGGGAATAAGGTAAATACAGCGGAGGAGAAAAAGGCAGATGGACAGAGGGAGGGAGGAAAGGGAGTAGCGATGATTGGACTAGAAAGAGCAAGAAGGAGATTCATGGAGAGAATTTAACCGAGAAAGAGAGGAGGAAGAGGGAGAGAAATAAGGAGGAGCCTCCTACACTCAGGAGTCTTATAAAACTTTAACTCTAATGCAGAGAGAGAGGGAGGAATAGCACGGTTTTCCAGTTTTTCTTTCTACAAAGGCACAGTGTTCATTTTACAGTGAAAAGAAATAGCGAGACAAGAGAGTTGAAAGTGAAAGGAAAGAAAGGGTCCATTTTCCCTCTTTTCCTACAAGGCTGTGGATCTTGTGAGTTTTCTCTCTCACTTTCTCCACTTGCTCTCGCTCTCTGAGTGTGTGTTGGTGTGTGTTGGAGGCCTGTGGTAGCCATGTCTTTCCTTATAAGGAGTGGGTTTGGGAAGAGTTGGTGAGGAATGAATAGAATTACAGTGCAGTCACTCCCCTTTTTCTCCTGCTGCTTTTTTTTCTCCTCTGCCCCTCTAAAATCTATCTATATACCAGTATATATGTCTGTCTCTGGTTCAAAGAGCTTGACATCTGTATGTTAAATAAATGTGACAGCTGCAATGTTTCTTCTCTTCTCTCCTCTCCTCTCACTCTGCGAAGCCACTACTGACCCTGATGTTACATCTCAAAGTGACTGATTAGGGTCAACATTTCTCTCTCGACTTTCCTCTCTTTCTCCCTCCCGTCTTGGCCATTTTTTATTCATTATTTCCCTCATTTCATTTCTTGCCTCCTCCTCTCTTTCATCCAGACTTATTCTTGTATTCCTCTTTTGTTTTGTTTATGTACAATCCGATACTATTTTCCTCCATCCGCTCCTTCTTTTGGAAAATGAGGGATTTTCTCATTCGTCTTTTTTTTAAATGTTATTTCCTCCTCTTGATTCTGGTCTTCATCCTCCACCTTTATCCTCAGGGAAAGAAGAGCGAGAGAGTGTGTTAATCTCCCTGTTGTCTAATGCCTGAGTGGGCGACGCTTTCAAACTGCTCACGGTCATTACACACACACACACACACACACACACACACACAAACAGCATGGCCACTGCCTCTAACATTATGTCTGCGTGTGGGCATTATCATGTGTGTGTGTGTTGGTCCATCCAAGTGTGTGTATATGTGTGTTTTTGTCACAGTGTGTATCTGTTTGTAAGGGGGGGGGGGGGGTTGTGACTCACCCAGCGAGCTCAGAATAAGCGAGGGATGAGACGGAGGTGTAATAACAGAAAGATGGTTAATATTGAACGACAGATGAGCAGTGGCCTGAGAGGAGGATGATGAGCGGATGGAAAATCGTCACCATATTCACAAACGGATTTTCTCTTCTCTTCTCTTTTTCCCTAAATATGGATAGGAATTATGTAGACTGCTCATCAGACAACAAAGGATCATTCATTTGTTTTGCAACTTAAATTCATGTCATGTTCTGAATTCATGTTTTAATGTTTTAGTTTAATTATGTTTCTTTTTCCAAAGATACAGTAACATATCCCGTGTATCCAAACCCTCTATTGCTGAAGCCATTCAATTTGTGAGAAGCCCATTTTAATCCTTCTAGCAAGCTCAATTTGCAAACCTCCATGCTACTGAACACTGGATCCCAATTCAGTCATGAGACTTTGCTTAAAGCAGGGCTGTAATAACGATGATTCCCACCCAGACAAGCAACCTATGATGAAGCGTCACAGGTTGCTCGTCTGTAAGGTGTCACAAGCAAAAAAGAAATTGAACCACTGCTGTGATGGACCGAGTGCAGGCCAGTGGTGGTAGCAGCTTATTTGTGAGACATTCTGAGATTCAGTTCAGGTTCTTCCACCAGCTTTGTGGTCATGAAGCAACCCAGAAGTGTATTGCTTAAAAATTCAAAGATTAAAAAAAAAGGGAATGCAGTACAGCTGATAGTGGTGTTTTATTGCGATCATATGAATCATTTGATGCCTCTGGTTACTTTTGTTTCTGATGTCAGCTAAATCGAAAACAGGAGGCCACCAAGCTCTAATCAGAGTCAGGCGAAAATACAGGTGGATGCTGATGGAGGCTCTTATTAGCTGCTTCTTGGGGGACATCGTCGCATCTTCTATTTGCATTTATTGATTCCACAAACAGAGTGGCCACTAATGTTGTAATTTGCCAGTGATAGATTGCTAAAGAATGTTACTAAAAGTTTGCAGTCTTCCTATGCGCAGAAGCATAAACCTGACCTAAGCAAGGTCATTTCCCTTTTTCAGTCGGCTATGCTCCAGTGTGTATATATGTAAATGGATTCTGTCTCATTCATAAATTCATAAAAGGTTTTGATTTGTTAAACATCACTGGGATCAAGATCATTTCCCATCTTGCCCTTGTTTCCATCAGCTTGATGAATTTATCTGTCCCCCCCTTTGACATCTGAAGGGAAGATTTGTCTTCTTGATTTGTCTTCTTCTTTGTGTGTTTGTCACATTTATACGCACTTCTACGCATTTGTACGATTTGTTTCTCTGCCTTGCTGTTTTATCATTTGAATGTGAAATCAAACAGCAACTGTAGTGTAAAAACCTTATTTTTGATACAGGATTTGAATCTTTACATGTTTTGTTTTACCTGCTGCTGCATGGCTTTTTTGTGTTTGTAGTGCGAGTCCTAGTGTAAAAGGAACATGTGAACATGTTTCTGGATGCACGTGTTTTTGCATTTCTGTCTCTGTTTTGAGCCGTGGCTGACCCTCTCAGTCCCCCTGTGTGATCAGAAAGGGTTTGACAGGGTCAAAGGTGAAGGAGCCACAGACGACTCAGCAGAAACTGAGAAGAAAAACACAACTTGTATTCTGACCCTCCCTCTATCTCTCTCTCCTTCTCTTTCTGCTGGACACAATGAACAGGCTGTTTTCGCTAACGTCTCCCGCTGCCTTCTCCTTATCGCCTTCTCTGTTTTTGTTTCTTTCTGCTTCCTTTTTATAATTCACTCCTTCTTTTGCCTTGTCTCTCTCGTGGTCTGGCATTTCTCCGCTCTACATTCCAGCTGTGTGTGTGTTGGGGGGGTGATACTGAATTCTTTATATGTAACCCTTTGAAGTTGTGTGTGTGTTCGTACTGTATTTGCTTGACTTCATGCCGAATCACACTGATATGCATTTCTGTGAGTAGGACTATTGAGGCTGTTTGGTGTGTGCGTGTGTGTGTACGCACATTCATTTCTGCAACTCTGACATACTTTTGGATGCTTGATGTGAGTGTGTGTGTGTGACTGTGTGTGTATATGAGTGTTTTCCTGACTGATTACAGTATATAATGAAGCATGTAGGCATGCATGTGCATTTCTTTAAGGCCTAAATAGCGCATGAAATATACTAAATCCTGTATATATTACTGTAATGAACGTGTGTGTGTGTGTTTCTCTCTATCTCTATCCTTTGGGCACACGCACAGCTGCGTTTGTCTGTGCACATACTGTTAATATCCATAACTTTGGCTCCAACCAATGGTTAATTTCATTATTGATTAATTCCACTCATTATTTTTTACTATTTATGATTTAATTGCTTAGAGGCAAAAGGAAACATATTTATATAGCATGATTCATACATAAGGCAGTTTCCCAAAAGGATTATGTTTTCAATGAGATGAGATACAGACAAGCTGTAAATTCTCACACTGGGGAAAGCAGAACCCATAAATGGTTTTTTTTTGTATAAAGTACTTAAAACAAATAATTAAACATTTAATTATAGTAATTTTCAATGAATCTTCTGTTAATCAACTAACAAATCAACTTTGTATTCATACACTTTTCAAAACTATTGCGATTTTGTACAAATTCTTGCATATGTTCATCATATGGTCAGTGTTTGCATGTCTGAGGGAGGAATCATAGTTGGCATGGAGACAGAGGGATTAAACCAGCGAGAGAATATTTAAGAATACTTTGTGTCTGCCTGACTGTCTCTCTCAGTCTTCAGGGAAGTCCTGTAAATGTCAGTCAGCCATCAACATGTGTGCGTGTGTGTGTGTGTGCGTATGCGTGCCTGCGTGTGTGTGCGTGTGTGTGCGTGTGCTATTGTGTGTGCTATTGTATGAGTCAGCAGACCGACCCACTCACCCGCAAAATCACACACAGTGATACAATCAGCAGAGAAAAGGATGAAATATAAAAATGTTTGTAAATCGTGTTTTATTCTGCACATTTGTGTCAGTAGAAATATAGAAATGAACACGACTGGACAAGACACAGCTGGAGACACACTGCCCTGGCGGTGAAACATAAAGCAGAGCTATCATAAGAGACAGTTGCTTTGATTTTATCTAATTACCTGTCATCCTGTTCTTCTTGTGCGTCTGTTTGTGCGAGCATACTTTTTCTCTTCTGCTTTCTCTTCCTTAATATCTAAGAGTTGTTTTTCTTCGCCTCCCCACTCATCTGTCCCTTTCCTTTAATCTTGCTCTCTGTCCCTCGTCATTGTTGATTAACGATAGCTGCAAGGGAGCGATAGCGTCTCTGCCTCTTTTTTTTTTTACCTCTTCACTTTCTTTTTCTTTTTTAATCTCCTGTTTACTCCTTCGCTCATTCGTGCACTTTCCCTCTCAGCACTTTGCTACCTGCATTATTTTTATCTCTGGAAATACTCCATGACTCATGTGGCCTGGATGTTGTTCAGGTTATGTGTGACGCATTTGAAAAAAGCTCGGGGACATCATAGTGACAACACACACATACACACGGTTTCAACTCTTCGTTTTTCGGACTCATGGCTAGGCATGTCACACTGTCCTCAGCCATGATGGTAGTGTTACAAACCTGCCAACACACTTTTATAACACAGTCACTCGGTCAAGATGACATAGACATGCTGTATGCTGTCTCAGTCAGATATAAGCCCTACAGCATGCTCTGGTTCCAGCCTGGGTTGTTCTCCCTGTCTGAGATTGCCCAATACACCTCAAAAATGTCTTCCTTGCTATTGATACAAAGCTAGCATTAATGCAGCAGATGGCCCAAAGTGACGACTAAGTTAACAATACCTTTTTATCATCGAATTACCACAAACCAGTTGACACGCATTGAACTGAGGACCAGATCTAAGGGCCAGGCGCCTGGGTTGTTGGGCAGTTTCTTGTCTGTAACCGAGCCTTCCTGTGGGTGTTTGGAAGTTGTAAGTTTAGAAGTTTGGAAAGCCCAAAATCTCAGTTTCTGTTACAATAAAGGTTAAGAAGATAGTACTGATTAACAACCATGCCCGACCTCTGAAAATGTTTTATGATCTCTTCAGCAGCTTCAACACAACATTCACACACACACACACACACACACACACACACACACACACACACCTGTTAATCTCTTACATTTGTAACTCTAAATTGAACTTCTTTCTCTACCTCCAGCATCTTCAGTGCAACATCCAGGCTTTACAAGATGAGCTCAGAATCCAGCGAGATCTCAACCAGCTCTTCCAGTCCGATTACTCCGAGTCCGGTCACCTCGGAAACCAGCCCATCCCCCCTCAGGAAATGACAGAGGAGAACTTCCTGCGTCTCCATGGCGAGTACGAGCGACAGGTCAAAGAGCTCTTCCTCCTGAGGAAGACTGTGGAGGAAATGGAGCTGAGGATAGACACACAGAAGCACACGCTAACTGCCAGGTAAAGATAAACAGCAATGTGAAAATGACTAAGTTACATGATTCGGGGGGCCTCTTGCTGCCATTTTGGGCTGCCAACGTGTGAAGTGGAGCTTTAAATCTATTCTTCTCTAACAGGGATGAATCCATTAAGAAGTTACTGGAAATGTTGCAGAGTAAAGGACTGTCGTCACGGGCAACAGAGGAGGACCATGAACGAACGAGGCGACTGGCTGATGCTGAGATGACCATCCACCAACTGGAGGGCCTACTGGAGCAAAAAGACAAGGAGATGCTACAACTCAGAGAGGTGTGTGTGTGTGTGTGTGACTGGCAAAGAAGCAACAAAGTGCATTCAAGAATTCCCATGTGTGTGGGTGTGTGTACAGCCAGATGTGAGTGTCCAGGCAAGGCCCTTGACTGCTTCATCTCTTGGCTCTTAATTCAGTGTTAAAACAACAGAGAAACATCAACACACACGCACAAATACACAGGAATGCACTCTTTATCCAATTTTTTCTGCTCTCTCTGGCTCACTTTGTCTGTCTTTGAACATCTCTCTCAGCTGTTTTAACTCTCATCCCTCCCTCCATCGCTAGGTCATCATTTTTATTTGTTGTTTTGTACAACAGCTTCCTCTAGTGGTAAGATGCTGTTAATGAACAACAAATGATCAAAGATGGACATTCAACTTTTCAGTAACAAAAGGTTTATTAGAGTTCAAAAGACAGGGAATGAATAAAAATTAAATGTTTGTTAATCAATTGATTGTCCCACGAGGGACATTTGTTTACAAAATCTGTACATGTCTCACAAGAAACACATATAAATACGTGATCCAAATATGGTAGACAACAAATACAGTGTTTAAACATGCCCAACGAAAACATTTTGATACTAATACACTTGTTTTTCAGTGTGCAGACTGACAGACATTATATGTCTGATAATAATTAATAATGTTAAACAGTTAACTCGTTTTTTTAAGCGCTTCAGTTACACTGAAAAATATACAAAACAACTGATCTCAGACCAGCCTCATATGACCAGCTCCATATGCACCATGAGCCACAGCTGTGAGAGAGAAACAGCCAGAAACACACACACAAGAGCAAATGATGCATCATCAAATGTATCATAGGCAGCACATGACTGAGAAAGAGAGCTAGGAAGCAAACTGAAAGGGTTTAAAGCATAATTAGGAAATACAGTCTCTTCAAACTATCCCATTTTCTGGCCCATGTTGCTTCACATTGCATCAGTGTGTTGGACAGAGTTACTGTTTTTTGACAGTATTTGACAACAGACATTGTTAATTGCAGACCAGAAAGCACCTCAGAGAAACCAGAAAAAGATTACGCAATATCTGGAACATAGTTTCAGTATAGGTTAAAGTGAAAATTACAGTAGTAAATAATGTGTCTATTGTGCATTTGTCTTGCAGACTTCCTGCTGCACTGCTGACATTTCTTTCTTGGACATTGTTATTTCACTAATTAACAGACCAGTCGTTCCAACTTCCTTTTTTTTTTTTTTTTTTTTTTTTTTTCTTTTGCAGATACAGTACAAGCTAGAGCCTATCACTGCAGCGACTCGGGGATATATAAGAAGCTGATTTGTGTATGTTTGAAGTCCTTGAGCTTTGGGAATGCAGTCTCATGCAGAGGAGGTGTTTATTCAATCTCTTCTTGAAGACATGAACACTGCTTGATGTTGTCTTGACTGCAGGGGGAAGGCTGCTCATTGTTGTTACAGCAGAGTGGAGAAAGCTCCTGTCAAGGCATTTGGTGTGAGCCCTTGGGAGGGACAAGGCATGGCTTGGTGGTAATGTCTGTGTGGTTCATCCTGGGGCATGAGCTGATGGTAGCAGTGCTTTCAGGTCTGTCTGTCTGCTGGACAGTTGGGAATATGCATCTTGAAAAGAACAGTTGTTGCTGTGACTGTTCTGCGATGGTTTAGATTGGTGATGGCATAATCCTTTAGGACGTAGTCCTCATCCATGCCAGTGATCTTTAGTGCCTTTTTATGGATGATATCTAGCTGCCTAAGAGTGGTTAGTGAGGCATTCATCCAGACAAGGCAGGAGTATTCCGTGATACATGTTTGCAGATGTTGGACAGATGGTCCATTGGAGTTTTCTGTCAATGCATAGTCCTAGAACGTCCATCTGCTCACTGAGCTTGAATTTATTGCTCCCAAAGACGAGAGATCAGGGGAAGATGGACAGGATCATTGCCTTGCACTTGCTGGGATCGAAGGTGATCTTCCAGGCATCAGACCACTTTCTGATGTTTTGCAGGTCTTCATTTAGGCTGCTGCCATCTCAGACCCATTTGAGGATGTTATGGGTGCAAAGATACCTGAATACCTAATTGTGAAATGTAATCACTTGACTTGAACCACTGAAAATTGGATGAAATTTAAATACCATACAATTTATAGCAATAAAATATTTTCTTTTAATGTTGTAAAAATGAATAAGTACAGTTACAAGGAAACTGGATATATAATATATATAATAAATATAGACTAGCCGTCAAATTAGTTACATTGTCCCTGATTCCACGAAGTGTCACCAGTGAAAGATCATCATCAAGTCCCCGATACGAAGTACAACACAGTGATCCATCTAGTACACATACACATAGAGTTCACAAGAGTAAAAGTAAAAAGAGTAAAAATAAAGGAAATCCCAACGGTAATTACCTTTGAATGTTGAATCAGCTGCAGACAGCTACAGTAGCAACTGTAGTATAGTGGCTAGCTTGGTTAGCAGTAAGCTGATCATAGAACACTCAGTTCTACTAATGAAATCACAAATCTTTTGCAATGACTGCATCGATTCTAATTTTCCCTGCAACACCCCCCAGGAAGTGATTACCAAACAAGAAATCTTTTTTCAGGGAATATCTGAGTGTGTGCATGAGAATGTGTGTGTGTGTGTGTGTGTGTGTGTGTGTGTGGTCATTCATAGCATTCATACTAGCGCCTTAAGCCATGGCACCCTACTATCCCTTTCACATATGTGTGTTTTTGTGCTTCCTGGCTCATGCATTAGCTATCTTTGTTAGCCTCTGAATGTGTTTCCTCCAAAGAAAAGCAGTGGTGCATACACTGCTACGTCCTCCCCTCTGCTTTCATTCCCTCCCTCTCTCGTACTCTTTCTCCCTGTCCTTTCTTTCTCTTTTTGTGCCTTTATATCTACCACTCCCCCTTCTTTCTCTCCCCCTTTGCTCTCACTTCATTTGACTCGCAAGATGTGATGTGGTAACAACAGCCAGACAGATAGGATTTCGCTGCATGTAGCTCAGTAAATTATGGTAGTTGAATTTTTGACTTTGGATAATTTTTTAAGAATTTGGGAGAATTTTATGAAAATAAATCTAGTGTACATCTACCACATTCTTGCAGGGTTTTCAGTATGCTGGCTTTAGGAGATTTAAACTGGTATCCTGTAGTTTGATTTTGAAGCATTTGAAGCCATACGACTGGATTTCTTCATTTGAATTGAATTTTTGTTTCATTTTGACTTTTTTAGATTCAGATTTCATTTGAAACTAAAGTCTTCAAAGCTGGGCGCTAATTCATTGAATTAGCATTATTTCAGGCTGTCAGATTAGATAATTCATTCAGATTTGAGGCAGCTTAGTTAGTGGCGGTTGGAAGGATGTGGGATGGACGGATCGACCCAAGGAGGCTAAAAGCCAGCGCCGTTGCGAGAGGGAAACAACTCATTCCCGCCTCCCCCTCCATCCCCGTCTCTCCCTCTTTTCCTGTTTCTCCCTCCGTCCCTATTCCACCTCCTTTCCACGTATCTCCCCCCTTCCTCCCCTCTCATACTTTCTCCCCCTCACGTCAGTCCCCACTGTGTTCCTCTCCCTCCTTCCCTGCACCTTCCCCTTGTTCCCACCGCCACTCCGTCCATCCCGGCATCCTCCCCTCCTCCTGTCCTCCCCACTATCCCTCTTTTGTTGTCACATCCTCGGTCCATCCTTCCCTCCAGCGCTCGCCGTCCTTCCCTGCTCCCGCTCCACGGCCTACACCTGCCATTCAACCCTCCCTCCATCCCTTTCAGTCAGTTGTTGTCGCCTCCTGTCCTGGCCCACGACCTTCTCCTCCAACACCCCATCGCTCACTCCATCCCTCTGTGCCTCTCTGTCTGTCGTCTGCTGACCATCGTGGTGTCTGTGTCTCTCAGGAGCTGCACAGGAGATACGAAGCAGCTCCAGAATCAACAAAGACCAAGGCCTTGCAGACAGTCATCGAAATGAAGGTAAACATGTGTTGCTGATTATTTCATGGGAATGTGTTTATGTGCTTTATATCAACTCAGCATCACTTTATTCTTTATTTAGTATGATAAATGTATTGGAGCTTGTCTCAGAAATACATATCTTAATAGACTACGCAATAAGTATCTTGTAAATTCTGAATATTCTTGTACACTGTAGCTTATTGCAGATATATAGGTATCGGTGTATGTCGGCTGATATCTAACAAGAGATTACAGTACAGAAATGCCATTGGAGAACACTGACAAGTTTTGGCAAGTGAAAATGTGCTGCTCAGTATGTATCTATCAAAATTTAGAGCAAAACAAGATTAGAGATTTGTATCAAAATTTTTATGTTAGAAAAGTGACTATCAGCTGATATATCGTTTTCAGATTTTCATTAGTTTTTTCCCATCTTCCCCAGCCCAACCAAAAGTGGACAGTAAAGGTTACCTTTGCAAAATGTCAGATTTCCCTGGTGCACTAAATATTTGTAGCCCTGTGATACATATTGAACATACAACGGTGAAAATGATAGCAAGCCTGCTTGTTGCACAATAAGCTTTGTTACTAAAATGCCAATTAATTGTTTGTACCATGAAGCCTTAGTTTTTTCTTTCCCAAAAGTCTGTTCCACTTTCCCATATATATGGTCATCTAATGCATATTTACATGCATGCATCAATTAGCTGTGCAGATGAATAGCCATTGATGTCCTGCAATCTGTGGCAATCAACACAAACCCACAGTTTTTTAGTACAATTTCATTAAACAATATTTTCTATATCCCTCACTTACATATTTATCATGTAATAACATGCGAGCCTCAAAAGAAGAGAATAGGAGTTTCCAAACAATACCAAACCAATCATTTAAAACTCCCAAAATAACTCCAATTGCTCCCTCTGGTGGAGGTACTTCCGCAGTCACAGTTTTTCAAACCGGCAATATTAACAGGAAATGGGTGTTTCTGGCAGCCTCCTAAATGTGTCCAGTATAGGACATCAGATAGGACAAATCTGACAAGCTAGAGGCTTAACCTAAAGGATTGAAGGGTGCATAGTGCAGACATGTTCACATCAGTACAGTTACTGTTCATTGACTGACAGAGGCCAGTGAATGTTAATATCAGTGAATCTAGAAGCCTTTCCCACACAGGTAGTTTGGATATTGCTAATACTGAAGCTCAAGGCTGTTTTCACGTTCCATTCCTCAGTTCCTCAGTCTAGCTGAAGTAACCTTTCCTATGGACTTTCTTTAACGTTCCTGCTCTGCTAAGATGTCACACATAGGAAAGGAATATATTTCATTTTTTCATAATATTTTTGGCCCAGGTACAGTAAACCACACCTGGTCTTTCCTCTTAACATGAGCATGTTGATGTCCTGCCAGGATGCGAAGATCAGCTCACTGGAGCGCGGCATGAGAGAGCTGGAGGAGGAGGTGAACATGCTCAAATCCAACGGAGCTCTGAGCAGCGAGGAGAGGGAGGAGGAGATCAAACAGATGGAGGTCTACAGATCCCACTCCAAGTTCATGAAGAACAAGGTGACAGATTCACACACACACACAAACACACACACCCCGTATCTGCTTGTCTCACCATTTTTGCTTTCCTTGTTTTGAAAGATTGCAGGATTTTGCTTGCTGGGAAATAACTCGATTCTTTACACTTGACGGATACAACTTTAGTGTCAAGAACAAAAAGGGTTACTCTGGGAGCCTCGCTCATTAAAACGAACCAGTACTTCTGTCATGTGGGGAGGCGTGACAGTTTGGGAAGATTTCTTTTGTTTGTTTGCTTCTTTTGCTTGTTTGAGTTGAAATGTGTTTGTTTTTGTTTCCTTCCTTGTGGAAGGAGCTAATTTACACCTCTTCTTTTTTTCTTTTTTACAGTACCGTTACCTTTCTTTGATTTCACCATTGTTAGCATGCATTCTTAGATGTTTACAGTAATATACTAAATGCCTTACATCCTTGTGTTAGCAATACAGACATCATCAGCATGTCTGCAGTCTTAAAATGTGTTTAAGGCCAGGGGTAGCTGTGTTGCAAAATCAACAGCTTTAACAACCACAGACCTCCATGTGATTTGTTACTTTGGAGAACCTATGAACCAGGATAGCTTCTAATTGGTTCACATGTAAGGATCAAGTAATATTTCTTCAATGGACATGCCACTGTGAAACGATATTCGGTACATATGGAAGCCATAGAGAGGAGTCTATTCTGATTAAAACTACAATATCAATATCCAACATTTTGAGTTTGGGTAAGGATTACATTATTTTCAATAAGGTTATGTGTTTAATTATATAAATATTGTAGAAAAAAAACTTCCATTATTCTCACAAAAGGCATTATTTATTCCTAAAGACCTTTTTTTTTACAATCACATATCAATTAATACGTTGTATGATGTATTAGAACCTAAAGTGTGTCATGTTTTCATGTGAATCAACTTATGATCCTCCATGTCATAAAGCTTGACAGCCATTGCTTACCGACACACATTCATACTAGTACATGATGGTAGCGGTTATGCAGGGTATGATGTACAGTAGGTTGTTTTCATGTATTATTTCAGCATGTGAGGTGTTTGGATGTGCTCTATGCTTTGGCAAACAAAATCAATCTGGTTACTCTCTCTTGCCGTGGTACACATTTTATGGAGAGCTGTCAAATGACAATGAGCTGGGCCTTGACGGGAGCAGGTTTATTTAGCCTGACTAATTTGGTGAGCAGCTGATTTGTTGTTGTCATGGTGACACCCCTCCTCTCCTATCAGGTTGAGCAGCTGAAGGAAGAGCTAACTCACAGCCAATCAGAGAAGGAGGAGCTAAGGCAACGAACCAATGAGCTTCAGCGGGAGGTGTCTGCAGTAAGAGGCACACCTCTGTGCTCTTTCTCTTTTTCTTAGTTTCTTTCCTTCTTTATCTCTCGTTCTTTCTGTCTCCCAGGTTGACCAATGGCTTCTGCTTGAATCCTGACAGTGTGACTGTGTGTTCAGACAGCAGTAATCAACTAGAACTCTCACCTGCTGATCAGTGTTCACTCTAAGCAGCTGATACAAAATACTATTTTATTTTGAGAGTAGGAGAGGCAACATGGTAAATCTATTCATATACACTACACGTTGTCATTGTCTAACAAGCTATCGTCACTTTCATCTTGTGGTTGGAGTATCATATTGTCGATCAAATATGCCACATTAGCCCACATTGATCAACACCATGTCTCAGTACAGTAGACAGGCAGTCAAATGTCTGAATGAAGTAAATGGGCAACCGAGATCAATACTTTTCACAATATTGCATTCGACCTTTGTGGTTTAAATCCAGTTTTTAAGCAATTGTGGCTAAGTAACATGACTTACTTACAAAAAACTAGGGTTGCAAAGATATATGTTGTGTAACTGTACTAGGAGACATTGTTTTATCTTTATTTTGTGGTGATAATGACTCAGTTGGAAAGTCACAGTTAAAGTAAAATTCGTCTCTCAGCAGAATACAGGGACCTTACATGTGATTTCTCATGTTTATATACATGTGATTTTGTGTGTGCTATTTGGTTCATATGAACAGGTTGTGTAATCTTTACTTCCCATTCTGTCTATGATCAGTGGCTGTTGACAGTAATAGTTGTTTCTAGCAGTCTGAACTGTACAATTACAAGCTGAGACTCCAAGCTGAGACTCCAGCTGTGCTGTATGCATATCTCTAACCTGCTTCTCTTTCTTCTTGCATGAGGTTTCTCTTTAACAACTGGCTTGGATTAGTTTGCTGAGATTTTAATACTTTGTTACTGATATTCCTGTGTGGTTTGGGTCCATTCTTTTTATGTTAAATTAACTCCCAATCACCTCATTGAGATGCCAAAGGAACTTGTGTCAGTTATGGAGATTAAACCATTTTGGGATAACTGAAAGAATCGACCCTTACCCTCTTGTACAGTACTAAAGTAGTTGAGAAATACAGCATATGTTTTAATAGGTGAGTAGTACTGCACTGCCTCTGATGTGTGTCAAACTTTTGTTTGCTTTCCAGGAGAAAAATTAGGAACAAGCATAGTTTTTCCTTTTACATAAAAAACTCCCAAATGGGTCTCGATTACACTTGATTGACCTCCCAGCTTCCTGAGCATAAACTAACACACTGTCTATTCTACAAGTATCACTCCCGTAAAACTCGTGCCTAAACGAGTGCTCACTTAGTAAAGCTTTTACTGGATTTTAATACATTGTAATCAAAGTAAGCATATAATCCTCTCTAGTACGCACTCTAACTGGGTCTATCTTCTTTTTGTCTCCCCCTCTCTTCATGTCATGTCTGTTTTGCTCAGATGGAACAGGCAAAGCAGGACTTGAGTCGTAAGGACAGCGAGCTGTTGGCTTTCAGGACCAAACTGGAAACTCTGAACAATCAGTTTTCTGACAGTAAACAACACGTGGACGTACTCAAGGAGTCACTCACTGCCAAGGAACAGAGAGCCGCTATACTACAGACTGAGGTACAGTTACTCTTCTACTAGTACTTGTTGCTGTATGTAATCCTAATATTACTTATCACAATAGTGATCTTTGGTGTGCGCACAGGTGGATGCGCTGCGTCTGCGTCTAGAGGAAAAGGAATCTCTCCTCTCTAAAAAGAGTCAGCAGATATCAGAGTTGACAGAGGAGAAAAGTACCCAGCATGGGGAGATCATCGACCTCAAAGACATGCTGGATGTCAAGGAACGCAAAGTCAATGTACTGCAGAAGAAGGTAAGAAGACACCAAATACAAACTGAATGTCAATGCATGTAAAGAAAAACTATTTTTGTTGTCTGTTTGGCCATCATGGCTATCGCTGCTCATGCTACCTACCAGTACGTCTTCTCTTTATTTTAAACAAACCAGTGTCAATGCCACTAAAATCGTAGAGCTTATCACTTCCTATTCAGCAGATTTGTTTCTCCTGGAAAGACTTTGATGAGACTGATTCTGAGAACAGCAAAACTGTGAAAATGTAAACTGAATAGGCTATAGGTTCAATCAGTCTGTGTAGTGGTCACAAGAGGCTGAAAGGGCTTTTATTTAGATGAAAATGTTGTGAATTATAAATATTGTCTAAAGATCACTCTTTCATTGAAATCTGCATGTACCAACAACGTGATGTTGTCATGTCACACTACAACCACTAGATGGGGCTGTAAGACAGTGTGTAGTTTGGGAGCTGAACCGAACAGATGTACTAACATACAGACGAGAGCAGACAGGCGGACACACACAAAAACGCATTCAAAGTGGCCAAATATATGCAGAAAGCACGGTGCTTTCTTCATATGTTTGGCCACTTTGAATGCGTTTTTGTGTGTGTGTCTCTATGGCAATGCTGTCAGTTAGACGGACGGGCAGGAGTGGCCCCCTGTCTTTACTGCCTGGCACACACACTGGCTTTGGACGGATGGGTGGATGAAGGGTAAGCAAGGGTTCAGACAATTGTTTGGACAGTAACTTTCTAACAAATTAAGTGTAAAAATTAAACAAAAAAGTATATGGCTGAATTCTCCCATTACCAGCCTTTTGCGTCTTTTGCCATAAAAGTTCAACCTCGCCCCCTTTGTCTCCCCGTCCCTCCAGTTGTCACTTGTAGAAAAAATGGAGAGTGTGAGCAGATAATTGATAGAGACAATCAAGCAGACAGACTTAAAGCAGGACAGGCAGGGGGAGGAGAGAGACAGAGTGTGTTTGAAATCAGATGCATACTAATGAGTTCCCCCTGTTCAATAAATGATGACCTCTGCCTTCTTCAAATAGAATACAGTCCAGTGTCTGAGAAGGAGACAGAGATGCTGCTGACTCCTCGTTTATCTAATCTGTACTTATGATTTCCTTATTTATTTTCTTTTTGCATTTCTGAGATCTCTCACAGGATATTAATTATGTGGTGAGGTGGCCATGATAGTAACCAGCAGGATTCCGTGTACCCAGGTCAGGATTTTGCACCAGTTCTTGTTG
>CM022484.1:13895449-13935840 GCA_011952105.1 Coreoperca whiteheadi
ATCCTCCTCCTCCTCCCCCTCCTCCTCCGTCTCTCCCTCCTCATGTTTTTACCTGTCATTACATGTTAGTAGCGAAGGAAATTACCATGAGTGCATGTGATTAATCGTGAGGGTATTCTTCAGATCTCCCATCATCCTCGTCTCTTTGTTGTTAAATGTAATTTTCTGCTATATGTGAAGAAACCTCCTGACACAGATGAGGAGAAGCGTCAGCCGGTTATTGTTTTGTTAACATATTCCAGTTCATTATCACAGATGATTTTGGGACTAAAATAGTACAAGGCAGGCATTGAGTGTGTGTGTGTGGGTTTGTAAATACAGTATACGTGTGTGCATGTGTGTGCGTGTGCGTGTGTGTGTGTGTGTGTGTGTGTGTGTGCCAAGCCTCCAGCAGTTGTCAGTTTCATGAAGTGTAGACGAGATCAAAGAGTCTCACTGCCTCTCAATGTCAAGTGCGTGTGTTCGTGCGTGTGTGTGTGTGAAAGAGAGAGAGGAGGACGTGTCAGTCAAGCTGTCAGGTGAGCAGTTGATTAATGAGGTGCTGGAAATGTTTTACTGTATGAGCACACACACTCACAAACTACGTGGCACTGTAAAATGTGTGCATCTAAAATCCAGTGGAGGTCAAAGGTTACATACCAATCGGATTTTTTTGTGATGGGTTGTCAATCGCTTGATTTCCTTTCACTCTGGCGAAGGAAAGAGAGACAGAAAGAGAGGGAGACTGAAATTTTGGAATTTTACAGCCCAAGTTCACTCTCAACATTACATAAGCTTTCCGTCCCTCAATTTGTTATTTCTGTGCTGTTCAACCTTTTGTTCCATCCTTTTTTAATGAATACCACAAAGTTGACATAACTCCTTATCTTTGTCTGTGATCTCTCTCTCACACACACACACATACACTCATTATGGGCTCAGGGAAAGAGTGAGCCCTTGCTGATTTTGTGTTTTAACAGAAAATTAATCTGCTACCAAATCACTGTGAGAGGAAACAGGAGGAGGCAGGGAGAAGGGGAGGTAAAGAGAGTTTGTTTTTGGAGTAAGGGTTAAAGGTAGCAGAGCTTCGGGAGAAAGTTTGTATTTGACAACCTTTTTCATAGGTTGGAAATCTCCAGATTGAATCACATTAGACCCCTTGAACAAGAAGTTGTTCCTTGTAGTCAGTGAAGTAGGCAGAGACCTTTATGTTTGTTTTTGAACAGAAGATTCACCTGCTTTGAAATCAGCATGAAATAGGAGAGAAATTGGGAATGTGGGAGGCAGAAACAATGTAAATAAGGCTTTCGGTTTTACCCTCAGTTTATTGACTGACAGAGAAACTCACTCACTTACACTAATGCGTGGGCAATTGCACCCGAGGAGTTGTCCCCAAAGGGAAAGCCGACATGAATGTATGTAATAAGCAATGAGCACTTAGCAGCAAAGTTGCACAAAAAGCCAATCAAATCGAATAGTCAAAAGGCTTTCAATGATTATTGCTTTTGTTTATTACATTTCAATATGCGGAATATAATTGTTTCATTAGATTCTCAGATTAGTTTAATTTTTTTAATTAAGTTCAAATTAGTGGTGATGATGCATTTGGATGAAAGACATCAAAATCAGCATTATTTGTTTGATATTTTATAATAGATATTTGTCTTATCGTAGATTAACTGATATCTGCAAAGGCAGTGTGCCATGTCGTAAGAAACAAGAAATGTCCCTGGCAAAAGAATTTCAAAGGAAGGAGAACATTAAATTAACATAAAAAATTCAGTTAATGTTTACAATACACGCTTGCCGATATCACATACCACATGATTTAATATTTAATACAGGTCAGTGTAGTGTGTAATTGTTCAGATTTGTTTTAATTATATAGGCAGAAGGTCTGTAACTTTGAATCTTTTTCACATATATTTTGTTATATTTGTTGTTGTGTATAGTTGGTTTTAAAACTAATTAAATTTTCATCTAAGTGTTTATAAAGAGCTGTTATATTTACTGTTTGTCTGCAGACATTCACTATGGCCTGGGCTCTGGTTGCAAGCAGTGGCCCCAGTGTTTAAGAGATGATACACTTGCCAACATAATATCATTCTTTGGTAAACAAGTGAATTAATTCATCATAAACATCAAAAACAACACTGATTATGAGTATTTCTCTCCTTTTCTCTCTGTAGATAGAGAACCTCCAGGATCAGCTGAGGGATAAAGAGAAACAGCTGGGTGGTCTGAAAGACAGAGTCAAGTCTTTACAGACAGACACCTCAAACACCGACACAGCACTGGGAACACTGGAGGAGGCTCTGGCTGAGAAGGTACACACACACACACACACACACACAATGCTGGTCAACCTCAGGTCAACTCCCGAGCAAGGTTACATTAATAAAACCACTATGAGCAAAACCGCCGACCACCCACGCGAAGACCAAATGACTTTGGATAAATGGAAATGAACCAATAATCACATTGGCTGTTTCATTATTAAATCATTCACAGTCTGTGTTCATAAAAGATTAGGACGCATCCAACATGCAGTCACATGGCTCGGACTGATGGGAATAGAACCAAAAACCACACTGTCACTGTCTGGGTCTAAACATTCAGGTGCCATAGCCATAAAGCAGTCCTGATCCGCCTGAGCATGGGAATTGAACCCTCAACCGCCTGTTTGGTGATCTGTTATTCTACAGTCAGGACTCGATCCTGATTCTGGGAAAGGAACCAGTGACACTTACACCAGCCGACCACTTTTAAGTGCTTGATGAGACTATATTTTTGTACTGTAAAGCACGATTATGTTACCGACTCGATCTCCTTTGCACACACACACAGGAAACAGGGCCATTAATTGTCCAGTGACTAATATTCAAGGTGTCAGC
Source organism: Coreoperca whiteheadi (assembly GCA_011952105.1). Taxonomy (NCBI): domain Eukaryota; kingdom Metazoa; phylum Chordata; class Actinopteri; order Centrarchiformes; family Sinipercidae; genus Coreoperca; species Coreoperca whiteheadi. The sequence goes on from CM022484.1 coordinate 13,898,323, forward strand.
TGGATGTGTGAGTGTTGGCAGGTGAAGGTGGCCGACGACTCCAACTTCACTGAAACGACTTTCACAAGCTTTTCCCCCACCATTTTCATTGTTTTGGTGCCTTTGGATATCTGGCTTTCTTCCTTTCTATTTTTCCATCTCTCGCTTTCTTTATTTTGTTAGTCCTTTTCTCTGTCACACACACATTGTTTTGCACTGTGTTCTGTTTCAAAGCAGAACAGAACAGTTATGTTACCTTTAAGTGTTTTTACTCTGTTTTATGCTTCAGTTTTATGCATAACATCTTGTTTGATTCATGCTATTTAAAGTTCATTGTAGACTTTTGTATTTTTGTCTTTGCATACAGTATAAATAACCTTAACTCCATTGAATATCTGAGTATTGAATATTCACAATCACGGGATTTTACAATATCTATATTTGTGAGGACTCTCATTGACATAATGCACTTATAGCCCCTAACTTTAACCATCAAAACTACATTTTTAAGCCTTACCCTTATAGTATCTTAATCCTAATCTAAACTAAATTCTAAATAGATCTGAAACAATTTGACATCAATTTAATAAAAACTATTTTGATACACTATTTTTTGTTTAAGTCATTTTTTTAAGGAAAAATGCTAAATATGCTTGCTTTCAAAAATGTTTTGTCACTCTCAAGGCTGAAATCTTAAATCGGTCCTCATAAAGATAGAACTATAGTACAAGAACACACACACAGCACAGCCAGTATACTTTAGGCTTTTTTCGCTGCTTTTGTGTGTGAACTTTTATACTTTTGCTTGAACTGGCCGCTGTGTCGCTCTGTAGCTGGAGAGTGTCTATAGTATTTTAGTGGTTGTGAATATTACATATTTTGCCAGAACCTATTACGTGTCTAAAATCACTGTTGGCTGTTAGATCCTGTCAAAGCTGCCATGCACATAAAGTTTAATGCGACTATTATTAGTATAGAAACTTGATATTGAGTGACTGTGAATAACTGTTGGACTCTTTCTGTCTCTGTTCTTCTAACTTCCATCCCTCATTCCTCTCCTCCTCCTCCTCCTCCTCCTCCTCCTCCTCCTCCTCCTTCTCGATGTCCAGGAGCGAATCATCGAGCGGTTGAAGGAGCAGCGGGAGAGGGAGGAGCGAGAAAAGGGGGAGGAGATGGAGTCCAACAAGAAGGAGCTGAAGGAGTTGAGGGAGAAGGTCTCCCAGCTGCAGGCTGACCTGGCTGACCGTGAGGTAGAAGACACACACACACATGCAAACACACTCATCTATATCTGTGCTATAAGTCAGAAAAACACACTCTATCTCCTCTCCCTCTCTGTGTCAGGGAAACGTGATTGTTCTATCACTGTAGAACAGTCATGTCAAGTCAAATTTATTTCTATAGCACATTTAAAACAACATGGGCTGACCAAAGTACTTTACAGTACAAAAGATCAACAGAGCAACAATCAACAACAAAATGAATCATGTGTATACCCAGGTAGAGCGCAAGATAAAAAATATAGTAATTTAGGTACAATTAAAAGCCAAAGAAAAGAGCTGGGCCTTGAGCTGTGCTCTAAAATTCACGATCGAGGGGGCACATCTGATTTGGTGGTGCAGTTTGTTCCGCAGACGGCGGGCCCACAACTGTGAAAGCATGGTCACCTGATGGAGATCGGCTCCTCCCAGTGATAAACAGTCACATTTCCTTGACAACAATATGCTTCACAACCAATGAAAACAGTGATTGGCGCTGAATTCGTCTTGCTTTGTGATTCATACCAAACACCACAGCAGAGGCAGAGAGGGAGAGACAGAGGATGACAAAGCATTTTTAAGCATTGACTTTGCTGTATATATCCTGCAGTGGTTAGACAGCACAGTAGGAAAGTTACAATTAACCACTTCAGGAAAACCAAAATATAGCAAACAATGTATTTTAACAAAGTATCCTTCAGGAGGCACAGACAGGTGGAAGCCTAGTGTTTAGAAGTCATTATTGTTTATGATAATAGAGTCCATATCATAAAATAAGAAGTATGTTGTAACTCTGCATCCTGCTGTAGAACCAAATCGTGGATAACAACAGGGCCAGATGTCAAACCAGTACCAAAATGTCAACAAAAATGGCACCAAATCTAGGAAAGAAGAAACGGATGTTAGTTTGGTTTATTGTAGGTTTGACAATAAACCAAATTTAACATCTAACCAGAAGTCCACTGACAAATTATCTTTACTTGGCTATACTATAATTAAGGGTAAACATATCAGAAGTTAGCCAACATGACAAAGGAAATACATGCACTGATGCCTATAAAAGAACTACTGTTACATTTAACATTATGTTTATCTCGATGTACATTTTAGGTCATAGGGTATTGACCTAGATCTTAGCCCACTGGTTGATAGTTCTAATTCTCCCCACTTGCTCCACTTTTTCCATTAGCAAGAGGAACAATAAATGCTTGCCCACACACAAACGTACGTGACTTTTTATATTTCAGTTTTGTACAGAATAAACAAACCACATACATTGTTAATTACTGAGCTTTAGAGGTGCTGGTAGGCAGAATTGTTTTTACTTTTGGACAGAGCAAGGCTAGCTGTTTCCCCCTGCTCCCAGTCTCCATGCTAAGCTAAGCTAACCGCCTGCTGGTTCCAGCTTTATATTTAGCGTACAGATGTGAGAGAGGTATTGATTTCCTCATTTAACTCTCGGGAAGAAAGAGAATAAGTGTATTTCCCAAAAAAGTCAAACTATTCCCTTTAAAAGGGGAAATACACCCTAAAATCAAATGCACACATGCTGCTGTAGTGAAAAGTCCTTTATGCCTTTTTTGACTTGGACTCTTCAGCTAATTTTAGTGATTGTGGGGTCATAAAACCTGTTACAATCCCATTATATAATTTGAGAAATACATGGGAAAACTCATGGAGAAAACAAGCATTCCTTTCTACACTGCTAAACGCAGATGTGGGGTTTGTCTGAACACAGCAATATATATATGTACCTAAATATAATCAGAGTAAGCAGCAAGGTTTCTCTGACCAAAGCCCAGTCAAACATGATGATCCGTAGTCTGGAGTTGGTATTGTCAGTCAAGGGTAAAATTACACGTCTGAGTGTCTCTCCTTCTGGTCCCGTTGGTTTCTGTTTCACTGGCCCTACCAAAAGAGGAAAAGACCAGAAAAGAAAGGCAGAGAGCCTTCACGGATGGAGGGATTGAGCTGGAACAATGAGAAAAGAGACATGGGAAGAGCTTTTGAAGAACAAGGGACAGAGTCAATCCCACAACTGTGTAGGAAGGCCTTAAAGGATAATTCAAGTTTCATACAACTTGAATTTTATTTTTGTAATATTAGTCATCATTCAAATCAGTAATTATAACATTGTACTCACTAAACTTATTTGGCTGAGAAAATGAAGGAGAACAGTAAAAAAAAACCTGTTGCTGTTAACAACACTGCAGTTTACAGGTCGATTGCCTGGTTCATCTTTGGCCTATCATACTCGCTGTAGTTGTGCTCTCACACAATTTTACTGTGCAATGGGGGATTATTGCCAACATTTCATGTGCACTCTCTCTCGCTTTTACCTCATAGTAAAGTTAAGAGGAATTAGATTGGTAAGTACAATATTATTATAACTGGTAGAAAAGATTGCCAAAGTTGCAAAAATATGACCCATGTTGTAATAAACTTGAGTTATCATTTATGGCAGGTTAGTGACAATACTGTGGATGAGCAAGTCACATAACCCCCTTCCTGTTGACTTCCTTGCTTATCTCTCTTTCAGACTTCTGTGTTGGACCTGAAGGAGAAGGCTTCCTCTCTGGCTTCCTCCACTCTGAAGAAGGACAGTAGGCTGAAGAGTCTGGAGATCGGCCTGGAGCAGAAGAGAGAGGAGTGTGTCAAACTAGAGAACCAACTCAAGAAGGTTCGCTGTCCGGCAACACAATACGAACATACGCACGGCAAGATGCTGACAAGAATGACATATGGGATTATTAATAGAATTATGAAAGCATGAAAATGAAATGGTGTAGGTTGCAGAAATGTTTGACACCTTAGACTACATTTGGACAAACAGGTGGACTGAAAAGATTCTAACAACTATTTTTAAGCTTAATGAAACAGATGGATGGACAATATTAACCAATTAAAAACATCCATTATATGAATTTCAGTTGTGGAAAAATACATTCAGTTCAGACAGAAAGGTGAACACGAATGGGGGATTTTAAACTGAAGAACCCCTCGTCTCTTTCTCCCCTTAAATGTTTTCCAAGAGAGATGACTGGCTGTGTGTGTGTGTTTGTGTGTGTGTGTGTGTGTGTGTGTTTGCATATCACATATTCTCTCCCACACAGCAGCCCATAAAATGGTGTGTGTGTGACGGCTTGCTGACAGCCTTACAGTCATTTTCACAGAGTGGAGAAGACAGCATTACCACCACACCCAGACTGTGTATGTATGTCTGTGTGTGTGTGTGTGTGTGTGTGTGTGTGTGTGTGTGTGCGCGTGTGTGCGAGAAAGAGAGAGTATGTGACAGAGAGAGAGAGAATGTGTATGAAGGTGTCAGTGGATCTCTGGTGTTTGTCTCATCAGGCTTTCTGTTGCCATGGATGGAAAAAAGAGTGAAAACATGTCTATGTGTGTGGACTGATTGACATTGTGCATGTGACATTGTGTGTGATGTTTCTTTTTTCCTTTATAATTTGTCTTTCTCTCTCTCTCTCTCTCTCTCTCTCTCTCTTCCCTCCACCCAGATCTTCTTATAATATCGTCAGACACCCAAACATTTCCTCTCCACATAAAGACCTGCAAAAACTGTTGTGCACTTCCAAAACTAACAGGGTTTATGTATTGTGTGACCAAGGCGTGCGCACACACACACACACACACACACACACAAAAATTCAATCTGTCCCAAGAGCAACATTTGCTTCTGGGAAACACACACAGCTGTTCTAACCTCTAAGCTGGTTATAACTTGTTTTTATTTCTTTGTTTTATTTCACTTTTCACTTTTTTTCTTTTTCTCGTTTTTGACATCTTCTGTATAGCTTAGCTGAGCAGCAGAAAGAAGAAAGCCACTGCAGTCTAATTTGCTTTTTACTTTACTCACCTTTTCATGCTCATGCTAAACTTGACATAAATAAGCATTAGTTGTGTGTTTCCGTGTTATGTGTGTGGAAACAAACTCAAACCCAAGACACCATCACTGAGCCAGACTAAAAGGCTTAGATTTATTAATACAGCCTACTGTAACTGAATAACACAAACGCATTTACAACACAATACCCAGTACTTTGGTTTAATAATCAAATATCTGCAAACCAAATGGCATTCCCATGAGCCGCAGCTGTACTTTGTGTTTAGTCCATGCTGATGGTAGCATTTAGCTCAGCTTCACAGTGCTGCTAGCATGGCTTTTTTACCACTCTTGTTTACTAGTTTTTATTGAAAAATCAGCAGGTTTTTTAAGGAGCAGATCAGTTCAAACTGATTTTTGCCACCAATATTATGTCCCCCACCCATGCAACAGTTGTGTTCCCTGCTGTAAGAAGATGCCACAGTTTACAAAAAGCAGTAGTCTTGCAAAAATGCTAATGATCTGCTGAGTGTTCATCCCTTAACTAAAATAAACATGACTAAACAAGTGTTATTATATACTTCCATTTTGATTTCTAAATACTTTTGCCACCACAGATCAATACTAACGCTCGGTTTATTTATAAAGATTAATTTCTGTTCCAGGCTCAGAGTGCAGCAGCAGATTCCCAGGCCAACACTGAACTCTCTGAACGCATCTGCTGCCTGGAGCAGGAAGTGACCCAGCACAAAGAGGATGCTGGGAAGGCCCAGTCCGAGGTGGAACGACTTCTGGAGATCCTGAGGGAGATGGAGAATGAAAAGAACGACAAAGAGAAAAAGATCCACGAACTGGAGAGGTGAGAGCAATGAAAAAAAAATTTGATTTTCACTCTGTGAAACAGAACATTTTAAAAACTGAATTTCTAAAACATTAATGCATCTTCCTCTTTCCTGCATTAACCTAAATCAGTAGAAAACAACCTGTCTTTACTTGTTGAATTGATCATCTAATTTTAGATTGGACTCTGCTTTGTTGTCCAACTTCCATTCAATTTCAAGCTACTTACTGTTGGAGTCTATGGTAATCTTTCCTGCAGTACTAATCCAATAGTTTTTCCTGGTTTTTTTTACCCTTCCCTGTCCCATCTTTCTTCCCCTTTTCTCCTCCCCTTTCGGCTTCTGTCATCACTCCTCTTTTCTAATTTCTCTCATTGTACCTTTATTCACATGTGTGCATTCATGTGATTCTGCATCTGTGTGAGTGCGTTTACGTTTGTTTGTGTGTGTGTGTGTGTGTGTGTGTGTGTGTGTGTGTGTGTGTGTGCGCACCCATGATACCCCAGAAACCCCTCTGCTTCTCATCTGTGGCGTTCTCAGCAGTCGCGAAAACAAGCCCCTCCCCCCTCTGCCTCTCAGCAGCCAATGGGGGGGCTGGTGTGGGACTACCTGGGCACGTGAGTGGCTGGTGGCCCTGTCAGTCAATTAGATAGCTGCACGACAAAACTCACTTTGCTTGTCGGAGGACAGGATATGAGAGCACTATGAAAGTAACCAGTCCCATGTGGAAAAGCTATATGGAATGAAATGCTTCAAATTCGTCGGAAGCAAATTTGATGGACAATTTCACCCAAAGTGCCCCCATTTTTTTCACACTAGGAATTAAACCTGTAACCACCATGGGACCACAAGTTGAGATCCTACATGAAATACATGTAGCAGATCTACACACATTGATAGGTCAGAGGTGCTTTCATTGAGATGAAAATAAGCCTGAACAGACTTATGAGAATTTGTTGTTTTCTTTTGTCGTATGTAATATTGAACTTAATAACTCAGATTAAACAATCAATTTGAATACATCACCTTGGGCTCTGGGAATTTATAATGGTTATTTTTCTCTGTTTTCTGACATTTAAAAAAAAAACACAATTCATTAAATAATTGAGAAAATAATCAGCTGATTAATCGATAATGACCGTTACATCCAGCACTAAAATCCTCCTTCTCACATAACATTAAAAGAAAAGAAAAAGACAAGCAATTGTGACTCGTCAAGAGATTTCTCATGTTTGCGGGCCTTTTCCACATGGGACAGAGCTGAGTATGTTCACTAATAATCACCGTCAAAGAGTTGCAGCATTTGTTGAATGTTCACCAAGCCTCTCCAATACGGCTTATTTGGACTGTTTGCAGTTTGGAAAAAAATCCGCTAAAGTTCAGTTATTGGCAACAGTTGCACTCACACATCTGTGCATCAGCAGAAGTTTTTTTTCATCTGTTGTACTGCTGTATGACAAGCCAATGTCAATGATGCAACTCTTTCATTTAGCGGCTCTGTTTTCACGCTTCACTTTTGTTTTACTTTCAGCCGAGGATGCCTGACTTTGCAGAGTTTAACACACTCTTTTTCTTTCATTAGGAGTGTGGACAGTTCACTCTGCTTTTTTGTATTTCCTTTATGCTAATAGGAATGGTTTGTCTGTTTCTAACTACTTTTCTATCTGTCTGTGTAATTTTGACTTAACTTGTCTGTCTCTTTCTCTTTATATGTGCCTATGTACACTATATCTACCTCATGAACTAGCCGTAATCTGTCTTGTCTTTCTGTCCGTATCTGATTATCTCCCTGCATGCCTGCCTGCCTCTGTGTTCAACCGTCTCCCTGAATATATCTGTTTCATGCTGTGCGTCTGTTGATCTGCCTGTGTGTCTGTTCACGAGTATTTCTGTATGAGGAAAACGGGAGCCTCAGGAGAGTAAGTTCTTAAGCAGGGTCAGGTGTCCTCATCTGAAGTGTACAAAGAGGTTGATCTGGGTTATATTTTAGTTTGAGTAGTGAGAGCAAAGTTTGTTAGACAGATCAGAGCTGTCTGTGGTTATGGAAACTGGTCCGTCTGTCTGTCTGTATGCCTCTCGACACTTTTGATTTCTGAACTATCATATGTTTTTTTTCTGCGCCTTCTCTCTTTCTGTCTCTTTAATCTTTTCCTCCACTTTCTTCCTTGGACAGAATCTCCACCCACTCCAACTCTAAACTCCTCTTACTCTCTTTCTGTCTGTGTGTTTAGTAGTTTGACTTTAAGACTAATGGTTGTTAATGATTTTATTAATAATTCAGCACCTGCTGACTTCAAACTGGCGGGTTTTAACTATGTGTGTGTGTGTGTGTGTGTGTGTGTGTGTGTGTTATTTGGTCTGACAGTAGCCACAGATGCAGATTTACAGCGGTACTAGCTTTATGGATAACATTGTAATGTAACTTTATAACCATTTAAAATTGCAGATGGTTGAGCTCTTACATCATATGTATTTGAAAGATGTTTCATTCTCCCTGTGGATTACAATAAAAAAAGGCTTCTCTACAACTGATATTTAATATCTGAACTTTGCGGGCAGCTCTTAGGAAACTGGAACGGTATTAAATCTGGCCTTAGTATGTTTGAGAACAGTATCCTGTAATAGTAAAATTAAGATTAAGTAGATTTTTATGAGAAAATTTAACTTTGCTTTCACACACTGGCACACACACAGTCGTTACTGTGAAGTAAGCGGTTTGTAGAGGGTGTAAGGATGTATGATACTTTTTACATCTTCACATTTAGTGGTTTCATTTAGCCGTTAGATGTATGATGAGGGAAATTATCCCTGGCTAACTTGAGGCTGTGGTTAAGTGTGGACATGGTGAAACACAGTCATGAAATGGGCAGCACTTACTGTTTTTAAGCCCCGCCCCCTTTAGTTACTGTTGCTACGCCTGTCAAGCTTGCTTTCCATTCTCATGTGGAGCATAAAGCAGTTAACAATATACTCCTTCCTCAAAAACTACCATCGACGTACCACTGAGGCATTTTAATCCAATTGCTCCTTTACGGGCTGTTTACAGATGTGAGTATTTGTAACTGTAAAAATATTGAGAATGGTGGTTTGGAAAGCCATGGATTAACAAACTGTTCCCTGTTTAAGATTATTATAATGTATCCAGCAACTAGACCCGCAAGCACTGACCCTGTAACATAAAGTGTGCTAATACTTACTTTATCCCACGGCTACCTAACCCTGCTGTGAGTTATAAGACTTAGCCTCGAGCTAACAGGTATGTCAGAGGAGGATACATTCGCCTGTGGCCAACTCTTTGCTTGGCACCAAGGCTAACCTTGGGCTACGAGTGAGCAGCGGGAACATTACTAATGAAAAGATCAGATGTGGGTGAAACAAGGGTAAAAATCAACCCTCTCTTCCTCCCCTCTAGGTTAAATCCAGCTGTAATGGTACCAGGTTATTTATTTCAGTAACTAGGATGGTAATTGGAGGAGACTGAGTGACTTCACACTGAAAATGCGCCCTGATGGCCAAAATAAAGGATTTGGACGGAAGAGTGGAAAACAGAGAGGGGGAAAGAAAGAGGGAAAGGAAGGTGGCGGTGGAGAGAGAAAAAAATAGCGAGACAGAAATGAAACAACGGGTGGAATCGTAGAGAGAGAAAGAATAGAAAGGTAGACAACAGAGAAGGAAACAGAAAACGAAACTGACAGAAAAGACTGGAAAGGGAAGAAATAGAGAGGAAATGAGAGAAAAATGAAGGAGGTTTAGAGTATAAACCTGAGTAATGGGAAATTAGAGAAGTTTATTGCGTGTTATATTGTTCTGTAATGGACAATTTGTCTTTGGCACGCTGTCATTAGCATGCATTCCCAGGCATAAGCTCACCCTGGAGTTTGGGCTCTGCCAGTTCAACAAAACATAGAGGAGTGATTGTGTGGAATAATTTTGGGGTCAACCAATTTAGGAAGTGACTTTTCTTCAAATTTCATATTTTAATGATCCCATGCCATATGGCCTTTGGTGGAAACTTCTCCACAAATCCACGAGCTGCGTACTTCTCAAGTGGCCCCAGCGGGAAGCGAAAGAAGTCGTCTGCAATATAAAAACCGCTGAAGAAGAAATAATTCATCGTGAGCGTGCTCTCAGATCCTGCTTTGATTGGCTAATTTCTCGCTTTCTATGGTTTGCGATTGCCATTTCTCTGTGTGTGTGTGAGGGTGTGTGTGGGCCCTTAAATGTTTGTAGAGGTCATGTGAGGTGAGCAGGCCTCTCATCATAACCCTCAATACTGTTCTGAAAAGAAGAAATGCCTTCTTTCAACCTGGCTATGTGACTGTCTGTCTGCCTGCCCAGCTGTTTGCTTGGTCATGCCTGTCTCCTGTTTATGTGTGCCCGCACTATCTCTATGGTTAATTATGTCTCTCTAGCTGTCTCTCTGTCAGTTTCTCTGTCTCTCTTTCTCTTTGAATGGTGATCAAGCTGACTAACCTAGCACTCAACTCCTGTCTCCTCACCTTTCTCTCTCCTTCTCTGTGTCTCTTTCCCTTTCTTTTATCTTTACAATGCAACGCTGTCTCCTGCTCTGCACAGTCTTACCTCAAGGTTAGTACCGCATGCCTATTTTTCTTCTTCCATCACGGTCTCTCTCTCCCTCTCTCTCACACCGCGTTCTCCTTCATTGCCATGCTTCTTGTCCTTGCATCGAGACACTCTCTCATCTCCTTCACTCTGTCATAAACTCTGTTTTTAATCATTCTCATCGTGTCTGGCTGTCTTTGAAGGAGACACCTTGACTTTCACTCTGCTCTCTTTCTCTGCCCCATCCCTGGCTCTTTGAAGAGGAAACATTATTGTTTCTTTCTTGCACCCTCTACTATAGCACCCTGCTAGTCTTGTCATGATACGAGCACTAAGTTCAAATTTCAAGCTACCACAGCAAACTGTATAGAAAAATGTTCGAGCAATGTATCGCCATCATTAACTTGGACAGCTGTGAACCTTTGCTCAGAGTTATTCTAACGTCTGTTGGGTTTCTGTCTTTGTGGCTTTGTGGGTCGTATAAAGAAATCATTCCACATTTTATTCCTGTCACTACTTTTGTTAAACAGTTCAGACACTATTTCAAATGTTCAACCAAGGTTTCACAATCTTTTATGGTCAGCAGCTCTATGTTTAGGTCCCAAAACATCATGAACGTTGCAATTGGACCGTTAAGTTGTTGTGTCAGTTTAAAGGAATAGTTTGACCTTTTGGGAAATACACTTATTTGCTTTCTTGCCAGGAGTTGGAGGGAAAGATTGATTCCACTCTCATATCTGTAGGGTAAATATGTTGTCTTAAGGTATAAAAATATTCACCTACCAGCACCTCTAAAGCTGACTAATTAAAACGACTACTTAATTTTTTTAAGTATGGCATCGTAAATCATTGTCCACATCCCAAGATGAAAAAAGTCCCTTCTTTTTCTTCTTTTTGACTTCTAAATATTCCTATCTGCACTCAGGAGGTGACTCTGTAATGAGATTTCAGCATGCAAAACCCAAAGTCTGAATTTGGTCTTTTCTAACAGACATATCAAAGTCATATTGAAATTTCTCTGACCTACACATTGTGATCGACCACATAATAACCACTTCTTCCCTTCTGTTTCCTGCATAAATCTGGTGGTCTGAGTGTTTTGTGCGCTCTGCTCTGCTGTAAAGGTCTCCCGGGTTCCAGCTCCTCCTTTGCTCTTTCTTTTTCAACTTCCAGAGCCACCATTCCCCCTGCCAGCTTGTCAGCTTTTTCATCGCTGTTGTTCTGGTGTTTTGTGATTCAACTCTAGAGGGGGAAAAAAACAAAAGACTAAGTTAGCATTGCCTTGCTGTCTGGTAGACGACAGGAGACTTATTTTTCTTCTTCTGTCCTTTTTTGTGTTTTTTTTCTCGTCTTGTCTTTTCTGGTTGTTTTGATCTTGAGCTAAGGAACTCCTCATCCACTGCCAAATGTCTGACTTCAAGGTTTCTGTAGCTTAAAAAGGAATTACATTGTTACTCTGTGTGTGTGTGTGTGTGTGTGTGTGTGTGTGTGTGCGCGTGTGTGTGCGATGCCTTTGAGGTCCCGTATGACTCTGAGCGTTGAGGTGGTGCAGGGATTTGTCAGCTAATTGGTGACAACAAGCAGGCACACACACACACAAACACTATCACAGACCCGTGCACATTGTTTTCTTCTGTCTTCCACACACAAACACACATGCAACAAGGACTTTGCCAGCTAATAGGTGACAACACTACAGCGGGGATGACTGCTGAGAGTTATCTAATTAAAATACCTGCATATACACTATTTGCAGTACTGAGGGAAAATGAAAAACACACTTTTTGTTTACAATTTTGTTTACGAGTATTCATAAAATCGACACATCTACAGTGGCTTGTCACTGTAAATTATGCTTTCTTATCCTATTATGTTTTGCTTTGTAGTATTATTATATGAACGTTTGTGTTTTGTTGGTTCACCTCGTCACTGTCTGGCATCACACAGAAGCAAAATCGACCCCCCCCCCCTAAATGTTTTATTTCTTTTCTTATTTAAGTATTAAATTGGTAGCTGTTTTCTTTGTCACAAACTGACCATGCAAATCTTAAGAAGGTAATGAAGTACGTAAATGACCGTAAAGCACTGTTATTATACCAAATAAGGAAATACTTTGTGCTTTACATGTTAAATGTTAACTTATTATTCAATATATATTCCTTTTGGTTGCCAAAAACTAATTTACAGACCCACATTGTGACATGACTTATGTTTGGGGTCAATTAGTTAGACCTGATATAGGCTGTTAAAAAACTCCAATAATAAATCCAAATAGGCTTATTTGGGATTTGGGAGGGGTACACAGAGTTTAAAAAAATTATAATTTTGATAATCCATTAATCATTTTAGTAATTTTTCAAGCCAAAATGCCAAACCAATTCCCTGGTTCCAGCTTCTCACTTGTGTTTGTTTTGTCATATATGATAGTAAACTGAATATATTTTGGTTTTGGACATTTGGTCAAATAAAACAAGCTATATGTGTCAGGCTCACAGACAGAATGCAGTTTGGCTCACGAAGCAGACCCACACTAGAATCAGGTTTCAAAAAAAGGAATTTAATCCGAGCAGAGATATCCAACAAGTGCAATCCAAAAACGGTAGTCAAACAGGCGAAGGTCGGTAGCAAGGAATATCAAGCACTGAGAAGGCACAAGGTAAACTAAACACTAGGGAAACACTGGGAAGGACGCTGGAAAGCTCACACGAGGGTAGAGACAACCTGGCACAGAACAGGGGAAACACACCAGACTAAGTAGGAGAGCTGACGAGACACAGGTGAAACATACTGGGGCGGAGCACACAATCACAGAGGAGAGGAACACGAGGGCAGGAAGGGAATCTGAAATCAGAGACAGCAGTTAAATACTTCAAAATAAGACAGAACACAAATCGGTGAAAACTGAAACCGATTTCTTACTTCTCATGAAAGTAAGAAAGATTTAGGCCCGTCACCATAACTACTTTTGTTGGACGATAATATTGTCCCAGATAAAAAAAACCGATAGTATTGTAATTTTAAGACCATTTTATGCCATTGATATAGCGATAATTTAATAGCATAATAATGCAAGTACACCTTTTCAAAGAGCAACGAACTTTCAAGCTGCCTGAGCCCCGCCCATGGCGATACTCAGACCTTGATAAGTCGATAAAGTCATTATTGTGACAGGCCTACAAAACTGATGAAGGTTCGAGGTGGTAAAACAATGTTAAGTATGTTTTTTGAGCTGTTAAAGATCCTGGGGTCTCCAGAACCCCAAACACAACATTAGGCCTAAGGAATGCTACTGTATTTCACTGCATGCATCTATTTCATGCATACAGTTAACAGCATACTGTAAGTATTGAGACATAATGAGAGCAGTCTTTTTGCGCTGTTGACTCATCTACAATGTAATCTGGAGTTCAGATCAAAAGATGAATATGAGTGTCAGCATTTAATTCAGGGACTTTGTTGTTCTCCATGTTAAACAAAGACACTGCCAAGACCAACTCCAGCTCTCTGTCACATGCTTACACTATTACTGTTATCTAAACACTTTCCCCTCAGTTGTATGTTTAGTTCCGAAATGTGGATATATCCCGTAAATGTGATTTATTTTCATAAGGACAGATGCTATTAAAAATGACATTTCATTCTGTCTGCTGTTGTATCATAGTATTTTTTCAGCTAGTTTCCAGTAACCTGCACTGTGGAGTTTGCACACATACACATGGGTCTTAGCTGCCTTACCTCCTTATTTACCTCACAAATTTGCTTCTCTGCCTCAGGAATTATCTACAGTCGTTGCGCAAAAAAACCCCCATAAGTATTTCTTTCTTTATTTCTCCAAAATGTCCTGCTTGAACTGTAAGTTTTTCTTCCGCACCGACAGTGGGCAAGACTAAACTATTTTGTTTTGATCATTTTTTCCCCTTTTTTTGTTTTATAGTTTTTATGGGCTTAGTAAACCAAACCAATATTTCCTGTATTTTCAAAAGAAATACTGAATTCCAAATGGTTAAAAGGAAATCCTTGATGTTAATGTTGGGTGAACGATGTGCAGTAAACATACATGAGGCCCTTGAGCATTTCTGATCAAATATTTATACAGGACTCCAAATGTAATATTAATATTACCTTAATGTGAGCCCCTGAATATCAGCAGCATGCTAATGAGGGAGGTAAAAAAAAATATTTTGGAGACTTTGAGGTTTACTGAAGTTTATGAGATTGTGTGTGTATGTGTGTGTTTTCATTTTTACTACTATTTGCCAGCAGTATTCACTATTTTTTACAACTTTTGGTGAAGACTATTCTAATTTGTGTTGTGTGTGTGTGTGTGTGTGTGTATGTTCAGTACATGAGGGTATTTTTAAGGTTTTGCGAAATTTAGGATGTTCAAAGTGCTGTCATCAAGCATGTTAGTGTGTGTTTACTTTAGCATATGTTTACTGTATATGCCGCCATGTTTGCATGCGTGTGTTTCTATGCAAATGTTGGAAAATGGACACGTTACGTTACGTGCAGTTCCGCGCACAACCGTGTGTGTGTGCTTCAAATATTTGTGTGTGGTCTGACCGAGAGACTTTAATACAAAGCAGGTTGTGTTTGGAACAGTTGACAGCACCGACCATGCATGTGTGTGTGTGTATGTGTGTGTGTCCCACTATCAGCACAGTTTTGGTAAATTCGTGCCTTCGTGTGCACTTACACTGTTTGTCAATGAGCGTTTGATTGCGTGTACGTTGTGTGTGTGCGTGTGTGTAGACGTGGTTTCACTGCACATTTGTATGTGGTGTTTACAGCGTTGTGGGTAAAGTGAACTCTCCTGTGATTCAGCCTCCTCCAGCGGTTTTGCAGCAGTTGTTGAAAGCGATTTCAGAGGGAGAGTAAAGGAAGTATTTTACATATTAAAACCCGCTTCAAATGGCTTTTTGCCTCCACTGAGTCAAGCCATCGAGTTCACTTCTGCTCCTTAAAGAAGCTAGTATAATTAAAGCGTTTTAGTGTTTAATTAAACATGCGTAAATTCACAACTGCAACTTTTTAAAAACTGTATTCATATCACATATGGTTTGTTAGTCAGGATAGAGAGGACATGTGAAATGGAAAGAAAGGACTGGGCTGACACATGATGTATGCTATACATTAGAATTTGAACCCATGTCACAACATCACTGTTACATAATAATACAGAAATAATATTTTTGTGATATGTTATCATACCCCATAGGGAAATTCTCCTTTCTCCTGCCTTCCCCACAGGGAGGTCACAGGTCAGGATCACACAGAGAACAGCTCTCCTGATGCTTGTACTGTAGGGATTTCTTTGCCACGAAACAAAGTCATTTGTATAGAAATGTAAGACAGGGTCTGTAAATGAGTTCAGAAGGTGATAAGGTCATTTTAATCTAATACTGTATGCAGTGTCATAGTATTGTAATTAGAGGTTCATTACTGTTTTACAAACCTGCCAGACCCATTGGTTCTTGCATCATTACAAACCAGCAGGGTTTCTTTTAAGTTAAAGTCAACATCCCAAACTTTTTAAAGATATCAAGGTATGATAAGATAGATCAGGATGGGCAAATATGCATATGACAAGTAGAATATATCCATTTGACGTAATTATGCAGCAATTAACATGACCTCTTTGGTTTGAATACTTCTTTCAATGTAAGTACCATGTAGCGTTGGCAAAGCATTGGAACAAGCGTACACAGGATTGTTGTCTAATGTGAACATTTTGTTTTACTAAATTGAATGCAACTTACATACAAATTGATGAGAGAAATTAAGATTCAATACGTTAAAGGTATTTTCACAAGAGGTGTAACTGACATGATATGTAATTATATGTATGGTATACAGTATATTCTTTATATTTTAAACCCATTTAGAGGGACTAGAAGTCTCTAAAAGCACACATAGGTACATTTATGGTTTCCTGTGCGCAGACGTGGTTATATTACCTGTCAGCTATCACATTACCGGCTGATAAGAACACACTTCAGTATCACGGATGATTAACGTCAAGATAAATTAGATTCATATGCAGAAAATAAACCATTATTGGCAAGATGGAAAACACCAAATCTGGCAAACAAACAAAAAGTTTGTGATTGTTTGGAGGAGTCAGAGGGAAAGTAAAGCACAGGAGATGGAAGTGACAAAAGAGGGAGTGGAAGGAATCAGGGAGAGGAAAGGAGACACGAAATGGTCCATGGTCTGATGAGAATATTTCATCCAGAGGAAAGAGTAATGTTGCATTTAGAGAGGGAGTATGGAGAAGACCGAAAGGAAAGGGGTGCGGTGAGGTGAAGTACATTGGTCCTTGTGCATTTGTCTGATGCATATGTTATCATGCAAATTATTATAATGCAACATGCTAGAAATTGCAAATAAGTGGAGGGAAAGAGCAGTTTTGATTAGCAAGAAAATTCCAGTGAAAGGAGAGAGGAAGAGGAGGAAGTCGCTGTGGTCATATGCGAATGCTTGATAATTACCCATGCAAATGATCTATGTGCTGATACAGGCAAACAATTGAGGTTTGATCAAAACAAGTGTTTAGCATTAGCAGAAGAGGAAGGAGAGGGAGCGTAAGTGGGAACTGAGTGTTGAGTCAATAGGAAACATTGCAAGCTAAAAGTCTCTTCCTCGTGCACATGCACTCACATACGTACAGTAAATGTAGCATGAAGGGGGGAAACCTCAGAGAGCTAACCAGATGGTTGGAGCTTCCTGGAAATCCTCCAATAGGAACATTCCTCCCTGTTTATGACCTGTTACACACTCACACAGGGCGTAGAGCACAAAATTGATCCCAAATATTCAAATAACTTTATCCCACATTGAGGGTGCAAACTCAAATCAGGACCAAACAAAGGAAACAAAACAACGCCATTAAGCATCTGACTCCACGCTTACTTCATCTGCTTTCCTGTTTAACATTTGAACCCAATTTGGATGTGATAATGATGCAATATGTAGGCCTTTACAGTGCACACAAAAGCAATACAAGTAAAAGCCGCACATGTGCACATGCAGCTTAACACACTGATTATTATTCTGTGAGCTTTGAGCGTCCAGGTGCTGCAAAGCAGTTTTGGCCCCATTGTCGCATTTCAATTTTAATTCCAGCTTCCCAAATTTCGATGTGGAAATTTGGACGGTTTGGAATTGGGCCCCCTGGACCTTTTAGCAAACACATAGAGGATTTTATGTTACCATCCTCTGCCAATATCATTTCTCAACTTTTCTGGCAGTGATGCTTATGTAAAAGCCATTTGATGGATTACTCCCATTACTTTAGGTTAGTTTAGCAGGTAGTTTATGGCTTAGATGGACAGAAAAGATGAAAGAGGGGGGGTGTCATGAAATATTTAGACACTAGAATATGTATATCACTCTGGATGTAAACAAATAAATACACAGAAGATTGCACTCAAAGGAGTAAAGCAGTGAAAATAATATACACTAAGTGAAGCAGCATTCTGTGAGATCATAGGATTGCAAATGCATAGATTGAAGCTCAGAGCTTTGTGGTGCACAGGCAAAAGTCAAAGGTCATGTGACAATTGAAACCTGTTTACGCTTCAGTAAACAAAAATATGCCGTGTATAGCCCGTAAAAATGATGCTTTGCTGCCAGAGTTTGCTGTGGTTTCCCATCACTGGAGGTCAGCTCTTTCACTAGCAGCTGCAGCAGTGGAAGTGAAGAGAATTTATTTATCTTATCTTGATTTATTTATGAGCCTGTTAAAGGTATTTTAAAATATACAGTACATACATACAAAGGACTCACAGCCTTATGCAGGGCGAAAAGAGTGACCTTTATTGAGTTTCTAACGTGTTAGTCAGCAGTTTAGTTTTGTCTTAAAAATGTCTTTGTTGGATGTGTGCACATGCGGCTGTGCACGCGCCCACATGTGTATGCTTACACATTTATTCTTTGTGTTTGGCTCTGTGCCACGATTCAGTAGACGCTGTTAAACCGTACTGGCATTAGCTTGCGTTAGCCCACATCTGTTCGTGTGTGCGTGTGTGTGTGTGTGTGTGTGTGAGAGAGAGAAAGGTATGAAAAGTCCTGATCAAGTCAAGCTGGTGTGATAGATGATAGGTCTGTGACAGAGCTACAATGGCTTCCAGACAGCTTAAACAGGGATTAAAACCTTTCTCAATCTCCCAATCCTGCTGCTCCCATGAGGAATCTCTCTCTCTTTCTCCTTCTTTTACTCTTGCTTGCTCTCTCCTTCATTCCCCAATGATGATTTAGACTCTGCTTCCTGACACCCAGTAATCCCTCCGTGAAAAGACTTTCATACTTCCCACTATGGAGAAATCTCAAATGTCATCTAGTCATAATTCATAGCTTTTTATTGAATTCCTTTACTGATCTTTACATTATATTGGCCCTAAGGGATTTCATTACGGCATTGTATAGCACAGAATAGTTAATCAGATTGTCTTCCAGTATCATCTTAATGGCACTAACAGTGTGTCCTGAATGTGTTTGGTGGGAGATGGTTCCACTCTATGTATTAAATTACATCCGCACTTGTGTGACCTGCCAGTGAATACAGGTGAAACGTGGGGTCGGTGATGGTATTTAATGCTGTTAAAGCATGAATCTGGTACATATTTTTTCTGATGAAATGTCACCGTTCTCAACAGCCTGTCAATGTGATATCAAATCAGGAAGAAAATAATGCTATTTATGGATTGTGTTGTATATGGTAAATGGACTGTACTTGTGCTGTAAAACTACATATAACATTCAACCCGTACACTGATGGCAGGATCTAACTGGCCATCAGTACAAAGACAACTAATCATTCACAGACACCAAAGCAACAGCTTCTGGAGCAATTTGGGGTTCATTATCTTGCTCAAGCATACTTCGACACATGGCTGGGGGAAGCCCGGGATCGAACTGCGGACCTTCTGATTGGTGGATGAGCCCCTCTGCCACCAAGCCACTGCCTTCTTCAAGTTAGGTTACTGAGATTTGTTTGAAAATTTTTATTTTACGGGAATAAGGTGAAAGGAGGAATATTGTTGGTATCTTGAGCTTATATGCTCAGCATCTTAAAGAGGCCACAGGATGCACTATTTTATTGAGGCATTTGTGAATTTATGCGACATAAATCCATTCAAATCAATCCAGGCCCATTTGTCCATTTCCTTGAGGCTCTGACTTTTAGAATGCCATTTTTAAGTGAGCCAGTTGAACATGTTTGAGACATACTCTTAGATAAATTCAATAGAGCAATTAAATCATTGGACCTCAATTATCATCTCTTCTAAATAGGCCTCTGCCATGACCCGCTCCTAATTTTCTGTGTGCATTTACCATATAACTACAACTAATACCATTCCCATGACTATCACCATTCTTAACTTTCTTAACATTCTTAACTCCAAACACACTTTTTTAGTCGAGGTTGGTAAACAATTACCAATGTGATTTACAGACATACAAGAATCTAACTTGTCAAAAAGATAGGGAAATGTTCCCCTTTAAATAATAAGGGAAGTCAAAACTGTATTTGTTCTCTTGACTCCTGTATTAATGTCATGAGTTCAGAGATGGTATGATTTTAGTAAACTCTGTATTGAAATTAAACACAGAATTACTGGGAGTGAGATTTTCATTACATTGACATTTAGTCATTTAGCAGACGCTAAAAAAAACAAAAAAAAAATTGTCCAGCACAGTATACAAATCTGAGGATAAGGATGTTTGTTTTTTTATGAAAAGAGATAGAAAGGAAGTAGAAGTTAGTGATTGTCAGTTAGGTGTTGATGGAAGAGATGCGTTATCAGGTGCTTTTTAAAGGTGGTTATAGAATCTGCTGATCTTGTAGGAGCAGGCAGATCATTCCACCAATGTGGAACGGATCCAGAGAAGGTGCGCGAGAGTGATTGTTCTTCCTTTTTGGCATGGTACCACCAGACGTTGTTCGTTTGCAGAGCGCAGGGGTCTGGCAGGAACATAGGTCTGTATTAGCGAGCATCGCTTTGAACTTGATGCGGGCAACAACAGGGAGCCAGTGTAACCTAATAAAGAGAAGGGTTACGCGCGCTCTCTTCGGTTCATTGATCATCGGCAGAGGTTTGGTTGTGCAAGCAGAGAGTCCGGCCAGTAGCGCGTTGCAATAGTCCAGTTTGGACAAGACAAGTGCCTGGACTAGGACTTGTGTAGACTGCTCAGATAGGAAAGGTCTGATTTTCCTGATGTTGTAGAGGATGAATCTACAGGACCGGGTGGCGCTGGCTTTTCAAAATTGCACAATGTAGCACAACTCGGTTCTCGAGGGAGTGTTTAGAGATAATGTATGTAGGTGAGGCATTGACTTTGACATTGTATTGTGTGTGTGTGTGTGTTTGTGCAGGCAGTTGAAGGACCAGTCGAAGAAGGTGGCCAACATGAAACACAAAGAGCAGCTTGAGAAGAGCAGGAATGCCCAGATGATGGAGGACGCAAGGAAGAGAGAGGACAATCTGAACGAAAGCTCCCAGCAGATAAAGGTATGGAGGCAGGAGGAGGAGGAGGTAGAGGAGGAGGCTGGGAGTTGTGGGGGCTGAGGGGGGTATGAGTGAAAAAAGTGAGAAAGAAAAAGTTTCTTGCCTTCTCTCTGTCCTACCTTGAATATTGTCTGCTATCACAACAATGTTTCATCATAACGTGACAATTGTGACAGGGAGCAGCCTGAGGCAATGTCAGACACACTCGCTCTCTCACACACACACACATGCACACACACACACAAACACACGATGCAGCCCTCGCTCGGGGAGTGTATGAGAGATGATTGACAGGGAGAGCAGATGGAAGATGGAGAGGAGAGGAGAGGAGAGGAGGAAAAACTGGTTGGAGAAGTGAAGGGGAGAAAAGAGGTGAGGAAGAGAGGTGATTAGAGGAAGTGGAATTGTTAAACTAATGTAGTGAATGCTGTGGGGTTTAAAATGCTTCCTGTGATGTGGGAGCATCTCTTAATTGTCTGCTGTGGCAGTGTCAAGTGACCACAAGATGAACAGCCATGTGTGGGGTGTTGATTTTGACTCTGGTTTTCCTCATATTTCAGTTCTACAGCTTTTCCTTTAATTTCACCTTTTTCACCCCTAATTTCCCTTAAACTCTCCCTGACTTCATCTTTCCTTTTACTCCTTGTCCATCCGCCTCTTCCTCCTCCCTCTCTTCTTCCAGTAATCGTTAACCTCAGCGGTCTCTCTGATTAGAGGCAGATGAAAACACTCTTTCTGTGTGTGTGTGTGTGTGTGTGTGTGTGTGTGTATGTGTTTATGGGAATAAGCATATGCTCCCTCTAGCTAAGATTGATCTTTGGTTTCAGGAGTTTGGAAGTTGTCATTTATGTGTATGCGTGTGGTTAGGAGATGAGCTGATAGCTATGTGAGTCACTCAGACTTATGAGACCGCAGTGGTTACAACCATGACTAGTGTGTGTGTCAATTGTAAGCCATTCTGCATAGTTTAACCAGCACTGAAGTCAGAAAATGGAATGTCAGTATAATTCAGACTGTAAATTTAATTCAATACAATAAGAAGATTTAATCCAATTAAAGTCCATCTCAGTCTGCATAGTTAGACACCAAGTAATGTTGGATCTGGAGCAAAATTCAGATTCACAGCACATGTGTTGGAGATGTCCTGGAGGTTTGTTCACGGCCACTGTAATGTCTCATCCTCTATTTCCCGCTCTGTCTCCATCAGGTATTAATTCAACTCTAATTCAACCAGGAAAGTCAGTTGCCTTGGCAAGAGGAAAAATAGCTCTTTATGGGGAATTGGGGGGGAAGTTCATGGAGTGATTTTACTTAGGAACAGCTTCATGTGTGATTGGGAATTCCTGAGAGTCCTCAGAGGCAGATGGAGATCAGATTTTGTAATTTGCAAGTCTTTTGCAGCTTATTCCAGTCCCTTGGAGCAGCAAACTGGAGTGAGGAGTGGCCAAGGTTTTCACCTTGGGGACATATTAAGCAGGAAGTGACAGAGAAAGTTGCTGTTATGGGAAACTGATGTGATCTAGTAATATACAGTCTGTCAGATATGTTAGATCAAAGACATTTTTGTACTGTACTGTATATGAGTAAGCCAATTGATTTTCTGGCTAGTGTACCCCATTTTAAAAGCCTCCCTAAAATAATAATTTTGATGTCCCAGGATAAGAAAACGTTAACAATGTATTATAATACTGTGTATTACAAGTATCTAGGGCTGCAATTAACCATCATGTTTGGTCTCTGAAATGCCAGAAAATACTGACATATGGTCATCACAATTCTCCAGACCTAAATAATGCAAGATAATCACCTTGTAATTACACAAAGCAAAGAAATCCTGACATTTGAGAAGCAGAAAACATAAATTGTTTGGCTTTTTTAGCCAAGCTAGCAGCTTTTAGGGATGTATATCCATCACTTTGGTCCAGACTCACTATCTCAACAACTATTGGAAATGAATTTTGTTCTGACATCCATGGTACCCAGAAGATGAAGCCTACTAACTTTTCCTTCAGAACCACCATGAGGTTGGCATTTGTGGTTTTGAGTAACTTTGTCTGCACAACATTTGCACGGATTGACACAAAATTTAGACATTCATGTTCTCCTAAATTGTAATAACTTTCGGATTCTATTAACTTTTCATCTAACATCATCATAATTTATTACCAAATACCTGCAACGGTAATGCAGTTCCCGCCAGCTGCAACTATACTATGTGTTAAGTGCTAATTAGCAAATGTTAGCCTCACAGAGCCGCTAGCATGGCTGTAGACTCTTAATGTTGTTCCTTAATAAATGCTTGATTAATTAACTGATCGTCTCAGTGCTGAAACAGTTTATTCCCTCTTTACATTGCATACTTTCTCTCTGTAGGACACCCTCCGTCAGAAGGAGGAGCGCATTGAGGAGCTGGAGGAGGCGCTGAGGGAAAGCGTTCAGATTACAGCGGAGAGGGAGGTGGTGCTAGCCCAGGAAGAGCAGGCACGCACACAGTCCGATAAACAGGTACTGTCTCGCTCAGTAGCAAATACACATACGCATAAGTGTGTTGCTGCATGTTTAAGGAGAATCCTTACCCCCAACCAGTAAATGTGTGACCCAAAACATTCCTTAAACCCAACCCCTATCAGATATTCTTTATGTTCACATACTACACAAATGTCCGCACTCCTAAGGATTTCTTTAATTTTTCTGCCTTTGCGGGACATTTGGACAGACGCACAAGGAAACAAACACAGACAAACATCTTCAGGGCAACAAAAACTCTTTATGACATAGCTAAACAGTGCTATGCCAATAGTGGCTAATGGCAGTGGCAACACACATGCCCTGTGCCAACTGAGCTCATTCAGGTGTGGCTGTGTGTGTGTGTTTGCCCAGTCACTCCTCATTTGGAGGAGAGGTAAATACATCCCTATTTAAAGAATTTTGTCTGCTTAAGCCGCCAACACACAAACAGCTTTTTCTTAAATGGAGCGCGAGCCGACCACTCCAATTTGTAATCTCTTTTATCTATATTGAGAAAGTAGGAAAGCTCATGGCGGTGTTAAGGGAGGCTCAGAAGGGAAGGGTTTAGTGGATTCAACCTCAGACCAGTGGGAGTGTGTGTGTGTCATTACCCTGGGTACCAGTGACTTAACGAGGCCATAGAGATGGGAAATGTTCCTCAGAGCCTGGATGGGTTTTGACAAGTGGGAAAAAACAGCATGGGCTGTAAGGATGAAAACTGCCCTGAGAAAACATGGCCCGCTGTAGCTGTTGGCAAAACGGCTGGAGTCCATTGTTATTACTGCCTCTGAATGTTGGACGTCCTCTCTGGCATTTACTTACAAGGCTACTTTTGGACAGACACATAAAGACAGTCATGCAAACACACGTTTTACTGCTGACACCCTTATCCATGGTGCCACAGCAAGATAAGATAGACAGATGTAATAGAAAAAAGACAGACCTTGAGCAAAGACAAGGGCGTGGATGTAAGAAAATGATGGACAGACAGCTAATTTTTGATGGTTGATTGGTCATTGCCATGAAGAATAATGCTCACTTAGCAAGACTTACCAAACAAGTCTTCTTCAGCTCCGTGTGCAGATATGTACTGTTCAAACTCACAGAACTTTATTTCAAATTCTAGTCAAGATCCTGAAGTTTCAAAGATGTCAAGTTCTACAGGAAAACATGTTTAAAATTATGCACACGGCAGCTCGGGTTTTCCTTTTGATGTAATGATGCACCCAAAAAGACATAGCATTTTGGAGGTGGATATTTGACTCCAAATATGATGGGTTCGAACAAGCAGATATAGAATATGTGCATGTGGTTGTAGCAGGACTTAGCTATTGTGGGTCCCTTGGCAGGATATATACGCCGCAACACAGCTTGAGGTAAAGATTTTTATTTTTCCGGTTACTCACACACACAATATTCACAAGTTACAAAAAGCTGATTGATTAAGAACAATGTTGCCAAATCATCAAAATATAATTTGTCCAAATATTTGGGCTAGAGATTTTTTTTTGCACATAATTAGCCATACTAGCTCTCCAAATTAAAGGAAAAAATAATCAATTTTATAATTTAACGCTTTTGTCATCATTGTTACAATAATAACCAAGTGGCTACGGTTAGAGAACGACTGCAGTCATGGTTAAAAGAACAACAACGTTGACTGGTGATAGGACTCGGGAAACAAACTTTTTCTCCTGTGTTTAAGTCACAGGTTTTGCTGTCATGTCCATCCACCTTGACCTTCTCCCTTTGAGGACTTTTTAGCTCTTTAATAATGTCACATGACTTCCTCCTTTGCTACTGATGGACAAAAGTCATAACTTCTATGGCTTTGTTACTTGGACGTAAACATAGGAGGACAGTCTCATATAGGCAGTATCCACCTCAGTGACTTTTCTGGGGGCTCAGGCACCATTTCAGGAACCTAGAAACCTAACCTGCATTTATGGCGCTTTTCCATTACCAGTACCAGCTCGACTCGACTCGACTCGACTCGCCTCGGCTCGCTTTTCGCTCCGTTTTCCATTGCAGATAGTACCTCCACAATAGTACCTGGTCGTCATAGCAACTCTGCAGGCCACCGCCGCGACACATACCCGCTACCCACACACACAGGACAATGGAGGAAATCAAGTGTATGCTGTTTTTGATCCTCAGGATGTGGCTGTTTCTCACAGCAAGAAGACAAACGTTTTGTTTGACCACGGCATATTCGTCCGAGTTGCCATAATAGTAATCGGTATATCACGCAATCTCTGGGCAAACTATGGCCGGGTTATTCAGGATACTGGCGCGTGCAATGATGACGCCGTGAATAGTGACGATTCTCTCTGACCAATCAGCAGTCTGACGTGTTTTCACGTGACATTTTAGTATTGCAAGGTTCTGAACGAGCTGGTACTGTGTAGTGGAAAAGAGCCATTAGACTGGAGGAGCAGGGGTCTAAATTCAGTTCCTTGGCCATAGTTTCTGGTCCCAAAAAGTCCCTGCTCAGGAGGTAGTACTTTCTGATGGCCCAGGAACTCACGGGGTGGACTTTGCAAAACTGATTGTCACTGATCGGTCAAACACAAACCTTATGGCTGATACAGCTTGGCTGCAGCTTAAATCACACAGTAAGCAAGCACTGGTTGCCACCAGTATCAAAGCTATTTAGTTTAGCTTCCAGAGTGCTCAAAAAAAGCAAGATGAAGAGAGACAATGTGTGCGAATGAGCTAAGTGCACAAGCAAACAAGAAAAGTGCCGATAAAGAGAACAAAGCAAGTGAAAAACTTTGCTATTAGATTCATGTAGCCTATGAAAGCAGAAAGAAATGAAACATTGCATTGGGGACAAGTTTTCTGGAGTTTCTAGCCTCCGTTTCCAATCTCCTTTGCATCATTTGATTACATCCACAGTAAATACAAAGACCAACATGATGAGTCTGTGTTGTTTCCTTTTTTCCTGTTTTTGTTTCCTTGTTGTAAGAATTGCGTCACAAACGGTGCCATTGTTTTTGAATCCATTACCATACCAATTTGCCTAATCCTCATGGTTCTTCAGATATGGTGGGAACACAAGAATGCACCAAAGGCACTTGTAGTTCCTAGTTTACAGTAGTTCCTGTGGTTCTATAGTTTCTGGAAAAATTTGGTCAAAAAAGTTCACAAAATAAAGACACAGTTGCAGAGAAGATTTGGTTCCTCTGTGAGCGCAAACAGACCTAAGCTTTGGGTTTTCACAATAGCAAAGATTGGAACAAGTAAAGGAAAGATGGAAAAATCCCATCCAACATGTTTATCCTCCTGAAGTTGACTGTGGTTTAATTTGTTTACAGTAATTCTGCCAAGCTATCACATTTAATTTAACAGCGATATATTGAAATACTTCAAAATGCTACAAGTGGCAGCTTTAATTAGACAGAACTGTGGCCATTTAGGCCAGGACAGGGTGCTGGAGAGTGTCCCCGTGTTAAAATACTTCACTGATGGAGGAAGGAGAAGAAACGTCAGCGTGTGGTGAACGAGTGGAGATGGCAGCCAAACACTCAGTGCAGTCCTCACCCAACATCAACAACACTAACTCAGCCTTTCAGCACAGACACACACACGCACATGTGTGCACACGCTACTCACAGACAGGATAGTAACACATAAGACAGCGTCCCACATACATACACACATTCCTCCCAACACACACACACACACAAAGATGGCGGAAAGAAGTGCTAACTGCTATTCAAACAGCAGCAGCACAACATTGCATTCAGCTTGAGCCAGATGGACGCGACTTTAGTTTTCTAACTGGAAGCGTGTCTCTATGTACACGAGTAAATTGTAAATAAATATGTTTGTCTTCCCGTTTTACAACTGCGTCACTGCAATTAGCCTTTCACATAATGATTTATAAAATGATGACAGAGGGAGAGACAATTTCCTCCCTTAATGAGGACGGCCTGTTCAAAGGCACACACACATTGCTTATTATAGCGTTGGCACACACACACACACACACACACAGACACACACACATGCAAATGCAGCCAAACAAGGCACATTTACACACACACCCTGACTACATAATGGTAGACATACACACACACACACACACACACCTTTAGTGTGTCCCATGGATAGGGCTTGCCCGGCAAAATCGGTTGACCAAGACCACATGAAAATATACTAAACCTTTTCTGCTAGACGTGAGTCACTACTGTATGTGTGATCACTGAAGAAAGGTGTGTGTGTGTGTGTGTGTGTGACAGAAATGAGTCAACAGTATGACACACGCCATCTGTCTCTTCAGAGACCAAACTAAAGACAGACGTTCTCTTCTCCAGCTTTCCGTCTTTTATTAACCGGACAATTTTAATTCTTGAACTCAGTGGACCTACTTCTTTCGTTCTTCCTCTTAAAATGAAGTTCTTACACAGAAACACACACAAACACGCACATTCAGAAGAATGAACGGGTTGCTGTCTTCCTCCCCTCCAGCTCCTTCTTTTCCAGCCGGGCCTCGTCACTCCTCACCCCTCCCTTCATCCCTCCATCCTTCAATCTCTACATCTCTGATGTCGGCCAAAGGTCTTTCCCTCTTTCTTTCCCCTCCATGTCTACCTTTCTTTGTCCCTTTACAGTCCTTTGTGCCCTCGTTTACTCCTCTGCTCTCCTCTCCTCTCCTTGTCTGAATTGCATTTTTAACACTGCCTGTGTTTCCGGCCGCTCAGTATTTTGCACTCTGTCTGCACTTTCTTTTATCTTTTTCTCTCTCTCTTTCCTGTGCTTAGCACTTGTTTCTTTAACAGTTTTATCTTGTCACATTTTTACAACTTTTCTCTTTCTTCTCCTCTCCTTTTCTCTCCTTTTCCTCCTTGGACGTTTGTTGTTTTAATGGCATCTCCCCCTTCCTTTTTTCCTCCTAATCACCTTTGTGTGTGCCCTATTATTCTTCCTTCCTCTCCTTTCATTTTTCCTGCTCTTGATTTTGTTCTCTTTTACACCTCTCTCCTAATTTCAAACATCTTATCTCCCTCCCTCCTTCCCTCCACCCATTCTTTGTATCCCTCTTTCCCTCCCTATGTCCATCTTTGCTCTGTCCTGCTTTCTGTACTCATTCTCTTTCCTTCTCTCTCTTTTATTTCTGTCCCTCTTGCCCCCACTTTTTTTCCCGTCCCTCACCGTCAACATCGCCTTCCCTTTCTCTGTTTTCTCTCTCCTATCCCATCTTTCTCTCTCTCTGCTCTTTTTGTATGCAGCTCTCTCACATTCCAATGCATGAGTTCACCACAGCCGGCTTTAGGTGGTCAAAGGTAAATCATCACAAACCTCGCTCAGCAGCCTTTTACTGTACATTTCATCATTCATTCATGTCTTCAACTTTCAGCTTATTCTCATTTCATTCTGTTACCCTTTTCACGTTTTTATTTAAGTGAACTGCAGGATGGGACATTGAACCCAAATCCTCATTTACTGCCTTTGATATGTTTTACGTGTTGGCCACTAAACTGGTACAGCTGTCGTGGAAAGTGTAAAAAAAGTTTCTTCATCTGGATCAGACCTTGATTTTTGCTCATTTGTTCATTCATTCATTCATGCTGACTTAATATCAAACCTCCTGTAGCCAGCATAAAATAAAATATTATGTATTATTTGTCTCCACTCTGTCATCCTCATTTTCCATCTCTTTTCCATCTCTCGTCAGCCCTATGTTTTTTTCTGAAAGGAGTGAAAATCCAGTTGGATTTTTGAATCCAGTATTTGTTGGGATAGCAACAGAGACTGTAAACTCCACCAAAGTGTAGCATCTTTAAAGGCTCGTGGAGATAGAAGAAAGGAGAGGATCTCCTCTGAAGATGATTCTAGATGCTAATAGTGGTGGAGGAAAGCCAGTAGGTATAAAATGGGATTTCTCAGGTCAACAAGCTGAAGATCACAGTGGTGGTTATGGAGGAGGTGGTGGGTTGCCCATTGTTCAGTCTGAAAGAGAAAATGACAGGGGTGCAATGATACTGAATATGAAAGAGCAGCACCCAACTCAAGGAACTCTGGTAGTAAATATAGTGGACAGATATGATGTAAGAATTTGTAAATGAGAGGAACTGACAGGCTGG
The DNA here is from genome assembly GCA_011952105.1 of Coreoperca whiteheadi. NCBI lineage: Eukaryota > Metazoa > Chordata > Actinopteri > Centrarchiformes > Sinipercidae > Coreoperca > Coreoperca whiteheadi. Next base: position 13,927,909 of record CM022484.1, read on the forward strand.
GAAAGAAGGAGATTGGAGGGATAAATAGCACAAATTCATCCCCATTCAGCAAAGTTTTTACTTAAATGACAAGACTTTTTTGTCTTGGTCCCTGCTTCTCTCTGAACAGGAGCTTCTTTCAGATTCAGCTCATCTTCAGTGTTTTTACCTTTTTATTTCTGCTGATGTCATCTATTTTTTTGAGGAAACAAATGTGCCTGTGACTGTCTTTCTCTCTCAGTCTTAATCCTTTTTCTTCTGTCTTTTGTCTGATGTTCTTGCTCTTTAACACAGAGGTAGTATATAACTTTAAAAGAGAGAAAGAAGTATTCAAAGAGAAAATGTGTGTTTGTGTGCGTGGGTGGGTGTGGGTACATCTGTGTGATGGTCTATTCGTGTGTGTTTTTGTGAGTGTGTGTGTGGTGGCAGGCCAGATCGTCGTCAAGCTGTGAGAAATACAGTGACCTCGGCACTCCGACCTCACAGACGTTAAACTGACAAACTGATATACACCCAGAGAGAGACTTAGATCAAATATATATCAGAGAAGAAAAAGACAAACAACATAAAGAGAGAAAAGAAAACACGGAGATGAAAAATGACGCTTTTGATGTTCTGCAATGGAGCATCTCGTAAAAACAGAGAAATTATCATATAACATTTCAAAAGCACAGTAGCTGTCAGATGCACATGCATAGACGAGAGAAAGGCAGACACAACACACACACGCACACACAAACATAAGACTGATATCTGTGGAGAGAAAAAGCGATTGAAAAAGTTGAAGGAGAATTGAAACAAAAATATCAGATTGCAGTTGGAAACAGCAGAAGCAGTGTTTGAAATGTCTCACAATGTCTGTGTGTGTGTGGGTGTGTGTGTGTGTGTGTGTCGTTCAGGTGGAGGACCTGCTGGTTGCCATGGAGAAGGTGAAACAGGAACTGGAGGTGATGAAAGCCAAGCTGTCATCAACTCAACTCTCACTGGCCGAGAAGGAAGGTCACCTGACCGCCCTGCGGGCCGAGAGGCGGAAACACCTGGAGGAGGTCCTGGAAATGAAGTAAGAATCCAAAAACACACACATTTTATTACTATAATTTATGTTAACATGTAAACCAGTTGAACATTAACACTGACGGATGCATACTCAGTTGGACACATGTAATTTGTCATGTTTCCAAAGACACAAACACACCCCCGACAAACACACTGTAAAAATGTCTTTCGATCTACCTACATATTCGTCAGTCCCTAAATCTATTTATCTATTTCCTATCCTTTTAAGCAGATGGACACACGCTTACAGGCGCACACAATTGCTCTTAATTCACCCAAATCGCAGCAAAACATGGTATTCCTCTTATCCACAGTCTTAGGCCATGCGTAGTTTTAGTTTTAGATGCTCAGGTTTTGAGATATCCCACTCAAATGGAACTTTGTCTGTGCTCCTCAAAGCATCAGTAAAGGTTTTTAAAAAATAAACCGCAACACCACTCTGAATGATTCACAGACTTTGCTGTGGACAGTCATTGGAACTTTCTTTCAGCAAAGATATACTCCCGGTGACATATTAGTCTTTTTAACTTAAAAAATATGAGTACTTGGAACACACTGTGCTGGACAGTATAGATGCGGATCATGCTGCAAGAGGGATTTCTATGGACATTTTCCCCATGAGATTGGGTTGCTGTTGCATTTTAACTGTTGTGCATACCAACTGCCCACAGCTGCCCTCACACTTTTCAGTGCCACCTTATCCCACCTAAGTCGTCAGAGGGATGAGTATTTTACACTCCAAATATAGGCTGTTGGTGGACTATTTTTTTAAATGGTGGTTATCCCGACCTCATGGTGGTGCAAAAGGAAAAGTCAGGAAATCACCAAAGTCAATAGGATTCATCCTCTGGACGCAATAAATGTCTGTACAAAGGCAATCCTTCCAGTAGCTGTTGAGATATTTCATTCTGGACCAAAGTGGTGGACCAACAGACTGACAATGCTATCCAAAGAACCACGCTGCTATCATGGCTAAAAATAAAATATGAAACATTTGAGCTAATCCTCCACATTATAAGGTGCATCTGTTTGACAACAAATTCTACAATTTATTTACTTTCCTGTATTGTTTCACCTTCACTTACTGTACTTGCCTCTTGCCACACCAGTCAACACATACAGTGTAAGGTTTCCAACCAGTTGTCAGTTACTCTAATTTGAAAATCTCAGACGCGACCTGAAATTAGCAGCTCTTATGATATCTCCAGTAGTTTCTCATGTTGCTTCAGTGTTTCAGGAAGGTGGTCCCCGGTCACATTGACATGATCTTCACCCAACACCTCATCAGCTCTCTCTTTTCTCTTACTTCCTGTCTTTACCTCTCTCTCTCCTTTCTTCCTTTATCTCCTCTCCCTTTTTTTCTGCACTTTAAAGCCATAGAAGTAAGTAGTGTGTTAATGCAATAACCATGTACCGCTGTCTAGCTCTTCATATGATTGATTGCATACACAGACACCCGCACACACTGTTGCACAGGCTGTAACTCAGTGTAAATTTTAATGTAATTTTAATAGATGGGTTTGCATTTTAAGTGCAGCTAAGAGGAGTCCAGGAGTCCGATGATTCCATGTATTTTCTGCTGTTTTACATCCTCAATGAGACCTTACAACGAGGTCTAATTTAGTGGAACGATGCCTTGGGCTGAAATCGAAGCCAAGGATAATGTCCAAGTTAGCATGTCCTGACTGTTTAAACACGCTGTGGGACTATCCTTTACTGTGGCATTATGGGAAAATGAGGGCATGTGCTGTGATTTAGTTTTCCTGCACTCTGTCCTCGTTTTCTACCAACTTTGTGTTTCGTTTTTTTTTTTTGAGAGAGAGAGAGACAGAGAGAGTGTGTGTTTCCAGCAGCGTGTCCATTCACAGACCAGGTGAGCAAGTTATTGGCCATTTTATCGCCGTAGTAACGACCCGCGTGATTATTACAGGCATCAGCGCTTCAGAATGCGTGGCCTTGTTTTTGTATGTGAATTTGCACGTGTGCGTGTGCACATGTGCAAGCACACTATGATTGATTTATTGACGTCTGACTTGTCCAAAGTTCCTTTCAGGAAAATACAGTCGCCATGATGAATATTTATGTAACAGGCACACACATGAGTGGACACAAGCATGCATCCTTACTGCATGTACATGCACAAACAAACACAGAGCTCACAAACGCACAATAACAACATACAAACACACACATAAACGCAGACCACCCTACACACACGCATGATTTGATTTAACAGTCTCCAATGGGCAGTTCAATCTGTCATTTAACTTCACTGTCCCAATGGCATATTATGCACACATGTGTATGTATGTGTATAAATCCATGTGGTTAACGTCACTATAAGGCTCCAGTCACCGCTTTGTCCCAACTCGGAACTGTGGTGTGACTGTGTTTCCATACACAGATCATAACTACTGTCCAGAGACCAAATATTTACTCTGCTGGTCATCTCTGGTGTTTCTGTAGTAGATACACGAGTGCCCTTCCGTCATGAGACAAATATCTATGACATGCATTCAGTACGTGATTGCAAATTATTTATGTGACCTTTTTCATTTATCATTAGGGTTTTTAGTTCTTAACACACCACTTCTACATAGAAGATGTGTATCTTCAGAGTTATGTCCCCTAATATTTGTGTGTAATTGTAAAGTCACTAAATGAAGTAGAATAGGTAGCTTTTAATACTACTGTGTCTGCACGAGTCACTTTTTCAGAAGTTACTTGATGTTATTCTATTCTAATAGGGTTTTTTTAGTGCCTTTTAGGGTGGGTTTTAATGACTTGTGAAATAATGCATTTGTATCACTTATTGGTACATGAACAGGTAAATACACACAATTATCCTTCAGTTTAAATCATAAAATCTCTGGCAGCAGGCCTTACTCCTTTTCTGTCTCTTTGCTCAAACAGTATTTCCTTCCCACTTATATTGATAGTTTTTTAAGATATTATTTATTCATTATTAGCACAGTGGTCCGCACTGGGCAGCAGTTTGTTTGTCCTTGGAGTGTTACCAAAACTTCCATACCACTTACTTATACTGTACACTTATACATTTCTACTGTTTCCACGTGCATGCTGGTTGTTGTTTGATCAAATGTAGCTCTAGTTTTCTCACCCAGAATACACTAGAGATTCCTCCTTTAAAGGCTCTGAATCGCCTGCAGGGGCTTACGAAGAATTGCTGCAGTCATATGTGATTATTTGACAACTTACTGGACAAAAAAACCCAAAAAAACTTTCATGCTCTGCCTTTACATAATACATGATATTTTTCAGGCTCCAGTTAGATATTCTTCCCACATATTTGGGATATGGTGTATTTTTGTGTCTGTTCCCCCTCAGTGGAAAGTTTAGATGTTTCAGGTAGCTGCTAGTTGTCTTGCTGTGAGTTATGTACATTACGCCATTGCTCATATTTTTCACAAGACATTAGGGTTTGGTCAGCAAATACGTCATTTGTTTCTGCCTTTCTCCCACATGTAAAACATGAGATGTTTAAGGTGGCTGCGTCCTGTGTGTCCATATATCTTGGTGTAATGCACATGAAAATGTCTCTGCACACACAGGCTGCCGTAACTCTTCGGGGTTTGATGTCTGATTTGCTGCCCGGTTTTACATCGGTGTAAGGTTTAATGTTACTGTAAGACATGATATATGATACGGCTTGTTGCAGAGGTTTCTGGGACAGACATAGAATATATTAACAGACATGCACACACATTCTCTCCCATGCAGAAATATATACCAACTACAGCTGGAATGCTGACATTCTGTCTCGCTTCTCTTGTTTCCTCCCTTTCCCTCTCTGATTACTTTACACACACACACACACACACACACACACACACACACACACACACACACACACACTTTAATGTAGTTGTGTGAGTGTCATCTATCTTTGTGCCATAGTTTTCACCATCTGGTACTAACCTTCAGTCCCTGATATATAATGTTAAATTGTGTGTATGTGTGTGCGAGTCCAAGAACACACTATAGTATATATCTTGGTAGAAAGAATCAACATTCACATGTATAATATGCACATAAAACCACATGCAACATCCACAAACATGTAAATACACATGCATGGGCACCATACACACTAACCCAGGGACAGAAAATGCACAAACAGACCTACACACAGATACACACATCTGCCCTGCAGGGCCCCAACATGCGTCTTTCCCACTAATAAATCATCTGCAGCGACCTTCACACATGCGTACACACTCGTTAAACACACACACAGACACAGTATTTTCTTTGTGATATACATTAAATATGGACACGCTCGTTTTCTTCCCAGCCTCATGTGTGCTTGTGGGCATGTGTGTTGTCATGTGTTTGTGCACTTTGGAGTATGCAGGTGTATGTGTGTGTGTTGCAGCCAGCTGGAGGAATGTGCTGACAGTGTGTGTGTAACAGCAGGGCATCAGGTCTGAAATCCCAATCTGGATGAATTAAAGGCTATTTTACTCTCAGCTGTTCTGCTTTACTGACATTTAGTGAGTGAATTTGTAGAGACTTTTCTCAAACGGTAGTTTGCAACCTTGTCATGCAGCCTGAGAGATGCAGTTTAGGGCAAAAAGATCCCCTGAGTATCAAACATATTTTGAGCAGAACTTGGTTTGTTTGTTTGAAGTAAACAGGGTTTACAGCTGCAGTTGTGGTTGGGATCATTTCATATATGACTAAATGTGAAAACAGTAAGTGTGACAGCATTATGCAAAGATATTGAAGGCATTTTCCGCTATGACAAGAAGTGGTTGAACTTGTGTTAATTATATCAATCACAAGAATCCAGATTCCTGAAAGGACCACTGTAAAACGTTGTCATTGAACAGTAGACAAAACATTTCAGTTATAGTAGTTCTGCACTGATATCATGTGCTTCAGTTCGAAAGCATTCTTAACGTGTTATACGCAGAACACCCACATTCAAAACCATTTGTGTAAATTAATTTAAAATGAGGTTTAGCAAATATTTTTTGATTTCGAAATAGCCAATTGAATTAGTGTGAATCTCACTAATGAACAATTTGGATATAATATCAGAATAGTTTGGAAGAGAGATCAAAAAAGTAGAAAAGAGAGGAGGTTAGAGGAGAGGAGAAGACACAAAACAAGAAGAGGAAAAGAGTGAAGAGTGGACAAAACAAAGGGAAGAAAAGCCAGTAAAGAGGTCAGGGCAAGAGTTATAAATCTCACTTTTTCGGGGGCAGGGGACTAGGAGGATAATAAAATGAAAGTACATAGGCAGAAATGTTTTTATGGCAGAGAGAAAAGGAGGGAAAGCAAAGAGGAGAAAGACAGCTGTCCAACAACAACTAAGTCAAGCCAACAAAACTGCGTGATATCCCGAAGAAATTATATTTCCTCCGTCTCCGTCTCCCTCGCTCCTTCCGTTCATCCATCAATCTTACAGACTACAGTATACTGTATATTGAATGTATAACCACTTACGTTATGTCCTCCTCCCCTGCATTCAAGCAATGCCCTTTTTCAGCCTTTTCACAAAATTGTTGACTAATTTATTGGTCATTATTTTTACCAGACAAGAATTATGCATATAGCATTTTTATGAGCATTAAAATCTAAATTTTGCAGCAAATGCCCTGAAACATAAAACAGCGAGACACTGATTTCTGTTTATTTGCAAGGTTGTTATGGCGATTGTAACTTTAATGATGCTTGAAAAGGCCATTTATTACAAAAGAAAACACTGAAGCGACACAATGAAACGGCCCTGCTGTAGAGAAACAAGGGCGGCAATGCACTTGACAATGTTTTTTGCCAACGCAGATGGTCAGGGCTTCCAGCAACAGGCAACAAAGTGAGTCACGTTACTTTTGTTTCCTTTAGTAGGGAAATAAAACATGATATTTTAGTTGTGTTCTCTGTGTGGGGGAGGCTGCCTCAGGCTGTGACAAATCAGGTGTTGGGTAGTGATTCACTGAAATTCTTTGGGTAAAACTGCCAGCAATGCCAAAATCTATTCTGATTTACTGGAACGGGATCTTCTATATGCCCTAAGGAATATCAAAATGAAGCTTTTAGGGGATTAAGCATCTAGAATTAGGACAATTTTAGTCTGTTTACACACAAACACTGTTTTGCGCCACATGTACAATTAGACTATAAAGAGAGTCTGCAGAAACACCAAGTTGCTGCGCTGTCTTCAGCCTCCTGCAGTGAGAGCCTTGGCTGATGCCTCAAGGTGAACACTATAAATTCAATTTATTTCTCCTTTGCTGCTCTGTTCTTTGTTTTATCTCCCACCCAGCCTCCCTCTAACCCTCAAACCTCTCCCTGCCCCTCTTCCACTCTCCTCCCTTCATTCCTGCTGTCCCTCCATCCCTCCCAACCCTCCTTTCAATCTTTTTCATCTCCTATTCTTTGCATCCTTCCTGCCTTCCTTTCCTCCTTGCCTCTTTCCATCCATCTCTTCAGTCTGAGACTACTGGAAACATCATTATCGCCTGATTTGAGTCTGGCAAGCTGTATTTCTTACTATATGTCTGTCTGTGTTTTCACTGTTGTCACTACATACTGAAATGAATCAATGATGTGTGTGTGTTGTTCTGTGTGTGTGTCTGTGTTCTTGCGTCCCTCTGTTTGTGCATATGTGGTCAAAGATCCTCTTATCAATGGAACGACAGCTCTGTTCCTCGCCGCCAGAAATCCATCACTAACAATATGACTGCGCGTGTATCAGGCGCAGACAAACACACACATTAATGGCAGCTATCCCATCTGTAACATTAGAAGTACATGTTGCCTTTAGAAATAAGACACACACATACACACAGAGTCACTTACAAAACCAGATGAGACAGCATGACTGCTTAGAAGCTTTCACTCCCTGAGGAATGGTTGGAGATGTATACA
>CM022484.1:13935865-13954691 GCA_011952105.1 Coreoperca whiteheadi
TTTTTAACAACCTCTTTGCTTTATTTGACAATGTGAGAGTTACAAATATGTTTCTGTCGATCTTCTGTATACATAGATGCTCCCTGTGTTGCCGCTCCACTCCTGTCTCTTACAAACCCTTATGAGCCTGCATCTCTCTCTATAATCATTCACTCCCAGAGAAATTGTCTGAGATTCATACACCCCCCCCCCCCCCACACACACACACACACACACACATGCATAAAAATATAAAAATACACCCTCCCACACAAATGCATGTACACATGCTTATGGCAGCACAACTTTTTGGTGTGCTGCCATAAGCCAGAGACAAATACTTTGATCCCCCTCAGACAGCAATGAGATTAATGCACAGTGTGCCAAAACAAGTCTCTGTGTGTGTGTGTGTGTGTGTGTGTGTGTGTGTATTTGTTGTGTGTGTATGACAGACATGTTGAGAGCTTAGTATGACAAAAAGGGGCACACAGTTTTGACACTTAGTCTTACAAGCTCAAATCAGGGTGCTTCGCTCTTCGTCTCCCTCTTTTCTCTCCTTTATTCTTGCGCTCTCTGTACTTGCCTTTTTTTCCCCTCTTCTTTCTGACTCTGGGTGTCTTCCTCTTTCCTTCTTGATGTTTTCTTCTCCCCTGCGAGAGACTGATGGAGAGATTCAATCAGGAAAACGAAAGCAATAAAAGATGTGCTTCAGTTAGTTAGTTAGTAAGTTGTATTCAAATAACAGGGTTTTCTGAAAGTGTCTGAAGCCTTGCAAAGCAGTGATCTTCAGCTGAATATACAGCAGAGAAAAAGAGTGTTATAGTGCTGACTCTACTGTATTGTAATATTATGTGTAATCTGTACATGTGTTGCAGAGCTCTCACACCAATTAAGTACACTGAATTGAGCTGAATAAGCAAAGGGAAAAAGACCTGGATCTTAAACACTAGGTACAAGGAGCCGAGAACAAGAGCGAAATGTTCAGAAAGATGGAAGAGAACCAAACACATCAGAACAAAAAGAAACATGTGGAGCGAAAGAACAGATAAAGGAAAAAAGGATGCGGCAAAAGCTAAACTCGCCTGTTTTCCTCGGCTGATTACAGGTTGTGCATGCCAGGCCATCAAACAGATCATTAAACAGCAATTAAAGAGGGAGAGGGAGCAATGCAGAGGGAAAACATATCAAAAAGTAGAAAACAAAACATGCATTTTTTTTCAAAGCCCCTGATTGTACGTTTCGAGTGCCAAGCGATTACAATTCTATTCTGGAAATAATAAAACTGTAGTAGACAGACAGGCAGAGGGAAACAGGACAGACTAGTGACTGACTTGACACTGGCTTGTTTAACAGGCTGTGAAAAGAAAGAAAGAGATATGAGCAAGAAAGACAATGAGACTGAGCGAGAAATAGAGTTATAACCTGACGACTCTGACATCAACAGTATAATCACGGTTATAAATTACTGCACAGCTACAATGTAAAGATGCCATTTCCATTTTAAGACTTTATCCTCCTTAATGGGAAAGTTGGCTCACAGTGAGGCATTCAAGCCAGTGGATACACACAGTGAAGAAAGAAACTGAGCACATAAATGTACAAGATGAATTAAATGAAACACGGGTTTACATTTCAGCCAAGCTCTGATCATGAAGTTAATCATCAGGCTTTTATTTTGCTAAGTAAGCTGTTATACATAATGAAGTGTGAAGCACTGAAATGAAATAAGACAGAATAAGCAAAGTAGTTTTTGCTTCCGTATGTAGTTGAGTTCAGTGATAGATACACTTAAAGGAGAATACCACGTTTCAGGTTTTGAATGTTTGTTTTTTTTGGTTTCCATTTATTTGTGTACAATATGAAAATCACATTTTGTCCAAACCTTTGTACAGTCTTTTATCAAAGGCATTCATGGTGTTGACTTTGGATGCCGATCCACCATGCAATATAAGCACTTCGTTTGAAACATACTGACGCCTTTTCTTGAGCTTAATGTGTCTGAAGAAGTGGCTTCATTCCAAGCTGCTTGTCTCCATTCACTTAAAATACATGCGTATCTGAGTAGTTTTACCAACCAGCAGTAGAGTAGAGCTGCACCACAGGGAGCATCTATGTATACAGAAGATCGACAGAAACATATTTGTAACTCTCACATTGTCAAATAAAGCAAAAATGTTTTTAAAAATCGTCTTCCGTGACCATTTGGGAGTCGCAGGTGTCCATTACTGTTACAGGAGTGAGTTTGTGCTGACAGATTGCAAGCAGATGTCTTGGTCTCCGTAGCACAGCGTAGAAATGGATTTACTGTAAAGAACCACAGTGAAGACAAAGCTGCATCTTTAGTCACACCCAGACTGTGTGTGTGTGTGTGTGTGTGTGTGGGTGTGTGTGGTCCCATGGAAAGAGCAAACTCCCGCGGACCATGGATAATGCATTGTTACACCTTTCTTATTAGTCACAGTGTGTGTTTTTATGTGTGTGTGTTTGTCTGTGAGACAGAAAGAGAAAGGTGAGGGAGCGAGAAGGAGAGAGTGTTTTTTTAAGAGAAAAAAGGGAGCGAGAAAAAGGGGAAATGTGTCAAGAACAGATCCTCATTCTGTCATGCAGTAGTCCCACCTGCCCTCCTCTCTCTCTCTCTCTCTCTCTCTCTCTCCCTGTCTTAACTGCCTTTGTCTCTCTACCCCTCCCTCGTGCTACTCTCTCCCTCCCTCTCTCCATCCCTCTCCCTTTCTCCCTCTTCACGTCTCTTTGATTTGTTTTCCCTCCAAATCCTCCAGTTATTTTATTCCCTTCCCTGTCAAATGCTGTTTCTTTCTATGTGTGTGTGTTTGTGTGTGTTAGTGTGTGTAAGCCTTCTTGCTGTCTTTCTTTAAGCCTCTCTGATGTACAACAGCTCCTTGAGGGGAGCTTTTCTCACACACACACATACACACACATGCACACATACACTCTTATCCTATGCACCAGCTTTAACCTATTTTCCTAACACTCTCTCTCACTTTTTCCAATTCTCTCTGATGGTCTCTTGTCCCGTCTTCTCTCTCCATACTAAATGATTCATATCCAGTGTCTCTGACCCACTTCCACTATAGTTTAAGACACACACACACACACACACACACACAGCTTTCAAAAAGATCTCCCCAATAATCCTGCTGTTCTCGGTGTGTTATTGTACATTATACAGTGGGCTACTTTAATCTAAGCAGTGTCAGTCAAAGATAAAACAAAGTTTCTACCAAATCAGGACCTGGCTGCTGTACTGACAGTTTACTAATCGCGTAGCCATTTTGTAGTCTTTTCAGTTTCTTACAGTCTTAATAAACAAGTAACCTCTCCAGATCAGTAAACACATTTTGGTTTTTCATTGAATAAAAGCCTCAAGGGAATTCCTGACTGTAACTCACGAAAATAATTGTATCATTATTCTGCACTTTTAACATACCGTTATCCCTTTGATGTCTTTGGCTTAATGTAGCCCTCGAAGCAATTTTAAAGTTTTAAATGCACATAACAACTGCGGTAGGTGTCGATCATTTTCTCTAATGACTTCTGTTGTAATCTACTGAAGTGAAACTTTGTGTTGGCACTTTTGCAGGAGCGAGAGAGCAGCAGTACATGGTTTACTATAAACCAAGGCTTTATTGGCTGTCTTTGCTTTGATGCTGCACACATGGCAGGCTGGCAATAACAAATATTTTATGAAACCTGTTCTGATGCATTCATTGCCCCGTGTTTTCTCTTGTATGGCTATAAACCAGTAAGTGAGTGTTTGTTTGTGTGTTGGTGTGTGATGCTTCTAGAGGCAATAGACTCTAAGAACAGAGGTACTTTAAAGGTACTATCAACTCCATGTCAGGTATATTTAATGTATAGTTGTGTGTGTGCATGTTAAACGGTGTGTAAAACTTAAAAAAGAGCTCTCTCCCCCTCCAGCTTCATTTATTCAGTTATTTACTTCTGTTTCTTACTTCTGACTTCACTTTTTTCATTCCTCAGTATTTTGACCTGTGAGGCATAGCAGCAGTTCACACCTCAAGAGTGTGTGTGTTAAAGAGAGAGAGAGAGAGAGAGAGAGAGAGAGAGAGAGAGAGAGAGTCAGCATGGAGCAGATGAGAATAGGGGGCCCAGTGCTCGCTGGTTGTCTGCCCCAGGACAGAAGCTGTCAACTGGGAGAGAAATACTACTCTGTAGGGCCCCACTCTGGAGACCCAAAAACTAAACAAGTAGCTGTCTGTGTGTGTGTGTGCGGGAGTGAGAGAGAGAGGAGGGCGGAGAAAGAGAGAGACATGAAGAGAGGCAAAGACAGAAAGAGGAATGGATTTAATTTTACATCGATGCGTACAAGTAGATTATGCACAGTCATGAACACCAGGGCCAATCATAGAGGTGTGTGCATGTGCGCGCGCGCGTGTGTGTGTGTGTGTGTCTGTGTTTGTGAGGTCTGTCAACCGAAAGCCACCTGATTAACAAGAAAAAAAGCTGACAGAAAGGGAAAGAATGAGAATGTTTCAGAAGAAAGGGTGAAAAGAAAGATAAAAGAAAGATCAAAGAAAGAAAGGAAAGAGATTGGCAGAAGAGAAGGATGAATCAGTTCCTCAAGTTCCTCTCCATCACAGATTTCTTCCATCCATCTTTCAATGCTGCAATTCTGTGTGTGTGTGTGTGTGTGTGTGTGTGCGTGCGTGCGTGCGTGTGTGTGTGTGTGTGTCTGTGTGTCTGTGTGCGCCTCCAGGCAGCATTAGCTACCACTGAGAGCCAGCTGTGCCCTCTTGTGCGTCCCTCCTCTCATCTCTCCTCCACTCTCTTCTCTGTTTCAAACCACACCTTTTCTTACAATAAGTATATAATAATCAGTTATTCAAAATATTCCGGACAATCTTTCTCTCCTTCTCCTTTTGTTTCCGACATACAGAGTAGCGAAGACTGGACAGGATTCAGGATTATGAGTTCATTGCATGCATGCCACAATCTACCATGAATTTGTAGAAAATCTCTGCTGAGTTTGCCACCCTGCTGAAATTTTATAGTTACATTTTTTTATTTCACTTCCAATCTTTAAGCTTGATCCAAAATCTACGAATCTTCCTAATGGTGGAAAATATATTGCATTATTATCAGCTGTAAGCTCAAGTGCATACACATCAAGCTTACATGCTGTGCTTACCGTATACTGTACGTGTTTCACATGTTTTAAATGTCTTTTACCTTCCCCCTGAGCGAGCCAGCTGAGGCTGATCTGACCTCAGCTTGTATCCAGATGGCTACATCCCTAACTCCCCGTAGCTGTAGCCAAAATAAAATTAATATTAAATCAAAACAAAGAAGTGCAATGTATTTTGTAAATTTAACTACACTGTTAGTAAAATCACATAAATTCTTTGATTTTACAATGATGCATTTCAGACCTGCCCTGTCCAGATCTAATAGCAAAAGGAAGGGCAGATCCTGCCCACATGAACTGCTGCATAATTCCATAATTAAGGCTTATTTCAGGTGCTGAAATGGGGTGAATGTTCTTTGTTTCTTTTCCTTTGTTGCTTAAAATAAATATATATTAATGAAGTGAAATATAAGTATACCAAAACTTATTCAGTCTACTTTTGTTTAAAACAAACCAAAGCACAGAGCCTTCATGATTACAGTAAATATGATTATCACATTTTTCCAAATCCCCTGTTGCCAGCCAAGTGAAACTACTTCTGATTTTACTTGCCTCAGTTTCCTGAAATTGGTCAATGAGGGTGGAGTAAGTTTTGGAAAAACCTTCCTCAAAGTCTAGGTAGCATTAAAAAAGTCTTAACACGTCTTGCATATGGGTCTCTGAAGCCCAGCATGTAGAGGGAAACCTCCCTTCATAGAAATGAGGTCGATCTTGACACGCACCACGTCCTAAAGGGGTTAAAGAGTAAACTCTGGCATCCTACAACCAGCCTCCTGTGTAACCAGAGCAGACAGTGTCGCAGAAAACAATGGAGAGCTGCTTTGTTCAGTCGGAAACCGAGAGCAGAGAGAGGGGATTATTTCTAAAATAGCTCTGTGTTTGTCTTAGACAGAGACTGGCCAATGTCACACTGGACTGAATCTACTTTACACACACACAGGGACACACACTCGCACGCACTTCATTCTTACACACACGTATGCACAAGCCTTGAATACACAGGGACAACTTGTCAACATTCACACACACTGAAATACACACACGTACATCCTTGTGAGCACATGCACACCTACAGAAAGACATGCTGTCATAAACATAGACATGTCACTTGAACACACAAACACACACACACACACACACACACACACAAACTGTAGATTGCAGTAGAGGGTGACAGAATGAAAGAGATAATGCAGCACACACGGGACGCTGCTTGTGTGTGTGTGTGTGTGTGTGTGTGTGTGTGTCTGCGTGTGTGTGTGTGCGTGTGTGTGTTTGTAGAAATATGTAAGTGATCTAAGACCAGGCATTAGTGTTTCTGATAAAGTGAGGGGCCTTAAGTGGATTTAGGAAGGAGAGAGCCCCTGCCTGTGTGCGTGTATTTTCCTGTGTGTGTGTGTGCGCGTGTGTGTGTGTGTGTGTGTGTAAGGGTTGGGGTCAGGTGCCTGGTGCGTTTGTGTGGATCTGCTTACTGTCTGCCTTGTCGCCACGACGATGACATCATGGTACACGGCCGCCGAACGCCTCCTGTCTTCTTTACAGACGGAGAGCGAGAAGAGGTGGAGGGCTAGACGAAGGATGGAGGGGGAGGTGAATCGAAAGAGATGGGAAATGCAGGGGTGGGTGAGAGATACTGATAGTGGATAGGTGAGAGAGAGCCTGAAAGGAAGTGGGAAGCGAATATAACGTAAATGGAAATGTTCATATAAATATATGACTGTTTTACTACTACATTAGCTACCACTGAGAGCCAGGTGTGCACTCCTGTTCTTCACTCCTCTCATCTCTCCTCCACTCTCTTCTCTGTTTCAAACCACACCTTTTCTTACAATAAGTATATAATAATCAGTTATTCAAAATATTCCAGACAATCTTTCTCTCCTTCTCTTTTTGTTTCCGACATACAGAGCAGCGAAGACTGGACAGGATTCAGGATTGACTGTTTTACTCCGTAGTACCATTACCACCTATGAAACATAATAATAATTCAGCCTGTTGCCATTTTTCTGTATGCTTTTACAGTGTTTTTGTAAACACAACAACATGATTTTCCATTTTCAGCAAACTGAGGTTTGTTTGGGGAAAAAACAGCTAGTATCCCTGGGAATTATTGGATGATTCTGCACCTCACAATTAACATCTGATGTCAATGTTCAGTGCCAATATAGAAAGAAGTGTGTCTTTCTTTAAATAGTGAAGGGGAAAGTAAGTGTGTGGAGGAGGTTTGAGTGGTGGATAGGCACGTCCAACTTTAATGCAGAGACTGAAATGTGCACCCTCAACCAGACATACAATAAATGTTAACTTTTTTAAACCATCTTTCTAATCTTTCTCCAGCCCTAACCGAGTGTTTTGGTTAGCTTAACCACAGTTTATTTGTCACAACCACAATCTTTCCCTAACCTAAAGTATACCATAGTTGTCATGATATTGTCCGGTGATAGGTAGGCAGTCCTGCATTATTATTTTATTCTTGTGATTGAGCCCCCTACTTTGGGACCAGATCTGTGCAAACACAGTGGTCTCGTTGAAATAAATGAGGATGCTGCCTTTTAGTGATGCAGTGCTTTTGTTGATCTGCATGCACGCTAACAGCAGATTCCATGGCTGAAAAGTCAAAGGACAGAGAGAAATATGTCACAGCACTGCTCACACAGATTGAGAAGTAATATCTGTGATGTGCAGTGCAAAATTACCACAGCTAAAAATGTTGATGCCAGATGAGACAAATAAGCAGGTATAAGTATGTGAGAGGTAACCCCTTTAACAAGCCTTATTCTTCACTCACTGGTAGTAGACCTTACTTAACATACTGTGCTCTCCATATTGCTGCAGAAAGGAAAGACTTGAAAGGAAAGTCACAGATCTAAGGCTGCATATCCACTGGGAACCTTTCTTCATCACTGTGCTGGCTACATTGCCTTTATAAGTTTCAATGGTAAGGACACATTGCCAGCAGAGCTGAGAGCATACTATGTTTTTAAGTGCCCTCTGACAGTAGAATTATCTAAAGATTTGGCAAAAGAGAGCTGCACTTGAAACAGATTTTAATGATCACATAGCAACAGCAGTAGCCACAACCAGCACTTGTCATAAGCATGTGTTTAGCTCTGCAAGCTGAGAAGGCCAAGCAGAGAGTGTTTTATGTGTGTGTGTTACACAAAGATGAAGAGAGAACCATTGAGAGGCCCAGAATGAGACGAGCACATCTGGAATAAATATCATTTTATCACCAGGGTTTATAAGTGCCATGTGCTGGCAGGTAACTCTCAGATATGGTATAAAACTAGACGCACTGTTAGCTTTAACAAGACTAATGTTCCATTAGCCTTTCTCTGCGTGTGTGTGTGTTAGTCTGTGTGTGTACCAGTGTTTATATGAAAAAAGAAAGGGAAAGACTGTGACAGTGTTCCACTGTCTCACAATCTGGAAGAAAGGAAGTGTTCTCTCTGATAGCATAAAGACGTCCAAGAGATCACTTTGGTCTAAAGTTTTAAAAAGCAAATGGTCAACACACTGATGAAGAGAAAGAGCATTTTGGATTCCCAAAAAATGCGTGTTGAAAAAGACATAAATTAAATTTGTATGATATCTATAGTGTAAAACCTTGAAGACTGTTTTTGAATTGCTGGTTTTGTTAATAAATTGATACATCAAGGTTACAAATAAGGAACTTTAATACTTGGGTGCCACCCGAAATGTGTCTCAGAATATCGGAATTTGCCAATTATCGAATGTTTGCATTGAATGCTTGGTCAGATTCTTATTCTTGTTTATTAATTCTTTGATTGGAGATTTATAATAATTGTGTTAATTTTACATTGAATTATATTACATAGATTTTTTTGGGTCGAAAAAAAAGTTTTTTGTTGAAAAGAATGTATATTATATATTCATCTACGTGAGGTATTGCAAAAAGCATGGTTTTGGTAATGAAACTCAGGTATTGTATTGGCAATGTTATCAAAACATTTTAAACTATACCCAGGCCTAGTTAAGAGTGTGAGATTTCCATTTTTGCATCTATATATTTTCACTCAGCACCTCTTCCAAGTTAAGTCGTAAAAAATAACAACAACCCCTTGAATGCTCTTTGGTTTTCCTTGTCTTTAGTGTTTTAAAAATTCATTTCAATTGATCATCAGATATCATAATTTATCGACAAATGAGATCAATGTAAAGGTATATGATAATATAGGTACGTTATCATCATCATTAGCAGTCCGACAGTAACCAGACTTGCCCAGGGAATTGATCTACCAACCCCAGTCTCAACTCCCTCAGCCCCTGCTCCTGACAAGATTGCTTCAGTCCAGATGCATGATGGGACACTTGTACACTGACAGTGTGGTCAGTGAGGTTGACCAAAGAATCTGTTGGTCTTTGTACAGTCCAAACATGTAATCTGTCTTCATTTAGACACTCATCACTGCATTCCTTACTGCACCACTGTATCTGTGTCTGAGAGAGAGAGAGAGAAACAGTGTTATTGTGTGTCGAGTAAAGAGAGAACAGAAAATGTAAAAGAAAAAGAAAAAATGTAAAAGAAATATGCCTCTGTCTGCGTGTCGGTCTGCCAATGATGATTATTCGTAATTTAATGTGAAGCACCACTACGAGACAAAGCACAGAGCATCTTTTGAGCCGGTTAACAAGGAAGATGGATTTTGGTCATTTTGCTAACAAGGGGGATGGCATCCCCGCTCAATTCGCCTACTGTTTGTATGCGCTCCTTTCTTTTCAGATTTGCTTCTCTTGAACATCTTTTTAATCGACTTTAACATTGTGATCTAGAAACTGAAGCTTTTTGATGTATTACCTGATTGCAAAACTATTAATTTATGTACGAAGCGAGATTCAGAGAGACAGACAAAAAGCGAATATATTTTATCTTTCATATGCAAGTTTGCATCTTTGTGTGTGTTTTTATGTGCATGTGTTATTGTGTGTGGCCAATCTTTAAGCCCTGTCAGATTGTGGAAAAACCGTTGTGATTTGGATTCCCTCTGGAAACGGACAGAATTCCAAGAATTGGGAGCCTTGGGTGTCCTCAGAGGCCGCTCAGCCAGATCTGTGGGTGATGGGATGGATGCGAAGGATGGGATGCGGCTTGTTGCTTTCCGACCACATGGAATGCTATTTATCTGTCAGCCCGATCATGCAGGCAGGGGGAAGTGATAGAGAGAGACAAGAGGGCTGGAAAGACTGACAGAGACTAGAGAGTAATACCTGTATGGAAACAGAGAGTGAGAGGCATTTATATGTGTGTGTGTATTCAGGTAGTTAAATCAAGGTACAGGTAGTTAAACGCAATGTTATTAATTGCTCATTTGTGTAGCTTTGGAACCGACTACGCTGTGCCATCAGTACTTTGTTGGAAGCCTGGTGGCCTCGTGAAGTTATAAGAGTCAAGCCACCGCTTTTCCAATACTCGCTCTGCTGAAGTGTCCATGAGCAAGACACCGTCCACTGCCACCTCTCTACTCTGTAGCTGAGTCCAACAATCTCCCTATTAGTAAAGTTTTTCACAAATTTGAGAGAGGTCTCTGTAGTTCCTCCAGCAGAAAGGACAAAGTAACAGCTGCTCTGCATGCAGAAATGCCAAAAGATTATTTTATGCCATTTTATCTTTTATTGGAAAGTAGCTGTTGCGGAGAGAAACGAGGGAGGAATAGAAAGAGTGAACATATGCCATTAAGGTTGTCACCATCAGCAAACTGGAAACATCTTGATTGCATGGTATGCATCATACTTGACCACCAGGAGGCCCCATATTTTTTCAAAAATACACCATTTTTATCCTCCTAAATCACAAAGTGGCACTCCAATTAAGAGGAATTCCCTCTACTTGTTGACATGGGATGGGTTCACCATAACATTAAAGTACACCCAAATTAGTATCTAGCCATGCAGATAGTTTTGGTTTCCTTTGTCCAGATTTTGAGATATCCATCTCTGGGATTTCTGTCTCCACAAGGGAGGTGACTGTAATTGTTTTTTGTGGTGCTCATAAAGCTGTAAAATAACATTTAAAAATGTAACAGGAACATCCCGTGTCTGTTACTCTGGATAATACACAGAAAATTTCAGCAGTTCTTACGGAAAAGATGTTGCTGTTGAATAGGTTAAATGTCAATACTTCTATTCACCTCCATCGTATTGGTGTGGAGACAGAACTCTGAGACAGCTATCTCAAAATCTGGGAAAATGAATCCAAAACAATCTGTGTGGCTATACGGTGGCTAGATAACACTACATGGAAATTTTTGTGATGTGAGTGAACCAACCCTTTATGGTGTCTCTTTAATAGTCCTGATTGGGCAAGAAAAAGATGAAACTGCATTCTCTAGTGTCTTTTATACCACATAATTTCTGTCTTAAAAGTTGTGAAATTCAAGCAGTTAGCACTCACTGCAATTAATGTAATCAACGTGCAATATCACCAAGTGTGGCTTTATTTAAATCCAATTTATTACGTTTGTTTCTAGTATTGCTAACATGTATGATTGTTCTCTGTAAAGGCAAGAAGCGCTGCTGGCAGCCATAAGTGAGAAAGACGCCAACATTGCCCTGCTAGAGCTCTCCTCATCCAAGAAGAAGAAAACCCAGGACGAGGTCGCAGCTCTGAAGAGGGAGAAGGATAGTCTGGTTCATCAGCTCAAACAGCAGGTAGGATTACTGTGCACACACTAGCACGCATGCTCATAGTTTGACATCCGCGTGGACACCAGGAAAGATTTTTGGTCGGTCATTTAAATGAGAGCATGAAAGATGGAGAGAGAAAAGTGTTGAAAGAAGTTTTTTTTAAAAAAGAAAGGGGAGCACAGGTGAGGTGGCAATGACGAGAGGAGCAAAGAAAACAAGAGAGGCAGAGAGAAACGGAGTCCAGATGTGACCACAGTCCTCCGACCACCAAGGGTAAATTTAGGATTATCCTACCCCTCCCACACTGACCAAACACATGCACACACAAACACACACAGAGTTCAAATGTTCTTCAAATCTCCGGTGACAACACTTTCATTTGAATTTGTTGTTTTTTTTAACTTTCTGTCCGCAGATACACACTAACACACACAACCTTACACCTTCACAGAGCTCAAGCACACAAATGTGTACACACAAACCGATATGTACACACTCACCCTGGCCAAAAACAAGGATATAAACATGACCAAATGCCTCTGTGGTTCCACACAGAGGTCTATTCACACACGCAGAGACACACTCACACACAGTAAAGGTTCTCGTGGGTCTAGTGAATTAACCAACCCCTTAGTAAATAAGCCTACTGGGAGTTTGGTGTACTGTTCTCCCCACTGTATTTCTCACAATCTGTCTTGTTTCTCACTTTCTGTCCATATCTTTTTCTACATTATTTTTTTTTTACTTGTTTCCCCCATGAGGCATTTATTTGATGCTTGGGGTGTGAGCTTAGAGTGCAACAGCAGATGGGTTTCCTAGATCAACATTAATAAATAATTTAATACAAAATAGGAAGGCCAAAAGTCAGAGCTACAGTGTTTAACCTAAAATCATGGATGTCTTTTTCTAGCCAGTTGACTTCCTGCTGGCTGACCACACACCTGAATGAATAGCATGAAAATAATTTCCTGATAAAAGCACTTTCAAATTTCATTTGACTTAATTAATCAAATTCTGCTAATGCAAAGAGTCATTTTGTGGTGTTTGTGATGTTCAGAAATTCATTGCTTCATAGTTTGTAACAATTGTGTATAGGAAAATGTGTTTTTATTAAAAGATGATAAGAAAGAAGTTCTTCCTTCTTTAGATAGTGAAAAAGGGCCATACACACGTTACATGTACACCAAATAATATTTATCACATGCATCCAGCTCATATTGTTGCTGCTTTCAGTACCTGCATGATGTGAAATTAGTTTATGTGATGGTCTTTTAAATCACGAACCCACTCAGCTACATTTTTATTTCTGCATACGTGGAACCAGCAGTCCCACACGCACATCGCACCAACCGCCAAACACACAGACACAATAATGGCACCTAATATATCAAAACCAAACTGAGATTGAAGAGCTTTGTGTTCACTTTTATTTCTCTTGATTCACAAACCGTGAAACTAAACTGCTGTTCAAATAATAGTAATGGAGTTGTCATCCTCAAAACCCCTCAAACAGATAAGATGTTACAATTCTTTAGTTGCTTTCAGATGTCCAGTAATTGAATATTGCCAAAAATCCACTTAATGGATCGGATAAGCTCAAAAGGATTCAATAAGATAGATGTTGCACGCAAAGAGAAACGTTATGTGCATGTGTGTGTCAAAGAGTGTTTGAATTGGTGTTTAAGAGAAAAGCAAAGGGGTGTTAGAGAGTGAATGTGTCAAATGAAGTCAATATAACATGCATCACTCTCCTCTCTCGTCGTCCCTCATCCCTCCATCTCTCTCCGTCCTATTTGAAGTCCTTTATGACACCTCAGGGTCTCGAAGGTGGTTACTGACAACACAGAGACTATTCTGTCTGCTGCTGCTGTGTGTGTGTAGCGTGTGTGTATGCAAGGGTGTGAGCAGTTTTCCTCCCCTATTGGTGCCCCCCCCCCCCACACTTTCTCTCTGTGGTGTCATAATTTTCGGTCCTTCAATGATGGATCACAGCCGAGACTTCCTCAGTATCCCCGTGTGTGCGAGTGTGTGTGTGTGTGTGTGTTTGTAATGTAACAATCCAGTGAGCTGAGGCTGGTACAGTATTTTTAGCTCGCTCCTTCAGAGTGACATATACACATATACACTTTGCCACTGATAACCTGCCTAGCTGATGGACAGAGACAGAGTTGCAGTATGAAATGAAAACTGAGTATAAGTGAAGTCAATGATTTGGTGAGCTGTAAACTCTGGTTGCCATAAGGCCAAACATGACAGGTGTAAACAGAAAACAGTATTTTTAGATTAGTAAAGTAATAAATTGTGGTTCACTTGTATCTGTGTGATAGACAATCCACTCCGCCATTTTTTAAAGATTCTCTGGAGTGTTTTTTGAAGGCCATCACTCCTTGGTCAATCATAGGTCAGAGTTAGTGTTTTTTGACTGGATGGACATTTTGCTGGTGCTTAAATGCCGCATCTCACGTCTGGTCCGAAATTGGGTTCAAAGCAACGGAGCGGGTTAAAGTCAGAGCGTCAGATCAAAGTGTATAATCAGCCCGATTGATTCAAATTCCGTTCTCTGGGAAAACAGAACCACCAGAAAAATTGACAAAAGCTATTTAGGACAAATATGTAATTTATTGCAAATAAGTAAGAGAACAGAAGGCTACATTTGCATCACCAGAGTGGAAGTACTGTAGCGCTGTTTGTTATGGGGTTATGTAGTTAAAGACATGTAGCATTACTTTGCCCCATGTCATTTTTTTTTATAAAGATGAGCCAAACATTTGTTGCATTTTCATGCATTTGCAAACTTCTGCCCAATTTAGGTAGATGACCATATCATTTTAGAAAAATTAACATCAGACTTTATAGAAAGACAAATTAAGGGTATCTATACATTACTGTGTTAACATAAAGAATGCTTTGCTCTAATGACATAGCAAATATAATCATAAGTAGTCAGGACAGACTGATAAATGGATAGATGCAAGAGAGAATAATCTTTGTGTGTGCAAAAGCCTACACAAATACACTACATATATGAAAACACACCTGTGTGTCTTAAAGAATATGTGTGTCCCTGAAAGTGTTTCCTGTGTTTTGCCCTTTGACCCCCAGCTGCAGTGTCGGCAGGAGGCTGTAGATCAAGGTTAACTTCAGGTCTCCTTACTCTTCTTCTCCTTCTCCTCCACTTTTATTGTCATTTTATTTTTTTCAGTAATATGGTGGAGAGAAATATTCTAAAACCATGAGAGAAAAAGCAAGAGCAAGAGGTTTTGGTGAAGAGTGTGTAAAAGGAAAGAGGTGATTGTAATATTTTATGAAATGGAACAAGAGAAAGAAGGTGAGGAATCTGCAAGCATCTGCCCCTACAAGAGACACGTTTGGTTAACATTTGCAGGTGGTGTACTGTATGTGTGCCTGTGGCGTTGGCCATTGTTCCCACCTGTGTGGCTAAGGCTTGGCTGTAATATGAACATTTTAAAGACTTTGGCTCTTCATGGCAGTGGCTTTGGATAGCTCTGTAAGATGGTGGTTTGGTATTTTCCAAGTTCCTGGTTATGTGTAATTGTTTACCTAATCCACAACAGTCTTAAATGATATTGCAGAAACACAAAAAATATCCCAAAAAAGGTTTGGAACACTAAAACACTAAAACATAACCAGACTTTGTGGTAGAGACAAAATCTTCAGCCATTTTAAACCTCTGAAACTTTGAAACCTGTGAACAGATGAATGTGTAATGGCTTTAATTTAGATATTCAAAAATCTCAATCAAAATGATATAGCAGCCCCTTCAAGTCATCACTGAACCAGTTAGTTACATATTATGCTGTATGTATGTGCATGGAAGTCTGAAAAATACCACAATTCTTTTTTGTTTCTCTTTTAAAGTCATGGGATTTTATTAATTTGTGTCTCCTCTCCGGTTACTGTCGAAAGTGAAAAAATGTGGGTCTAATCTAATTTATTACTCCATTGAGACGTATCAGAATGATATAATTCCCCTCAGTGCTCAACTCAGACTCTTTCATTGTCATATGTAATTTTCCACTTATCAACAACTTTCTCTTCTTGACAGAAAAATGGGGAAAAAAACGAATCTAATTTTTTATCATGATGAAATAGTTCTTGTCCAACCATGACTCAGCAACTTTTCATTACTGATAATTGCACAGATATCAACAAAGGTTCTTCTTTCACCACCGGAGGGAAAGAAGAAACAATAATCTAATCTAATATTCCCCATAGCCTTATCACGATTAAATTATTTTCTTATAAGCATGACACAGCAGTTTTTTCCCCCTCACTTCACTCCATGTTCATTTGTTTCTCATTCTGTCCATTGTCAGCAGGTTACAGCAGAGCCGCAGGAAGGATAGATGGAGGGGAGAAAAAGAAGGGAAAAATGAGGGAGGAGGAGTGAAATAATGGTGTGATTAGATTAAGCGAGAAAGAGAGATTTGGCACAGAAACAAGTGAGCTGAGGTCAGCATTCCTGGCAATTAGCGAAAAGGGGAAGATGTAAAGAAAGGCCAGCAAGGAAAATGAGAGAGGAGGATGGGGGCAGTGTTAATTTCTTCCTTTCCTTCAGTTCTCTTTGTTCTCCTCTCCCCTCTTACCTCTTTCTTTCCCCCCTCACCTTTACTCACCCTGCTCTCTCATTTCCTGCCTGCACACCTCTTCATCCTTTACTTTCTTTTATTATTTCCCTCCACCTCCTCATTTTTGTCTTCACTCTCCGTCTCCAATACATGGTTTTAGGGGTTTAGTGTTTTGGATTTAACAGTATTAAATATGGATTGAGGACAGGTGAGAGAATAGAGAAAGAAAGAGGGAAAGAGTGATAAGTAAAATCTGTGTGTTTTAGTGAAATATTTTGTTCCAAAGCTAGGTGAACTGCTGCAGCTGGCGAGCTAACCACTAACGTGCCTGGCAGCCAGGACATGCTAGTGCTAGTCAGTCAAAATAGCTCCCAGAGCTTCTTTCTATTTTCTCTGTACTGTGCCGTTTACTCCCCCCTGACATTTTGTTCTCAGAATTCGACATAATTTCATTCAACACAGAGATTTATTGAGGAGGGGAAAAAGCTCTCAGGGCTAACGAGCTTCCTAAAAGAGTCTTAACTGTCAGTGCAAATTTGAAAGTACAGCAAGGTTGAACTCGACTCGAAAAGTTTGCACAGATTTACTTCGCCCCCAAAGCAATCAGGGCAATTGGAATGAATTGATGCTGTTTTCATTTTTTCTCGTCTCCTATACATGTGGAAACCTAGAAGTCGTGTTTGCATATAAGCTCTGAAGTTCAGTCTGAGATGTGGTTTTCAGTTGTTAGAATGGCAGAGTGGTCTAAAGTGCCTCGAGTAAGGGACAGCTGGTCTCCAAATGGAAATGTGGATTCAAATCCCACTCCTGACAAAGCGGTTTCTGTCAGGTTTCATGACATTGCAGATATTTCTGTGTAATATGATTTTTGATTTTTCTCAGCGCACGAGAATTAATGCAGCCGTGAAAACAGACCCATTTTTATCTTTTCCGTAGCCTGACTAGCTCAGTCGGTAGAGCATGAGACTCTTAATCTCAGGGTCGTGAGTTCGAGGCCCACGTTGGGCGTCGAGCTTTTGGACTACTCTGTCCACTCATCAAATCACTTTCCCTTCAGCACGGATGGACAGAGGCACTGTTCTCACACTACACTATTTCAACTCTGTCAGTGTCGCTTGTACCCAGGACATCTGTGTTTGCCTGGCTGTTAGTTGTCAGGATGGCCGAGCGGTCTAAGGCGCCAGACTCAAGGATTGATTCCTTCCTGAGCTAAGGGACTTCTGGTCTCCAAATGGAGGCGTGGGTTCAAATCCCACTCCTGACAATCCTTTCCCTCGTAGCTTCATGATGTTTATGTGTAAAATAATCTTTTGAGTTTTGTCAGCGCACGAGAATTAATTCAGCCACGAAAACAGACCCATTTTTCACCAACAGGCAGCCTGACTAGCTCAGTCGGTAGAGCATGAGACTCTAAATCTCAGGGTCGTGGGTTCGAGCCCCACGTTGGGCGTCGAGCTTTTGGACTACTCTGTCCGCTCATCAAATCACTTTCCCTTGGATGTATTGGATTCAGCATGGATGGACAGAGGCACTGTTCTCACACTACACTATTTCAACTCTGTCAGTGTCGCTTGTACCCAGGACATCTGTGTTTGCCTGGCTGTTAGTTGTCAGGATGGCCGAGCGGTCTAAGGCGCCAGACTCAAGGATTGACTCCTTCCTGAGCTGAGGGACTTCTGGTCTCCAAATGGAGGCGTGGGTTAAAATCCCACTCGTGACAATACTTTCCCTGATAGCTTCATGATGTTTCTGTGTAAAATATTTTTTTCAGTTTTGGCAGCGCACGAGAATTAATTCAGCCGCGAAAACAGTGCCATTTTGCACTCACACACTGCCTGACTAGCTCAGTCGGTAGAGCGCGAGACTCTTAATCTCAGGGTCGTGGGTTCGAGCCCCAAGTTGGGCGTCGAGCTTTTGGACTACTCTGTCCGCTCATCAAATCACTTTCCCTTCAGCATGGATGGACAGAGGCACTGTTCTCACACTACACTATTTCAACTCTGTCAGTGTCGCTTGTACCCAGGACATCTGTGTTTGCCTAGCTGTTAGTTGTCAGGATGGCCGAGCGGTCCAAGGCGCCAGACTAAAGGATTGATTCCTTCCTGAGCTGAGGGACTTCTGGTCTCTAAATGGAGGCGTGGGTTCAAATCCCACTCCTGACAATACTTTTGGACTACTCTGTCCGCTCATCAAATCACCTTCCCTTGGATGTATTGGATTCAGCATGGATGGACAGAGGCACCGTTCTCCAACTACAGTATTTCAACTCTCTCAGTGTCGCTTGTACCCAGGACATCTGTGTTTGCCTGGCTGTTAGTTGTCAGGATGGCCGAGCAGTCTAAGGCGCCAGACTCAAGGATTGACTCCTTCCTGAGCTAAGGGACTTCTGGTCTCCAAATGGAGGCGTGGGTTCAAATCCCACTCGTGACAATACTTTCCCTGGTAGCTT
>CM022484.1:13971198-14008303 GCA_011952105.1 Coreoperca whiteheadi
ACAATCAAGTAACCCCGAGAGTTTTCTTTCTTATATTTTGTCGTCATCGCTCTCATTCTTAACATTTTCATCATCTTTTCTCGTTGGATGCTTCACATGTCCATCTTCATGCTTTATCTTCTTTCATGACACAATAATCGCTCAGCTAAACCTACTCTGTGTATGAGATATGGTGGATGATTTAAGAAAGCTGCTGCTTTGCCAAAATGTGCAATAAAAAGTTTAGCTTTTTTAGGAATGATAAAAGGAATTTTTCCTTGCCCCAGTACTATTTACTGGGTCATTCATTGCACAAGCATGACATCCTTCAAGTCAAGCAAGAACAAAAAACACACTGCTACAAATCGATCTTAACACATCTAATGTAGAATAGTCTTTCTTAAGGCAAGACATTTCACGTTTTGCTTTTCTAATGGAAATCTAAATGTTTCAACAATTTTCTTGAATAATATAACATGTTAACACTAGTGAAAGATCTGATAATCTGGCAAAATTCTTGAAACAAGTGCATTATAAATTTGTAGAGGTGGCTCTAAATTTTGAAACGATGTAATATTGAATTTTAATTACATTATTCAAAGGGTAGTATTGGTTTGATCTACTGACAGGACAGAGTAGGCAGCACCACATATGAGTAGCACATGCTGCTTTTAGCGCAGCTCAGTTCCTCCGGTGGGATTTCCCATTGGTATGCTAAAAGCCCAAAGGTTCACTAACATATCTAAGTTTGACCCTGGTTATTAATTAGCAGTAGCACCTCCCTGCTGAGAGAAGCAGGCCAGCCAGCACGCACACAGCTGACACTCAGTCTTCTTCTCTTTCTGTTTTCATGAGTAGTTGCACACACACGTACAGTAAAGATACCCTTCTCCGTGGTGTGTAAGGCAGGTAATTCGCCATAGCGCATTACATCAGAACAGTGAGTGATTGTATCTCTTTCAATAAGGGAATTCTGTACTACAGTTGGAGAATAAAATGCTTCAGAAACAACTGTAGCAGAGAAACACAGGAGAGCAGTGTTAACACACACCAAGCATTGTTGAGGACATTTAATGGTATTTTACATTTTTAATGATCTTCACTGGTATTAGATGCATCAGTGAAAAAAGACAGGGAAGAGGTATAAATGTTTATTTCTGTAAAGAAGTTCAGTGTTTTGGTCTGTGAGGTTTTTCAATATTTTAAAATGACTTCATGAATAATGACGCAAAGCTCTTACCTATTATATCAAAGTTAAACAAGAGCTCAAAAAGTACATATGAAAGCCCACTGATGACAGCTACGCTGAAGGTAACAAAAATGTTTAATTTAGACATGACATTACTGCTGATGTTAGTTTGATTAGTGATTTTTTTTTTAATTATTAGTGAGGTTAGTTATTCATAACTTACTTGACAGAATAAAATTAGAAAACTGGAAGAAGGTTCTCTCTTGTGTGATTAATAGCGCAACATGGTGCTTTTGAGGGGAAAAAATCCTGCTCAAATGCTCATATACACATTCACCAAAAGAATAAATACTTGATTAGTTAAACAGCTTCCAAGTTCCTCACCTCACAACTGAATGAAAAGCCTTAAAGGAGAATGCCACCGATTGTACACGTCAAGTTTGTTTGCAAGTCTGACGGAGTATTACTGCATATGTGAAAAAAGTTTCAAAAAATTCTGATAATTTTTGTTAAGTGAATGTCACTTGATAATGAGTTTGAAAATTAAAAATGTCTGGGGGTGTGGACTTAGAAAGAAGTGAGCTAACCAGACCTCTGTAGCCCGCCTCATTTCTGCTTGAGGCTAGCAGCTCAAGGCTAACTGTCAGTGGTCATGTTCCATTGTTGGTAATGTAGGTGCCAGCTTTTTATAAGGAAGAAGAATGCATGGAATTAAAAGGACATCTCTGGTTCTGCTGCATCGATTTTGATTTAAACTGTTCATAGTGAGTCCAACAATGTTATAGGAGTGTAATGCTGAATCTCTTTTAAATACTACTGTTTAGACCCTTAGTTTTTATTGAAATTCTTACTTTTATTTAATCTTGATGGTTTTGAAAAAAAACAAAGGGCTGCAACGAACAATTATATTCACTATCAATAAATATGTTGAATTTTTTCTTTAGTTAATGATTTTATTCATAAAATGTCAGGAAATTGTGAAAAATGGCCAACACTATTTTTCTAGAGCCCAAAGTATTGTCTTCAACTTGTTTGGGATTTTTTTGTCCAAAGACATTTACAGTGATTTAAAGGAGAAAAGTAGCAAATGCTCACATTTAAGAGGCTGGACCAAATGTTTAGCTTGACAAGTGAGTCAAACAATTTATGGATTACCAAAATAGTTGGAGATTAATTCTATGTCGACTGACTAATTTATTATTCGACTAATAGTTTCGGCTAAGAACGATTCTGCCCTATACAGCTACAGTCGTGTCACATCAGGAGCCATGCTTCCAGCACTGTCAAAGTGTTCTATAGATGCTGTTCTTGGGCAACTGTATTTGTGCTTGTGTCCATGTGTGTGTGTGTCTCTGTGGAGAAAGAAAAATCCTGATTTCATCGTATCATGTGGCCATAGAAGGTTTTATAAAATGAGCTAGTGAGTGAGGCTGGCTGAATGTCTCTCTTTGGAGTTGTTTCATACTACAGTAGGAGTCTGGTAGGCAGGCATGGGAGACTAATAAAGAGGCACAAACACACACACTCTGACAAACACAGCGCCTTATAAAATTATGTCTCCTCTGGGATTGTTTCATAGTACAGTAAGACATTGGAAAACACCGTGGACCCATTAAACACACACTGCATACGCTGACTAGTGCAGGTCGTGTAATACAATAAAAACATGTAGGCACATACATACTGTACACCTTAATAAAAGCAGTAAATTCAAAGACTTTAAGTGCTGCAAATACTTTCAGAGGTCAGTGTTTTTTTCATATTTCACATTATTATTACTGGCTTATTTTTAGATTTTTGTTTCTGTTAGTCATTAAATATTTCTCGAAAAGGAAAAGAAAGTACTGGTGTTGTTATTTCTCTCTTAATGTCTTCCTTATATCGCCGTCATTCCTTCCATTCTTTTTGTCTGTTTCTCATTTGTCTTGTATTTGAGCCACACAGCGCTGCAGCAGGTCTGGGAAGTGTGGACAGTAATTTTGTTTAAGCTTTCTGACAGAATAGTCCAGATTAGAAAGTGTGAGAGAACAGCTGTTGCACATATGTTGAGTATGTTTTTAAACCAGTAAAGCCAGATTTTAAGAGATTTGTTCACATATTGTCATATAACACAACAGTCTTGGAGCGATAACGTCATTGTTGCGTTGCCGCTGTCAGCATTCATCATACCATACAGGAACAGAGATGTTTTGAAATGCGGAATGTGTAGGATCCCTGCACCCTTTAACGCTATCATTTTCTCTGTGCCTCTCTTTCCATCTCCCTCTCTCCTACGGAGGGAAATGTGCAGTAATGTATTTCGTAATGGACTGTAACCAACTGGCAGGTCCTCACTGGGAAACACTGTAACTAGCGCTATTTACAACTTTGATAACGACCCTGTATGAGTGTACGTGTGTTTTTCTGTGTCGCAATGTGTTTGTGTCTCGCCATGTACCGTATAAGTATATGCACTCATACACAATGTGTATAACAGTATGTATCTACTGTGTTTGTGTTTGTGTGCAAAACGAGTAGTTCTGATGAGCCGGGAAGATGGTTTAGCTACTCTTGTATACACCAATGGAGATGGTCTGGAACAACACAAAACATTACTCCTAGTTTGTGTGTTTGTGTGGGTGTGGGTGTTCTGTTTGCAGTAAATAAGGTAAGGACTCAGAATCAGAAGTGACAGTTGCTTTGATTTACTGTCAGCTTTCATTGTTGCAGTGATGCTGTTGGAGAAGAGCGTGCAATAAGATTTTTCCCACACAAAAACCACCCACATCTAGTTCTTTCATTTGTTTGCCAGGATTCTCAAACACATGAAGTTATTGAATAATGAATGTTGAATATATAGAGTTTTTATATGTTATGTTTTATTCAGACATTATCAATGTTCTAACAACTGCCTGTCTGCTGTCTGTTTTGACAGTTGAGGTTGGCTTTCAGATTTAGAAAATATGTTAAAGCCGTGTGTCTGGGATCACGTCAGTCATTTTAAATACAACATGCAAACAATGAGACAGCATCAGTATCACTTTTAACCCATGCTTGGTTAGTTTAACCAGTCAGCTAATGTGGCATGGAGCGTCAGTGTAGTTGCTATTGTTAAAACCATGCTTGGGGTGTCCTGATACACAGTTTTAACAAACACCTGCGGACAAAACAGAAACAAGTACTTTATTTAAAATTAACATAAGTCATACATTAACAAACCTCCACACTGCACAGAGAATTCTTGTATCTAAACATTAAAGAGAGAATCAGGTTAAAGAGCTGAGATTAAGTACAGATAGAGAGGAAAAATTATGTTACTGCGCTCAGTGAATGGATCCTGCCGTAGAAAATCTTTGAGTGTGTGTGTATGTTGAGTGATGATGAGCATGGAGCTGAGGGTGTGGACAGACGCCGCTGGGAATGAATGTACTTACCAACACACACACACACACACACACACACTAACAGCCCTCTTAACATGCTTCCTCTGCACTTACATCCTTCTATTCCCTAAGGAGAATAGTGTGTGTGTCTGTATGATTATCTGTGTGTGTGTGTTTGTGTCTCTTGGGGGGTCTCGTCTTGTACCCCCAAAAAGTGTGTATATCTGTTTAGCTCCTCATTCCCACACTCACACACGCACACACACACACACACACACACACACATTAGTCATGGCCACTGTGAAACAAATGCTGCTGTTAAACGAGGTAATCAGATTTCTCTCAGTTTTATCAAAGCTGTTAACAATGGATTGCAGTCTGGATCAATTCTCTATAAACAAACTGGATAAATGTAATTGTGTAACAATGATACATTATAGTTAGCTGACTGCAGTTATGATCAGTGCTGAAAACAAGATCATTCCCCCCAAAATCTTTATTTTTTTGTCTTTGTTTCTGTTGTATAAAAGGCCAAATGTTTCTAAGTTCAGAAAGGAAAAAAGAGGGATCGTTCTCTCTGTCTTCCCCATAGGCATATTGTCTATGCATAACTGTCTGTGGTCATGTTTAAAGTCATAGACAAACCCAGCTCAGAACCAAAGTAACACATTTCATGATGAAAAAAGAATGTTTTTCTTTTTGTCCCCAATTTTGGCCTTTTCTAGACATATTAATGTCTCTCACTTCAGTTGTTTTATTAAAATCTATTAAAACCATAAACACGACTTTGGTCCTGATCTGAAGTGTTAGAAACAGTTACTGCATTTATTAAGAAAAACAGATTATACCAGCTTTCAGCAGCAACCTCAATTCTGAATAATCGCCTAAACAAAATACCTGGTTTCCTTCATCAGCTCAGAAGACAGAGAAATGTAGTTAATATACAATTAACTGTGTGTCTTAAAATTTATTTTAAAATGGATTTTAAAGCAGCAGCTTTCACATCAGCCAACAGGTTCCTCAAATAAAATATGGAGGAAATATGCTGTCTTATGTTGTACAGATTGTGAAGCCCTTTGAGGCAAATGTGATTTGTGATATTGGGCTATATAAATAAAATTGAATTGAATATGCTAGTGGGGAGATCTAATTCCTGACCAACTGCATTTAACCAGGGGGTTCAAGAGTAACCAGACTTTGCACTAATTTCTCACAGTATTCAGGTTTCTGATGTCCATGTAAATGTACCAACAGAATGACTTTTTTTACAACATCCCAACCTCTGTCATTTCTCAATTTCCATTTATGTTTCCGTCTCGCCTCACCCTACATGTTTGAATCAGCCATGCTCTCATTTTTAGTCCCCCTTAACTTTTTCAGTGTTGCTTGCAGTTCATACAATGAGCTAAACTGAGCACTGCTGACCTGGCTAAGAGACTTTGCTGGATGCTGGAGTGACATGTGTTTGCAGTGTCCAAAAACACTCCCAGGTGTTTTGCATTGTTGTTTACTTAGATGCACCTGAGTGTTCTTTCATTCTCTATTCTGCGATCCATGTATATAATTAAATAAATGGAGTCCACAGATTTTTGTATATTGACATCCAATCCAATACATTAAAATTAATGATTATCTAGGCTTAAAAAAATGGCCACACCTAACAGCATTCACTGCTCTCAGAACACCTCTCTGGTTAAACTTGTTTTTATGTGTTTCTATTCTGGTATCTTATCATGGGCAGTATTGAGCTTTTTAGTTGCTATATTTTGTGTACAATTAAATGAATCCCTTTCGTTTTTTGTTCCTCCGTCAGATTCTCTCTCCTCTCCTGGATCTCAATCAGAATCGCAGCAAACTGAAGCTGTACATCAGTCACCTGACCTCGCTGTGTCAGGAGCGAGACCCAATCATATTGCAGGACTTCGCCCCGCCCCCTGCCTATCACCGCTCTGACTCCGCCTCCTGGCATACGCAGCTGCACAGCATGACGCAGGAACAGGTGAGACCGTTTGATGGGGGGGAATCATTCAAAGTGAAGACATTTATCAGTCCTCACTTACAAGCGTGCTTGTGTGAGAGAGAGAGAGTGAATGTGCTCAATTTTTTTTTATATATGGAAAAACGTGAGGACATTTTGTCACTCCCAATTTATCAATTCCTAAAATCAGCCACTGAGTGTGTGTGTTTGTGTGTGCGCGCGTGTGTGTGTGTTTCTGTTTGCTTGCTTGTACATATGTGATGACAACTGTGAGTTTGTGTGATTGCTCTCGCTGTGTGTGTGTGTGTGTGTGTGTGTGTGTGTGTGTGTCTCTGTAACTGCGGATGTGTGTGTAGGAGTAGGGCACACACTGGTCTGCCTGGCAGGTTTTTGGCACTGCCTTTGACGTTATTGAAAAGATTTACTCCAGCGGGTCACCTGACGACAAGCTCCTGGCTGTGGAACAAATACTGTTTCAGACGCTTTATTTTACAGGGAGTAAACTCTGCTTCAAGCTTTTGGCAGCAGGAGGAGGGTTGGTTCATATATGGAGCAAGGAGGGGAGAGAAGAGTATATTTATTTAACTGTCAAAAGAGTTGTCATCTGAGAGTGGGAGGAGAGCAGAGAAAGGGAAATGAGGATAAAGAAAGAAAAGGTGAGGCTTAGGGAAAGTTGAAGAAAGGTTGGCTAACCCGCTTGCTTCAGTGTAGCTCCGTAGTCATGGTAACCACTTGTGTTTTCAGATATTGAATACAAACAGTATATTATTAAAATTTAAAAATGTGTAGCTGTCTGTGGCTCCCCCTGTCTTTCTCTTTCTGTCCTTTTCTCCATATTGAAAACATATCAGGCGATACATGGTCGCTACATGTGGTATACATTGAAAAACGGTAACTCTAGACACACACACACACACATACTCACAGAACAATGTGACAATGTGTGTGGTTAGGGTACAGCCGGACTAGTTTCCTACAGTCCTCATGAAAGCCCTATTGTATGTCTTAATGCTGGGAAATGTCTCTGTTTAGCATGAGTGCTTCAGATATGGCACAGCATGGTATGGTGTCACTTTAAATAAACTTTGAATATACTGAAACAACTTGTTTAATCACTGTGTACATTAAAGGCACAGAGAAATGCTCCGGGGGACTTTCTTGGACAGACAATTACTGTATGTATTTTTAATCGCCAGCCTGTTTTCACAAAAAAAATGCAGACAGTAATCTGTGGTCCAGTGGCCGGGGATTCATATTTTTAGATAAACTTACTCTGAATTAAAACTGATTTGTGGGCTACTGTGAAAGCTTATCTAATAGGATTGAATGCTTTTAGACGACCAACTAACTACCCTGCAGTATTTTATTCCCACCTTATATTGTGTATAAAAGCATTTAATTAAAAATACTGAAAACATTTAAACCAAACTGGGCTGATGACACATCCATGACAATTTTACAACTGAGGAAAAAAAGATCTCTAAAGAATGTTCTAACCAATTTACCGTAAATCACCTCTTTTCAAGACATGCAACAGTGTTTTGAATTGTTTAGTTGCCTTCTGCATGTTTGATTCAGGCCTTTTGAATAAGGTAGTCCATCACAGAAAACATTATTTCTGCCTTTTTTGAATTTGTATGGTATAAAGAGACGGGATGTGAACTGTGTCAAAGTCACATGACCGCAAGAGGTGTTTTAACAAAAGCATAAACAAGTGTTTCTAGTGCATTTGTTGATTTTGAAATGCCTGCACTGCGTTGCCATGCAACATAACATAGCATACATAGCATAGCATAACATAACAAATTGTTAGCTGTGATCAATCCTATCAAGTACATTTTCAGTCTCTGCACCTTGATTTTGTTACTCGATGCAGGTGAATGAAACCAGTGAACGCATGACCTGACAGTAGGAAAATGTATTAAACAATCTAAAATGCTATTGTATGATTTGGAAATTGCAAACAATGGCAGAAATGCACAGGATTGCTAGTAAATGGTTTAAGACAGATAAAAACACTGGCTGCGCCTTCAATGCCAAGTCTTTCATTGTCAGTAATTGTCTGAAGAATTGCATAAAGACATTTTTTAGCCTGCGTGAGATTATCCTAAAATACAAAATTAGCGATAAAACCTGAGCGATAAAAGAGTTATTTTAGAAAATGCTCATTGAATTGTTTGGTCAAAGTTGGGTGGAAAAAAATCAGTTAATTACAATACTTGCAGAGCAACGAGGACACTTATTTTATTCGGCGGTTTTGGTTTTTGGGTGAAAACTCAACTTTTCTTTCCTTGCATTCTTCTGTCCTCTTCCTCACATTCTCTTCCATTTCTGCCACCACTCTCTCTCAACTTCCTTCTCTCTTCAGGCGTTTGTGTTATATGAAAACCATTTCTCTTTCCCTTATTTTTCCTTACCTTTTACTCTCACTTGCTCCATGTCAGTGTAGGTGTGAGAGCTTGCAAGTTTTTAATAATGCAAGTCGGGATATTTTTTTCCTCTGTTTTTGGTGACATGTTTCCCTTAACAACATCACAGTTTGAATCGTTTTGCCTCTCCTTCCCTCTCAGTCCAAACCCACCCATACCCAGGCAGTGCCACTTGGCGCCATGTGTCTGCTTTAGACCCCGACCCTGCCTACACACAATCGCAGACGCACACTGCCTGTCTTTCATTCAGGCCCGTGTTTCTCCTTTTCCTTCATCATGTGTCACCATCACCCTGGCTGACCCTCTTAATGCACACACACACTCACACACAGACTCCCTCCAGACTACCATGTTCCAGTTTGCCAGCCTCTCTTCTCTGTCTTGTGGTGAGTGTGTGTGTGTTTTACAAGCCTCTCCCTGGCTCTGTTAAAATGCCTGGCACTCTGTAAAGCCATTAGGATCATACTAAAATAGCATGTAAAACACACATGGTCAGAAACACAAACACACCCACACGTGTATTAACATGAAGGCACAACAATCATGAATGACCACTGGAGGCTTGTGTACCGGACAGTTTACTAACACGATGTCTGATGTAACTCTCATCTGTTCTGTTAAACCGGCGCGAGAGCCAACAAAGAAGCCTGGCTCGCATGTTAGAGGAAAGGGTGGTCGATGAGAACAAATCAGTCTTCAGGGTTTATCAACTCCCAGTACAGATAACTGGATGCATTAAGAGCAAGAAACCCTCAAGGAGCCTCAGCAGTAAATTTTGTCCTTGCAGAGTGAAATCCCTACTTTCTGTACTGGTAAATACTAAATTGATCATACTACTGTAGATCGGATGGCAAAACCTGAAGTATTCGAAAAATTAAATCTCCAAATGAGAGCCTAAAATGTATAGACATATTACACTTTTAAGTGAAGATCTCAACCGACGCTACACTTTCAAAACAGCAAACGTAAGGAGTGCCTCAGAGCGCTTTTATTATTTTATCATTTTAAGTTTAATTTCTGAGGTTTCAAAATGAAGCTGGAGTATTTCTCGACATGTCTTGGGTTGTTTCTCAACAGCGGATATAACAGAACAAAATATTTGCTTCACAATACGATACGCAAACAAACACAAGCTCCTGAACAACAATCACAAAACCGCTGTAACAAAAACAGTACCTGCAGATAATGTTCAAGAGTAGATAAAAGGTGCCTGTGATTGCATGGTGAAATATCTGACAAAATGGTGGCTGTAACACTGTTAGTTAAACTGCAACTGCTATGGAACTGTGCCAGTAGTGACTGCTGGTCATTTTCATTGAATGTGACATTTGAACGTCTTGACTCCTTTCTTGTATATCTTCTGTACTGACATTTGCTTTGACTGAACTCAGTGAAGGTACTAGATTTATATTAAATTCAGTAGGTATTTACATGGCATGTCTTTGACCAAAACAAAAGCGCCATCAAGCACAGTAGGGACCTGTTAGCGAAGGGTAAGCTTTAAAATGATGGATTTGCTGAAGATATTTTTTTTGGTCGTTGGTTCCTGTGTATTTGTTTCCATGTCTCTCTTTAACCTCAGCTGAACTACAAAAGTAATGCTGATTCCAAAAGTGAGGTTTTCTGAAAGAGCTCTTTTTTGTGCCATAGTCATAATAATAACCTTTATGGCTCAATGACGTCTCTAATGAGCACTGAAGAGAACTGGCATCATATTCCACACACACACACACACACACACAC
The DNA here is from genome assembly GCA_011952105.1 of Coreoperca whiteheadi. NCBI lineage: Eukaryota > Metazoa > Chordata > Actinopteri > Centrarchiformes > Sinipercidae > Coreoperca > Coreoperca whiteheadi. Next base: position 13,981,879 of record CM022484.1, read on the forward strand.
AACACACACACACAGGAAGTCTCTCTCTCCCTCCCAGGCCTGAAGTGTGAAGCTATAAGAGTTGGCTGTTTATGCATATGTGTGTATGTGTGTCTGTCTGTACATGTTTCATTATGTGGAAAAGCTATCAGGATGGATTTTATACATTGTGTGTTTGTTTGCATGAGCGTACAAGAGTGTGTGTGTGTGTGTGTGTGTGTGACTGTGAGGCTATTTGAGTCTATGCGCGTGTACATTTGCGTGTTTGGTATTGTAAAAAAAAAATGAATTAAGTGTTATTGGCTGAGTCTGACATTATATCGCTGCTCTTATGAATCCAGTAAGAATTGTCAGCCCATGACCCTCTATCTGCTGAAACTAAAACGGCTCCCAGTGAGTGACTGCGAGTGTTTCTGAGCCAACTCAAGCTGGAGAAACCTCAGTGAAAACTGAGTCCACATATTTACAACTCTACAAGTCATTGTAATGAAGGAAAATACCACACAATTATAGACTTCAAATGTCATTGTTACAGTGTAATCTCCAAATAGAAGGTTTCTCAGCAGGGAAGAGGGGAATACGGACTTTCTCTTTGGCTTACTGCACATACATTTCTAAAGTTGTACAACAGGTTTCAAGGGCCTGGCAACTGTTCAGTGAACTGAAGTGAATCAAATGACTTTATAGCAAACTTCGAATGCAAGAAAACAACACCAATATGGTAACCGGTGAGTTTAAACTCTGCTCTGTGAATCCTTGCTGATGTCAAAACACTATAAAACTGATTCAACGCCATAAAGATCTAAGAGCGATTATTTAATTTTTATGAAGAGAAAACCAGCGCAGACTGCGAGGCCATTATGTGGAGATACTAGCAGTGAGACACAGTACAGTAGTCATTCCTTTATGTGGTCAAAGTTAGATCATTCTGGTTATTTACATGGGCAAATTGAACAAAATCTTTCGCATAATGACTTAGTTATCTCTGCACAGAAATCTACAAACACTTCTGAAATGTTATGTATAAATAAAGCTAGTCTTGCTTCACATATAAAATACAACCCTTTATGTTTCAAATGTGCACAATCATTGTTGTTTCAGCTCTGCAGTCTGATGCCCTGTGGCAAAGTGATGCCCTCTTCACAGACTGGCAGACTAAAAAGGAACTGTTTGTGTTAATGTGTCTGTGTGTGATGGCCCCTCATTGGCTTCAAGGTCAATGATTGAATGAATTTTGATTGACAGGCGATACAAAAACAGGAAGGGGCGGAGCTGGAACATAAACATCACAGCTGATAATGTAGACAGTGAGTACGGTATTACAATCTTACTGATAGGCTGGTTGTCTGTGTGTGTGTGTTTGGAACTGAAACATCCATGGTGATTTTAAAAAATTGTTATTTTTATAGTCTGTGTGTGTAGTTGTGCGTGACAGTAAGTTTCCTAATGACAAAAATCCTGGAGCTGGCATTATGATGACCCTGTTCGACAACAGTGTGTCTGCCTGTTTGCTTGTCCGTCTGTGATGGTTAAGTCTTTCTTAGAATAACTTTCTGCCTCAGAGGAGAGTTCACACTGAGGCTGAAAACATGAATGGATTTAAATCAAATTTGATTCCTAAAGAGTGGCATCTTAACTTGGACTTGACTGCTTTGAGGCTTGACTTCCTTGAGAATTGATGCCCTAAAGACTAAACTTGACTTGAGACTTGAAAGAAAACAATATCCACGCCTCAAGTTTTTACCTGTTCAAATCCTCTAAAAATACAAAATATGTTAGACAGTGCTAGGCCTTGCGTGGCCACACAGCTTGAATTTTTAATGATTAGGCTTCTGCATTGGAAGGACTTGGTCGCTGCTAGATGCAAAACCACCTCTAATACAGCTTTGCAAGGATAATGTTCAAATGCTGAAATTTTAATGGTCAGCTTTGACTTTCAATTTACTTGGGAAGACATTTGACTTGGACTTGCCTCAAAAAACCTTTAAAATAACGCTCTTTTCACCTCGACATATTACAAAGAAGAAGTGTTTTTCTTTGTGTGCAAATGAAATTGTAAGACTGGAATGGAGTGGAGGGGAGACAGGGCAGGGGGAGGTGGAGTAGAGAGGTTTGGGGGTTGTGCAGAGTAGAGATTTCAGACCCATCCATTTGTGCTGCGTTGTGGTCTGGGGTCTCTCTAGGCTTTCATTAGGCAGCTCTGCTTCCTGCTCCAAGGATGATTGTTTTCTCTCTAAATACGATGCAGAGGTCCTCAACGACCATTAGACCCACACACACACGAACACAAAGCGAACACAGACAAAAGGAGAGACAGTCAGACGCACCCAAGACGCACACATGTTCGACCCTCACAGCCACACACACATATACACACTGGCCTTCGCTGGTCATTACAGACTAACTGCTGGGTTTTTATGCAGATTTATTGAATCCAGGCTTAATGGCTTTACCAGTCGACCTTTTTTTTTTTACATGCATTTGTCTTGTTTCTGTCTTTCTCCCTTGATCTTTCCCTCTGTCTCTGGTTATCACTCTCACCCCCCAACCCCCCCATTGATTTCTGTCCTCTTCCTCTTCTTGCTTCCTTTTCCCTATTCTTGTAAATCTATCCATCTTGGCCAGTCTTTCTCCATTTCTCCCACTCCATCTCTTCTTTTGCTATTGTCACTCACTCTTGATCAATCTGTTTCCCTCTGTCTGATTCTCTCTAGCACTCTTTCAACTTCCATTTCAGTCTCTGCCTTTCTCTGTTGTCTGTAATTAGAAGACAAGCTGGTGATGGTGACAGGTGAAGGCCCAACACTTAAATTAACACACAGAGAAAAGCACACAGAAAGATCCTCTCCACTCTCACACTCGTCTTGTCTCTATCTGAAGCTGTTAAATCTTAGTTCACAATGGCAGCCATTGTTGAAGTCCAGCTTCACGTATTTCTCCTGCGTTATTGCTGCAGACGTTTCCTTTGACAAGTTCAAGCTCCTTTTACTGCCACATGGCCATGCTAGCGGAATTTATTTCAGGACAGCCATAAAATCATTGTGACTTTTATGAACACTGAACAAATTTCAATGGATCGATTAATTTTAGACACTTTTAAAATGTACAAATGCCAAGCATACACTGTGTTATGTAACCAAATATTCAGTATTGTGTAATATTACAGTGTGTTGTTTTAACTGAGGATGTATTGTAGTTATTCATCTTGTTTGTCTGTTCTGGTTTTTTGACAGATCATTTATTTTGCTTCTCCATATTAATGTATTTGAAGATGTATTTTAAGTATTGTATTGGAGACTAGGAATCCCTTAACGATAATAACATTAATCGATGGGTTGAGTAATTGCTATCTTAAGCAAAACACAACTTTCTGCACCATTTGTCCTTCAGTCTATTTGATTAATTTCAAACTTATATTAAGATGATCTATAAGCTGGTGGCTTTACACTTTGCCTCCCATAATGTGTGGGTCACCATAAATGAGCAAATCTGGGGTTAATATTTAGGGATAGCGAGATGATTTATGGAATAGGAAAACAATTTTAACCATATAAACTGTACTATTTCTGTTTTTCCTGATTTTTTCTGGCCAAATAAACAACATTAAAGGGAAACTCTGTCTTGGTTTGAACAGGCTGAACATTTTGCATAAGCAAAGTGTACTTCATACACGTACCTCAGTTATGCTCCCAAATTTCATCATTGGCCACTGACTTTGGAGCTTGTTTTAGATTTATTTTAAATACGCTCACACTGCAGCTTAAACTTTGGTTAATGGGAGGTCAAATTTAGAAGCACCTCAGGCTTCCTTTGTCAAACCTGCAGATTGTATTTTCTTTTCTTATTTACAGCATCATTGTCATTCGAATAAGTAAGCCAAACCTAAAAATCCCTTATACAACCTTAACACTGTGAATCAGTTTGAACTTAATTACTTCCATCTTTTCAGATTGGCCTACTGGGAGGTTTCACCTTTATACAGTCAATGCTGGATTCTCTTTCTGCTGTTTATTTCTGCAGTCATTAGTGCTGTAAGTCCAGCCTTGTATAGTTGCTCCTAGTGGGACAGTTTAAGGTTTAAGTCTTTTTTTATATGCTTCATAAGCCCTGTCCCCTGTGAAGGTATTCCACCATAGTTACCACATTCACAAGCCCCCCTCTATCAGTAGCTTAACTTGTATTAATAGGTGCTAAATTGAATGTTGGAGAATTGAACAAATAGATTTAAGTTCCCAGACTTTAATAAAGTGCTGGGTGGGGAGTTGTACACCAGGGCTCATGAGCAAGGCACAGGGTGGTGGAAAGCTCCCAGATTTGAGTGCGTGTTTAATCCTCTGTCCCCTCCTAACCAACTGCTTACAGAGCCTGTAAATATGAATATGTTCCTATAGGCAATTTTGGCTGATTAAATAACATGTTAAAATAAAATTACTAAGTGATGTTGAATTGCCCACAACACACACTTCCCTTGTATAGTTCTTCAGCTGTTAGTGCCAAAGGAGTGCAGTGTTTTTAGTCCTCCAGGAGCAGTTTTAGGTACAAGTCCTCAAGCTCTTTTCCCACTGCCGCTCGTTAGCCAGCGTCGTTAGCTGAGCTGCCTGGACTACAACTGAACTGGACTATGGCAGAGCACACACACATTACAAAGCAGTATACATTCAGTGTAAGCCCGTAAGAACCTAATAGTAATAGAGTGGTAATTTAAATAGAGACAGACAGAGAGCCAGGGACTACAATAGCCAACATAGACATATTATACTTTATCCCTTTGCTCTTACTCAGAATGGCGTTTCTATACCACTGCTCAGGGCTGCTGTTGAGGAGTCTGGAGCTTTGTTAAACCTCCTGATATTAGGTCAAACCTCGCTCTCCAGATTTTGTCCTGGCCCTCATCCTCTCCTTGCCCTGTGTTGTCCTGCTGGTTTTGTTTAAAGCTGTCATAAATGTTTTCAGAAACGGTCCACCTTTTCACCTCAGTTTCTATTTTCTTACCTTCCACATTTCCTACCTGGCAGTGCTGCTCTATCACTTGCACTTTTTTCTTTTAGCTGTTACATACTTATGTTCAGGCAATTGAGCAATTGTTGGAAAATAGTAAGGAATATCTAAACGCTAATGAAAACCCTTTTTTCATTGTTGTCCAAATTTGTAATTTTTGTACCAGAGTTGGTTAAGATTGGATGACATTTTTTGCAGAACTGGGTTTTTTTTTTTCAATAAATGTATTTAAGAACTATGGAAAACGGCCCTATGGATAGGATATGAATGCAGGAACACCCACTAATAACACCCAAAATTAAAACGTTCTTCCTTGGTTAATTAATAACTTTATTAAGGTAAAAATGGCTTCTTTGCATTCATATAATTCAAGTCCACCATTAAAGCCCACTTTTATTAACGTTCTATAGTTGTTTTTAGCTCTCGAAATTCCTTGTGCCATGCCAGGCATCAGTGATGAATATTTTTTCTCAGAATAGCTTTTCTTGTTTCTAAGTGAAACAGAAACAGAATCTGTAACAGACCGCTATAGGAGTAACTACATTATTTGTGCAGTACTTAATCGTTTGTGGAAGTGGGTCAGTGGGCCTCGCTGAAGGTGCGATGATCTATAGAGACATGGGGCTGGACCTCATGATTCATAGAACATAATTTCGCCTAAACCCGTCAAAACAAGCTGAAGTTAACTGTTTAAAATGCACAGCCATGAAGTGGACAGAGACACTTTTCTGATAAAAACACAACTCTGGCCTCAAAATCATCTTTAAATGAAAAACTGTAATTTTGTAAGATGTGTGTCTGCATCAGACAGTTGACCTGCTCTAGGATGGGCTAATGCACTCCAGTTAGATAATATATTTGTTCTCTCTCTCTCTCTCTCTCTCTCTCTCTCTCGCTCTGTTAATCTCTCTGTCTGTATCTCTCTCTGCTGAGTTATAGCTTCTTTAGAAAACATTAGCATTCCTCCGCAAAGACCTGCAATGTGTGTCAAAGGGTCGGTGTAGACACACACACAGAGGGACATCTTACCCTCATCCTCATTCTCAAGCAGATAACCTGTGTGTGCATGTGTTTGAGCACAAGGGCAAGGCTTTGACTGTGTTCATTTGTCTGTGTGTGTGTGTGTGTCTGTGTCTCCGGGCCCCTGATAGGGCAGATAATGATCCATCACGATAATGGAGCTTTAATGGCTGCAGTAAAATTCATCTTAAACAAACCCTCTCTCTCTCTCTTTGTCACACACACTTCTCACCCCTTACCGCTGTCTTTCTCTCTGCTTCCCATAATCATTTCTGTCAGTCACTAAATTAGAACTTGAGCTTGCAACATACACTTGAGCCTCATGCTGTATACTCACGCACACCTGTCATGTCAAACACCCAAACCACTGTGACACACGCGCACACACACACTCACTAACACGTACAATAATGCATCTCCTGAACACACACACAGACCCTTACACAAACAGTCAAACACACACATTCTTACAGAAGTTATGAATCTTTGCCCACTTACATTATTCCATCTACATTTCTCTCTGACCACACACTGTGATTGCATGAGACGTGATCCATGGTAGCTCATAACCAAAACATCCAAACGTATACCTCATAAATGGAAACTGTATCATGCAACATTGTTACACATTTCATTTCTTCAGGCCATAAATTAAGTTTATTGCTTAGCAACGTGGGGACTTTTTCCTCTGAGGACCATTAAATTATGATTACTTTCTGAGGAAAATTGGGTCTTATTCTTCTAGTTTTGGCTATCAGTCATATCAGTTATGAGAACATTTTTCTTACCAGGTTAATTGTAGTGATTTAACGATGTGGCAATGCCGTTAGACACAGCTTTGCAATTAAGTCTAACAGAGCAAGTAGTCAGCCAGGTTTTTAACTTGTTATCAGTATAACCACATTATCTAAAAAAAGAAAAAGAATTGTTAGGAACTTTTTTCACTGACTGGTGCCTGAGTGTGCACACATGCAGTTTTTCAAATGAAATCATGTGTGTTTCATGGGAAAATCTCCCATTTTCGGTGGAGCTGCTCACAGCTCATAGACATATTCAACCTGTGAGAAGGGAACACAAGAAAGCAGTGGTTCATTTTAAGGAGTCACAAACCAAAAACCACTCATTTAAGATTACTGATTGTACTGGGATTATGTCTCAAACCTGTTTGACTGATCGTAATGTTTTCCAGAATTGAATTCTGTGTCTTACTGTGTTGCTATGTTTAGAGATCTCAGCACTGAAGTTAGTGAGTACAGTATTATCAGAACCAAAAAACCTGGATTTTCCTTTAAACCTCAAAGCTAGGGGCTTTGCACTTGGCATACAGTAAAAGCAGTCTGTGGCCACCGAATGCTGATGTTAACAATGTCATATGTTATTCTTTAGTTTTACGTAATAGTACTACATGGACACAAGCAAGCAGCAACTCATAACACTAACCAAATGGGAGTTTTATACTATTTTATGACAGATATTATTAGTGGATGATGGATTGATTTTCATTAAATACATTGCTCGGGGTGAATCCAGATAAAATCCATTATTAATTCCTTAATTAAAACACTTATTTTAAAATGTGGACCAGTTGAGTTATAGATTATGTAGACATAATTTGTATATTTAGTGTATATGATCCTGTTTTAGGAACATGGCAGTATTACTGCTGTGTTTGAGCCATTTAATCTTGATTTCTAAACACCTTTTCAAGCGTCCTTCTCTGGTGTAGGTCAAGGCTGTGTGAATCAGAGAGCAGAAGACACATACTAAACCATTTATCTCTTCTCAGTTGTCTTACAACCTTATCTTTACTGCCGTGTTTTTCTGGAGGATCGCAACTTAAATGCAAAGGCATTAAGTTGAATTACCTGCAAACACACATAAAGTGATTTGTAGGAAATATATCAATATGTGGGTATGCTTCATAAAAGAATTTGGATGTTGGCCAGAGGATGTTTGGGCGTTATGGACAGGGATAGAGAACATCTGTTCAGGTTTGGTAGCTCACATCAAAGTATACTGTATGTTTCTTACTTATGGAAAGAGTGAGTGAGTCAGTGACATTCACTGACGCGAAGAGGTAGAACCTCATTGCTCCCCTCACATAGCTTCATACTCTCCTACACCGCTTTCACTCAATAACGCTCTATTTTTGTCTCTCTTTCCTCTTGTCCATCAGTTTCCTTGTCTTCACCCTCATCTGTATTCTCTCCTCAGTCTTTCCCTCTGTCTCTCAGTCTGTCCTTCTGTCTTTCAAAAATAGTATTTGCAAATACTTGCTGTTTATCAGGCTTCATCTCAGCGTACAGTGAGTAGCACAGATGTAAACACAGGACAGACTACAAGGAGATTCCAAACCATAACATGTATGTTCATCAATATTGCAAATATGGATAAATTAAGTTATTCAGTAAATGAAGCTGCTTTAAAAAAACAAGCACTTACTCTTTGTTATGACCCTAAGTAATTTGGATTTGAGTGTGCCTATGTCCTCCCTTTTTGCCTTGGGGTGGTGCTGTTCACTCTGTGTGCTTTTCTAACGTGTTGAGCTACAGATGGAGTCTGCTGATTAGACGAGAGACTGATGGCACCAACTTTAAAATGGCACCATGTCGGTGGACTCCTCCTTTTTACTGGCTCCCAACCAGACCATGTGATGTGTTTGTCAATGCCGGCTAGTGCCAAATAAGCAGATTCGTACATAATAGTAAATAATATCCAAAAGAGCAGTCCGGGTAAAAGTAGGGGTGGGAAGCCCTTTTGTTTTCTTTATAAGCTCCTTTCTCCTGTTTATGCTTCAGTGAGGTAGGTAAGTTACATGTCTTTTCTTTTGTTGCTTCTGTTTGGTAGGTAGGTTAGTTGTATAAAATAGACTTTGGTTGTTGTTTTGGCCATGCTCACCCTGACACCTAATGTCATGATCTATGATTAAATGTACTTCATTTGGAAATGCATTCTGCTGTGGCACTGTTCATCGTTGGGAGTGGGGAAACAGGGGAGTCATCTTTTTATGCTGTGCTCTGGTTCCCCTAGGCCGGACGTAACAGTCTTACATGTTATTATTGTGTGTATATGTTGATTGTTGTATCCTGATATCCTGACTTTTATTCCCTACTATTAACCAAGCTCCCAAACACATCCTACATTTCCCAGAATGCAACCTGATTACGTCTTTCATTTGACCCTGCCAGCCTGTTAAATGTCCACGTCTTTCAAACTCCATACACGCAGTTTTTGACACGAGCTTTCTGTTAAAAATCTGTCAGTCTCCAATCCCAAAGTCTCAATCCCAAACAAACAAAAATACGGTATTGCCAAAGCAATGTGTGAAAACTGACCTAAACTTACTGTATATTCAAAACATTGTAAAATAATTGATAACATACTCTTCAATAAATAATACAACAACATAGTATATGGATTAGGGACTATACGTGATTTATTGGGCAGATTTCATTAATCATTAGCAGTATTATTACTTAACAGCAGTTTTACGCATGAATAAAGCCACTATAATATAAAATGCCACTGAGGTTTGCTGGCTAAGAGATGAGAGCCGAGGGAAGAGGTTAAGACTTAATGAGGAAATATTTTGCCAATATCTGACCCAGGCCTCGCACACACATGCAGGCACACACACACCAACATAAATGTGGGCTTGTGTTACATGACTGTTTGAGCGGTGCTCTTATTGATACAGATGTATTGGTCATTAAGTCAGTTAGGTTTGACGTCTCAGCTCGGCTGCAGCCAAAGAAAATAACCTCAGCGCTCTCTCACAGAAACGTTCCACTCTGTATGGGCAGAAAGAACTACATTGGGGTGTTTTCAGATTACAGTCTGATATGCGTGTGTGTGAATGTGTGTCACTTTAAACATGCTCCTTGATCATCCATGGCGCTGCGAGGAGTGTTTGTCTTGACTGATATTGGATTTAAAACTCTTTGATCTTTCCTTTATGTCCCTTTTTTCACGTTGCTTCTCTTTCCCAACTTAAAGGAACAACATAGTAATGTGGAATTTGAAGGAATAGCTCTACATTTTGTGAAATACGCTTATTTGCTTACTTCTCAAGAGGGAGATGAGAAGATTGATACCACTCTCATATTTGAAGCAGTTGCCAGTTACCTGAGCTTAGCATAAAACTAGAAATGGGGGAAACAGCTAGCCTGTCTCTGTCCAAAGGTAACAAAATGTGCATACCAGCACCTCGAAAGCTAACTAGTTTACCAATATATTGCATGTGTTAAATCTGTACAAAAACGAAAGTGAAAAAGCAAAAATTCTCTGTTTTTTAAAGGGAGTTATGTGTAAGTTATGTGCAAGAAGTAGTCTGGCACATAACATGTTGGTTTTACACTCCAGAAAATAGATATTACGTGTTGATTTGTAAACTTTAACACAGTGGGCAGATTTTGTTACCTTTGGACAGTTTCCAAACTGTTTCTCTCTCTTTCCAGTCTTGTTGCTAAGCTAAGCTAAACAACTTCTTTCTCCAGCTTTACACTTACCATACAGTCATGAGAATGGCATCAATCCTTTCGTCTAGTTTAACTCTCGGCAAGAAAGCAAATAAGCGCATTTCCCAAAATGTTGAACTATTCTTTTAAATACCATGTTTCTATGTTAGCTACATCACCAGATGTTGGTGTACAAAATGTCTAAAATTCTCTCCCCTCTTTCTGTGTCTTTCTCTCTCTCAGTTGGAGGCGGAGTTAGTGCTGTGCGAGAGGGAGGGGGCGGAGCTCCAGGAGTATGCCAATCAGGTCCTGCAGCAGATTGCCGACCGATGCCCCGACATTTTGGAACAAGTTGTCAATGCTCTGGAGGACAGCTGCTGACACAAAAATGCACACACACTGAGAAAAAAAAAGCTGACGTACATACATTAATTAGCACGCAAAGTCAGAAAAAGCAAACATGCACCAAACATTTAACACTCAGTCACACACACAGGACCATCAGAAGTCTCCAGCAAGCCCCCATAATCCCCTGATACATATATGAAATCAATGTTGGACATTAGGATGTAGACTTTCTCTTCCACCTGCTCTTCTTCACCCATCTCTTTTTCACAGACGAGAGAGGAGATCTACAAAAAAATCACGCCATGACTGAAAAATATTCTCCAATGTGTCTTTAGTCGCTATAATTTTGAGAAAACAGTGCCAGCTGAGGGAAATGTTGCTCATTTTTCAGTTCAAAGTGCTTTGTTGGCATGCAAGTTAATTGGAAATAGTTGATGTTGAGACATTAAACACGTATTTTCTTAACTGCTCCAAAACAGAAGGAGCCTTCTCTGCACTTGCCACCCGTGACACTTCACAGTGGCCATCTTGTGTCCTTCCAGGCAATCAGCGAGTTGGATTTGTAATAATGACTTGATGTATTTTATGTGGGAAAATATTTTCAAGCTGTATAAAAATGGTGAAAGTGAGCTGAGCTTGCCAGGTTGTTTCTGATGCCAGACTTACACGCTGTTACCACATTGTTATTTGATTGGTTCAGATACAAAAGTGTGTTTATTTCAGCTGCCTTTGATTCTTTACATCATTTGCTGCTATCTTTCTAAGTTTTAGTTTCAATTTTTTTTCCATTTCTTGGTTTTTCTTGGGGGGTTTTTTTGTCTATCTGATGAAATGTCCCAACGTGCAGTTTCTTTCAGCAGTAATCTTAACATAGTTGTGTAAATTGTATAGAGAGAAGTTTAATTAACAGAAACACAGCTTTCGTCAGGGGAACATGACACTTTCATCTATTTTTCTCCCATTGTCAATGAAAGGCACAGACTACAATAAGTCTCGCAGTACTCCCTTTATTAAAAACACACCAATGTAGATGTTTTGTGTTTCTTTTTAAGAAGCGCATGTTCAGTTATGGTGTCCATGCTGAAAATAGGTTGAGTTTAGAGAATCCTTACCCTTTTATGACAATCCTTTCAACGTTAACATGTGGAGAAATCTGAATTTATTGATTTTCCTTTTTTGAAAAATGTTCTGTTTTTGTTATTTTTTCTTGGGGGGGAGGGAATATAAGACAATTGCGATATATATTTTTTGCCTTTGGTAATATATATAAAACACTAATCTTGTTTAATTGAAAATATTGTCATGTATTGGTTGGTATGTTACATAATGTGTCAAAATCTTTTTTGTGTGTGTGATTTGCAAGTAACCACAGATTTGTTCCGTAAGCAGGAGACTGTTATTTGGAACATATATTGCACCTACATGAAGCTCTGTGTCCACCTGGAACAATTCCTCAGAATGAGTTTCTTGGTCTTTTTGTTTACAGTGGAAATGACACTCTGATGCATGTTTCCCACAGCGCTGGCAGCCTTAGCATGATTTAAACGCTTACAGCACCGAGCACTAGAAGTACAAATTGTTTCAGTTTCAGTCAAAAGCTTCTCTAATGGAGTTTTTTTTTAGTCTTATACTGTAGGGAGTGCTGAAGCTGTGACTGGCCACATGCAACTGTTCAGCGCTGCTCCCTTAAAAGAAATACCTGGTGGACACAAAGCCTAAAGATGGGGATTTACACTGCACGCTCAAGTCTGATATTCCTCCATCATAAGGCTTTCTGAACAGGCTAAAAAAAAAGTTTCATTTTTGGCACCTAAGCTGTGTATTAAAGAAGCTCCAAGCCACATGGGTGTAAATGGGGAGTTTCATTCAACATTACTGTTTTTTGAGGATGTTCAGTACATTTGTTCCTCAAATGTTACCAGTTAGCTAAAAGCTTTAATGATCATGAAGAGTTGTGTTTGACAAAAGGTTAGTTGAAACTCTTCTTATCTATATGAAACTCCGTCAGATATGAGCTTGTGTCGTAAATCCAGTATGTTGTTGTCTGTTTTATACTGATAGTGTTTTGTCATTGGAAATGGTGATTAGTGGGACTCACCATGACGTTGCTGTAGATCGAAAATCGGAATGAGAGAATCGAATAAAATATGGATTTATCTTTTTCTTTATTGTGAAAGGATTCTGTCAGTCATTTCATCTATCTCAGTAAAAATCTGATATTTGACATGTGAGAGCTGTGGCAGTGGTTCCAAACGTTTTTGATTTTGGACACCTTAAAATGGAGCAATGTCTACTTGTGACTCCTTATCACAGGTTGTATAGCCTTATATAAACACCTTAATAAAGGGGGATTTTTCTTTCTCATATTGTTTCTTATGAAGGATTTTTATTGGCTGGAAGAAGTGAAAGTATACAGCATTTCAGAAGAAGAAAAAGAAAATTAAGGAAAGTCATAGAAAATAAACATAATTTTTTGTAACAGAAAAATTCTTCCTCATTCCTTTAGTGACCTGGTGACCCTTGTGATTAATCCTCACTCAGAAACCCCTTCACACAGTGGTGAGTGTTTGTCTTTTTATAGATGACTGTGTACAAATGATAAAGGTAGAGCTTCGAACATCTTTCCCTTTGCTTAATTTCCTTACTCTTTCGAAACCTTCCTTTCCTTCATTCTCTCTATCTCCCTCTTTCACATGCAGACTAAACTGTACCTCTTATCTTGTCACTCGTGGTTTATTTTCCTATCCGCCCCCAACAATGACATTCTTCCATACCCCAGGCCTCATCCTGTTGTAGTTCTTTACCCTACAGACACACACAGTCCAGGCACACCATTATTATTGTCTTAAATGTCCAGCAACTCATCCAAAAATGTAGTTTCCTTTTCTTTGGGTACTTAATAGGTACCAATGAAGCCAAGAAAAGATTTGAAGATAACAGCAGGTGGGAGTTTGTGTGTGTCTGTGTGTTATAAGGGTGAATGTCACTGATTTCCACTTATCTCCAGCAGATTACAGTTTTTCTTGATTGCTTTGACCTGGTTAAAGGAACTAGGATCCACTCAGTTTTCATCACCACTATCTTCGCAGAGCAGAAGACACGTCTTGCAAATGTGTTAACCCTTTCTCATTGGATTGACACATTTTCCCCACCCTTTTGCAAAACAGTTAACACGGGTGTCATTCAAGCAGTCCAAACTCCATTGTTTTAGCTATTATGACAAAACAGAAACCATTTATTCCTAACTATTAGATACTACCTAGATCAGTATGAACTCACTGAAGCACCTGTTTGACACTCCTCCAATTAGCAATCAGTCTGCAGGCCTTATAAAAAAAGGTGCCACATCTGTGTTGTTCTTTGCCAGCATGGATGGGGGAGGTCTAAGGCAGATGAGAGTGAGTATCAATAGTGGCTATGGCTTATACTCCAATAGATAGAATTCTCTGTAATATTTACAGTATTTCAGTTTTCAGACACGGTTTGAAATAAATTAATCTCATGGAATCAATAAAAAATGCATCAAAGCATTTCTTATTCTGGATCCAATTATTTGCAAAAAGGCAAATTTTACACAGCCTATATAGAAAGACAACAAATGTCACTGGCAACAGGCTACAATGACAAGCAATGGTGCAGTGATTCGCACTGAGTTTTGTATTTTGTTGTCCATTGTGTAATGATTGACTTAAAGAGCTCATATACTTGTTTGCAAGTTGTGTTGTTTGAAGGGCAACATTTGCTTTTGTTACATATTTTAAATGTCTCGGCGCGGTTGGAGCCTTTTGCAAACAAAATGTGTCATTTTGACCATGCGTGCCCCTGTTTAGGCCTGTGTGTTAACTGTTTTGAAAATGTGGAGTTTGAGTTGACGGCTGCATCAAAGCAATCAAGAAAAACTGTAACAACACGGGAAAGAGACTAGAAAGTACCTCACACACACACACACACACACACACACAGACACACATTCTTAATCTTTGCATCTTGCATATTGCAGCAGCTCAGCGTAATGCATTGTTAGACTCATTCAACTAGAAAATCTGGTTTAACAGACCCACCCAGCTCGACTGACCTTGAACCTCGACCCTGACTCGACCTCTGGCTTCCCCTGTGAAGAATTTTCAAAAAATAATTAGGGTCGTTCTGTTTTTTCACACAATAAAATACGCAGAGAAGCAACCCCTTGACAGTCTGTAAATGTGGCACATGTGCTGGTGTTTACCTTCACATATGGCAGCGCTTTACACGTGTGTCAGTACCTGGGTTTGTGTAGAGGAATCGGTTCTGCTTTCTCCATCTACTGTCCTAATAAAAGCCAGTGGAGGGAGACAGAAGGGATGGACGGAGTGAGAAAGAGGAGGAGGAAAAGATACGCATGTATGACTCCCTGATTTATGTGATGGAGAAAGAGAGAGAGGGAGGGAGGGAGAGATAGATAGGAAAGAGTGGAGGCACAAGCCACTGAGCACCAGACATAATTTCACCTTCTTGTCTCAGCTTTAACTCATGTAGCTCAGAATTTCTTTTAGCCATGTATCAGCAGTTTCAGAACAAGAAGTATGCAAACTATTACATATTTAAACACCAAAAACATGTGTGTCAAACAAGGAAATATGTATAGTATATTTTCACAAAACATGTCTAAGAGTCCTCTAAACTAATTTAGAGTCCTTTACAGTAATTCCCCCTGGTATTGACCTCTGGACAGAGCTTGAAAATGTCCTGTCCTTTGACATTGTGTAACAAGTGCAAGAAGTGGCTTACAAATCAAATCAAACATGAATCCCCTGCTTCCTCTGCATCCTTTCTGGATGGATCGCATATATGTTATGAAACTTGCTATGCTATGGTACAACTATGTTATTGCTTGACCTGTTTAACATGTCTATTATTGACATGCTTCACAATCATAAAAACGAATATATTCAAACACAAAACGGAACGCACGATTTTTTCATATAGTAGCCAAACAGTATGCTATGAAAATTACTATACAATGATAACTGTATACTCTTGGTATGTATGTAATTTGGACAAGTGTGTGTTTTATCCTGTTGGGAGCATCGGAATGGAAGAAGACTGAACACTCCACAGCTCAAATTTTCCATACTTTGGCAACTTTTCTGTAAGTGACAACTTGAGGCTAAACCTGATGAAGTCAAAACTCCATTTTAGGTTACAGTTTGATCCATTATTATCATTACTATAAACTGTATATACTGTTGTGTTTTTGAATTGCATTTGTATATGTTTTTCCCATTTGTTTCTCTCTCTCACACACACACACACACACACACACACCACACCTTTCTTTGCACAGATTAAGTGCTGATAAATCCTGCCGATATTGGTGGTTCACAACACAAAAAACACAGATGTCCTTGAGATAGCGTTTGAATATGTGCGTAGCTTAAAATATATGTACTTACAGTCTTTCCATATATATATGTGTGTTTGTGTTCTATATGTAGTGGAGAACTGAGACACATGAGGGACCAGAAGGAGGAATAAAAATTGAGTGACTGCAGAGGAAGTGGGGACGGCTTGCGTTGGCTTTGGGTAGATGTGGTTTCAATCATCACACATCACATCACACATGACTGAAAAGAAAAAGAAGGAGAGGGTGATGGAGAGAAAGAGAAAACAGAGAGAGGAGAGGGGAGGGAAGGCTGAGATTTAAACAAACAGACGCTCAACTTAAAACACACTTGCAGTCTATATTACATGTTTTCAAACTTAATTAATGATTTCCGTTGTGGTTTAAAGGCATAAAGTTGTTGCTTTTTGCTTTTGCATATTTACTTTTTGCATACAGATTTGACATTGTTTTCACTAATAAATGGTTTGTAAAGTAAATGAATTACTGAACTGTAGGTGGGATAAATGGAGGAAAGACGGAGGGAGGAGTAGACGGAGAGAACTAGAAGATGGAAGGGATAGAAGGAGGCAGTGAGCAGTAGGAAAAACCTTTGAGAGGAAATAAAAACAATGTGAGAGGAGTGGAGCTGCTAAAATAAGCTGTTAGCCACTGGCAGTCCAAACATCCACCAACACTTAAGACATTCTCTTTATCTTCTTTTCTTCCTGCGTCTGTCCATTCCTGTGACTTTTATTGCTTTCAGAGACAATTTCTCCCAAGCTGCCATGTCCCAACAAGTGAGGGATGGATAAGATTCAGATTCATATTGAGCTATGAGCGTCTTCACTGTATAATACAACCAATGCCAGCAGAAAATGCAACATGGCACAGGGTCTTTTTAAAAGTCCAGATTGATTTTCTTCGCCGTTGTCAGGATGGGTGAGTGGTCTAAGGCGCCAGAGTCAAGGGTTGACTCCTTCCTGAGCAACGGGATTTCTGGTCTCCAAATGGAGGTGTGGGTTCAAATCCCACTCCTGACAAAGCTTTTGCCATAAACATGTACATGAAGTAGCCTATAGAATATATAAAATTGTGGAAACACATGATGGAAAAGGGCTTAACTAAACAGCATTCTGTCAGCTTTATTAAGCTATTAATTGTTATCAGGATGTGTCTGTAATAAAATAAGTTTCACATCTTTTTATGAGTCCTCTCCCAGGACGGACAGACATGCAGTAGATGTTGTGTGTACAGAATAGATTCAGAAAATCATAGTATATACAATTATAATGTCAAAATGTAGGTTGTAAAACATCAGTGTAGAGGACGGATCCAGAAATCATAGTAGCCTACATACAAATATGATGGAATTGATGGAACTGTAGTATATATAATTATGATGAAAAGTGTAGAATGTAAAACATAAGGGAGGAGGATGGCTCCAGAAGGACAACTGAGCAGCTCCAGGTGAAGTCCACAGAGCAGGATCGAGCCCCACCACCACCATGGACACAGCAGCACTGTTCCAGCAGGTGGCCGCAACAATCATAGATCCAGATTCCACATCTCCGGAGGCAGAAATACCTGCTGAAAGTGACAGTAAGAGAACAGACACTTTTTTTTCTTACTGTTTTGGTTTCAGCAAATGCTCAACACCTCCAAATCTGTCTTTTGAATAAACTGCAGGTAACTAAATCTGGGATTATTCTATCCGTTTGATATTTTCAGAAAGATCTCCTCACTGGGAGAATATGATACACTTTGGCACAATCTGTAAAAGTCAAACTTCTAGGTTCCCTTGTGCTTGTGTCTTCTTTAAGTCAAGACATCCATAAGATAGTTAACACGCATTTAGATAACCCAACTAATAATTCGTCACATCCCTGCTCTTACACCGGGCTATTACACACAAAGGTTGGTTCTTTCGCAATAGGACTTCTTGTCCCCAGGGAGGCATGGGTTCCAATCCCACTCCTGACACAGACTTCACCCCCACGATTCATCGCTGTTGTCTGGTTAACGGTCCAGGGGGCACCTCTGTTTCTGCGTAAAACAACTGTCTCTCCCTCCGCCGGTGGGCAGGCGAGTGGTTTCCACATCAGAGCAGAGGAGAGCCGTCGCTCAGCAGAGTGAACTTCTCGGCTTTTTTTGTTTCGCTCGGCTCGCCCTCGCTCTCTCTCAGCGGCTCGAACTTCTCACTCTTGTTTCTCGACGCGTACAAAACTTTGGAGAGCTCCCTCCGCCTCCCCCTCCTCCCCCCTGCGTAATTAGTTGGGGAGAGTTAGGAAACTTGTGATGGCCGTGAAGAAATCTCACTTTATTACTGACACCTGTTGCTGAGGACACCGCGCACACAGACGTACACAACGAGGAGCGCGAGCTACTGATTTCTGACTTAATTTCTACATTTCTACATGACAAGTTGGGACTTTTTGGGTACAGACGGATCCCCGGAGGCTGCGTTATACCTATATACACTCCCATAAATCGACTTTTGTTATTTTTATACTCAGACAAGGACTTTTGCGTGGTTCTCTGTGAAGGTGATCGAGTAGCGTAAGGAAGGGCGTTTAACGTGTCCAAAAAGTGACACTTGGGAAGAATTTGCATCTGTATCACACAGTGAGCGCTCTGCAGCAGGCTGCTGTTGGATCTGCCTGAAGGGTTTCCCCTTTCAATAAAAACACCGATCTGTCTGTAGTTTCCCAGCCGGGCCGACAGTCACACATTTCGGACCCGAGCTCTTCGGGAGTCGGGGGAGGAACTTTTCTCGGAGAACGGATCAACGGCTGGATTCGAGCACAGCAGACCAGGTAAGAACTAGCCTACACTAATTTTTAAATTCATTGTATTAAAGAGAAGTTTTAAACCTGATACCACAAAGAACAAGAAAGTTATACAGCTTAAATACACACAGAGGTGTGATTTACCACCTAATAGCACATATCAATGATTTGGCTATGACATAGGCTACGTATTTATTCAAACCTTATGAGAGTTTGCAGTTGCTATTATGTGTTTGTAATATTCTGTCAGGCGTTTTATCACCTTTGCCCTGACAATTTTAATAGGTTTAATACGTTTGCAGGTGTTATTTGATTTAAATATATAGCCTAGATTTGAACTTTAACACTCACTGTTGTGAGCTGTTTTGCGCGCTCTGAACTTGGTCCACTGGGTTTTGGACTTTGCTCCATTTGAACTTGTAGACGTTTTGTCCCCACAATGTTTCCGTTGTCACAGTCTACTTACAGAATGGGTTTATTTCATGACTTTGGCTCCCAAATGACAGTCGTGAAATGTGTGTGTGTGTGTGAGAGATCTGCCAACCCCATCGGCCTAAATGAAGGCAGCCCTCTCGCTTTGCGGTGGAGACCAAGACTATTTTGGTCGAAATGTTGCACAAATGTTTCTCTCAGTATAGAGAAGTTGCTCTGCCTTCATCTGAAGCTGTATGCCATCTAACAGCACACTGCCACAAGTTTGACTGTAACTCAGGGAGGACTCTGGACACAAGTTCACTTTGATTTTTCAAAGTATTATTAACACAAAATTGTCTTGGTGAGAGTGGAGGAGGAGAATAAGAGATGGTAGAGGTTAATCGGCCTGTATAAGCATTCTGTTATATGTGACTTGTGAATGTACAGCTGTTGGGCAGAAGTCAGCTTTGCAATCCAACAATATCCCAATAGATGTCCTGAGTTGGGAAAATGCATGTAAGTCCTAAACTATAAATGACATTTGTAGTTTGTGAAACTAAAATAGTGAAAATGTTCTCTGGGAAACTCCGCTTTAGTTCAGCTTATTGACAGGCTGTGTTTGAATGCTCTGCAAATACCATCATGAAAATGTATTCAAATATATTTAAAGTTGCAGATTTTAATACATGTAAAAAAAATATTCATGTATGTGCTGTATTTATTGACTATGGGTTCTTGTAAGAGTTTGCTTGAGTGTGTGTTTTCTCCTGTGAGACATTCACAGATCAGTAGACATATTGAGGCTTTATGGTGACCTTTAGCCTGGTGACACAAACAGTCTTAAGATCTCATGAACTAATTAAACATTAGAAATTGTGTCTGAGCTAAACTTTTAAGCTTTTTTGTTTAAGTCTGTGCGTTTAGAACTTGGCTAGATGTAGAAATAGTCAGACTGTTCCACGCACATTTAGCCCAAATCCAGGGTGAAAATCAGATCAGTGTCATTAGAAAAAAGGAAAGAAAAAACATAGGTAAGTTTCAAAATCTACCCTTCATTTACTAAACAATATCATGTAAATTTACAAGTCTTTCTTGGTGGAACCAAAAATTCAAAATCCAGCCCAATTTCAGCTGGAAAAGAAAGTAAAACATATAAAATGTTTCTGGTGTTGACGTCTCCACTTTTCATGGTTTTAAAGTCTGAAACCCACCTGAGCTGTGGAGCGGACTGACAGCCGGGTTGATAAACCCTGTAAGAGGAGAGGAAGTGTATGTGTGCTTGTGTGTGCGTGGTGGGTAGATAATGTTAGATGTGTAGATAGAGGTGATGAAAAGTGTTGCTGTCAACAAGTTAGCCATTAGAGAGGGATAATCTCTCTTCCTCCTCCCTCCCTGTCTTCCAAGTCAACTTCTGTTCTTTCTCTTCCCTCCCTCTCGCTGTTTCACCCAA
Source organism: Coreoperca whiteheadi (assembly GCA_011952105.1). Taxonomy (NCBI): domain Eukaryota; kingdom Metazoa; phylum Chordata; class Actinopteri; order Centrarchiformes; family Sinipercidae; genus Coreoperca; species Coreoperca whiteheadi. Next base: position 14,002,693 of record CM022484.1, read on the forward strand.
GACATTATTTTTCTCTCTGTGCCATTTGAACTTCTTTCTTTTCTGCCTTTTGGTCTGTCTTTACTTTCTGTCCCCGCCCATGTCCTGTTGGATTTGATGTTTGGGGTGTTGGTCAGAATTGCAGTGTTGCATGAAAACCTTTGCGATGCAAACCATTTTCACTTTAGCTGAAAGATTAAATGGTTTCGATATTGATATTTGATATATGCTCTTTCAAAACCCATTAGATAAACCCAAGAATGCATTTGGCTCATGGCTGCTGACGTTGGTTTGAAAAGTTGTTCTAAATGGAGAAATAGATGGTTTTACCCAAAATAATTACTTGTTTCTAATGAAGAAGTAGCTTTATTAGCAGGTAAACAAAATTTTCAAACTGAAACTAGATTCATGCAGAAACAATATATAAAAACAGTTAAGCAATTAATAAATGTGTCTAGGGTAATTCAGTCTGTATTCTGAGCATTTTCTTTTTGTAGTTTTTTTCTTTGCCTCCATCTCTCTGTCTGTCTGCCCTCTAACTGGTGAGAAAGACCTTTTCTTTAACCAAACACTGAAGTGCTGCTTGAGTCTCGTCCCTTGGGACTCTGCAATTAGGGAAAGGGAGGAAGTGTGTGTGTGTGTGTGCTCTTGTTTTACTATATTTTTGGGGTCCAAAACCCAGGAGCCCACTATACTTGTGGGGTCCCACCTCGTTTGTGGGACCAAAATGCTGGACCCCACAAGTTTAAAGGGATTTTTGAGGGTTAAGACTTGGTTTTAGGGTTAGAATTAGGTTAGGGTTGGGGTAAGGGTTGGGTTTACGCATTTTGTTGTGATGGTTAGGTTTAAGGTAAGGAGCTAGGGAATGCATTATGTCAATGATGGGTCCCCACGAAGATAGTGTCGAAAATCTGTGTGTGTGTCCTTGCTTGATATTTGAGAAGATAGGATGTCTGCAAGCATCACTGGATCCTGAAGGTCATTCAAGAGTGTGTTGTAAAGTCTGAGCGTGTGTGCGTTCAGATGCAATGGATTTAGAAAACGGGAATATTCTCTAATATTTCTCGAATTCTTTTACACTCTGAACGTGAAAGTTAAGTACACATTTAAGAATTTTCACAAATTCTTAAGTGAAAAATCAGCATGAAAACTGAGACATCGCATAAAGTGTCTGAATGTGTGTTTCTGTGTGTAAATGTATGTGTGCATTTCAAGTGTCTGAGGGGGGCTGGGGGGGGTCTTTAACACTGGATGTGTTACGTGAGTGTGTAATGTGTGTATTTTAGCCCACTGGGAGCACTAATGTCTTAACTTGGGCTCTTGCTGTCTCTCACACACACACACACACACACACACACACACAAACACAGACGGTGGTCCATCTGAAGAGGATGGATCCTCCAGCTCTCCAGCTGAAGAGCCAGTATTTTAAATGCTGGTCTCTGATTGGCTGACTTGAATCCTGGGAATTCCTCCCAGACCAGTGTATGACAGCGGCCGGCTTAACCCGTCGACTCCTGGCGTGTGTGTGTGCTTTTGTTTGCATCTGTTTAGTCTGTAGAATGATGGCGCTGACTTGGCAGAGAAAGAACTGTGTAAACTTTATATTTAAGGTGTTGCTGCAGCTTTGATTGAACAACTCCAGTATTTTTCTGAAGATCTGGTTTTACTTTATAGATTTAAAGACAGTTGATGTTGTACATGGAGCTGAAATCATTAATCTATGAGCAGAAAAGTAATCTGCAGCTATTTTGATAACAGATTTATAGTCCATTTTTAAACAAAATCTCCAAACATTCACTGTTTCCAGCTTATTCAATGTGAAGAGTTGCTGCTTTTCTCTGATTTATGTCACTGTTAATTAAATCTCTTTGGGTTATGGACTGTTTAACCACACCACCCCCAGCTTTGGGCACTTTCTGACATTTTATAGATCAAACCATAAATCAGTAAATCAAGAACATAATCAGCAGATTAATCAATAATGATAATTAGCTTAATTTGTAGCCTTATAGTAGTACACACCACACCAGTGCGAGTTTCAATAGAAGTCCTTCAACATTAAAAGTTAAATTGGTTGTAAGTCTTGTATTTATGGACAATTATAGATGTCTTATCAACCTTTTTACCTATTTAGGAGTTAAATAGTAAGTAAATACTGTATTTTATGAAAAGATGACTGACTACTACAAACCAGTGACAATCCTCATACCACCATGATGAAGGCACGATAGGCAAAAATGTTGGTGTTAGAATAGTGTAATGGAGACAACTAAAGATGTACGTTTTTTTCATCTTAACATACAATATAACAAATAAATGGATAAACACTATAGTTTCTTGATTGTCCTTAATATTCACAAAAATGTTTCAGCCACTTGAAAACCTACTGCGGCAGCAGCCTGAACTTAAGCTGCTCTGTTTGTGTGCGTGTTGACAATGCAGTGCGGCCATGCAGTAATGATTATGGTCAAGTGCTGTGTGTGTATGCATTTCTGCATGTATGTGTACACTAAAAATGTGACCTTGTGGTATTCGTGACTGTGTCCGTGCTTTCTGCATTCTCAATGCCTGCATGTGTGTGTGTGTGCATGTTTTAGACCTCTTTGTGCTAGTGGTTCAAGGCTATGCAGTGATGTCATTGGGGCGGCAGGGTGGAGTGACATGGGGTTAGAGTTTGGCAGAGATCCTGACTCCAGCAGCCCTCAAAATGTGTCTGACCAGGAAGTATGTGACTGTCCATGCTTGTTTGTGTGTGTGTGTATGGTCAGTGGTAGCGGTCACCAGCTGTATGCTAACAGGGTCCTACACTAATAGTAAAAGTGATTTATTGGACACTTTATAGAGCCTGAAACTGTTATAAATCTGGCAGGGTGGTCAAGGGGACAGTCACAGACCAAACTGTAACCAGACACAGAGCATCAGACCATAGTAGCCTGAATTACCGAACACTGGAGTATCAAAGGCTAAAGGAAAGAGGAAAGGCTCCTCTGACCACTGACTGTATTTATATAAAATCCTGTATTCCACCCTGATAATGACAATAAGAAATTGCCCTCACCAAACATAATGATATTTTGAGCATTTTACACAACTATAGTTATTTACATTCTATTGTCAAGTTCACAGAAAGAGATACAAATTGACAATATAGAGTTTCTTTTCAAACATGTTGTTCATTTTCTATATTATCAGGCTGTTCTTGTGGCTGTTGTTGTGTCCAAAGCAAGTACTGAAAGGCCTCGTTTTCTGAATATGCTGTATTCTCTAAATACACTCAGTTACCACTTTATTAGGTAAATTTAGCTCAAACTAATGCAGTCTAGTAACAGCGCTGCTATACATTCTACCATCGCAAGGGTTATACTGTTCAGCTTTCGTTGAATCTGTCCTAGTGATGGATTGTTTGCTTATTTTAAGTGTACATTTAAACATATTAATTTTGGAGGCTTTACTTTATGGTGCTGTTGAATTGAAATATGTTATATGGAAAGGTTTTTACAATATTTTGTCCATCTCATTTATATCAAAGTAATTTTAGCTAAGTGTATTTAATAAACTGGCAACTGAGTGTACATTCATATGGTAAAAATACTATATGACTCTTTGTGTGTCTGCAAAAACTAAAGGCAACTGTGGCCACAGACACAGGTGTGTGTGTGTTTGTGAGCCCTTTGAATTTTTTAACTGTTAAACTTTTTTCATCAGTTAAGAGTAGTCTTTTTTTTTTTTTTAATCAAGTTAAGCTACAGACACTGTTGTACTGTAGCTCATGGAATCTAGCAATTTGATTTCCACCTAGTCTGTGAATCGGTCCCTGAAAAACCCAAGCGTCCAAAGTGGTGCTCGATCCCAAGACCCTAAAATTAAAAGTCTCATGCTCTAACGACTAAACTGTTTTTCTCTCGCTTGTTCCTTCCTCCACTTCTCTACCCTTTCTTCTCATCCTTACTCTCTTTTCTTCTCTCAGTAGCCCCAATCCAGCACTGGTGAAACCATCAACAGCACCCACCTGCACCGGGTTGGAAAGCTATCTGACACTTAGACACAGACACATTCTCACACACATAAACACACTGCAGGCCATAAGAACACAAACCCAAACCGATGGGGACAAGGATCTTATTTAGCATGTGCTCACAACAATAAGCCTATTCTCTACCACTTCTAACTCTGTCTCTCTATCCGACTTTGTCCATTTCATCACTCTTTTTCTTCACTCTTCCCATCTGTCTCTTTACCTCACTGTTTTCCCTTTACATCTCAGTTTTTCTCTCTGTTGATCTCTTTCAGTTCAGTAAATTTAACTTTCCATTTTTTGTAATATGAATATCTTAATCAAAGATTTGTGATTTTGCGATCTGTCATTAATTATATTATATGTCCCTACATAGTAGGGCTCGTCCTTTTTGTTTCTCAGCAATGTTCCCGTTCTGACAGTTTTCAGAGAGATTCAGTTGTAAATATTTCAAGATAATACAGCAAGAAGTGAGCATTAAGGTTCAGTTTATGGGCATGTACTGCAGTTGAACAAGAATGTCAGGGACAACATTTACAGTGTAGTTTCTGTTATATGTAAAACCACTGGTGCTCCAAATGTTGTCTTTCTTATATTTGTGCATTAGTCTGCAACACTCAGTTTACAGAGAATTCCTTTTTAGGGGTCAGGTTCAGCTGCAGACAATCACTTTTAAACTTCAAGGACGCTTTAATACTCTGACCTCTATTCTTGTCCTTATTCACCTTCTAAATAATACCAGACCCTGGGATTGACGGCCGAAATACATGGGGTACGGACGCAAAGCGTCCACATAGGCAGGGGAAACGGGGGGTTTTACCTGCTGCATAAAGTGTGTGATTCCATGCCAGCTTCACTGTCAACATATTGAGTTGTACAAAGTGAAAAAGCAATATGTTATGCAGGGTTTAGAAGCATAGGCTATATTAACTGGTAGTAAATTAATTAACTGGGTCATTTTAACTACTTGACCATGGATACATATTGATTTGATTGCTTGGTTTTAAAGGTTGCTCTGCTGGTCGCATTGCTGCTGGTACAATGAGGTATTTCGTTAAAGAAAACCATAGACTGGCCATATAAAAAGAGAGATGAGCAGCGCAATGTAGCAGCATGTGTTGATTATAATGGACCTGCTCTGCTGCAGGAATACTGCGGCACACGCGTCAAGTTGTGTCTGTACCCTATGTATCTCTGCCTTAAGAGTCTCATGCTCTGCCGACTGAGCTAGCTGGGCTATTGATGACTGAAAAATGGGTCACATTTCGTGGTCACATCATGCACTGAAAACACTCAGAAGGATGGAGGCTGCCATCTTGCCACTACAGCTTCAACAACAGTATAATGATGTCTTTGATTGGCTCTGCCAAAAACACCAGCTCCTTACATGGGGCTCAAAAGCTGACACTAGCAACATGCGACCAACATGTTCATGGCATGACACACAATCTCTGGCAGTTTTCAGCCTTGTAGATACTTCAGGATTGAGATGTTTATGCCAATTTCTGATCATCCCTAAAACACACTAACGCCCAACGCGAGGCTCGAACCCACGACCCTGAGGTTAAGAGTCTCATGCTCTGCCGACTGAGCTAGCCGGGCTCTTCGTGGCTG